>JAESUZ010003840.1:0-600000 GCA_017311185.1 Proteles cristata cristata
TTTTATTTATTTCTAGGAGAGAGAGACAGAGACAGTGTGAGCAGGGGAGGGTCAGAGAGAGAGGGAGTCTGACTGAAACAGGCTCCAGGCTCTGAGCTGGCAGTCAGCACAGAGCCCGACACGGGGCTCGAACCCACGAACCGCGAGATCATGACCTAAGCTAAAGTCAGACGCTTAACCGACTAAGCCACCCAGGTGTCCCTTGACTTTTTCTTTTAAAGCCAACTGATACCTGGCATTCATTTTTCAATAAATACTTACTGAGTCCTCAATGGGACTGGCATAAGTAATCATAACCATTAAGTATATGTCAAACAGATGTAGAATCAGATCACAGTTCTACCATCTACTAGCTGTGCAATTTGGGGTAACTTATTTGTATTTCGTAACTCTCATTTTCTCATGAAACATGAAGATAACAAGAATAGACATTTAATAAAACTGGTTTAAGAATGACATAAAATACTATACATAAATTCTCAGCACAATGTCCAATGTATAACTAGTACACAATGTCAGCTATTAGAACAAACGGTAAAAAAAAAAAAAATGCATTAATGATATTTCCCTTTTCTCTATCTAAAGCAAAATCTATAAGGATATGAAATCTACTCTTAGAAAAGTGACATTTTCTCAAACAGATAACAATGGAAATTCATTCTTACAAAGCATGTTATTTTATTATATTGTTTTATAATTGATCCATTAGTTTTCCAATGATCATAGGTAAGCAGAAAATGCAACACTGACATTTTTTAAAGTTAGGAAAAATTAGTATGTACAATATTAAAATTCAAAACAAAACAACCTAGCTAAAGTTCAAAATAATTTTCTTTTAAACCAAAAAAAAAAAACAAAACAAAACACTTTTTCTCCTCAAAAACAAAGTGTTTAGAATAATAAAAAGGCTAGTCTCAATCCAAAGTCCATAGCTAACAATTTATATTTTTAAAAATTTCAATGAACTGTTAGGTCACTATAAAAACTAAGTAGACAAAAAATAATTTCCTTTTCATGAAGTAATAGTAACTGCAACCATGATTCACTATTATAACATTGATTAATGTGAGAATGAACAAGTTTTCTAAACCTGGGTACTCTACCATCCCCATTATGTTTGACATCTCTGGTTTTCTCCAGATCCAAAAGTCAATCCTAACACACATTCTGAAGACAGATCAGAAGCTGTCCCACTGCTCCCAGCTTCGAGAAGGACAGCCAACTGTTACCATCCACCTGATCTAGGTTTACAGTCTCCTTTATGACAAAATGAGAACACAAATGTTGAAAATCTCAGATGGGGGGGTGCCTGGGTGGCTCAGTTGGCTAGGTGGCTGACTTCAGCTCAGGTCATGATCTCACAGTTCATAGGTTCAGGCCCTGCATCAGGCTCTGTGCTGACAGCTCAGCGCCTGGAGCCTGCTTGGGATTCTCTGTCTCCCCCCCACCCCCTCAAAAATAAATAAATAAACAAACATGAAAAAATAATTAAAAAAAAATCTCAGAGGGGATTAAACAATAATTAATGCAAAGAGGAAAGGAGTCCATAGAGCTCAGAGATTCAGTTTCTAGAGCTCCGAATTTCACAGTAGGGAAGCTAAATTCTAAGAGAAACTAATAAAAATTAACATTCAAATGGCAACTATGAATGTGTCACACCTCTAAATAATGCATAATGTTAAATTATTCCTTTCTTTTATTACTTTTTCTCTAACCCAGTTTTGGAGAAAATGGGTACTACTCTGATTTCCAAATAAAACATACAACTAAGAGGGAAGGTAAAACTTATAACAATGTGCAATTATACAGAGGAACATTCTAAAGACTACTTGGAAGATCCAGGACCAAGGTCAGAGGAAAAGGAAAGATAAAGAAACAAGAACTCAAAACCAGACTTGTTCACTGTGCAAAGCTTTCTAAGTGACCGAGACTGCTCTCAAACCTGGGTCTTTGTATGCCGAGTCTAGTGCTTTTTCCCAGTATACTCTAATAAAAATTAAAATGTCAAGGTTTGGACACTTTTAACAGATGACACTTTGATAAGAGAAGAAAATAATACTTGATATTATTTTAACAAGCTGACAATTAATGCAAGTGTTATCACCCCGTTCTATCGCTGACCAGGTTCTCCAACAGGCTCATGACAGCTGTTCTGCCACTACGATAAAATAATCCCAATGCTTTCTTTGTCTGTGGGGGGGGAAGAAAAGTTAATGGATGGCAGCAGTTTCTCCACATTTGCATCCACATTTTCGTACCAGTTTCCATCATTTATTGATTTTCTATGAGCATTAAGCATTAGCAGGCTTACAAAATAGATGAAAATAGCAAAACAATACTAAAGAAAATAATTTACAACAATTTGAGAGCTGGCTTTAGTTTGTGGATGTAAGTATTTGTGATATCATCTCTCTTCTCTCTTATGCTTCAGTATTCTATGTCCTACAAAAAGAAGTTTTCGTGTTTTGGAAAGTAGAATTTAGCAGAGCAGTATTTTATGTTGTTCTGAAAGGTCACAGTGACTTTCAAGTGCTGTGCTGCTTAAACTTATTTTAAAACTAAAGGTACACAAAACACAGGTGTGTCAAACATCAAATAACTAGAGTGATGAAACTGAAATTTTGCAAAAATATCTGTGCACTAACACATCATTATGACTACTGTATTTCTCACGAACAGTAATAGCTTCGAATGAAACAGCAATATACTAGGCATTTTACATACATTTTAAAAACTATTTAACAAAACTTTGCAAGTACTATTCTTCCCATTTTCTAGATGAAAAAAACTGAACCAAAGTTTTGACCTGGGATCACGCAGGCAGCCAGTCAATGACGGAGCTGAGACCTGGGTCTAAGGAGCCAATATTCTCACTGCCTCAACTGCAGCACAGCCTTCACTCAACCCCAGCACACTTCTTTCCTCTCCCCTCCTTCAACCCCAGTACACCTCTCCCCACTCTCCTCTCCATTAGAAAGCGTACTTGATTTGTGAATGCATAGTGTTTTTGTCCTGTCAACATGTTTGAGAAATATTCCACTTCCTTTTATTAATAATGGTCTGCTACCGTATGGGTCTTTTCAGGCTGATAGCATTTTGTGGGCATTATCTAATTAATTTTCGCCAGTTTTCTGTGCAGAAGCGGGGAAAAAAGATAATTAACCACATTTAACAGTCACACAAATTTTTGTTCTAATTATTCCATAACTGGCCTTCTCCCAACGCATTAGAGGATTTGAAAATGGCACTTCAAAGTTCCAAACAATAGCCTCAATATGTTCACATTGGAAAAACCCTTTCTATTCAAGTAAACATAAGTTCCTCTCTGGGCCTTTTTATCTAGCCATTTTAATCCTAGCAGAAAAAAAATATATTGATAGTTTTCCACTGCTATGGAACTCCAGTATTACTTTATTATAGTCAAGGAAGGACATTATAAATTTCAAATTTTAACTGGCTATCAGAATTCACATGTATACACAAATGAGCTAATTTTTACTTGTAAGATTTCTACCACAAGTCCCAGATGCATGAAGGATATCCAAAACCTTAAAATAGGGAGTGAACATGAGCAGGACATGGAGTTTAAGTATAAAGAAAAACAACTTTCAACATTCAGTGAAACATAAGGAAATTAGAAAACTTTTCTTTCTTAAGTTAAAAAGCTGTTAGCACTCTATCTGAAAAGAGGCAGGAGTAAACATTGGTCTTCAAACAGAAGAGAAAAACAGAAAATAGAATTTATCCCAAAATTTAGGAGATGGATATAAGAAGAAAGTACGTTTTTCCCTTTACTAAGGCAGGAAATAATTTTTTAAATATATACATATGAATTATGTTAAAAATGACAAGCAAGAAAGATAAAGGTTGGAGTACAATGACTTGTGGGGGCAAATGTAATTAAATTTTATTAGACTGAGCAGTTGAAGTTCTTCTCCTCCCTTAATTTTATGTGGTTCAAATGCTTTACATCCTTTATTTTCCTATTTCATTTTTGAGGACATATTGGTAGCAAAAGCTATTTTATGCCACACAAAAAGAAGGCAACATTTTATCTTTAGTCCTACCATGCTACAAATGATTAAATGTAAGAAGAGCATGAAATTCAATAATAGAAACCAAAGACACAAGGGATAGGAAAACAGAAAAATCACATTTCAAGGTACAAAATACTCCCTTTATAGGTATTATTATACTTCTTTTGGCTTCTCACAAACAATAGGTCCTTAGCTTCCAGAAAAGCAAATACCATGAAGTATGAATTTCACCAACAGTCAGGACTACGTGTTTAAATCATTTCATTCTATAGCAATCTTGGAAATTCATAGATTTGGAAATACAACTCAGGAGCTGGGGGAAGCATAAGCTATTTGAATGAATATCAGGCAACTGTGTCAGTCTGGTAAGGAATTGATTTCCCAGCTGTCACAGAGAACAGCAGGAGACATCTATCCTTATTTCAGAATTACATCAACCTCTTTTTCAGGAAAGAAAATTGGCTCAACAAAAGTGAGTAAAAGAATGATTACAAAGATTTTTGGCCCTGAAGACACCCCCTGCCCTCCAACAACAAAATCCCAGTTAACCTAACTCCTTCTCAAGGACTCTGAACAAAGCAAGGTTCTTGGATCTGTTCCCTCTTCTGTATATAAATTTGTACCAACTCCAAAAAGGATATGAAGACAGGGAGAAAAATAAGTGTATCTGGAAACATCTGCTGAGCTACTATGTCCCAGGCCCCAAGGTGGGCTTCGAAGGGCTGGCAAAACAGTCTAGTTCCCCCTGGTCTTTGCAGTCTATGGCCTGGCCTTGTCGGACCTCTTGATTACATCAGCATCAAGCTTGGCCCATGTTCCTTAACCACAATCTCCAGCCACTAACCATCAATCTAACAACCACCACTCCACCTCTCAAACATAATTCGGTGTTTCAAAAAAAAATCCCATGATCTCACTTTAACAATAAAAAGTAGACATGATAAACAGCTCAAAGACTTGCCACACAGTTGATAAGATCTATGCAATTTTGAGTACTTAAATATCTTATTTTGGATGCTGAATAGGAAGGAGGACCCATATATATCAGGTTGCTGAACTGAATATCACAAAATGGTATAAGCTCTTTGGGATAAAAACAGAAACCTCTCAGGCAGACACCTCCAAATCATAAAGGCTCCATAGTAACAGGCTGGCTCCTTTTTTATAATATACTTTGTGGTGATGGTAGGAGAAAGGACTGAAACCGGAGAGGGGGTAGGCATGAATAAGCTTTATTCAGGAAGTCCAATTTGGAATTAAGCACCAGATGCTCGGTCCCTTATTCTCATGATGACATCGCTGATAATATTTTAAGGTCATCGAAGCTAGACCAGTCTGTGACAATGCCTTAGGCTCTTAGACTAATGGCTACTTAAAAATGGACTCTGGTGCTAGTGACTATATAGATATTCAACGACCACTCAAGCAAAGGCATTAACAATTAACAGTATTGGGTCCTAAACTAAGCTACTGACCACAACACTTACTTTATTCCTTAATGTATTTGACACCAATGGCCTTGCTCTGGAACCATGAACTTTCCATTATTTGTCATTCCTTCCTCAAAACCCTCCACTCCTGTTCTTACCTTTTCAATCACTGCTTCAGAGTTAGCTGTTGTAAGAGAATGCCTGATGGTTTAATGGGAAATACAAACAAACTGAATAGTTAAAAACAAGGTCAGTAGAATGACAAAGACCTTGGGGTTAAGAATCTCAGGCCTGCCATTTGTGACTTATCGGGGCCTTGGACAAATTCTTGATCCTTCTAAGTCTCTGTTTCATCATCTGTAACTTGAAGCTAGCTCACTTATTTCAGAAGTTAACTGTTAGCACTAATTCAGTAACACACGTGAAGCACAGCACTGTAGATACCTCATTACTGCTCCTCTCCTTCTTGACATATACATTTACGTTTTACATACCTGGACTCCATGACAACTCAATTCCATGTCCACAAAGACAAAAATGAAACAGACTTTCTAAAAAGTCCCTTTAACTCTTTTCTAACCTCTACTGTTCACACTAGTAGCACCATCTTTGCAAGCAGTCCAACCCTATCCTGACACGGCTGTGTTATCTATACATACAATCCAAAACGAATAAAGCACTCAAGCAAATTTCCAGGGAATGACAGAGAACTTCATGATGTATTGCTTCTCTCCACCCAGCTGCTCTAGCAGATATTATCACCCTAAATACAAGTTATCTTCCAGAGCTAAGATGACACACACCACAAAGCAGATTTTTACTTCATTCAAATAAAGATCCCTTTCACTGATGTGACCCCCCAGCCCACCCTTGAGGGTTCTGATTGAATTACAAGAAAACACACTGTTTCCATGCAAATATACTGGTTTTGCCTTTGTAATATACAAGTTTACTAATGGCCTAATATGCAAAAATTATAGCTCCTGCTATAATCCTAACTTCTGACGAGTGGTTTCAAAAGGTTCAGCACAGAAAAGAGTAACAGTGCTCATTACGTACCACTTCCCATGAGCTGCCAGGAAAAGGTGAGGGCTGGAACGGTCTCAGAAAGAAAAAATGAAGACTCAGCAAAGAAAACTTGGCTGCCGACTCAGTGAAACAGAGCAGCTACACAGGGCCCTGACGTCCACAGAGCAGGAAGCTCCGAGTTCCCGCAGCAGGAAGCTTAATTTACTCCCAGGGACACCAGCTTTTTATTTGTGCTATAAACTCGTTAAAATTCTTGTTGCTCAGTTTATAAAGCTTCAGGACAAAGAAGATATTTATTTGAGTCATAGTAGAAATTACAGAGCTTTCAGAATTTGCTAGATGAAAATATGAGTCAAGAATGAGCATGAGGGGGGCGCCTGGGTGGCTTAGTCGGTTAAGCGTCCGACTTTCGCTTAGGTCATGATCTCGCGGTTCGTGGGTTCGAGCCCCGCGTCGGGCTCTGTGCTGACTGCCAGCTCAGAGCCTGGAGCCTGTTTCAGTCTGTGACTCCCTCTCTCTCTGACCCTCCCCTGCTCACGCTGTCTCTCTCTCCTGGAAATAAAAAAAAAAAAAAAAGAATGAGCATGAGGGGTAACAATGAACAGCAGAGTACTACACCACAGATACTAGGGGCACGTTCAAAACTGGGGGCTAAGCTGTGAACTGTAAACAGCAGGAGCAAACAACTACTTTTAAGCAGAATCATTAAGACAAAAACTCATGTATATATTAAGTGCTACCCTTCTAAACCAGAAAATAATCATGAAACATTCTGAACATGCTGAAAGAACATTCCTAACTTATGGAAACCCCTAAAATGGACACATATTTTTAAAAATACAGGGGCGCCTCAGTGGCTCAGTCGGTTGAGCATCTGACTTCATGGTTCATGAGTTCGAGCACTGCATGGGGCTCTGTGCTGTCAGTGTGGAGCCTACTTCAGATCCTCTGCCTCCCTCTCTCTCTGCCCCTCCCCTGCTCTCTCTCAAAAATAAATAAACATTAAAATATATATATTTTTAAATACAGATTTTGTGGGGGACCTGGATGGCTCAGTCAGTTAAGCGTCCAGACTCTTGATTTCAGCTCAGGTCACGATCCCAGGGTCATAGGATCAAGCCCCATGTCAAGTTCCGCACTGCCAGTGGAGTCCACCTCAGATTCTCTCTCTCTCTCTCTCTCCTTCTGTCCCTTCCCCACTCACTCTCTCACTCTCTAAAATAATAAATAATAAAATACAGATTTTGTAGAGTTTTCTTTCTACATGTAAGATTCTTTTAGGCACATCCCTTACTCAATTTTTTTCAAGTCTCTTCATCTTTTTCTACCTTAATGAAGTAAAGATTATCCGAGACCTGAAGTTAGTATTTCAAGTGTTCTTTAAGGACATACAATTCTTCTCAGTATTCTTCCAAAGAATTAAAATCATGAGTGACAACTTCAAGGGAAACATAATTACATTTGCCCAAGGTAAAACCTTATGCTAGAAGAACTAAGAACTGTCATTACAGTAAGTAATATACTCAATTAGGGGAAAAAATATGATTTCAAAACCAATAATGTGTTCAGGTAAAGCAATTAAGATAAAATAATCTGTGCAGGTTTAATAATGTTTCATCTCTAAAATAACAGTTTAGTGACCACTGGAAAATAAGCAAATAAGAAGGAGGCCTTATCATCAAGGTAAGAATCTTTTTGTCAGCAGGGATAGGTGACCAATTAAAATTCCATTTTCCAAACAAAACGGGGGACTTTTATTCCCATGTCCTCTCTATACACACAGAGCGAGAGGGGCCCTCTGACCATCTGGCAGGAGCCCCCGTTTCCCCCTTTCACAACAAGACACTGCAATGCACACTGGTGACTGGGCATCTCAACCAGACCAGGCAATGCCAGACTCGGGGCTTAAAGGCAAGAATTTCTCCTTAGAACACTCTTCCACCAAACAAGCCAAACATTCAAACCTGCCATGTCTTTGAGGCAAAAGTGCAGTCCACGGAAGCCTGGTACAGGGCTGACCTGAGCACATGCATGGTCTTATATCTGCTCTTATAATAAACTTATTAAATTCAAAGTACTCAAACATGAAATCTTCTCTAATACATAAATACTTACATATGTGTAAGTAATAATTTCTACAGAGGCAAACACCAAGAAACTCATCAAACTTGACTCAGGTAGCATTTACATTCAAGTTGAACAGAGAGAAGTCTACTTTAGTGATTTCCTTGTACTTTTTCCAGGCTACACAACATTTTCACTTTCTGACATGGAAAGCCTGCCTCAGATTACCTGTGTGCAGAATACGGCCATTCTGTGCAGAATAAGCAGCTATGATTTCCTGTTAAAGAGCTCTACAGTCTATTTTACTTAGAGGTACTGACTTTGGAACCAGTAGTATGTGAAGTTTTGGTGACTTCTCTTACAGCTGTGTCAGCCCAGACTGCTCTGTTCAACCTTGTTGTCAGATAAACACAGGTATAGTTTAAAAATCCTGAGCTACTTTTAACAACGGTGTAAAGAAAATGAATAATTTAAAAGCACAAAAGTAAGTGAAAACGAAATGTACAGAACAATCTATATATGGTATACTTACTTTTCTTGTAACAAAGGGAGAAAATAAGAATCTGTATTTATATTTATTTGTATTTGCATAAAGAAATGGCCAGGATACATTAATAAAAATAGTTACCTACAGGGGTAGGTTTAAACGAGAATGACGGGCATCAGCAAAACCAAGATTTCTCAACAACACCTTTTCTGTGATCTTCACCTTAGAATAACGTGAATACATTATTCATTTTGAAAATGTTAATGAAAAAATAAAGGTATAAAAAGCTTTTCTGCGATGATGGAATATCCATAGTTAACTATGGTTTAATTATCATCTTCCCAAGGACAGAGGAACTCATGTATGTTAAGTATTCTATCCTCACAGAGCCTAACACACAAACACTGTGTAATAAATGCACAATTAGTCCATTTGAAATTAAGTTCTAAAGGTTTCAGAAAGAATACTTCACAACCTGGATACAGTAACAACCTGGATACAGTAACTTCCAGACATGGGGGGGCGGGGGGGGGTGGAAGGGAAGGGGAGAGGAGAACAGGCAAGAGTGGGAAAACTTTCCTTTATGTAAATGCCTACGGCTAGATTTAAAAATAAAGGATAGGGGACGCCTGAGTGGCTCAGTCGGTTAAGTGTCCAACGTCAGCTCAAGTCACGATCTCACAGTTCATGGGTTCGAGTCCCGTGTCGGGCTCTGTGCTGACAGCCAGCTCAGAGCCTGGAGCCTATTTCAGATTCTGTAATTCCCTCTCTCTTTACCGATCCCCCACCTCTCAAAAATGAATAAATTAAAAAAAATTTTTTTAAATATTTTTTTTATTTATTTCTAGGAGAGAGAGAGAGAGAGAGAGCGTGAGCAGGGGAGGGTCAGAGAGAGAGGGAGCCACAGACTGAAACAGGCTCCAGGCTCTGAGCTGGCAGGCAGCACAGAGCCCGACGCGGGGCTCGAACCCACGAACCGCGAGATCATGACCTAAGCGAAAGTCGGACGCTTAACCGACTAAGCCACCCAGGCACCCCTAAAAAATGTTTTAATAAAAAAATTAAAATAAGGATAAAATGTCCTTTAGTTCAGTCCCCCGCAGATAAGTATTCTAAGTGAACTGTCAGCAGAAATGTGACACGCTGCTGACGTTCTTAACATTATTAAAATTTTTAATAATAATTAGTGCTAAATTTTGATTTAAAGTATTGTAATAAACAACAATGCATGAAAGGTTTCTTTTGTGTGATAATGTTCTCAATTGCAAACAGTGTATCTGAGGTTCATCTGTGCCCCACATTTCTGAGATAATTTTTTACCATGCATTTCCCTGAAGCTATCTTCAATGTCTGCTTTTTCTTACTCGTCAAATGCTACCGCAATGTGGTGTCAAACCTTGAAGGAATGAGAACCACCGTTCAAAAAAGTTTACTGAACCACAGAATTGTTACGAGGTCAAACAGGAGTCAAAAACCACAAAAACCCTTCTCAGGGTGTAGTTAATGATGTCCACCTCCAAAGGCCTACGAGTTTCTTAACCCAGAAGTCCATATTACAGCAGGGAGCCTTAGCCATGTTGCTGTGTTCCCCTGAAATCATTCAGTGTCTCAAGGACATTCTAGAGAAACATCCTTAAAAATGTAAATCCATCTTAATTTATTAACTAAGTAATTTATTTAGCAAAATACCCACTTTTATGGGAATTAAGTAGTATGAAAAGGCACTAATATCGCTGAATGACTGGAATGAAGTAGCCCATTTCAAAGATAACAGAAAATGGTCAAGTGTAAGGCTGACAGAGCACAGGCTGTAATATGCTCTCTTTATAAGGTTTCTTTCTTTCTTTCTTCTTCTTTCTTTTTTTTTTTAATACACTAAGTAAATCTTCCATGCATTATCAACTAACTGCTGTGGGAAGAAACTCAACTACAAAGTTGAAGCTGAAAACATTAATGTCACATAAACAGGTAAATGGTGACCAGTCTGTGGTACCTCCTTACCAGGTACTGATAAACACAACAACCTCGGTGAATCTACACAGAATTATGCTCAGTGTAAAATGCAAATCTCAAAAAGCTACATACACATTACAATGCTTTAGTTATGTAACATTCCTGAAATGGCAAAAATTATAGAAATGAAGCACATGGGATGAGACAGTAATAGAGTGTATTACTTCTTACAACTACATGTGAAAACTATAATCATCTCAAAATCAAAAGTTTGATTAAAAAGAAATCACTCACATTATTTGGGTAACTTCAACCAAAAGCAGATGTGGGCAACGTTCTCAGAAATCAGTCACTCCACAAAGATCCCACCAGCAAAAGCAAGAAAAAGAGACTACATAAGATGACAAAATACCCACCGAAAAAGATGCCATTAGAGAAAGCAAAGAGGAGAGTAATGTGGTTACTGACGAACACCTAATGAATGTCTAGATATACTCAGGGACACAGTAAATGTCACCCAGTATCAATCCAAGATGGAAAGCTTACCCGGTGCTTTGCCCTGATCTTCTTCCTGTATTCTTCTTTGTCAAATTTGTCCTCATCTTGAAGCCTCTCCTTTGCTTTATCTAGGTTGATGCCCCCAGCACTGTCCTCCTCCTCCTCCTCGGCAGCTTTGGAGACAGACTTCTGCATCTGTGGCCACTGCTGGACTGACTGCAGGCAGGGAAAAGGGTCAGTGTAAGCGCACGAAACAGAGAACGTGAACACAAAATCATTTGTACAATGATTGTGAAATGGTGTGTTTTCCCACTTTCTACCTTACGACCTGTATTTTTTTTTAATGTTTTTTTTTTTTTATTTTTGGTAGAGAGAGAGGCAAAGCATGAGCATGGGAGGGGCAAAGAGAGGGAGACACAGAATCTGAAGCAGGCTCCAGGCTCTGAGCTGTCAGCGCAGAGCTGAATGTGGGGCTCAACTGCACGAACTGCAATATCATGACCTAGGCCCAAGTTTGATGCTCAACAGACTGAGCCACCCAGATGCCCCACAACCTGTATTTTTTAAGCTTCCTAACAAACTTGACAATGTAGGTGAGCAAACCCCAGAAAAGACTGTCCCGGTCAGGATAAAGTAACGCTGCCATCATCCAGTGATAGCAGGATTAAAGGAAAATGTCATGGAATACTTTGGAGAAGGGAGTCGCTTCAACATCATCTCAAACAGTGTTCTCAGTGTGCTGTGCTCCACCAGCTCTGTTCCAAATTATCTCCACCAGCGACCGTGACACGTCCATCACTCCTCTCACCATCCTATGGAGTTTTTACTTCCCTGTGCTTCTGACTAAATTTAACCCCTGGAAGGCAGTCATCTATCTTGTTTGTGTATTCTCAGAGCCAGCACAGTATCTGGCACATTATCACATGCTCAGAACTGATCAATAAATCACCTATCACCCAGTACTACACATAAAGACTAAAATAACTAAGCATTAAAGAAAAATTCGATTTCAGGTGCTGGCTCAAATCTACGCAATTTCCACACAGTTTATGGTTAGGAACAAGGTAACAAAGAAATCAGGGCAGTGATCTGGAGTCAGGGGACCTGGCTTAATGTCCCAGCTTTTCTGCTAGGCCTACTGCAGAATCCTGAATAAATTCCTTCACTCCTGGGCATCTGGATCCTTGTCTGGAAAATAACAAAAGGTCTATTTGACTCAATAACCTTCCAGGTCTAACACTGTAAAACTCAAGACAATTCAGACAAAACCTATTCTCTTATTTGAACCAGTAACCGGTTGCCGGTGGATTGCGGTAGCTGCCGCTGTTTTGAAAGGCTGCTCGTGAACGTGCAGAGAAGCTGTGGGCCTGGGAGTCACGGGTACCCACCACCTCTCACTGCTGTTACCACCCAGCGCAGCTGATTCCTGGGGCAGGGACTGAGGGTCATGAATGTCACCGCCTGAGCCGCCGTGCGGGCAGCCGAGGACACTGCGGAAGGAGTGAGAGGGAGCAGGCGTGGCCTCCACCGCCCGACTCCCCTGCTTCATGACCCTGTGAAAGAAGCTTATGTAAAGTTCCTTGAGAATTTTAGAGCAGAAGTTTCAATGTGGCTCAAAGCTATATGGGGCTCCTATCAGCAAGAAGTTTACCCTGAAACATTTTACAGCTAAAGACTTACACCCATCTTGGAGCAAAATACTCTGTGCAGTTAAGCTTACAAGCACAATGAGGACCCTCATTATGGGAAGAGCACTAATCTTACTTTACGGTAAGCATCTGATGTAACACAACTATATTCTGGTTAAGCCCACCAGAGGTCAGCGGCTGACCTCTTTTTAGTAATTTTATAAAGATCCATTACTTATCAATTCTATAGGCTTTGTCTGCAACTTCCAACAACTGCACCTTCTTCATGTGATTCATACCGCTTTACTCCATGTTCTCAGTGCAAATCTGGGAGGTGGCCCCAAGCTCCCTTCCCCAAAGTAACACCCAAATCTGTTATCTCCACTGTTAAAACATACTCTGGGCATCTGGGGGGCTCAGTCAGTTAAGCATCCAACTCTTGATTTCAGCTCAGGTTATGATCTCATAGTTTGTGAGTTCAAGCCCCACATTGAGCTCTGTGCTGACAGTGTGGAGCCTGCTTGGGATTCTCCCTCTCTCTCTCTCTCTCTCTCTCTCTCTGCCTCTTCCCCCGCCCCCAACTTCACGGCTCACTCACTCCCTCACTCTCTCTCTCTCTCCCCCCTCCCTCTCAAAATAAATATATAAACTTAAAAAAAAAAATACTCCAGTGTATACAGCCTGTTTACACAGCACCTGTATTAATGATAATGAAATACCTGATACAGGACAGCATTTTATTTTATTTTATTTTATTTTTTAAATGTTTTTATTTATTTCTAGGAGAGAGAGAGAGACAGCGTGAGCAGGGGAGGGTCAGAGAGAGAGGGAATCACAGACTGAAACAGGCTCCAGGCTCTGAGCTGGCAGTCAGCACAGAGCCCGATGCAGGGCTCAAACTCACGGAACCGCGAGATCATGACCTAAGTGAAAGTCGGACGCTTAACTGACTAAGCCACCCAGGCGCCCCTAGGACAGCATTTTAAAAGCCCATTATTTTACTGGGATATCAGAGAACAGTTCATCCATTCAAAAACTTCCGGGCTAAATACATGCTGGACCCCATTCTCAGTGCTGGGGATGGAGTAGTGAGCAAAGTCATCACACTCCCTCGGGGGGCCGCCCTCATCCCACTAGAGCGGAAGAAAAGGACGATAAGCACGTAGAGATGTCAAGCCCCCCAGGTGCTGTGAGGGAAACAGAGGAAGACGAAGAGAGAGGACAGGGGCATGGGATGCTGCGCACTCTACCAGGACGCATGGGAAACCTGGGGGGGGATGACAAGAGTGAGACCCCGCTGTGGCCGCCCCCCAACATTACTCCTTATGTCAGTCACGGACTTTCCACATCTCTTTCCTCTTTAAAAACATAGTTATGTGACAGAGTGACTTTTCATGAGCAATCTTTCTGACTCTGAGAGTAATGGTGAAAGGAGACCAAGGTACTGGTGACACGAGAGTCAAGCACCCGCATTTGAGAAAATGCCCTCAAAGCCAGCCCAGTAAGAAACACGCCAATACAGCATCTAGACTGAGGAACCGCAACTCAGAGACTTTTGAGAGCCCAGAAAAAGAAGCTGTGGCAAGCGGATGTGTTATGATTCTAGCTTTTGTTCCCACAGAACATGCTGACAGGTACTGTGACAGGAAAGTCTAATCTGTAAAAAAGGAATTTAGAAAGTTCAAAACCAACTCTGCATCATTAGCACCAACAAGTATCCCAGTTTACGGTCAGTAAACTGCCTACAGATGGCAGCTGTCGAAATGACTGAGACAACAGTCTGAGGAACTGCCTAGCATGCTTTAAAGAAACATTTTCTGGGGCACCTGGGTGGCTCAGGTAATAATCTCACGGTCCATGGGTTCGAGCCCCACATCAGGCTCTGTGCTGACAGCTTGGAGCCTGGAACCTGCTTCAGATTCTGTGTCTCCCTCTCTGTCTGCCCCTCCCCCACTCATGCTTGCGCTCTCTTTCTCTCTCAAAAATAAATAACCATTAAAAAAGAGAAAACGAAACATTTTCTTTCTCTTAATGAATGTTAAGTCAGTATAAGTGTCAAACTCTTTATACTAAGTGGAAGGTACCTCAGAAATGAAGCATTTAAGAATCTTACCTCCCCGGGGCGCCTGGATGGTTTGGTTGGTTGAGCATCTGACTTCGGCTCAGGTCATGATCTCACAGTTCGTGAGTTTGAGGCCCACATAGGGTTCTGTGTTGACAGCTCAGACCCTGCTTCAGATTCTGTGTCTCCCTCTCTCTGCCCCTTCCCCCCCTTAAATAAATAAACATTAAAAAAAAAATAAAGAATCTTACCTCTCCTTCCTCAGTAAATGTTATCTTCTTATTCACTTTAAAATTTCTCTTCATTACTTTTTTTGCTTCTGCGATCTTGGTCACTTTTTTCTTGACGCTGGATTTAGAAGGTTCTTTCTTCTGTGTAAAAATATACAAAAAAAACAAATTATTAATGGGGTACCTGGGTGACTCAGTTGGTTAAGCGTCCGACTTCGTCATGATCATGCAGTCCATGGGTTCGAGCCCCACATCAAGGTCTGTGCTGACAGCTCAGAGCCTGGAACCTGTTTCACATTCTGTGTCTCCTTCTCTCTCTGCCCCTCTCTAGCTCATGCTTTGTCTCTGTCTCAAAAATAAATAAATGTTTAAAAAAAATTTTTTTTTAAAAACAAAAAAAAAAAAACCCGGATGATTAATTACATGGCTGCTTTATTTTAGCAATTTAGCTCTGGCAACACACTTTCCAAAACTGAATGTATTTCCTGCTCACTAGTTAATAAGCACCAAAAATACTGTCCAGAAATAAAGTTATTAGGCTTTTTAACTGATGATACCCCCAATGCTATAGGGGCTTATGTGTAAACAAGATAAATGTTAGACATAAGCCACTTTTAAAATTCCTTCCAATACTAAAACCATGCTATCCTGATAATGCTGAAGCAGCAGAAACTCGTGATAATGTGGGAAATGGGCATCCATGATAAATAAAGCTCTCTTCCAGCTGAAACACAGAACACATTTTTTAAAATAGCTCTAATTCCAGATGCAAACTTAAATTTCCAAAGTAGGAAACTGTTTACCTGGAAAGCAAAATTACTGCAATACATCATCTGCAATTCCACATTCTTCCTCCCATTACCCAAATTTACTATACAAACACGAGAATAGCCTGTGATAACTAAGCTGTGTCCAAAAGTGAGATGGAATCAGAATACTTCAACAGGACACCCTAATCAGAACCCACCTAATGTCCTAAAACCACCAGAGCAAGGTAGTAAACATGCGAAGCCACTGCTTACTTATGCTGAGTGACTGCGAAGTGAGCCATCTGAAATGGGGAGCTGTGGAGGTCACACCACAGCCTGCACAGATCAGAGAGGGACAATAAGAAACTCACCACTGAGAGAGATTTGCACTACTTTCCTCACAGTAGAGCCAGGAATACCACTGGGAGTGGTTGGTAAACTAATCTAAGGCAGGCTCCATGAGGTGAGTCGACAGAATAAAGTCTCTGGTGCAACAGTTAAGAAAATGAAGCTGAATTCAAGCTCTACTACCACTTATGGGCTATGTAAGAGCAAGTTACTTAACTTTTGTGCTCTAGCTATAAATTAACCCTCAATGGGACCTCTATCTCATAGGGTTGGCTGGGAGAGTTTAATAATAAATGTAAAACATACAAAATGTAAGTATTCAATAAACCTCAAATCCCACTATTATATATTGATTTCAAGCTACCTAAAAAGATCATGCCAATTGCACAGAGGTTTAATTTGCAAAATCACAGACTTGGAGCTTCCTAAGTGATTGGTTTTTTTAACTCTGTGTTACAGGTAACCACCTAAGAAAAAAGACATAAGCAGGGAATGAGCCAGGAAACAAGAGTTATCAGAAGCTTTGAGAAGATGTACATTAGTTATAACTGCTATATTATGGTAATCAATAAACACAGAAAAAACAGTTCACTTAAAAAAGTATATATTATTGATAATGAATACAAAAATGCTTAAAAATAAAGTACGATGAAATCAAAAACAACAAATTTACTAAAAGAGAGGTTTGTATCAAGTTATTGACACATTATGTTTTTATGATTATGAAAATCAGCTAATGTATCTGCAATACGGTAATTGTCAGCATTGGTTGCTTTCATATCAATGGTTCTGTTATATGGGTATTACTAACACTGCTTTTGTAGTCCTGGTTCTTAAAACAAACCATCTCATTACATTTATTTCTCAGATCATGAATCAATTCAAAGTTAAGCACATACTAAGACTTGGGGGGCGCCTGGGTGGCTCATTGGGTTAAGCATCCAACTTCGGCTCAGGTCATGATCTCACGGTTTGTGAGTTTAAGCCCCACGCTGGGCTCCATGCTGAAAGCTCAGAGCCTGGAGCCTGCTTCAGATTCTGTGTCTCCCTCTCTCTCTGCCCCTCCCCTGCTCACGCACTCTCTCTCAAGTAAACATTTAAAAAAAAAAGAACATACTAACATTTTAAATCTATAAGATGTTTATGAAAAGATTCATCTCCTATGAAATAACTAATTTTTATTACATCAGAGAGATATCAGTAATGTTACAATCCCTATACCTGCACCTCACAAGATTTTTATGAAAAGAAATTCAGTTTGTTTCAGATTTCTTCTTCCCATGGAATATCCCATCTGCTCCCCCCAAACCCTCACCAGCCCCAAGTGCATGCATGTTGCCACCTGGCTGCACAGGGCCCTAAACTGCGCTCCCCATCCCTCACAACCTTCTCCCCACTACTGTGCTCTAAGATCCACGACTATTATTCTTCTTGGGAAATAATGCAATCCCAATTTTCTCACTTTGGAGCACAATTAAGTAAGTTGGGTGGCATTAAAACTTTTAAATTAAAAGAGACCAGGGTGCTAGGAAGCTTGTCAACTGAGATAAGTTGCACCTGCAGGATACCTTGTGAACACAGGGCATTAATAAGACCCCCTTCCTTCTGCCCGGCCAGACTCCTACCCCCCGCCTTTCCCCACAGACAATCATCAAAGAACACCACCTACACAGCTGCCAGGGGTGGTGACTGCTACTCCTACTTGATCTTCTTGGTTTTTGAGTTAGGTCAATTCTTGAGGACCTTGGGTTTGCTAATGTTCCGACATCAGAGAGCATGCTGATCAAATAGTGCAAACTCAGAAGATCATTACGACGTAAAAATAACACACAGGAGTAAGTTATCACCACTTAAAAAAATGCTGAGGAGCAATGGAAGCCAACCTTCTGGGGGTGATGGTAATACTCTAGATCTTGATAGGAATTTGAGTTATACAGGTGTATACAATTGCCAAAATTCAAATGTTACAATTAAGATTGGTGCATTTTGTTGCACATAAATTTCTACCTGAAAAAAAGAGTTCCGGAATGAACTTAAATGAATTCCAGGCCAACTGAAGTATATATGGTAGAAAGGGTAATGCTGTTGGCAACTTACTCTGAAATGCATTAAATTTAAAAAGGTGATAAATAGATGGAGATGATAAAAGGCATATGGTAAGAATTTTGTTGTAGAATATTAGTGAATATTTTTTGTCCAAAGTGCACTTTCTTCAGCTTTTCTTTATGTTTGAAATATTTTATAACAAAATAGAAAAAAAGCCTGGTCCCAGAAATGAGAAAAAAAAGTCATAAAGCAAAAATGCACTTTCTTTAGCTTTTATGTTTGAAAAATTTTTAAACAAAATACAAAAAAAAAAAAAAACAAAAAACAAGCCTGGTCCCAGAAATGAATTAAGTCATAAAGTGAAAATACCAAAAACTGACAAAATAGAAAAAAGGTCAGTTAGAAAACCAAACTTCAGGACATATGTCTAAAATGAGTGGCAAACACCTAAACACTATGTGGCATTAACAGATACCTTCTGGGTATCCAGTGATGGTGTATCTCACATGTGGCTTAGCTTAACTTAGTTCAGTGTCCTTTCTTTCAAACATTAACTTTAGCAGGTAATATATGCTCATTTATTTGGGATATTCATGTCTTATAAATTCATGTCTTAATCATGTTCAGAAGTTTCCATTCCTATCTTCTGCAGCCACAGTGTTTACCTCCCAAGATGCAAAAAAGTGTTAATACCTTTTTCGTATCCTTTCCAGAGACATTCTACCCACATTCAAGCACACATGAAGAACACCAAGGTACTAATGAGCTATTCGCATGTGCATTTACTTAGGATAAATCTCTCAAAGTTAAAGCATTCAAAGTGTATGTGCACTTAAAGTTTAACTCACTATTTCCAAATACCCCTACTCAAGTTCAACCAAATTCAACAGTCCCACCAAAAATTGAGAGTAACTGAATCTCCACATATATTTTCAAAAAGTAGATATTAGGCTTCACATTTGCCAATTAGGTGAAAAATACTATCTTACGGAATTTTTAATTTTGCATTTGTCTTGTGTTAAGCATAGCAGAACATCTTTCCAAAGGCGATTTTTTTCCTGTGCACCATGTATAATCTTTAACAGTATTTTTAATGAATTCCTGGCATTTTACTTATTTGTGAGATCTTTTCATTTGTTAAAAATGTGTCAATATTTTCTCCTACTGCATCATTTATGTTTAGACTTTTATCATAAGGGTATATTTTGTGGTTTGGGCTTTGTTTTGTTTTGTTGCTAAACATGTATTTTTAATTTTTATGTAACCAATTTTTTAAAATAAGAAAATTTTCTGGATTTTTTTGTACCACACTTCCCAATAGTTTTCCACTATGAGACTTTTCAAAAATGAGTTTAAATCCTTAAAATTGAGATTTTACTTTTCCTAAAATTTCAACACTGGCTCTTGGATAAGGTGAGAACTGCTGCTCATTAACACTTTAGACTTCTATTATATCATGAGAAATATCAAGTATGCTTATTGTTAGGCAAAAGTTGTATTTTGACTACAAGACTTTGTATTATTGGTACAAGAATGAAATTTGTAAATTTTAAACCAATGAGTTTAATGAAAGATTTCCTGACAAGATGTAAAACATCAAAAGGCAATTTTCATTTCCATTTGCACTTCCTTTGTGACATGTTTGCTAGACTTCAGAATAAAAAGCAAAAAGGAAAATATCATAAAACACGAAACTGATAAAGCATCAAGTTATTTTCAAGGTCCTGTGATAGCTGTAGGAGGCTGTCACAAATAACTTGGAAGATAAAAGAACAAGAACAGTTGCAAAAAGCAATGGTTCCGGAAGGATCATGTTAGTTTCAACAATGGCTACCAGATTCAAAATATAATCAGTGGAGGAAAAAAAAGTAATATAAGCATTACTACTATACATCCTAGTGGTAAAATAAAAGTATCATTGCAGGATGCCTGGGTGGATCAGTCGGTTAAGCATCTGACTTCAGCTCAGATCATGATCTCATGGTTCCTGAGTTCGACTCCTGCATCAGGCACTGTGCTGATGGCTCAGAGCCTGGAACCTGCTTCGGATTCTGTGTCTTCCTCTCTCTCTGCCCCTTTCCCATTCACACTCTGTCTCACTGTCTCTCTCTGTCTCAAAAATAAACACTTAAAAAAATTTTTAAGTATCACTGCAAAAAAACAAAAACAAAAACAAAAACCTTAAGGAGATTAAAGTCAGAATTAAATCAAAAAATACTCTAAGGAATTCAGATATTTATGTTTCCTTAAAGTAGCTCCCATATGCAACACAGAATAATTAATGGTTTATAATAACAATTTTATCCAAGAGTAAAGGAAACCTACAAAATAAAGAACTCTCAACCCTGGTGAAGAGCTTACAAATTACCCATTTTAACCTAAGCCCTCACATTAAAAGTATGGGCATTTCATAGCATTTACTGTTACCTCAAGAGTCCAAAAGTAATCATACCTTAGTAGAACTCATGATTTAAAAAGCAAAACAAAATGAAAAAACATCTGCCTATGCAAGCTTAATTCCTTCACCATCTTAAATTTACTGAGCTATGAGATTTCAGACATTCTAATTTTATAGTATAAATTAAGGCTGTATTGACATTTTATTTGAAATCCATCTACAAAATATTTTCTTAGAAAATAAACTCCCTTGATGATTAGTGACGTTGTACACCTTTTCATGGACCTATTGGCCATTTATTTATATGTCTTCTTTGGAAAAAAGTCTATTCTAGTCCATTTTTTAATTGGATTATTTGTTGGTTTGTTTTGCTTTTGAGGTTGTAGGAGTTCCTTATAGATACACTTCAGAAACCCTTTATCTGATATATGGTTTGTAAATATATTCTCCCATCCCATAGGCTGCCTTTTTGTTTCCTTTGCTGTACAGAAGCTTTTCAGTTTGATACAGTCCCCTTGTTTATTTCAGCTCTTGTTGCCTGTGCTTATAGCATCTTATCCAAAAGATCACTGCCAAGACTAATGCCAAGGAGCTTTTTTTCCCCTCTATGTTCTTTTCTGGGAATTTTGATCATCAGGGAAATGAAATCAAAACCACAATGAGATAGCACTTCACACTTATGAGGATAGCTATCATCAAAAAGACAGGAAGTAACAGATGTTGGCAAGGATGCAGAGGAAAAAAGACCCCTCATACACAGTTAGTGGAAATGTAAACTGGTTATAAGCCACAGTGGCAAAGAGAATGGAAGTTCCTCAAAAAATTAAAACTTGAAACTACCATGTAATGCAACAATATCACTCACTCCTAGGTATACAGCCAAAGGAAACAAAACCAGTTCTAAAAGAACTATGTGCACTCCCATGTCTTTTGCTGCAGAACTAATAATAGCCAAGACATGAAAACAATCGTTAAGTGTCTGTCAAAGAATAAATGGATTAATAGAAAACATGGTAGACATATACAATGGAGTAGTATTCAACCACAAGAAAGAAGGAAATCCTGCCATTAGTGACAATATGGATGAATCTGGAGGGCATTATGTTAACTGAAATAAGTCAGACAGATATTGAATGGTATCACTTATATGTGGAATATTTATAGACAAGAAAAAGGGGAAACGGGGACTGATGTCACAAAAAATAGAACAGTTGTTCCCAGGGACTGGGAAGAGGGAGAAACTGAGATGTATAACCAGTAGTTATAAGAAGAATAAATTGATGGGGCACCTGGGTGGCTCAGGCGGTTGAGCATCCGACTTCGACTCAAGTCATGGTTCGTGGGTTCGAGCCCCACGTCGGGCTCTGTGCTGCCGGCTCAGAGCCTGGAGTCTGCTTCTGATTCTGTGTTTCCCTCTCTCTCTGACCCTCCCCTGCTCACGCTGCCTCTCTCTCTCAGAAGTAAATAAAACATTTTAAAAAATTTTTAAAAAGATGAATAAATTGAGGATCTAATGTATAGCATGGTGACTATAATTAAAATACTGCATTGTATACGTGAAATTTGCAGAGAACGGATCTTAAACATCCTCATCACACATGTGCAAAATTAACTGTGAGGTGATGGATGCATCGATTATCTCTTGATTTTGGTAATCATTTCACTCTGTGCACGCATACACAATCATATTGTATATACATACAATTTTATTTATCAATTATTCCTCAATAGCGCTTGGGGAAAAAATAAAAACACCACTACCAGTGAGTAGAAAAGGTGTATTTGTGAAATCATTGCACAAACTCTAGTCTTAAAATTAAGAGCCATCTAAAGGGTGGAGAGTTTCAGTTTTGCAAGAAGAGGTTTGGAGATTGGCTGCACAACTGCGGGAATGTGCTGCACTCTACACTTAAAGTGGTACATTTTATATGTATTTTACTACCGTTAACAATAAAGAGCCATCTAGACTATAATTAGACTTTGGTTTAAAATGTTGTTATGGGGGCGCCTGGGTGGCTCAGTCAGTTAAGTGTCCAACTTCGCTCAGGTTATGATCTCACAGTTCGTGGGTTTGAGCCCCGTGTCAAGCTCTGTGCTGACAGCTAGCTCAGAGCCTAGAGCCTGCTTCAGATTTTGTATCTCCCTCTCTCTCTGACCCTCCCTTGCTCACGCTCGCGCTCTCTCTCTCTCTCTCAGAAATAAATAAAACATTTTTAAAAAATTTAAATGCTGTTAGAGAACCTGTTTCTCTTTTCAGAGCTCTTCCACAAACGTAACCCTAAGTCAAAGCAGTAGTCCCAGAATCCCACAGCGGCTAGAGCGCAGGGCCGAGGCGAGCAATGCAAGGATTGGGAAGGGAACAAGTACAGATCAACTAAAATGAATGAAACGGAGTGCTTATCAATTATCAACTATGAAAATAATCTTACAAAATGGTCTCGTCAATCTCATAGGAGTTTTCTTCTTCAAAATGTCCACATTTACCAACGTCAGTGTTTAAAGTTTAATGGGAGGCAAGCTACAATAAACCTTGGTAATGTGCATAAATGTAGTCACACCACTAAAATCAGGAACAGAGGAGTTGGAGAGAATGAGGAAAGCCAGTGCCACCTCTACCCGAGCCCCAGTTACACGACTCTGTGGGTGATCATTGCAGCAACCTGCTTCCGAACTCTGCCGGCGCCCTTGCCCTATTATGGTAAAGCCAGAGTCACCATTTGGTTCCTGATGTGCTTTTCCTAATGGACTGTAAGATAGTGTGTGTTACAATTCATATCCCCAGAGCATCAGCGAAAGGCTGGCACACTGGAAGCATTCAGTAAGTATTTCTTGAACAAAGAATTAGTGGAAAAAATTCTCAGTGGAATAAAGCATTACTTCATTTACTGCTCATAACAACTTTGAGTCAAATCTGTCCCTGAGAAATTTTTTAATTATAAAAGCAAAGCTTTGACAAATTTGGCAATTTGCTCAAGGTTGCACAATTTAAATCAAAGGGTGCTTGACTTGGTTGTTCATACTCTACAATGCTTAGCTGATTTTTGCTCAAACTGTCTTAGGCTATAGCATCATAATTTGACTCAATATGTGCCTTTTACATTTCTATCAACTTTCAAAGAATGTTTGAAAACTGCTATTGTTAGAAACTTTACACCTTTTTTCAACTTTCCAATTCATGGTCCATTAATAAAGATTTCTTCATATTCTACTTTCTGATGCAGTGTTCATATTGGTTTAGAAAAAAATGTTTTCTCATCCAAATATCAATTTTAAATACCAAATATGCAACTTCAAATTACAAGGCCCCAATCCTACTTCCTTTCTGATGAGAGTCACAGCTGTTACAGAATTTGTGCATGATACTTGTGTCACTACTTGACACTGACACTTCGTATCTACAGAGGATAGCTTAAACACCCATTCTAGAAATCTTCCCAATTTTTAAATATTTTATAGATAATGCATGTTTATTTCAAACATAAAATCATACAAATGAGAGCCCACATATCCTGTTGAAGTTCTTCATATTTCAAAGTCAGATTAGCCCTTCAGATTACATCAAGAAGCAAATCATAAGTCAAAGTCTCTATTATGTATAGTCAATAATATCAGGCTCTACTTATTTTCTTTGAAGTCTATGAACTGCAATTAGAATGCATAAAGTGATGAAAACAGTTAATGAACACTACAACACATTAAGCAACATGACCAAATATTTAATACGAAATAGTCATGATTCTTTTAAAGAATCATCTTAACTGGTCAACTTAAACAGGATAAATGACGAGTATTTCGCTTTCTTTTTTTCCCACCAGATCAAAATCCACACAGATATGTACAATCTCAGCTTTGTCTGGACCTCCCTCCTACTTTTGAAGGACAGAAGGCGCAATCATTCTACACAATATATATATATATATATATATATATATATTTTTTTTTAGTGTTTTATTTATTTCTAGGAGAGAGAGACAGCGTGAGCAGGGTGGGGGGGTCAGAGAGAGAGGGAGTCACAGACTGAAACAGGCTCCAGGCTCTGAGCTGGCAGTCAGCACAGAGCCCGACGCAAGGCTCGAACCCACGAACTGCGAGATCATGACCTAAGCGAAAGTCGGACGCTTAACCGACTAAGCCACCCAGGCGCCCCCTACACAATATTTTTTTGATTAACACATTCCTCCTTCTGGATTCCTACTTCCTGAATTCACATGCTTAACCTGGGATACTTTCCAGAAGAATCTCTTCACCTAATAAACTCTCAGAGGGGTATGTACCTGCCACCTTAACTACTAAATGCTTTCAGAAAAATAATGTTCAAACATATCCCCATACAGTTGCTATTTTCCTCTATTCCTTCTCCTATTCTTCAAATACAAGTTCCCTCACCAAACCCTCAAACATCAGCGTTTTTTTCCCTTCAATATATTTGTCTTCCTCAACAATTTGTCTAAATCAACAAATTTTTCCTTTACTTTAAAAAGCCTTTTCATAGCATTTCAGTCTAATAATTTTTTAAATCTTTCATTTCTTCCAAATAGTCTAAATAAGATTTCAATTTCATTTTTCCACCCAAGCCGTATTTTATTTTGCTTATTTCCTAACTTGAAGCCTCATCCCCGAGCTTCATGGCAGGCAGATGCATTACTGTCCTTGGTTTACTGGCTACCTTAAATGCTTCCTTCTTACCTTTCTGAAAACATTTATACTACTGGAACACATAAAGAATAATTTTTTATTTCTCATTTGCTACATGAAGAAATTTTCTTTAGTTTACTGAAATTGTCCAAGCTGTTTCCTATTCTGTTTTGCTAGCCAGGAAATATGTATTATCTGTTCCACACCATGCCTCTCCCCTCCTCCACCACCACAAGAAACAAGTAAATTTAAAAAAAAAGAAAAAAGCCACCATACATGTGAAATCTCAGATGCTTCCTATTCTTTAACAAAATTATGGAACCAGTCATATTTTGCCTTAGGAATCCAATTTTTAACCTGCCACTTTTAATAAATATTTCTATATTAGGAAGCAGGCAGCTGAAGCAATTTAGAGAATAGGGCCAGATACATACTTTTTTCCTCTCTTTTTAGACTTCAAAAAATGACAGTACAAATTTCATTTCTAACTTGTGCCCATATTGGCTACATCAATTTTTGTTGTCTCCTACACCTCTTGAAATTCTTCTAGAACTTAAAAGTATTACAGGCATACAAAACAAAACAAAAACCAGTAGTATGAAGGGGCGCCTGGGTGGCTTAGTTGGTTAAGCGTCCGACTTTCGCTTGGGTCATGATCTCGCGGTTCGTGGGTTCGAGCCCCGCGTCGGGCTGTGCTGACTGCCAGCTCAGAGCCTGGAGCCTGTTTCAGTCTGTGACTCCCTCTCTCTCTGACCCTCCCCTGCTCACGCTGTCTCTCTCTCTCTAGAAATAAATAAAATAAACATTAAAAAAAAAAAAAAACAGTAGTATGAAAAGGAAAAGCTATCTTGTGTCACATGGCCATTCAGATAATACGGTTAAAGGATGCAGTAACTGTGGCAATGAACTAAGTAAAAAGACCCAGTGCAGCATTTATGCTTTTATAAGGCAACTTTTATATATGGCAACATGACAACTATACTTTGCCATTTACACCTCTTCCACCTTCCTTCCAAGTGATAGCAGAGACCCAACAAGAATGTACCAGGAACTAATTTACTCAGAATTTGTGTGAATAAAATGAAATAGCATCAAAACAACATTCAACAACATTTAGTTCCAGGTTTAACAGAATTTTATAGTTGGCTCCAGCACCTACAATATTAACAAATTACTTGGCAGCCTGGTTTGTGTAATCTAAAGCACAGCTTCTGAAAATTCATTCATCATGAAAGTCTAACAAACACAGGCCATAGAATACTGCTTATTCAGTGAAGCACCAATTTAAAAAATTACACGCAAACACGCTCATGCGTCTATACTCTAAATTACAGCAACAGAATCTCTGTATGATTTAAACCCTTCACAAAGAACTGCAGTAACAGAACTAAGATATATACTAAACTCGAATTGGCTTTGTGCCTGACTAAGTTAGCCATTTTTGACACACAGCTCTAAGACAGTATGAGATGCTAATACTGACCTCTCAGCCCCCCAGACAAAGCAATCACTGCTACTGGTTATACGTGGTTCTGGTATCTGCCGTTTTTCTAAATTGAATGACATTAATAAATCACAAGATATGCATGAGATGTATTTTAACTAAAGGAGAAATAACAAGTATCACTACCATGCCCAGAGCAAGCCATATGCACCACTATGTGTATAGTAAAATCCCCAAGATCTGCCTTCTATTGTGTTAGCTAAGCAAAAAAAAAAAAAAAAAAGCAAATGAAAAGTCAAAGGCCAGCCTACCATACCATGTTTCGTCAAAACGTACTTGGATGATGTCTAATTATTTAAAATGAGATATTCTTTAAAAATGCACCGTTTATAAAATGGTGGTCTGCAAGGCCATATACTGGTGATAAAAGATACTGCCATTATCAAGTACAGAATGTGGAAGGATGAAAGGGTCATCCAAGATCACTCAGAGAAACAAACAGCACGAGCACACACACACAGGATGAGAAGATTTCAAGATCACGCAGCCAGTGCCGGCAAAGTTAGGGCTAGAACTCTTAAGCTCCCGGGCAAAGCCAGCTTGTGCTTCTACCTTGAGCCCACATACAACGACAGGATCTTAGAAACACCTCAGAGACTACAATTTCCTCCAACAATCACAATTTTCCTAAACAATACCAAGACTCCATTAAATTGAAATCAAGAACTGATGGAGGCCCAATGTTTTCCTTAAAATGAAAAGAATCCTTCAAGGAAGGCATTTTAAAGTGTCATTTTCTGCTTCCATAGAAGAACCACAGACAGGACTACAAAACCTGACCTCTAATATTCTTCTCTCTCAAAAACATAGCATGTAGGAAAAAGTATTCTGTCCCTCAGTGCTCTATGCTGTCCTTTTATTTCCTGGCAAACTGCATACTGAGCATGCAGTGATTAATATGATTTCCATCTGCCCTCCTTGGCATCTAACATTAATAACAAATTCTGACAGCCATTAGAAGCAATTGACAGGTGACTCCTCGTTAATTTTTCTCACATCTTAGAATAAGTCCCTGCCGTTTTGTTAGGAAATTTGTAACACTAAAATATATTATTTGGAGGGGTGGTTGGGTGGCTCAGTCAGATAAGCGTCCAACTCTTCGTTTCAGCTCAGGTCATGATCTCTCAGTTCACGGGACTGAGCCCACATCGGGCTGTGCTGGCATGTGGAGCCTGCTTAGGATTCTCTCTCCCTCTCTCTGCCTGTCTCCACTTGTGGTCGTTCTCTCTCTCTCAAAATAAATATTTTTTAATGTAATATTTGGAATTATAACTTACTAAAAAAACTACCTGTAAATGACAACTCCCAAAGAATTAAAATGAAGCCTTTGCTTGTCTCCAAACTCTACCTAGCTACTCAACACTTTTTAAAAATCACTCTCCTTCCTATGGTCTCATGCACAGACTAGAAAATGCAGGAGCTATGAATATGCTCGAAATTCTCCCCTAGAAGGCAAAACTGAGTTCAGATTTGATACTGGCTATCTCTTAAGAAACTTTTCTTACTTTCTACCCTCGGCCTTTTGGTGATGTATCTTACGGTATTTCTTATGCTTGTTAGGTAATTTCTTCCACTTCTATTTTACCCCCTTAGACACTCAATTCCCTGAGGATATGGACTTTGTCTCACCTTTTAATTTCTAGAGTTTAGTGCCCATACTGTGCCTGAACAAATCAATAATTATCTGTGAAGCTGAGCTAAGCAAATCAGGACAGTTTTCATCGAGAGCAACACTGACTCAAAGACTCTGAAATGCATTCTTCTTCAGTTAGTTGTTGTGACATCAACTTTGCTGTTTGCTGTTTTTTTCCTTGCTTAAACAGCACAGAAAAAAAAGAAAACATAATATTGCACATTCAATTTGATACTTATTTGTTGAGAAAATGGATAAACAGACCCTGGGCAATAATAAAGTGTGATGCAAGCAGCAGACTATCTGAAAATGATGTCCAGAGTCACTCTGGGTGCCTCATCAAGGGGCTGAAATCACTCCACAATCCCCTTCTCCCAGCATGACAGGCTACAACCACACTCAGCTCTGACAGCGTCGTGGCTTCCTCCCTTCACAAGGCAGATCCCATTTCCCTGGACCCAAGATCTCCACGGGCCAGACTGCCACATATCTCAGATGAGCGCACACACCCACAACTATCCCACCTGGTTCTCAAGCAGTTTGGGTAACTGCTCACTGATAAGGCTGGCCTACCACTTCTATAATGAGAATAACAGAGGACAGCAAAGTTTCACTGGAAGAAAAGCCTATGTTAATTTAATAGTAAGCAAACTGCTAAAACCCGAGCACTCCTCTATGTGCACGGAAAAGTCAGGCCTTACTTCTTGCTGATTCTGGCTTTTCCCCAAAGAATATCCCTTTCTCAACAAAGCCCATTCCTTAACCCACGTCATTGTGAAATCTGTCCTAGGCTCCAATGCATGACATGTGGCAATCCAGACAGGTTTACATGGCATATCAAAAGGTTACTAAACTTTTTTTGAGAAGTTTATGGAATGGTAAGTAGTTAATTAGTGACGCCAAGTGCTGGACACCATGCTAGATGATCATGTATCATTTACTATTCCCAACTACCCTACTGAGGAATTGCTTACATCCTACAGGTGATGAAACAGTCAATTAAGTTAACCAATTATCCAGCTTGAAGGGACAGAAGGCGGCTCTGAACTTCTGTCACTCTATGAAAAAGACAATTAGTAATTACACACAGAGCTAAAACAAAGTTGGGGGGAAAATCAGAAAGCTACTAGGAGGTCTGTGACAAGATTCAGGGAAGACCACGGGACCAAAGAGACAGTATTTAAGAACAAAGTAGGATGAAAGGAGAGCTATGCAGAGTTAAGACAGTCAAGCTAATGAAAGGAGATATCTGAAAACAAAAATCACCAGAAAGGAAGGAACAAGGGAGAGGGAAAGCGCTTTGAAAACAAATTTCTCTCACAATTAGTGACTTGTTGCAAAAAAAACTTTGCACCATACTTCCAAACCACTTTTCCCCTAATAGACACCTTACCAAACTATCAACTCTAAATGGGAAAACCCAAATGATTAAACCAAAACAGAAAACTCTGAGAATTTCTTAGCCAGCCACTGAGAAGATAGATAATAACTGCCATCCATCTCCCTAATACTTTCTCCATTACAGCTAAAGAATGTCTGAGATTTAAGACAAGGAGGGTAAGTCCACAAGAAGAGATTATACTGGAACATGAAATGAATCTCTGGGACTCAGTTTGGTCATTTCCAAGTCAGGATACTTTCACTGGCCAATACTATTTACAACATATTCTGCACTGCTTCTTTTCCAAATACTTCAATTATTTAAGCCCTAAATACTTTAATTATTTAAGCCATGTATTTATTTGAAGGATTTGGTCAAGTAGTTAATAAATGAAGCATTAAACAACATAATGATCTTAATACAAAATTTACATCAAACTAATTCTGAACATATTCAGCTTAAATCATAACATGTAAACAGATTGAACTGATAAAGAATTTTCTCTATTAAAATACAATTAATTTTCCACTAGTGCATCAGATTTCCAGGGTTACAATATTATGAAACTCACCATAATAAGCCTCATTAGTTCTGAATCCAAAATTATGGATGTCAAAACTTCCTTTAAAAGGCCACAAACTATCACAGAATGATCTGATCAAAACAGTACTGTTACCAGCTATTTATTTGAGCACCTACAAAAAGCCTCACTTGACTAAAATCTTGGGATCTGGCTAATTTTCAACTTGCTTTGGAATGAGCTGCCCATTTTAGGAATAATGAATCAACTCTCTCTCGCTGCTCTGTTAGAAAATACTCGTACATTGATAATCATGTTAAAAATGGCTCTACTTTTCCTCAGAGAAGCATGTATATTAGGGGATAGAGAGACAGAGAGGAAAGAGACACAAGAGATGCACTGGTGTGCATCTCACCAGTTTCCAGACAGCTGCTTTCCCTTAATTTCATGCTGGCATTGCATCAACAGTTTCCTTTAAGGATTGGTATTAAATATTTCCATAGAAAATGCATTTTATGTCTTATAGGACAGTTGTTGAAATGCAAGGAAAAGCTGTGCTTCTCTGGAGAAGAATGTCTGCTCCCTATGGAAAAAGTATTCTTTTCATTTTGGCAGTTAAGAACTCAGAGCCAAATTCCTGATCCATATTTAAGAAACTTATAAAACGCTACATGACCTACCTACTAAATTTCCCACCAGTCATTTCTATTCTATCTATATTTTGCATGCCTGATGTTTTCTATTTTACTACAATTAGAAGTATTTCTAAATACTACTTAAGCTACTTCTAATTCCTTGTGGGATTAGGAGGGATAAAATAGAATAAAGGAGGCTCAGTCATTTATTCAACAAACACTGGGTATCTGCTATACTCCATGTCCCATCCTAGGCACTTGGGATAAACAGAAGTTGCATTCCAGTAGTGAAACACACACACACACACACACACACACACACACACACTCTTAGGATAAACAGAAGTTATATTCCAATAGAGAAATACACACATACACACACACACACACACACACACACAGTATGTCAGGAGCTTTAAACGCTATGAAAAAAGGCACGTAATGATGTAGGAAGTGACTGATGGAATGGAGAAATTTTTTTTTTTAAGAATTTATGCCTTTAAAAAATTTTTTTAGTGTTTCTATTTATTTTTGAGGCAGAGAGAGATCAGACATGAGGGCAGAGAGAGAGAGAGGGAGACACAGAATCAGGAGCAGGCTCCAGGCTCTGAGCTGTCAGCACAGAGCCTGACGTGGGCTCGAACTCACAGACCGTGATATCATGACCTGAGTTGAAGTCAGACGCTTAGGCGACTGAGCCACCCATTTTATATATATTTTTTACATATATAAATTTTATAATATATAATTTTAAAATATATATATTTTATATATATTTTATACATATATATAATTTATTGTCAAATTGGCTAATATACAGCGTATAAAGTATGCTCCTAGTGAGAAATTTTAAATAGTTAGATAGAGTCTCTCTGAAGAGGGGATACCAGAGCAGAGATCTAAAATGATATGAAAGCAGTCATCAATGATCTAGGTAAGAATTCCAGGTAGAAGAAAGAATAAGCACCAAAAGCCTACAAATGGAAATGGGATTGTTGTTTCCAAGTGGGGGTGGGGTGGGGAGGAGTGACTAGACAAGAATGAGCAAGGTGGAAAGTGGTAGGAGAGGAAGTTAGAGACACAGGAAAGAAGATTCAGAATTATGTAAGGTCTTGTAGAACACACTACGGCTTGACTTTCCCCTGAATATGAGAAGGAATACAAGTTTTAAGCAAGAAACATGGCATAATTTGGGGTTTTCTTCTCCTGCTGTGAGGATACTACATTGTATAGGAGCGGGGGGAAAAACAAGAAACCAATTAGAAAAATAAAAAAGAGTAACAAGATTCACCCCAAGAGTAGAAAGAGGAGGTAAAAGGAGGTAAAAGAGGCTTCAGGGATAACTCCCAGGCTTCTGAGCTGGGTAACTGGTGTTAAGTATCCAAGCTAGTTAAAAGGGGTTTAAGGGAAGCAGAAGGGGTTCAGGACAGGTATGTGGATTCACCAACAAATCCAATGTCTAGGTTTGCCAGGGGAACATATGTTGACAGAAACTAGTTTAAGGCACAGCTCTGGGCACGCTCTCATTTAAAGATGGAAAAAGAAGAAACCAGCAAAGTAAACCAGAAAGAACAATCAGTTAAGAGCAAAACGAGGCAAGTGGGGTGTGTCAGAAGACAAGTGAAGAAGACATTCCAAAAAGGAACACTTTCCAAAGAGAAAATGTTGCTAAGGTTTTGATTAACATGGAGTCCTGAGAGTTGATTCCTGAATTTGCCAAAATTGGAATTGTTCCTTACCTAAGGAAGAGAGGTTTCAACAGAGTGGCAGGGATACAAATCTGAGCAGAAAAGGTACAAGAGGAAATAGAGGGTGAAGTAGTGAAAACAGTAAGTATAGGCTACTCTTTCAAGGAATTCTCTTCGTCATCCCCAACTACCAAATGGTGAAAGTCCAGAACTGCATTTAGTGTTATTACAAATGGAATGTACGTACGTAAAGGGTGACTTCTGTACGTGCTAGATAGAAATACCTAACACCAATTTTTACATTTCCCAGAAAATAATCAAGGATTATAAATATTCTCATCATGTCATTGCATTTATTAGAGAAAAATAAGAAGGCATCCAAAAGCACTGGAGTAAGGGGGACATGAATAAAATGTGTTAGATACCAATTCACACACACACAAAAAACAAATTTAGCTGTTAAATTATGGCATTACACAAGTGCACTTATTGACCAGGAAAATTTTCCCAACATTGTTTCCATTTTTACAAAGGCTATAAATCAGAACATAATGATTATCTCCTATGTAACTTTAATGTGTTGGGGGGAAAAGATTGTGTGTGTGTGTGCACATACTAAAACAGAAAAAGCCAGAGATACACAAACCAAAGGGCAAGAATAGTTTTATCAAAGTATATGAGAGGATTATAGCAGATATGTACCTTTCTTTATTATGTATTTCCTTATTACCCAAATTTTCAGCTGAAGAGCAAACGATTAGCCATAATCACTGGTTGTAATAAAATAAGGTTTTACTTGCCAAGAAAAATGTTAAATAAAGAACAAAATTCCTACTTCTTCTAGAGGAGCTCTAATGTCACTTAAGGTCTTACCTGAGGCCCTTTGCTTCCTCATTACTCCAGGCTGGTTCAGGTGCTCTTTTCTATAGCCCCAGAGACTGTACTATAATTCTCAGTTTATCTGAATTTATAATTCACCAGATTATTAAATCAAGGGCACTAAACACAGTAAATTGTAGACATTTAGTAATTTTAGTTGGTTCCACTTATTCATTTAACAAACGTTTGTGATCTCACAATTTTTTTCCTAATGATTAACTTATAATTTACTAGCCAAATCATTTTTCTTTGAAAATGATTTTTTAAATTTTTATTTATTTTTGAGAGAGAGAGGCAGGGGAAGAGAAAAGAAGGGACAGAGAATCCAAAGTGGGCTCTGTGCTGTCAGCACATCAACGGGGGGTGGGGGGGGCGGGGGGGCTTGAATTTATAAACTGTGAGATCATGACCTGAGCCAAAGGCAGATGCTTAACTGACTTAACCACAAACGTACCCCAGAAACTGATGTTTTCTTTTAAAGGGATTTAAAAATTTATGAAGTATTTTTTTACTCTGGAAAAATTTCAACATTTTATGGATCAGAAAATCTCTAATCTATGTTAGTATTTTTACAAAGCATTTTACACTTTGTGTTCATAGTAATATAGTAATTTATGATGCACACAGAATACATACAGACCATGGTTATGATGATTTGTCATTCAAAATTGCTCGAGCTGAGAGTGAATTCCCTACACCTGGGGCTTATAATGTTTTAAGGATAAAACAGTCCTTTTTGATTTAGGATCCAAACAAAAATCAACATTTCACAAATTTCTTAATTAAAAATGAAAAAAAGACATGTTTACAAGCAGGGACTGATATTCAAAGAAAAGCAAGCTTTAGCTTCTAGATTAGACCTCAAATAACAATGTTTATATAAAAAAATAAAAAATTAGACAAGACCATGTTGCATTTACAGCACAAAGACAAAACTACCATTTCTTATTCTATGTCTATCCCACGTAAGTAGCCAGAGAAATGTAACTTTTCTGATATATACATTATTCTGTACTTCTTGAAGAAACTTTCAGGGAAAGAGAATTCTTGCCAAATGTCTAGAAGAGAAAGAGTAATAGACTAGATTTTATTAAACTTGTGTGAAATGATCTAAAGTACACATGTAAATTATAGTGTTGAGGGACAGATCCCTAGTTAACAAAGAACTTCAAAGGTAGAAATACATTAAAAAGTTATTTTAAAGACAAATATTTTAAAGACAAAGGGGTGCCTGGGTGGCTCACTTGGTTAAGCATCCAACTCCTGATTTTGGCTCACGTCATGATCTCATGGTCTGTAGCACTGAGCCGCACGTCTGGTTCTCGCCTGGCAGTACAGAGCCTGCTTGGAATTCAATCTCAGTCTCTCTCTTACGCTTCCTCTTTCTCAAAATAAATAATCTTTGGGGTGCCTGGGTGGCTCACTGAGCATCCACTTCAGCTCAGGTCATGATCTCACATTCATGGGTTCAAGCCCTGCACAAGGCTCTGTGCTGACAGCTCAGTGCCTGGAGCCTGCTTCAGATTCTCTGTCTCCTTCTCTCTCTCTGCCTCCCCCAATTGCATTCTGTCTCTCTTAAAAAATTAAACATTTAAAAATAAATAAAATAAACTTAAAATAGAAAAAAGAAACTATGAAGACAAATATTAAATTCCAAAATTCTAAATACATTGGAATTTAACTAATTGTCCAACCATGCTGTTGTTTCATTTTAAACCCAATCTGTCTCTAAGCAAACAAATAAAATTAAATTTTGTAAATTTTCAAGTGAAATGTAACAAGCTTACACCTTTTGACCTTATCTTAATGCTGACAGAGAAAAAGACAAGTCAGTGATTTACTATCATTCAAATTCAAGTGAGTAAGTAAAAGAAATAGTTAACTAGGCCAAAAAAAATCTCATCATTTACAGAACAATTTGATTGATGGTCTCAATTTTACAACCATGAGAGCAATTAAGCACATTTTACAGGAGGACATACAAATCTTCTGAACATCCTAAACATTAAATGTTTATCCCCAGGAAGCTTTTGGGATCATTAACAGCACTCAGTCATTTTAAAAATCTAGTTCATCCAAAAACAATGGGAGGCTTCCATCCAGCTTACCTTGTCTACTATGTTATTCTAAATTACCTCAAAGAATCATATTAAGGGCAACTCCTATAAATTCATCTAATGATTAATCACATAACTTCCTAATGTCAAATCAGAAGATTTTGCCTCCTAAATCTAGTAGGGCTGGCAAAGCATGAAAAGTAACCATGTATGTGTTCCATTGTTAATACCCAGTATGTTCTGTTTTGATAAGCGCTGTATTAAAAAGAATCACCCACATAAAAAATAACCTCAAGATATAATAAAGAAAGCATGGGGCTAAGAAGAAGGGATCTGTTCAGAGATTAGTTTTTAAAAATTGTTACTATTAATACATATGGACAGGGGGTGGGAGGGGTTAGGAGGTAACTCTAGAAGACTTACACCAAGACTTAATTATATAAATTTACTGTGGTACCCAAACTAGACCCAGTCAGGCAGCATTTTCATGAGTGTATTAAAGGGACACTAATGTGCTATAATTAAGTCTAACAAACTAACTCAAATGACTCAAAAGACTTGCTTCATGAATGAGTCAGCACAATGGAGATTAAGTGCCCAAGTTCTGGAACTACTTATTACTATGTCCAAATCCTAGCTGCACCTTGACGAGCTCAAGATTTCTGAACCTCCCCATCTTCCCTTTCTTCATCTATGAAAAAGGTAGTATATTTTTAATAGGGCTATTTTAAGGATTAATTACAAAATGTAAGTGAAGTGCTTAGCAAACTGCCTACCCGAGTCAAAGGCTCCTATCCTAGCTGTCACCACTAGCACGGCAGTGAACAAAGCACAACGTGCCACACATATAAGAGAAGAAGAGAAAGAGTGCGCCCACAGGCTCTGCCTTCACTCATGGTGTCTACTAACCTCAAAAATCTCAACCAATTCTGATCACGGATGTGCCCTTGCACCCTGGTCCTTCCTTCACTCTACCATCCTACTAAGAGTATCCTCCAGTACGGACTACCTAAGCAGTGACCTGCTACTCTCTCCCACCCACTACTGCAAACCTGGCCTCATTTTCAGTGTCAGGTTCCTTGAGCCAAAAGTCACCTACCACAAGTTTGGCCCCAAATAAAACAGTTACAAACTTGGAAACTAAGCCTCTACGAACACTCATGAGGAGTAGTTTAGAAAATAGAGAAAATAAGGGCTCCTCGTGGCACAGTTGGTTAAGCATCCGACTCTTGATCTCAGCACAGGTCATGATCTCATGGCTCGGGAGTTTGAGCCACACTGATGGTGAAGAGCCTGCTTGGGAGTCTGTCTCTCCTTCCCTTTGCCCTCCTCTGCTTATGTTCTCTCTCTCTCTCAAAATAAGTAGATAAACTTAAAAAAAAAATAGAGAAAATAATTTGGATCTACTGTTAATTTAGAAACACTGACAAACAGGAGTGCCTGGGTGGCTCAGTCAGTTGATTCATCAGCCTTCGGCTCAGGTCAAGATCTCACGGTTCATGGGTTCGAACCCCGTATCAGGCTCTGTGCGGACAGCCAGCTCAGAGCCTGGAACCAGTTTCAGATTCTATGTCTCCCTCTCTCTCTGACCCTTCCCTGTTCACATGGTATCTCTTTCTCTCTCTCAAAAATAAATAAAAACATAAAAGAAAGAAACGTTGACAAACATCTAAGTATAGTTTTTTTATAAACCCTGGCTTGTCCATACATGTAGCCCAAAGATAAGTATGAATAACAAAGTACCACCTAACAGGCGTTCAACCTTTCTACCTATTATGTAGGCATAAAAAAATATATAGATCACTATTCATTCACTGCCAAGGTAGGAAAGATGGTTTTAAAAGTGTATGGTCTACAAAATTCCAGTTCTGGCAATATGGTGGAACCACAAATATGTAGAAATACTGATAAAATATAACCAAACAGCTTTATAATAATTAGATATATTGCTAATTTAGCAAGAAATAAACCTCAGAGTCAGAAAAGGGAAAGAAAATTGGGTAATTCTGAGCTGTGCTATCAACCTATAGATAAACCATCCATGCCGTAGGATGAAGTTATGTGCATACATGGGCAGAAGAGATGCAGGAAATTGGAACAATTAATTGTCTATGAAACTCTCAAAGGGCTGTACCCTCCGTGAAAGAAAGACCAGAGAAAAAACATGCCAAATGGCTCTACAAGACTGTAAGGAAGATTAGTTCAAGTCAGGCTCTAAGCTCTGGGTGAAAGAAAGAGAGTAGAGGTGTGAGAGAATTTTAAAATCCCAGAATACAATTCAAAACCCAAATTTACACCAGCAGAAATCACCAAGTCAAAATAAACATTAAAATGACTTAAGTCAGGAAGCGCCTGGCTCACTCGGTGGGAAGAGCATGAGACTCTTGATCTCAGGGATGGGAGTTCGAGCACCATGGGTAGAGATTACTTAAATAAAATAGTATTTTTATAAATGGTTTAAATTAAAAAATGGTTTAAGGTCAGAATTTTAGAAAACTCTGCAAAAGAGTAAGTGATGATAGCTCTGTGAACTTTTTAATCATACTACAATGAAATATAAAGAAAGGAGAAAGTCCAAAAATAGACTCTAACTATATAAATATTTGTATTAGCATTAAAGGTGGCACATGACATCACTGTGTAAGACACACTTCAATCCAAAATGTTGGAACAACTGGGTAGCTATTTAATAAAACTTGTTTTTATGTTTTCCACGCTTCACACTATACAAAAGAATGAATACCAAATGTATCAAAAACTTACATGCACGAGATTAAGCCACAAAAGCAATGAAATAGACCCCGGGAGATTAAGCCACAAAAGCAATGAAATAGACCCCGGGAGGGCTCTTTTTATAACTTTAGAGTAGGGAAGGCTTTTTTCACCTCTGACATGAAACTTAGAAGTAATGAAAGACCAAACTGGCAAATGCAACTGCCTAAAAAATGTTTAACGTGATCCAAAGTCAGTAAAGCACAAGGCAACCTACAGAACAAAAAACAAGCCGAGAACAAAAACAGACAACTACTTGCAATCCATCAGATAAGAAGCAAAGGTCCAATTTTTCCCTGTATAAAGCAGCTAATATAAAGAGTAAAGAAAAGTATCAATAGCCCAATAGGGCAAAAGATCTGGACAGTTCTCAGAAGAAGCGATACAACTGGCCGACTCCCAACGTGAGAAATGTAAATGAAACCTTCAAAGAGACATCACTTCCCTCCTACGAAACTGCTAACAATGAAATATTTGAAAAGATGCTGCGATAGGAGAAAAACGCGGGACATGAATTATGAACAGAAATATGAAAGCATAATTTATAGCTTCTATCCAAGTATTAAATTTAGACCCTTTGATTTGTAATTTTATATCTAGGAATTTATTCTACAATAATTTTTCCAAATGAAAATAAATACTCAAGTATTTTCAGTATTAATAAAGAAGAACATGGCTGTTTGTTTCTAAAAATATGTCATTAATTTTATACCATTTTAGGGACCACTTGGGAAAGCTGTTCATAAACAGAGCAAATATTTGTTCATGGCATTTTTTTATGACTGTCTTTTTATTACAATTTCAGAAATCTTCATTTTTATATCTTTTCACACATGCTTCAGTCCATTTGGTCAATAGTAACAGAAGAACACATACAAGTAGATAAAGTGTAGTAATATCTAAAAACAAATATACAGTGTTGACTATTACAACATACATGTACTTATAAATCAGTGCAAGTAACAAGCTGACATGTCTATTTCATCAAACATCTATGAAGTACTGGGGCACCTGGGTGGCTTAGTCGGTTAAGCGTCCGACTTTCGCTTAGGTCATGATCTCATGGTTCGTGGGTTCGAGTCCCGCGTCGGGCTCTGTGCTGACTGTCAGCTCAGAGCCTGGAGTCTGTTTCGGTCTGTGACTCCCTCTCTCTCTGACCCTCCCCTGCTCATGCTCTCTCTCTCTCTCTCTCTCTCTCTCTCCTAGAAATAAATTAAAAAAAAATTTTTTTTTAAATCTATGAAATACTAACATTCTCCTTCAAGTGCTATAGAAAGGAAGATTCAGTAAGTTTACTTTTTAAAGACAAAAATCTATTATCAACAAAGGTAGCTAATTAACTGGCTACTTGTATCAAACACAGCAAGATATGATGCTCTATATGGTAAAAAGTAAGACTATTTCAAAGGCCCAGTATCAGTGTATATGATTTGTTTAACAAACCTGAGAAATAACTGAATTTTTAATGTCTTATTTATTGATTTTGTTGTCCATTCCACAAACAGTATCTAGTGTATTAGAGAAAACCTTTTGCAACAGGGAAATTAATGAGCAGTTTGGCTAAAGGCCATTAATGCAAAGTGACATTTTTCCTAGAAGAAAAACAGGAACATAGTAGCTTACATGTAACAGGGACCAGTATGAAAAATTTTAAGACAAGTGAATATTAACAAAAAACATGAAGATCTTCAACATACATATAGATCAAATATATATAAAAAGAGTTAAGCAAATATGCAGCAAAAATGGTCAGTCCTATTACTCAGCTCCCTCTTCATCATGTTTATAGTTAATTTCCCTTCCTTGGATTTCCCTTTTTAGAACTGTCCTTTGCTCTCTTTGTCCTAACAAATTCAGTAGGATTGCTTGTCATTTCCAGGGTATACAGACAATGGAAAACTGGTGGAAATTAATAAGAAACTGTAACTAGGCACAAAAAAGAGCCATTCTATGTCTTCTGATGATTCTTTCCTACTCACTGAAAAACACGCCCCACCCGGGGTGCCTAGGTGGCTCAGTCAATTAGGCGTCTGACCTAGGCTCAGGTCATAATCTCACGGTTTGTGGGTTTGAGCCCCGCGTCGGGCTCTGTGCTGACAGCCAGCTCAAAGACTGCAGCCTGTTTCAGATTCTTTGTCTCCCTCTCTCTCTGACCCTCCCCTGCTCATGCTCGCTCTCTCTTAGAAATAAATAAAAAATTAAAACAAAAAAAAAAACCCCACCCTTGACTGCTTGTTTTTTTGTTTTTTTTTAATGTTTTATTTATTTCTAGGGAGAGAGAGAGACAGCGTGAGCAGGGGAGGGTCAGAGAGAGAGGGAGTCACAGACTCTGAAAAAGGCCAGGCTCTGAGCTGGCAGAGCCCGACGCGGGGCTCGAACCCACGAACCGCGAGATCGTGACCTAAGCGAAAGTCGGACACTTAACCGACTAAGCCTCCCAGGCACCCCTGCTTGCTTTTTAACAAGTATCTCTAAGGTAATATGAATATGTCCAACATATTTTTTCTTTTGAGAGAAGATATTACACAAATAGTTACATCACAAAATATCATTTAAATTTCACTACAGGGTATATGCCAGGTCATGATTGAAGGTGGTAACTTTTTAATTTGTCTCCTTTTTTAAAATAAATCCTGAGGCACCTGGGTGGCTCAGTCGGTTAAGCATCCGACTTCAGCTCAGATCATGATCTCACAGTCTGTGAGTTCAAGCCCAGCATCAGACTCTGCTGTCAGCTCAGAGCCTGGAGCCTACTTCAGATTCTATGTCTCCCTGTGCCCCTTCCCCACTCATACTCTGTCTCTCTCTGTCTCAAAAATGAATAAACATTAAAAAATTTTTTTAATAAATCCTCAGGCGCCTGGGTGGCTCAATCGGTTAAGCGTCTGACTTCGGCTCAGGTCATGATCTCACGGTTCGTGGGTTTGAGCCCTGTGTCAGGCTCTGTGCTGACAGCTAGCTCAGAGCCTGGAGCCTGCTTCAGATTCTGTATCTCCCTCTCTCTGACCCTCCCCTGCTCACGCTGTGTGTTTCTCTCTCAGAAATAAATGAAACGTTAAAAATTTTTTTTAAATAAAATAAAATAAATCCTGAGGGACGGGGGTAATTTCAGAGAAAGTTCAAAAAGGAGGCATTATGAGGGTTCCTTTTCTAGATCATTCTTCCTCACCTTTGCCTCTTTTACCTAAGCCATGAAGCCTTCTCCTAACCAATCCAACATTTTGATCAATCCTACTGTACAACTTAGACCTTAACTTTATAAGGTCCTGTGTCATTTCCTAACTTTTAAACATACTACCTACATCCACAATGTAATTGTGAAAGGTGTGACACCTGAGAGTGTATATAGCCACAGCCACCACCACCCTCCCAACACAGACATACACTGTACTGGGCAAACTGCTGAGTACAAAAATGATGGTGAATATACACTTATGCAGTATATCAAATGGCCTAATTACTGACTGAAGTCGGCAAAATCTAGTGATCTCTCGTAGGAGATAAGCAAAAATATCTCATAGAAGATATTTTGCTCACCTTTTTTGTTGAAAGTAAATAAAACAGATAAAAATGTCTCCCTTTTTTGTGCAGAGTATACAATGCACTGGAGACAGACCAGAAATAAGGACTGGAAGGTTTAAGCGCTATGGGGAAAATATACATGGTGGGGCAAAGGGGGAATTACAAGTGTGATCTGTGCGGAGGCAGAGATCCAGGGTTGGCAGTTTGTTAAAATTTCCAGAGTGTCTACTCACGCATGTACTTGTGTGTCTGTATGTGTACACCACATACTCAAGTACGGGGAAAATTCCAAATAAAACTAAGTACAGATTCCACGGGAAAATAATAGTTTATACTTAAGAACCTTTAACTGAAGCCTGAATTTCGCCTGGTGTCCCGATTTCAGAGATGGGGCCCATAGCAACTAATTCTAAACAAAAAGTTAGCACACTTCTCAACACCATTTCTACTCAGTCAACCTCTCCTTACTCCATCCCCTGATCTCCACCCCCCTTGCACACCAGCCCTCAAAAACAAATTTATAAATTATAAATACAACTGGGTACACTCTTACGCTTCTCCCACAGGTGGTCTCTACAGCTCTAATGAATCATGCTTAAAACAGTATCAAATAATTCCAAATTTCTGAAAAACCTATGAAAAGCAATCATTTCCACTCTTCCTTTTGAGTCCCCGAGTTCTAACTAGTAAAACTTCAAGTTCTACTGCATTACAAATAGAACAGATTTTTATCAGTTAGGAAAGGAAACAAATATCCAACCATAATTAATCATCCCCTCCCCTGTGCCCATATCACTTTGTTCAAAACTTATTTATACTTATTATATATCCTGTGGTTAAAAAGCGTCTATCTATTTAATAGAATTTGACCTTACTCATCTCTTATTCCAGACAAGTTCTTAATACATGGAGAACACTAAATAAACATTCATGATGACCTATGGGAAAATGTATTCCAAGCTGCAAAAACTACTCAAACAGTAGCCATTCATGAAAGAAAGTCTACCAACAATGTTGATGGTTTTAATTCTATTATTACTTCTTCTTAAAAGTTACATTATTTGTATATTAAACCAATCAATTTTTGAGATGCCTGCTATGCCAAAGAAGTAAAGACAGAAGGCTGTCTGTTGAACAAATCAATGCAGAACAAATAAATGCAAAAGAATTTATTAGGTTTTTTTTGGGGGGGGTGGGGGGTGACTACTACATATGCAAACACCATGCCAGACACTGCGACGCAGGAAAACTCCTCCCACCTGGAGGCTAATAGGTGGGGGACACACACACTACAACATGAGCTCCGCGGGGGCGGGGACTGGGCCAAACCTGGAACTCCAGTCCTTACACACTGCCTGATACACGCATACAGTTCACTATTTATTGACGGAATCAAGCAAACAGAGAGACAGCTCCTTCAGACCCCATTCTTCCATCCCGACCCCCATCTTTACTAGTGTTCACTTCTCCTATCCTTTATTTCTTCACTTCCCTTCCATTTCTCATCCAAGGCCTATACCAGTGAAATCTGGAAGCATTTCACACCCGCAGAGACTTTATATCATACCCTATTCTCTTGGGTGACTCCATCTTCACTTCCAGGGTATATATGCTCAAAAACTCAATTAAAAAAAAAAAAAAAAAAAAAAACAAGGATAGGAGGCTCTTCCAATCCTCTTAATTATCTTCTTGTAATCAATCTACTTTTAAAAGTCTACCCCAAATGGCTCTACATCTTCATATTTTACTCACCTCTCAACCACTGCAGTATGGCTCCTGCCTCTCCCCACTCCAATGAATCAGTGATAATACTAAATGTGTGTGAACGAATATTTAAGTAACCATTAAAGCCCATTTCAAATTTCCTTTAACAGTTCATTATTTTAACTGTCTCCCACAATGTCACTCAAAGTTGTCCCAAACAACATTTATTTTTTTAACGTTTTATTTATTTCTGAGAGAGACAGTGTGAGCAGGAGAGGGTCAGAGAGAGAAGGAGACACAGAATCCAAAACATTCTCCAGGCTCTGAGCTGTCAGCACAGGGCCTGACACGCGGCTTGAACCCACAAACCGCGAGATCATGACCTGAGCTGAAGTCGGATGCCCAACCGACTGAGCCACCCAGGCGCCCCTCAAACAATATTTTAACATCATGCTAGGACAAACAAGTATTTTCTAAGAAAAAAAAAATTGTTACTTTTATTACATTTAGATTGAAGTCAGAACCTTTGTCTTCTTTTTCAATTTAGCCTTCAGGAATACTAAACCTAAACTTTTTGCTCCACTGAAAAAATTACATACATGACCTAATTATAACATAGGAATTCTGTGTGGGTGTGTGCGTACATGCACACACGCATGCCCTTGACTTTGTGTACAGTGAGACAGATATTCCCTACACCAGATTTTCACTTACTACATTTTCTGCTCATTACCTTCCCACCTCTCTCTCTCTCTCTCTTTTTTTTTTGAAGTGAGCCACCTCAGATCTTTTGCTGATGAGACATAAGCATGGCTGACAGGATGGATGAATGGATGGATGGATGGACGGATGATGTCTTTGAAAGTGTAGCCTAGTACTTTTCCAAATGATACATCATCAATGGGATGCTAACTGAAGATGGGATCAGCCCTAATAAGGACTACAAAGCACTAATTTTCTGGTATACCCACAGGATTTATATATTCCTAATACAGATCATTTCACTCCTATTTCCACAAAGCAGCTAGGGTATCTGTGTGCTTTTATTAGGCGCAACAATGCTGTATTAAAAACTAAACTGTTGCTGTACTTTTACAAAGGACTAACCTTAGAGTTAGTAATATACATGAAAAGGACAACACTGCATATCAATCAAGGCAAAACTCCAAAACACCTACCTGACTTTGATATGGGCAGAATAATTCATGTACTAAGAGAACTGGGTAGCTATGTCATCGAGACAGTTATGTAGTACAAACCAATCTTCTCACCAAAAATTAAAAATAAAGGGGCGCCTGGGTGGCTTAGTCGGTTAAGCGTCCGACTTTCGCTTAGGTCATGATCTCGCGGTTTGTGGGTTCGAGCCCCGCGTCGGGCTCTGTGCTGACTGCCAGCTCAGAGCCTGGAGCCTGTTTCAGTCTGTGACTCCCTTTCTCTCTGACCCTCCTCTGCTCACGCTGTCTCTCTCTCTCTCCTAGAAATAAATAAAATTTAAAAAAAAAAAAAAATTAAAAATAAAAATAAAGCTAATTCCTTTGTTTAGACTAAAGATTAGTGTAATACTTATATTATACACACTGCCGTATAATACAAGTGTTTTCAATTTTGTGTATTAAATTCATAAAAATAAGGAAGATCTGTCAATACATAGTAAGTACTAGTATGCAATAAGGGGAAATTTCTCCGTTGGACCAATGAAAATCACATGGGTCTATTGTTAGATTAAGCAGGTACCCAAAAAATTGTATTTGGAAGGCACCTGGGTGGCTCAGTCAGTTGAACATCTGACTTCAGCACAGGTCATGATCTCACGTTTGTGGGTTCAAGCCCCTCATCGGGCTCTGTGCTGACAGCTCAGAGTCTAGAGCCTGCTTCGGATACTGTGTCTCCCTCTCTCTCTGTCCCTCCCTGCTCACATACACTCACTCTTTCTCTTTCTCAAAAATCAATAAACATGAAAACAAAGCTACTAAATTCTTCCTGCCTAAAAAGACCTAAGAGGAATTTTAAATTATGAGTCTACTAGAATGGAACATTAAAATTAAGCATAGCTCCCTCACAGCAGAGCTCCTCTAGCCTAGAGTCCCAGTAACTTCCTAGAGTTTTCTTCCTGACCATGTAATATGCCCAATGAGATAATTAGAGGATGTAAAGATGCCCCTAAGACGAAATGATGCAAGAGTTGTATCTTCCTTTACAGAAAGGATCAAATATTGGCAACACAATAAAACTCCAGGTATAAAATCAAAACACCTGGGAGAAAGGGAAGGGAGTGACTAAATGGCCCTAAAGCTCAACCTCTTTTTGACACTTAAAAGCTTTCCCATCTAGCTGCCCAAACTCAGCACAATCAAGTGGATATCGTTCTAATATATACACAAATCCACACTTCAGTAATAAATACTTATGTCATGCTATATGCCCCCCAACATTAATGATGTTTTTACTTCAACATTAAATTACATGGGTAGTCTACACGCTACATTCTCCCGGTGCTCACCCTTGCCCGCCCACCCATGGTTTCTAACGACATTCACTGGAAATGTAACTGTGAGGCAATAGGCGCATTGCCATCATCGCAGCCTTTCTTCTGCCAAGCACAGTAACGGCCCAGCTTCAAATCTGGCTAATCCAGTCCTGGCATGAACGCAGTATCTAAGCAATAAAATGTACCATTTTTAATTACTTGAGGTTTCACTGTCACCCATTTATTAGCCTCTTGTCTGTGGCAGAAAGATCCCCAATGATCTCACATTCTGGTGTCCATGCTTTTATGTAATGCCCTCGCCTTCAGTGTAAGCAGGACCTAGGACTTTCTTCCAATCAACACGATATGGGAAAGGCAATGAGGTATCACGCCCATGACAGTGCTAGATTGGATGAGATTCCATCTTACCAGCAGACTGGAGCCACAGACTCTCTGCGTAGGCTTCATGATATAAGCAGCCATGCTGGAGAAGCGCAAATGGCAGAGACCTATGGGTGGCCTCTAGAATTAAGGGCGGTCCCCAGCTCACAGCCAACAAAAAGCAGGGGCCCTAAGCCATACGGCAGCCAAAGAAATTCTAACAACTCATTAATGAACTCAGAAAGCAATTCTCCATTCAAGTCCCCAGGGAAGCATGTAAATGGGCCAACACCTTGATTGCAGCCTGTGAGACACCAGAGGGAAGACCCAGCTAAGCTGTGCCCAGACTCCCAAGCCACAGAAAACATGAGATAATAAATGCATATTGTTTTAAGCTGCTGAATTTGTGGAAATGTGTTATGCAGCAATAGAAAACTGCCCTCTAGTTTGATGTTACTTTTACTTCCTTGATGTGCTTGGACTAACTCAATATACCAAGCCCTCAATAAATGCTTACTGAGAATTAACTGTGAGAGTCTGATCATTCTAGTCCACTTACACTTCACTTGTATAATAAAACAGGCATGTGCACACACAGACAGACACAAACAAACGCGCGCGCGGCTAGAAATTGCTTTGGAATCAGACCCGTCAGCAATGCCTTGCTCTAAAAAGAGACAAGAGGCTATAGAACCTGATAGTAAGAAAGTATCAAAGGAAAGCATTATCTCATGTGGTCCTCACAGGTTAGCAGAACAAAGATATAGTTCAGAGGCAACTACCAAAGATGTTTATTTCCAACACAAGAGCATTTGCTTTATTTCTCAGCTGCTGTTATCTAGAGATTACTTTATAAATAAAAGATTAAAACTCAAAAGCTTTCTGCTGAAGTGAATATCTGAAGTTTACTTACTAAAAATATAAAAGAATGAGAACATAAAACGACATATTATGTGCATTTTACATGACCGCAAAAGGTAACTGATTTATGTAATAGATGCCTTGGAGACATAAGGAGGAAGACAGCAATGATAAACAAAACAAAGATCCTTGAGGGTTCTAAAATACTGCTCCTGGGTAATATTATTCATCTGAGTGGAAATGACCCTGAGGAACAACAGTAGTAAAAAACTTACATTATTGAACTAAATTTGATATATCGAAAGAATGCTGCTAGGAAAGAATCATTTGTTGGAAAAGAAAGTAAACGGAAGAAACTGAAGGCAGCTAAAAGTGGGGCAGGCAGGGATTGCTTGAGACAGCAGGTGTCTGTAACAGCAAACTATCAGTTCTACAGAAGAAATTCAAATCTATTACTTTTTCTGGAAATTATGTTTTTCCCTTTTTCCAACGTGGAATTAAAAAATGACAGATGCAAGCATTATTTCATAGGCTGCCTCTGCTGGTATTACTTAGGAGCCGAATCTATATCCAAGCCTGAGTGACTGATACAATTAAATTTCAAGTCTGGAAAGATAAATTCATGAAATGGGTTTGCACTTTTGGCATTCAAAACTCCACTTTGTTAACAAGGGGTGGAGGCCCTTATCATGCAATGTATGCAACTAACTCTAGTGTCTTGTATCTTTGAAAAGAATTTCATAATGTTTCAGAAAATAACAAAAGGAAAGCCACATACTCTAAGCATGACAGGCCAGACTTGAGAGAATGACTTATCCCTGAAGGGAAGTAATAGGCTGCTGTCTAACAGGCATAAATTTTGTAGAGAAATCAGATGTTTTTTTTTCTTCTGATACATAAAGCAAAAGAGCAGTGGTGATAAAAATGTAAAAGACTGCTTTAAACAGGGGGGAGAACTGGCACCTTTCAAGTAACAGTATTATTGAATTTGGTGCATTTTAAATCACGTCAGTGTACTATTACTTGGATGTTGTACATTTACCCTCTGAGTTTTCTAAACAGAGCAGTAATGGGTTCCACTTGATCAACCCCAATAGGCCACATGGTACTCAATACACAGTTTCTATTTCTTTCTCTCCTTTTTTTTTGTTTTGACTACAAATGAACACACTAAAACAGTGCCAGGATGGGAATTTCCACATTTTTCTTTTCCAAGCCTCCTATAGCTCCTTTGTGACAGCCACCTCTAAATAATAAGACTGTCAACATCGCCCTTTTGTTAGTGAGGACAAAAGATGTTGACAATTAATTAACAAACATACTAGTGAATGGCAAAAGTTCAGGAGTGAAAAGGGACCTGGATCTGAATTCCAACTTTGATGTTCACTAGTTGTGTTTTTATTTAGCACCATCTAGCACATAAAAAACACTCAAATTTTTCAAGAGGAAGAGAGTTTCAGGGCTGGGTGCATTCTAAAGGGGTGAGAAGAGCCTGGAGAATGTATTCATTTAAGAGAAAGTGGGAGCTGATTTACTAACACAGAAATCAAAGGCAGAAACTAATACCACTTCATATTTGCATCATACAGGCTTACAAATATTTCCACTTGGGCTTGCACTTCATTTCCCAACAGAGCACAGACACAAAGGCTCTAAGAGGTGGAGGTGAGGGAAGAGAACTCAGTACATCAAGGACCCACAGCTCTCCTCACATCTAGTCCAGAAGGCACGGTTCTCTCGACACACACCAAGCTTCTGCCAGTCTTGGGAGAGTTTAACATTTCACAAGTTCAGACACTTAGAAAACCTGTTCCCAAACGCACTCAAAAAAGTAGAGTTATCTCAAGCTTTAAGAAGAGGAGAAAGACAAGCCAACAGAACCAAAATCTAGTGTCGACTCCACAGCAGTTACAAAACAGTGCTGTGCCCTCTCCATTCACAGGCTAGGCAGGTAAGGAGAAGGGGAGATCATTTTCTTTATTCTAATACTGTTAAGCAATTATGACCTGATTAAATATTTCCTTAACAAAATTGAAACCATCACACCCTGACCTTAAAAGTACCCATTCTAGATTGAGCCCTGCATTAGGCTCCATACTGAGCATAGAGCTGGTCTCTCTTTCCCTCTCTCTCTCTCCCTGACCCTCTCCCCCACTTGTGCTCTCGTGCTCTCTCAAAATTAAAAACTAAAAAAAAAATTTTTTTTAAGTACCCATTCTAACATTCTAATGTACATAGCCTAACAACTTCAGGGTCTTTCTTATGAAGAGAAGATGCACTATCACCATCTTCCAGAGTCTGAAATTGAGAACTGACCCCTGGGCACAGTCTGCAGTTCTGTCAATCAAAAGATTAATTTTTCATCATCACAGCATACAGTACCTGACAAAAAGATATCATGTAACAACCAATATCCACCTCTACATACTGGACAGACAAGGATGCAAAAAGAATATACAAGAGTTGCTTTATCACCTGGATGACAAAATTAATAATCAATTTACAAAGCTAACATTGAAAGGGTAAGTATAATAATGTACAGTGAAAGTTAACATCAACTGAGAAAACAAGGATAGCATACTAACTATAAACACTACAAAAGCAACATCATTGATATGATTTGAAGTTCAGGTTTGAGAGCAAATGGCCAAGAAACAATTCTTGAGACTTTCTGGTGTAAAAAGGTAGTTTTATTATAACATGGGGACAGGACCTATGAGCAGAATGAGCTGCACCTGCAAGTGTGAGAAGTGACTGATGACACATTTTTAAGTTTGTGGAAGGAGGAGAGGTAGAGATAACATACGTTCTTAAGGAATTTCTGTATGCTGAAAGCAGGGTCTTACAGGACCTTGAAGAGTTAGCTACTGTCAACATAAGGTTGCTTTTACTATTTAACGAAATATAAACATTACGACATTTAAGGCAGCCATGAACTCCCTGAGGAATGTCACGCTCTGCCTGTCTCAGGAATCTATCAGCAGGTGCAAGATGTAAGGAGATTTAATTCAAACTACATTTTTCTTGCCTTTCTTCTCATCATTATTACTCAAATGAACGGTTTAACGCTATTTTTGCCCACTAAAGTTTGGCAAAAACACCATCTCATGAAATTTTTCATGTAACTGTGTCAATAATAAGAATTTTATTTCTTATAAATCGGACACTAGAGTTTCCAAAAATCCATACCGACAGGTTCCCACTAGGAGCATTTAGCTCCATCTAGGTGAGCAAAGCAGCCACAAGGAACAAGAAAATGCTCAAGGAAATATACAGACCCCTGGAGAACAAGGCAAGAAATATTAAGGCACTCATTTAAGGAAGAGAGCAAAGGTGAAAGAAACTAAGACCAAAAAGGGACAGGACAATGTGGACTACGGTCATGGCAAAACAAGTGAAGCTCAACTACTGTGAGGAAGGCACTATAATCCTGAGTATCTGTACCTGTGTATAATCTCCTAACAGTTACTGAACATCAACCCTGGATCAGCCATGCTGCCAAGTTCTGCGGTGTGAGAAAAAGTAAGACAGACCCTCTGTCCTCTAGATGCCCGGCCTAAATGGAAAGGCTGAATATACAAATGAAGAATCACAACGTGGCAAACATTCGAGAGGAGTGGAATCTGTGCAAAAGTAATAGAAGGATAAACTGAGACTAGATCTTTTTTAGTCAAGGGCCTCCAAAAACAATGCCCTAATGCATACATTGAAGATAATGAATTACCTTCACTCTTATACATATAGGATGGTAATTCATATATCATCCATGGAAAAATTCAGTCACTCAAATCAGTGAAGTTGAGATAAGGAACCTGGCAGACGGAGGCTTCAAACAGTGAGATTTCACTGGATAGACAGAAACAAGCACAATATATCCCAGGAAGGAAGAATCTGACTAGCTTGGAGACGGTAAGCCAGGCTTGGAGAATTCTTAGTCATCTGGTGGAAATGGAGGTAGGGATGAAGGGGAGTGGGGACAGAAGTGGACTCTGGCAAGAGACAGGACAGGATTTAGTTGTGCATCATACTGCAAAGCAGTCAGGCCAGCATGCTGAGGATTCTGTAGTTAATATACAGAAAAAAGTAGGGGCATACTGTGCACGTGCGAAGTAACTAGATTTGTCCCAAAGAGCTTCTTAGGACACATCTGGTTCAGAGAAGAAAAGAGCCAACACTTTCTAGGACATATATTTACCACACAGCAAGTAGGACAAGTTCTATCCAAACTGGAACATCAACAGTTTCACCTGAAAAATGTATTATATAACAAGTAAACTTCGTCACACATACTCTATCAGTGATGTAAAGACCTTCAATAAGCAAGCAAACAAACAAATAAATAAATAGCATTTTTCAGACCATGTGGATTATCATGAGTAGAAAAAGACACTTACATTAGTTTTCACAGTTCTTCAATTTCACACACACACACAAAGATTGCAAAGAAAAGGCAATTTCTAAGATTACAGATATAGTTATTCAATCAGTATGCTTATTAATTATTAAAAAAAAAATCTGGTCTTGGGGCGCCTGGGTGGCTCAGTCAGTTGAGCATACGACTTTAGCTCAGGTCATGTCATGGCTCCCGGGTTTGAGATCCCCATCAGCCTCTGTGCTGACAGCTCAGAGGCTGGAGCCTGTTTTGCTTTTCATTTTTTTTTTTAAGTGTTTTTATTTATTTCTGAGAGAGAGAGAGAGAGAGATAGCATGAACAGGGGAGGGTCAGAGAGAGAGGGAGACACAGAATCCGAAGCAGGCTCCAGTCTCTAAGCTGTCAGCACAGAGCCCGACGTGGGGCTCGAACCCAAGAACCGCGAGATCATGACCTGAACAGAAGTTAGCACTCAACTGACTTGAGCCACCCAGGCGCCCCACCTGGAGCCTGTTTTGGATTCTATGTGAAGAATGAAGACTCAAAGAAGCCATTAGGGCCAAAAGCTTATACGTTAGGCTGGACAAGGAGTAGTAAATTGTGAAGATGTGATAAGACAAGGCGTTGGGCTGGGGCAGACAACCCTGGAAAAGTTCACTGAGAAGTTCACTGAGACTGAAATGGTAAATAAGTGAGGAGGCGTCCGTGTCCTAGGAAGGTGAAACCAAAAGAAGCTTTTTTGGAGATTTAAGAGTTGAGAATCTTTCATTCTATCAGCAAATCTGGGGCCCAAAAACACTGATGTAATTAAAATGTTTTTCAGCGAGATTAACAGGACATCAATATATTAAATATGTATTAGAATGGAGCAAGAGATGGAACTAGGAAGTCAAGGAAAATGGCTTGGAAAGACTGCAAGAAGTAAGAGAATTTAAAGATGGTTGTTAAGGTTTTTGGCCTGGTGAGAGGAAGAATGCAGCCTAAGTCTGCTCCCTTGGGATTATGACTTAGGAATGGCTCAGCGAGGAGATAAAAGGGGCAGTCGACTGCACAGGATACAAACCTCCAAAAAAAGCCAATTCTATTGCTCTCCAGCCTCCAGGCGATTTATCAAGAATCAAAGAACTGTTTTATTTATTTATACTTCTCATCTTAAAAGATCTGATCTGTTATTTGCTGTTGGCCAAACACAATAGGACTATTTATACTTCCCAGAATTTGAACTGTTATGATAATGACACAGCTCTCCTTACCAATTACATAAAAGGTGCACTTCTGAAAGACTTTATCAGTAAAATTGTGATAATTCCAGTCTTATGTTAAATGTACTAGATAAGCCCATATTTACTAGAGAGAGCTCCATCTCCCAGAGTGGATCTTTTGTAACAGAATTAATTTATCTGTTACATCCTCATGCGGATTTCTCTGCTTTTATCTCCACTACTGCCAGGGAGAACTACTTAAGAGGGAGGTTAAAAGAAAGTCCTGAATCAGATAAAGGTACTAGAAGAGCCCTTCTCCTTTCCATGCCAAAGGAAAGTGAAACCAGAATCAACTAAAGCATATTAACAAGAATGTGAACCATAATACAAGTTATTTGTACATTATAATTTTGTTTATTAAAAAGGCTAAATATGCCTTCCCAGATGAGCATTTCCTCTGTACCTTGTTGTTTTAACTTACTATTGAATTCGATATGGGACAGTTAATAGAAGAATAAATCAACTTATGCCAACTTCTGAGATATTAATCCACTAATTCTGAGTCCAGTTTGACTCCAGACTGAAAAAGACAAAGACGAATAACAGTTGTTGTTCCAAAAAGGCATACTGTCCAGTGAGAGAGGAAGGCATAAAACGCAAGTACACGTCCACCAGAACACAAAGGATCTGTACTATAAAGTTCATGAAAAACAAGGATAGTTCTCTCATCACAAAACAAGGTACATAAAAACGATGTTTTTACTGAAAATCAACTCTTTGAAACGTCAGTATACTTGATAAGCCCTTTTTCCTGAAAATCAGGAAAAGAGAGTAAACACAATTCACATATCAGAAATGAGAGGTAGAACATCACTACAGATCATACAGATATTATAATGATAATAAGATATTCCAACAACTTCATGTCAACAAATTCAGACTTAAATGGAATGGGAAAATTTCTTGGAAGGTACAAATCGCTGACAGTCATTTAAGAAAAAAAATTGATAAACAAAACTGTCCTTTATTTAGTAGAGGGAAAAGAATTTGCAGTTTAAAAACTTACCCACAGAGAAAATTCCCAGGCCCCAATGGTTTCAATGGTGAATTGCACCAAACATTTAAGAAATAACAACGTTACATAAACTTATGTATAATACTAAAGAAGGAACACTGTCCAATTCATTCTGTGAGTCAAGCATTACCCTGATACCCAAACAAGACAAAGACATTACAAAAAAAAAAAAAAGCAACTTCCAAACAATCTCATAAACACATAAGTAAAAATCCTTAACAAGTATCTGCAAATTGAACCAAACACAAAGAACAATCATGGTCAAAAGGTCTACTAATGCTAAACAACATGATCCCATCTGTATTTTAGGATAACTCCAAACACACTATTAGGAATAAACTAAAACAGAGAGACAAAAAAGTATGTGCAGGTGAAATAAGTGGGAGATAAGACCTATTAGGATAGTATTTCAAGAGTTAAAAGCAAAACAAACCCTCAGGTGGCATGTTTGTGAGCACGAAACAAGAGGAAACATGCTTTCAATATACCAGTGAATTGTCCTGGCAATTAACACATCCAGGTAAACCTCTGGAAGATGGTGATGCCATTAAATGACACAAAGCTTAGAAGAACAATAATAAATTGTGTTTTGGCACGTGCTAGTGAAGGTAGAATGCATCTGAAAATTTAAAAGGACAAGAGCCGGAGAACTGGACAGCAACATGCAGAAGAATGAAACTAGATCACTTTCTCACACCATACACAAAAATAAACTCAAAATGGATAAAGGACCTGAACATGAGACAGGAAACTATCAACACCCTAGAGGAGAAAGCAGAAAACAACCTCCTTGACCTCCACCGCAGCAACTTCTTACTTGACACATCCCCAAAAGCAAAGGAATCAAGAGCAAAAATAAGCGATTGGGACCTCATCAAGATTAAAAGCTTCTGCACAGCAAAGGAAACAACCCACAAAACTAATAGGCAACCGACGTAATGGGAAAAGATAGTTGCAAATAACATATCAGATAAAGGGTTGATATCCAGAATCTACAAGGAACTCACCAAACTACACGCCCGAAAAACAAACAACCCAGTGAAGAAATGGGCAGAAGATATGAACAGACACTTCTCCAAAGAGGACATGCAGATGGCCAACAGACACATGAAATGATGCTCAGCATCCCTCCTCATCAGGGAAATACAAATCAAAACCACACTGAGATACCCCATATCACGCCAGTCAGAGTGGTTAAAATGAGCAAATCAGAGAACTCTAGATGCTGGCGAGGATGTGGAGAAACGGGCACCCTCCTACACTGTTGGTGGGAATGCAAACTGGTGCCGCCCCTCTGGAAAACAGTGTGGAGGTTCCTCAGGAAACTAACACTAGAACTCCCCTATGACCCAGCAATAGCACTGCTAGGAATCTACCCAAGGGATACAGAAATGCTGATGTATAGGGGCACATGGACCCCAATGTTCATAGCAGCACTCTCCACAATAGCTAAAACATGGAAAGAGCCTAAGTGTCCATCAACGGACAAATGGATCAAGAAGATGTGGTTTATCTATACGATGGAATACTCCATGGCAATGAGAAACAATGAAATCTGGCCATGTGTAGCAACATGGATGGACCTTGAGGGTGTTATGCTAAGCGAAATAAGTCAGGCAGAGAAGGACAAATATCATATGTTTGCACGTATAGGATTAGGAGGAACTTCCCGGAGGACCATGGGGGAGAAGAAGGGGGGAAATGGTGGGGGAAAGGGAGAGAGGCAAACCATGAGAGACACTTGAATGCTGAGAAACAAACTGAGGGCTGATGGATGTAGGGGGGAGGGGGGAGATGAGCATGGAGGAGGGCACTTGTGGGGATGAGCACTGGGTGTTATATGGAAACCAATTTGACAAACTACTTGTAAAAAAAAAAATAATAAAAATAAATAAATAAATAAAAGGACAAGAGCCACAAGATAGAGCACATTTCATATAATCCATGAAGGAGAGACTCAATTCTGACTAATCAAGAACTGGCTACAATCCTGAGATCAACCAACAAAGACCATTACTTTATACATATCTTAATGGTTGATATTTACCTCCAGATAAAATACCTAAAAAAATGTACTTTAATACTCCTACTTCCTTTCTACCCAAAATATTCTCTGCATAGTTAACTGGGTTCAATAAAACTGCCCAGCTGAAAATTTATTTCTAAACAAAGTGTAGGAACAATTTATATAGCTCTTTTTAAAGTGATAATAGTGACCATACGCGAATTCAAAACATAGGTGTTTTGTGGGGATTTTTTTACGTTAAATCATCAGCAGTAGGGCAGACAGCATTGGGTGTACCCCTCCTTATTCCCTGCTGAAACGACTCCTGTTTTCTTTAACCATCAATGACTGGGATGCTAGGTTTATAATCTTCACAGCGAATCTCATTTAGCGGAACTCTGTTCTCAGTCCTTGCAAGCTGCATGCCAGACTCATCTGGAAACTTTTAAAAGACCAATGCTTGGACTCCCTCCCCACCTTCCACCACTCCCACAACCCACAGCAGCAATTCTCACTTAACTAGTTTGGAGTTAAGAGTGGGGCACCTGAGCAGCTCAGTCGTGCAGCATCTGTCTCTTGGTTTCAGCTCAGGTCATGACCTCACGGTTCATGGGTTCAAACCCCACACCGGATTCCACACTTGGGACACACTTGGGATTCTGTGTCTCTCCCTCTCTCTCTCCCCATATTGTGTGTGTGCTCTGTCTCTCTCAAAATAAATAAACTTTAAAAAAAAAGAATTAAGAATGTCTTTTAATTATTAAGGGACAAGTCTAAGGACAAAAGCCGGCTGAACAGAAACTAAGATTGTGAGAACAGCAAGATGGATAGAACACTGGTCCTGACAATGCTGTGAAACTGACACTAGAACTATCTTTCGTCAGGCCCCTCATTATGTAATTACATTTGTATCTTCCTTTAAGCTACTTCTGGTTGGGTTTTCTGTTACTTGCAGTTAAAAGTATCCTGCATGTATACGTGGCAACAAAATTTTCAGAATAAAAGTATAGCATTATAAACAGAGTCATTCTGCTGACAAAGGACAAGCCAATTTTATAGAAGCCAGCAAAGAATGTCGTCATTTTACTGTACATGAAAAGATCTTTTCCCGCAGCTTATAAAATACCTAATTTAGAATATTTCAACAGATAGGTGTGTGTCTGCTCGACTGCCTCTCCAAATGACTAGAGGTTCTTCTTGGAAACGGAATGATGCAGTGGTCTATAAGACAGTACCATCCTGTGCATATGTCTTTCCCAAATGTTGTAAGAACTACCTCCCAGAAAGATCTATAATAATAGTCTGAAATAAATAAGGACATTTCCCAAAAATGAAGTAACACAGACATGATATTTCCTTTTGTTCTGCTCAATCCAAACTACCTAAATGCACAAAAAGCAACTGCCACCAATCTCATGCTGCTGACAGATACTCTGATTTAAGCTACAACAAAAGGAGGAAGCACCTGATTTAAAGGAATCTAATTTTTTTCCTCCAAGAAAATAAGAAACAGTAGATGACACCACTACTGTGGGACAACCAGGCACCCCCCAGGGTCCTTGAATGGGAGGCTGAGGCAGTTTCTGTGGAGTCAAGGCCAAGGCGTGGATCTCTATCACCAAACTGAGCCACGTGGTCCAAGTGAAACTCGAGTCCCTATATGAAATTTCTCTCTTTTCCCTGCCCATCAAGCAATCTGAGATCACTGACTTTTCCTGGGGGTGTTCCTTAAGGATGAGGGGTTGAAGATCGCTCGTGCAAAGGCAGACCCACACTGGGCCACAGACTAGGTTCAAGGCATTTGTCACCATGGGGGACTACAACCCACTTGTCAGTCTGGGTGTTAAGCACTGCAAAGAGGGAGCCACCATCCTGGACAAGCTCTCCACAGACCCTGTGCAGTAAGGGCACTGGAGAAACAATTTCGGCAGGTCCTACAAGTCTGTCATAAGGTGACCAGCCACTGAGGTTCTGTGGAGTGGGTCTCATCCTCACCCCCCAGGGGCACTGGCACTGTCTAGGCTCCAGTGCCCAGGAAACTACTGCCAATGGCGGATACCGACAACGGCTACACCTTGGCCACAGGCTGTACCATCCACCCTGGGCACCTTCATCAAGGCCACTTTTGATGCCATCTCTAAGACCCAGGGCCATCTCGCCACCAACCTCTGCAAAGAGACAACGTTCACCAAGTCTCCTGATCAGGAATTCAGGGACCACCTCATAAAGACCCATACTGGAGTTCCTAGGCAGAGAACCCAGACTGCAGTATGGTCACCACATAATTCACTTTACCTTATATAAAAACTAAGCCTGTTAAAAATAAATAAATAAATAAATAAATAAGATTCTGCCCCCAAATGTGCTTCAGTCAATTATTTAAATCTTTCGTCCTTTGGTTCTCCAAGGAGTGTGGACAACTTGTCACTTCAAGGCTCACCTCTCCATACCCTCCGATCCTTCCTATGCCTCCTCAACCTGCCACTCCCCGCTCTCTTCTGTGATGTTCAGCAGCTCCTTCCCTTAGGCCTTTAAATATGTTCACATCCCCCAGTTCTAACAACCAATAAAACCCTGCACCACATACTCCTTTCCCTGACACCACGACCACAATACCCACTCCTGTACCCATTGCAGCCACCTTCTTGAATTGTGAGCCCCTCAACTCTTCGTTTATCCACCCACTTCAATGTGGCTTCTACATCCGCTCCTGGATTAAAATTGCCCTGGGAAAGGTCACCACTCATTACCTCATTGCTAAAATGAAAGACCTCTTTTAGGTCCCTGTATTTCTTTCTTGCTTATTTTTAGGTTCCATTAAAGCCAAAGTATATGTTAGGCACTAGATGTACAAAGTTGATTAAAACATAAAACAGTCTCTCAAAAAGCCCACAGTCTAATGGGAGAAAACAGTCACAGGGACATGGTAAATCATGGTAAATAAGTTCAAGGACAGTGGCCTATACATGATGGGGGGAAATCATAGGAAATTGGAGCTAGAGAATGGTTTCCAAGAAGCGGTGAATAATTTCAATTTTAAAGGTTTAACAGAAATTCTTAATGTCATAGACACTAAAAAGGTTACTTGAAACAGAGCCTGTGTGCATAAAGAATAGAGAAATGACCTAAAATCATACCAAAGCAGTAAGCAGGAAGGGAGGATGGGCCCAGGAGAAATCAATTAGCCTGTCCGGCAGAATGTGATCCCAGTGACCACTCTTCCCTTTCTTCATATTCTCCCCTGATCCCTCTCTTTTGTTGGATTCCATTTCAATTCTGAAGAGGCTGCCCCCATTCTCCACACACTCTACATGCTCTCTGAAGATCTGATCCACGCCTATTACTACTAGCTAGCAGACACCGCAAACCAGGTCACAGTAAAAAGTGTTGATGTGTAACTTTAATGATGGTATTGATGAGCAAAGGAATACTCAGTTCTCTCCAGAGGATTAGCCAAATTAACTGCTTTCATAAAAATAATGCACAAAGTAACATATGAAAAAATACCAGTTATAAGGATAATGTTGTGCAAGAATAGTGAGCTAAGGCACACTATAGCAGATTAATAAAATGCACTGAACAGAAAGTGATCCTGGGGAAATTAAACTGCAAAATCTAAAGTGATTTAGAAATAGTCTAACTGGAATTTAATTGCAGATGAGAAAAATTGCTCATACAAATTTTAACCAGATCTAGAAGGCATTCAAAAAGAACTGCATAATGAATTAACGGGAGAAGAATTCTAGGCTTGTGCTTATTCTGAAGAATGCAGGTGGGTCTTACACATCCACATTCAAATCAGACAATGTCCTGCTGAATTAGCTATAAAAACCAGAACTCCTAGGAAGAACCCTACGAAAAAAGATGGTTTCTCAGGTAACCGTGGCCCATATCCATATTATACACAATCTGACACATCACAGTCATCACCTGAGCTTGTCAGAAATTAATTGGAAGAGCTGATGTGCTCTACTTGTGCCCTAAGGCTGCAACCCTTTAAACAAATGAACTCCATATTCTGTATTAGGTGAATTTGCCAGTGGCTTTCTCAAGGAGAAAATGTGCCTTTGTAGAGGTCAAAGAGAGCTACGTGAGAACAATCTCTTCTGATGGCTGTGCTCTTAATTCCCAATGGCCAGTGGAACCAAAAGTCCTTACAATATCACAGAAGCAGCTTTTAAAAACTTTTATTAAAAAGGTATTAAAAACAGAACACAGCTGTCCTGTGCACAGTCTCTTGCTAATTTTATTTCCATTTTACAGGAAAAAAAAAAAAAGTCTGCATACTGTTCATCCAAGAAAGAAGCCAAACAAAGAAAGGGAGATGGTGCTCAAGTGAGCACTACAAACTATACCCGCACACCTCTGGGAACTGCAGCTCAGATTCTTCTGTTTCCCTTTTAAAGGAAATCCATTTCAACTATAAATCAACAGAATAATTTGTGAAGGCAAGACAAATTCCCTTTCTTCCTTTTTTTACCCTATGGGGGGTGGGAAGGGAGAAGAGAAGGGCTCAAGAGAAATGGAGCTAATCTCTTCATACAGCTTAATCTATGAACACCATTTGGTATGTACCACAAATAATGTTAAAACTGGCAAAGTTTTTTTCATTCATTCAATCCAATTCCACTAAATGAGCTTGTATGTAAGTGGATCAGCTGTCACCACATTGTAAACTGCATTTGAAATTATTTTCCCTCCTCTTGAGAATTTCATTTAATAGGCTTATGTAAATTAAGTACCTTTATTTACTGCCCCATCTAAATAGAAAGAGAGTAAGTTGTCAATAAGAGAAACATTTTGCAACAATATAAACCCAGGCATCCACATTAATAAAATACTTGAGTAGAATACTAAAAATATGTTATTTCAGTGCATGGCAACAAAACAGCATCCCTTGGGACACAGAGACAAGTATACTTATGGAGGATGCGGTAAACTAAGGAGAATTACAAATCCAATTAGCACTTGATAAAGAACTCCAACACAAAGGTTTTTTAGAACTCTTGACTATTCAAATGGCAGCCATCCTGGAAACAGCCCAGATAATACAATTTTCTGACCTAAACACAAACAGTAGTCCTAAATGGGAGCAGGAGGGGGAGAAGCGGCTGGGGGGGTGCACATGTGTCCAGAAACCACTCTTTTAGTCACCTCAAAAGGATGTCTTTTTGATGCACAAACTTGGGAGAACATGACGATTAATTACAGCTTTTGGAAACCTGATTCAGCACCACATATGTACAGGGTAGTATTGTAAAAGCCTGTTCTTTAATCTTTAACTTTTGCTACCCTATCCTGTGCTCTGCTACTTAGAATCGCCCCTCTGTGAGTCACAAGTTACAGAGAAGGCCTGTTAGAAGAAAGCAATCAACTGTAAATTGGCATTTTACTTCTGGAAAGCAAGATGGCAAAACACATCTGCAGCTGTGGCCATGATGGTCCTCTCATCCGCATTAAGCACCACTCCTCTCCCAGGGCTTTCTATAAACCATGTAATTTCATCTTTGAACAGCCATGAAAGATGGATTTTCTTACCTTTTCACAGAAGATGAAAATGAGACTCAAACAGGTTAACCTGCAATTTGGGTCCAGCCCAGGAATGCAAAATCCATCAATGTAATCCACCACTCTACCCAAATACAGGACGAAAACTATGTATCATCTTAATAGATGTTATTAAAAAAAAAAAAAAAAGGTACCTGACAAAATTTTGGCTATTCATAATGTTAAAAAGAAAGCACTCAAAACTCGGAACAGAGAACTTTTTCAATTTGATGAAAGACAGCTATGATGCAGATAGACAGACATGTGGCTACGTTCCTAGCTGTCTCTCCTTTACCACGTATCTCCTACCTGACAAAGGTCATAGGTCCACAACCTTTACACTTACAGTAAAAACAACCCTAGCGGCACCTGGGTGGCTCAGTCGGCTAAATTTCCGACTTCAGCTCAGGTCATGATCTTGCAGTCTGTGAGTCTGAGTTCCACGTCGGGCTCTGTGCTGACAGCTCAGAGCCTGGAGCCTGCTTCGGGTTCTGTGTGTGTGCCTCTTTCTCTGTTCCACCCCTGATCGTGCTCTGTCTCTCCTTCAAAAATTAACATTTAAAAAAGTTTTTTTAAATGACCCTGGTTGGCAGACTGCATCCAAACTGAAAGAACTGATAATCCGATAAAAGTATAAATTCAAGCTTCTTCATAATGGATATTTCTCCTGCAGGGACCACTGAAGAGATACCTATGGAGTTATTATAAGAGACCCATACCTCTGAAGGAGCATGAAGCTTCTAAGCTAGTCTGACTCCCTACCCACTCACGGTGAATCTTGTCTCCTTTCACCTGAACTCCCATCGGTGGTGGGGTGGAAGGGAGGAAGAGCAACATTAACCCATGGAATGCAGCAATGGCTCCCAAAGGGGGACCCCTGAGGCTGCTCTGAAGCCTAGTATGGTAATCTCAGTCTTTCTTCCCCATGCAAATGTTAGGTGAATGTTAAGGCAAACCGTGGCAGGACCAAATGGAATAAAAAATTTAAATTTTATATCATACTGTTTAACAGTTAAATATTAAATGCATTTCCCCAAAGGTCAGGGAAAAGACAAGAACGTCCTCTCTCTCCACTTCTACTTAATATTATATTAGAGGTTCTAGCAAGAAAAGTGAAAAAACACAGACCAAAAAGGAAAAATTAACAACTATTTTTAGAAAAGAGGATTTTAGGGATGCGTGAGTGGCTCACATGGTTAAGCTACAGATTCTTGGTTTCAGTGCAGGTCATGATTTCACAGTCCGTGAGCAGAGCATGCTCAGTGCATCAGTGCCGAGCCTGCCTGGGATTCTCTCTCTCCCTCTCTGCCCCTCCTCTGCTCACACATGTGCATACACTCTCTCTCTCTGTGTCTCAAAAAAAAAAACAAAAACAAGACAGGATTGTTAATGGTCAAAATCCTAAAGAATCTATCAAAAAAAGAAAAAATCCTAACAGAATAAATTTACCAATGTTTCAGGAAACAAAATCAAAATACAAAAAGCAATTCTGAGTTTGTTGCATTAGCGACAACTTAAAAATATTTTTTTCAAGTGCCACTTACACATTATGAAAAATCTTAAAATATATAAGAAGCAATTTACAACAGGCAAAGCACAGAGTATTTTCAGGGAGTCACTCCCCTGAAAATACTCTGTGTGATACTATAATGGTGTATAAATGTCATTACATGTTTGCCCAAACCCACAGGATGTACAACACTGAAAGAACACTCCCATGTAAAGTATGGACTTTGCGCATTTATGATGTCAATGTATGCATCATTTTCAACAAAGGTATCACGCTGTGGGAGTCTATGCATGTAGGGACCTAAGTGGTATACTGAAAATCTCTGTACCTTCCTCTCAATTTTGCTGTGAACCTAAAATTACTCCTAAAAATTAAAATCTTAAAAACACATCATAAAATACTTAAAAAAAAAAAAAAAACTCTACGACCTATCACAGAAAGTTCCGAAACAATGCTGTCAGATTCCACCAATACATATTTCACGTTGGAGAACTGGAAGACTCAATATTGTCAATATTGACTTAATTTGTCAATTCTCAAACTGATCAATGCCATCACTATTAAAATCCCAACACGGTTCTTGTAGAAACTGACAAGTATATTCTAAAACTTACATAGAAATTCAAAAGACTTAAAATAGGCAAAATATTAAAGAAAAATAAAATTGAAGGACTTACACTGCCTGTTTCCAAGACTTACTCTAAAATTTAAAAAGTGTAATATTGCCAATAAGGACAGATTTGGATCAAACAGAATAGGAAGTTCAAAAACAGACGCACAAAATAGATCAACTGAGTTTAGGCCATAGACAAAGTAATTTACTGGGAAAAGAATAAAAATGTAACTGAAAATCTAGATGGAAGTAAATACATCTTGATCCCTACCTCATACCATGTATTAAAAAAAATCCTTTCCAATAGAATATAAAACCTAAAGGTACAAAGCTTCTAGACAGTAACCAAAGAGAGTATATTACTGATACCTTGGTATAACCAAAGTCTTCATAGAGCACACTAAACACTATATTAGAAAGAAAAGAAATAGATGTGAACTGGCCTCCAAAGATTACAATTTCTGGACATCCAAAGTTACCACTAAGAAAATGGAAAGAAAAGCTACAGACCAAGAGAATATATGCAAGAGACATATATTTGGAAAATGATTTAATGAGACTGTGTAAACAACAGTGTTTCTATTTGGCAGAAGACCTGAACAGAAATTTTTGCAAAAAATATAGAACACTTAGGTCATTTCCATGTCTTGGTTGTCGTAAGTAACATTGCAATGAACAAGGGAGTGCAGATATCTCTTCAAAGTAATGACTTCATTTCCTTCAGATACACACTCAGAAGTGGGATTGCTGCATCATATGGTAATTCTATTTTTGAGGATCCTCCACTTTGTTTTCCTCAGTGGATACAGCAATTTACATTCCCATCAACAATGCACAAAGAACGGTTCCTTTTTCTGCATATCCTTGCCAGCATTTGTCTTCTGTCTTTTGTTAGAAGTCATTCTAACAGGTGTGAGGGCGTAGCTCAGGCGAGGTTTATTCGTATTTCCCTGATGATTAGTGACACTGTGCACCTTTTCATGTACCTGTTAGCCATTTCTATCTTCTCTGAAGAAAATGTCTATTCAAGTCTTCTGCCATTATTGGATTCAAATTTGGGGGAGGGAGGGCTGTTATTTAGTTGTATAGGTTCCTCAAGGAATTTTGAACATTAACAGCTTATCAGACGTAAGGTTTGCAAATATTCTCTCCCATTCCATAAGCTGCCTATGCATCCTGTTCCTGGTCTTGTAGAGAGGGATGGGGAGACTGGTTTTCTGCTGTGCAAAAGCTTTTAAGTTTGATGTAATCCCACCTGTGTACTTTTGGGGTTTTTGCCTGTGTTCTCCTATCCAAAGAAATCACTGCCCAGACCCGTATCAGAGCTTTTTTCTTATGTTTTCTTCCAGGAGTTTCATGGTTTTAAGTCGCAAATGTATCTTTAACCCACTTCTACTTAATTTTTCTGCATGGTATAAATTAGGGTCCAGTTTCATTCTTCTCCACGTGGATATCCAGTTTTTGCAACACCATTTATTAAAGAGACTATCCTCTCCCCACTGAGTATTTTTGGCTCCTATATCAAATATTAACTAATCATATGTATGGGTTTATTCCTGGGCTCTTGGTTCTGTTTCACTGGTTCACGTATCTTTTTTTTTTAAGATGTATTTATTTATTTAAGTAATCTCTACACCCAGTGTGGGGCTTGAACTCATGACCCCGAGATCAAGAGTTACATGCTATACCAACTGAGCCCCTAACTGGTCCATGTATCTGTTCTTAAGCCAGCATCATACCCTTTTGATTACTATAGCTTTGTAATATAGTTTGAAATCAGAAGATACATGTACAATGGAATATTATTCAGCCATAAAAAAGGAAACCTTACCATTTGTGACAACATGGATGAAATTTGAGGGTATTATGCTAAGTGAAACAGGTGGACAGAAAAACAAAAAACTGTATTATCTTATTTACAGGTGGAACCTTAAAAAGTCAAACTCATAGCAATAGTAGATTGGTGGTTGCTAGAGTCTGGGGAATGGGTTGGGAATGGGAGCTGGTAGTCAACAAACACAGACTTCAAGTTCTACAATGAAGATGTTCTGGGCATCTAATACGAAGCACAGTAACTACATTAAACATTGTTTAACAACAGTGTATTGTATACTTGAAAGTTGATAAGAGGGTAGATCTTAAAGGTTCTCACCACAAAAAGCAGGAGGTAACTATGTGAGGTGATGAAAATGTTCACTAACTTACACATTAAACTTACTAAATATCAGTTGTCTTAAAGCTGGAAAAAGATATAGAAATGGTCAAAAGCAATGAAAAAATGTTTAACATCATTAGTCGTAAGGGAAGTACAAATTAAAACCATAAATAGGATACCTACTAGGAATGGCTAAAATTAATACTATTAATGGCAAATTTTATAAAGCATATGCAACAAATGGAAACTGCCATATGCTACAATGACACAACTATTCTGGCACAATGGCAGTTTTGTTGAAAGCAGAAATTCTAACCTCAGCATCCTAGATACTGTGAACCGAGGAATTTTTGCAAGCAGAGCTATGATATGTCTTGTATGTGGTACCGCAGTCTCTGGGATCTCTCCCCACTCCTACCCTGCTGTGATTATCAACACTGTTTCCAAACAGGGGCACCTGGGTGGCTCAGTCTGGTAGATCAACAAACTTTTGATTTCAGCTCAAGTCACAATCTTATAGTTTGTGGTTTTGCCTCATAGGATTCTGTGCTGTCACAGTTCGGAGCCCACCTGGGATTTTCTCTCTCTCTCTCTTTTTCTCTCTTTCTCTCTCTCTCTCTCTGCTCCTCTCATGCTCACTCATGTGCTCTCTCTCTTTCAAAATAAATAAACTTAAAAACTGTTTAATGTTGGGGCGCCTGGGTGGCTCAGTGGGTTAAGCATTCAACTTTGACTCAGGTCATGATCTCAGTTTGTGGGTTTGAGCCCCGCGTCAGGCTCTGTGCTGACAGCTAGCTCAGAGCCTATAGCCTGCTTCAGATTCTGTGTCTCCCTCTCTCTCTCTGACACTCCCCTGCTCATGCCCTCTCTCTCTCTCTCTCAGAAATAAATAAAACATTTAAAAAAATTTTTTTAACTGTTTAATGATTCCAGTCACTGCCAAATCCCAGGGCGGCAAAATCACCCACAGCTTTAAATTAAACATACATGTAGCCAGTAATTTCATTCCTAGGCATTTACCCAAAAGACATGAACACAAACGTCATTAAAAGATCTGTACATGAGTGACCACAATTTTCTTCATACCAGCCAAAAAAACTCCAATGTCCATCAAGGAAGTTAACAGATAAACAATTTTAGTATACTCACATAATGGAACACAACTCAGCACTGAAAATTAAATAACTATTCATATGTCCAACAACACGAATGAATTTTAAAATATGTTGAGCAAAAGAGACTAGAAAAGTACATTCTGTAGGATTATGTTTATTTGAAGTTCTAAGACAGAGCAAAGCTGGGTGAATGAAATAGCAGTTGTTCAAGAGAAGGACAGGGGGCGGGAAAGAGTGGAAGAGAACTTGCTTAAAATATGTGCCTGTACTGCATGTAAATTAAACCTCTAAAAATCTGAAATTAAAAAAAATCTGTATTTCACTAAAACTACAAGTAGGCAGAATTATTCATGAGTAATTTTGAGCTCATGTCAGTCTTTTTGATATCACAGTTATATGCTTATATTTTTAAATAGTATTTGGGCAGGGAAATTTAAAAAGTCAATCCACACCTTAGAACAGTCTGTTAACATGAGCCAACCAAGACTGTTAGGTAGTGCTTTGAAATGTTGAGCTTCATTGGATAGATGGTGGAGTTTTCACAACTCGACCCAGGTACCAAGCTTCAGCTCACATTTCTCCTTTTTACTCTTTTCAGTTAGGTAGGCATCAATTCCTGAATTAAACAGACTGTATCTCACTCACTTATTTGTTGATACATTTATTCAATTGTCAAATGAACTGTTTGCTTCCCTGTGAAGGTCAAAGTCTCAGAGCATCCATCTGCCAGTGTAGCCTGACACATTTAAAAATCGGTATGCATAGCAAAACCAATTTTAGATTATTAACATTTTTCATTTCCATTTAATTTCCCATGACAACTCACCCTCATATTCACAATGTTTCCTTCATTTCTCTAATGAGCTAAAGACAGCTTTCACATTTATTTCAGTTCTTTCAGAATTGGATGCATTTGGCAATACCAACCATTTAAATGAGGCAATATCCAATTCTGAATAGGCTTTGAAAACATTTCACTGTGTTCTGTCACTCATAAAGCTACACGGTACTGAGTTCTTTCACTGAAAGCAAACATGTGAGAAAAGTTTAAACAAACGACCAAGGGTCAATAGCTGCCAAACATCCAGATATATAAACAGATGTGTCTTCTGGCTCTAGAGCAAGTCAGACACTGATCACAAGAGGTAGTAATCTCTAAAGAGTGAGCAATGTGTGATTTTCACTGGAGTGGAAAGGGATCCAAATCTAACTCATTCCTCAAAACATACCAGAAAATAGCATGAAATAGCATATTTAATGTGCCTATATTTTTCGGTAATACAAACTATAAAAAGCAAAGCTCAAAAATTTTCTTGGTTAGGGGAAAGACACAACAGTATAAGAAAGCCGATAGAGGACATGGGTTTACAGGGGAAAAGGAATATGAAACACTATTTACTAATGTACCAGGATGGGTTCCAGGAATCGCTGCGAAAGTTAATGCACAAGGTATAATTCAAGACTTGATAATAAATCAAGGCAGAGATTTCCAGTTACAATGAAATGAGTATACCCTCTGCTGCCTCCAAAAAGGAATAAATTAAAAAGCATTTGAGAAGTATAAACCCCCAAAGACCAAGAGAAAGAGAAGACAAGAGCAGGGAGTGGGCAGTAACAAATTTTAGTATGATGTGAGAAGGATGAACAACGTTAAGTGCAATCACCGTGCCTGCACGAGGAAGTGCCCACAGTATGCCAGCCTGGTCACGCCAGCGGACAAACGGCCCTCAGCTCACCAAGTGCAATAAACTAAAGCAAATCCACTCCCATACTGGCACTTAAAGCAGCACCAATTCCGACTACATACTGTACTTCCTACTAGATACAAATAAGACTTCTCTTTCTGGTTGTCGACTGGCCCCCAGACAATGGGGGGGAGGGACTAGTATTATGAAGTACTTACACAGACCTTCCTTAGCATCTTACATAGTAATAGTTTGGTTTTTGTTGTGCTGGTTTTCATGAGAACACCTTAATCCCATTCACCCACTACGTGATTTCCTGTGTGCTTCCTCGAAGCTGTGGTCCACCGCTTGCCCAACATGCTGTCTCTGGGAACCACTGCTGTCTCCCTTGTCAGTGTAAGCAAGATAGCCTCTGTCATGTTTCTCTGAGCCTAATTCTCAAGCTCCCAACTAGGGGTTTTAGGGCCAGATATCCTTTCTCACCACTATGACACATTCCAAAAGAATTAAATGAGAATATATTATGAGCTTTAGACACATAGTAGCTTTAAAATCTTTTTCCTAAGTAACTCTATGCTATAAATGAATTACTCTCACTATACTTCATCCTCCTCACCTTAGCTGTAAACAAACTAATGCCAAACCTTTAACATCTATAGAAAGTACCTTTAACTGCAGTGACGAAACCAGATTCTAGATAATTAACTGCAAAGTGCATTCTAGTGTTTGTGCGTATACACATGTGCACAGGTTAGAAAGCGTACAGGAGAGAGAAAAAGCTAAGAGAACTTCTAGATCTAACTTCGTATTAAAAAAAATTATTTTAGGGGCGCCTGGGTGGCTCAATCAGTTAAGTGTCCAACTTTGGCTCAGGTCATGATCTCATGGTCTGTGGGTTTGAGCCCCACGTCGAGCTGTGTGCTGACAGCTCAGAGCCTGTAGCCCGCTTCAGATTCTGTGTCTCCCTCTCTCTCTGCCCATCCCCCACTAATGCTCTGTCTCTGTCTTGTAAAAAATGAATAAATGTTTAAAAAAATTTTTAATAAAAATCAATCAAACAAACACAGGACACCAACAGTAGTGTCCCTTGACAGGTAAATCTCCAAAAACAGCCAACCATCTTTAGTGGGCAGAAGAGAAAGTTAAGAGTTGAGATGGGTTTCCATCACAAGCCAAAGGTATGCTCACTACCTGTTCATTTACATTAGTACAGTAAGGTTCGTAACTGTAAACAAGTTATAATTCAACAGAACTGTTACATATCAAGGCACTCTGCTAACTGTTCATGTCCGTTGGCAGTGAAAAAGAACATAGCGGTCACAATACCCTGTGCCCTAACAAACAGTCTCAAAGCACAAAGTTCTTCACGTTCTGCCTGGGTTCTGCAACTGAGGCAGAGATCTTTAGCCAGTGGTTCTCAAAGTGGTATACAGACACCCCATCGTTGCACACTTTTAGGAAGTCTGGAAGATCAAACCTATTTGCATAATAATACCAAGACTTCGATCAAAATGCAATGACATTTCAGTCAAAAGCAACAGTGGATAAAACTGCTAGTGTATTAGCACCAAATAAGGATTTGGCAACAAGCAATCCTTGTATTGGCCACCTCCACACAGCCCTTATAAAGAAGATGTCAGTTGCACCTACAAATGCCTTTCCATAAACCAGGAAAAATTATTGATTTCACTATATCTCAACCCTTAAGTACAAGTATATTCCTTTCTTGAGGTTGCCATAAGACATAACTGCAAGCTTGGTGGCTTAAAAATCGGCATTTATTCCCCCAGAGTTCTGGAGACCAGAAGTACAGTATTTAAATGTCAGCAAATCCACACCCCCTCCAAAGATCCTAGGAGAGAATTCACTGATCGCCTCTTCTTCCAGTGTCAGGTGTTCCTTGGCTTAGAGCCACACTGCTCCCCCTCCATCCCACGATCACACATCAGCTCCCCATCTCCAAATGTGTCTTCTCTTCTGTCTGTCCTTCTCCTATATAGATACTTACCACTGGATCTAGGTCCCACTTGAATAATGCAAAATGCTCTCCTCATCTCAAGACCTTTAAAACTTAATTACACCTACAAAGACTCCTTTTCCAGGAAACATTCTCAGATTCCAGGAATGAGGATGTGGACACATCTCTTGAGGCACCATTATTCAGCCCACTCCAACAAGTGTCTTTGATATTGTGTGTGACCAAGTGAGAGGCATGCATAAAGCACTTCCACTGCTAGTGCAATACAATGGGTGTTTCGGGGAAAAGCACTTGGGAGGCCGCTGAGCTGCAAACAGAACCAGATGCCTTTTTGCATGCACATCACTATTACTTCACAGAACAACTGACAAGCTACAGTGCAAAAGCAAGAGCAGCCCTGAACGATGGAAACTGGTCTGGTACTACTGGAAGGACCCTGATGCAACTAAAATCTGACCTTCACACCTAAGCCTTGATGTTCTCCTGTTAAACATAACTAAACCTCAACATCAGATAATGCACTCTAACCGTGATGTATCCAAACAAAAATATGATCATCCAAACCACAAATGACCAAATATCCCCCTCTACTGGCTAACAAGAGGGACTGCTGCTTCCTTACCTTTTATTCCTTCTTACACCGTATTTAAGATACCCAACTGCAGAATCACCCCAGTCACCCACAGCATCTAATCCAGCACAAAGTCCCCTTCCTTTAGCCCTCTCCTGACACCTCTAACACAAACTCAAGTCCCATAACAAACCCTTTCTGACACATGCTTACTGAGACATCCCATGGCCCTCTCCTGGGAATATTCTCTCTGGCTGCCACGAGTAATAAACCCAACACGGTCACCAGGTGAACTCCTGGTCATGTTTGGCTAGACAGCATTGACAATGGTTTTCAAGTCTTGGGCATCTGGAATATTTCTTCAGATAGAAACAAAGTGAGCCTATTACTTCAAGGAAAACAACTACCTGCACTTACTGCAAAGGATAAAATTCAGGCTTTTAAGAGAAATTTTGAATTTTAGGAAACCTGTATCTTTCATGCATCAGATGGCTTCCCAATATTTAAAGACTTCTCTTAATGGGAATGGCACTTATACTAACAAATGTAGGGAATGGGGTAGTGGGGTCTTATTATAAAATGAATTAGGTTACCATGTGAAAGACATGCATAACTCAGAGAAGAATTTTCCAAATAAAGCATGAAGTTAAAAAAATAATACATGAGAAAAAGGTCTTTCCAAACTGCAAAAGAGACCAGTGAATTTTAACAAAGGACAAAAGGCCAATAAAGCGGTTTCAGAATCTACACTGCAACTAATCTGTAAGAAATTATCAGTGGTTAGTTCTAGTGCAGTATCATTGAATATCCACAATTACATGCGAGGCTACTCCAACATTCCTCTTCTTCCAAGTAGACTTATGTAGAAGTCACATTTTCTTCATATGCTTACTTCAATGAAACATGATGCAAACAGACTGAACTCAGAAGCTGTTATTAGAATGCAACTATCTATAATTGTATTTAGCCAGATGTTAGAGATTTGTAAAAATATACTAGTGCAACTTACACTATTTTGGGGGGAAAGTTTATTTTACATAAATATTGTTATGATAACACGTGGTAAGTTTGCTCTTTTAAGTTACTATAAAAATTTCTCAGTGTTAGCTTCTAATACAGTAAATATCAAGAGATATAACCCTTAAAAACAAAAGCTCTTTGGGGCCCTTGATAACGTCTACAAATGTCGAGACTTCCTGCAACCATAAAGTTTAAGAAATGCTAGCCTCAAGCATTCCTGTTTTTCAAAACAATCTTACTCCTTTTTCTAGAAACCCTTCAGTTTCAATAACTTTCTGTGACAAAGAATCTGTATTTAAATAATACAAATCTTACTCCACACGATTAGCAGGTACAACAGGACTGAATTACAATTTCATTACCAACGCTTCCTTGAAAGTTCCAAGATCTCAATAATCTGAAATTAAGGGTAAATATGTAAAAACACCAATTCACAAAAAATTAAATGAACAATACCAGGTGTAAGTTTATGTACCTGGTTGGTCCGAGCACTCCTAAACCAAGATTCACCTAAGTCTGGAATACCTCAAGTGCCAAACACAAAACAGATTTGGAGGAGCAGATATGCAAACTGCGCCACAGACTTTCCACAGGGGAGTGCAGCCTGAAGATAACTTCGAAATCCAAAATTATGAAACACACATGGAAACAATCCATCATCATAAAAAAAGAGTAACCAACACAAAACACAGGGGTTTATAGTCCCAAGATATTTAGGTAAATAGAATTGTGTGGTAGAGACTCAAATACATGTGTTTAAAAATTATTAAAGATGTAAGAGAAGAAATAAAATTCGAGTAAGTTCTTTTTAGGATGGATAAGGAAAAAAAATCAAACATAATATTGAAAGGAAAATGGGCGGGGGGAGGGGGAGGAACCAGGATGTCTCAGCTGAACGTCTGACTCTTGATTTCCACTAAGGTCACAATGCCAGGGTCATGAGATGGAGCTCTGCACTGGACTCTGTCTGCACTAAGCATGGAACCTGCTCCAGATCCTCCCCTTCTCTCTCGCCCCCATCCCGCTCTCACCCTCTCTCTCTGCCCCTCTATCCGACTGTGCTCTCTCTTAAAAAAAAGGGGAGGGGATGAAAATGGGCACTGAAATTTAAACCTCCATGGTGGAGCTAAAAAGTAAATTCGACACAGATAAGAACAGAAATGAGCAGTAAGATAAATTTGAGGGATTAAGCAGAAGGCAGTAGAGAGACAAACAAATGGAATGTAAGAAGAGGAGATTATAAGACCCAGAGAACAAAATAAAATAACAAGTTACTACATATCATTAGTTGGAGTTTCCTCAGATAGAGGGAATATGAACCCTCGTCTATAAATTCACAGAGGAAAATCAGAAAGAAAAAGTCAAATTACTACAGATGACAAACTGACTAACACCAGCAACAGCAAAAGCTGGCAGACAGCTGGACGATATCCTCACCTAACAGAGCTGTTGTAACACCCAACCAAACTAACACTTGGGTCAAGCACAGTCAGCCAAAAGCGTCTACTACTACTTAACACAACCCCACTGAAAGAGCTACTTAAAAAATGGTATTTTGATAAACCACATCTTCTTGATCCATTTGTCAGTCGGTAGACACTTAGGCTCTTTCCATGTTTTGGCTATTGTTGAGAGTGCTCCTATAAACACTGGGGTACATAGGCCAAGAAGATGTGGTTTATCTGTACGATGGAATACTACATGGCAATGAGAAAGAATGAAATCTGGCCATGGGTAGCAACATGGATGGACCTTGAGGGTGTTATGCTGAGCGAAATAAGCCAGGCAGAGAAGGACAGATACCATATGTTTGCACGTATAGGTGGATTAGGAGGAACTTAACCGAGGACCGTGGGGGAGAAGAAGGGGGGAAATAGTGGAGGAGAGGGAGGGAGGCAAACCATGAGAGACTCTTGGATGCTGAGAACAAACTGAGGACTGATGGGTGTGGGGGGAGGGGAGGGGGGATGGGCATGGAGGAGGGCACTTTGGGATGAGCACTGGGTGTTACATGGAAACCAACTTGACAATAAACTATTAAAAAAATTTTTTAAATGGTATTTTGAGAAGAAATATGGAGGCATAAAAATAAATGAAACTAACATAGTGAACACGACAACACTGGGTTGGAAAAGTGGCTGAAGTGATCCAAGGGTCGCACACTGTACAAGAGGAGGACAGAGAAAATGGTTAAGTTTAGATTCACGTCAAGTATGCTCTCATCACATCCAGAGCGACCAAAAGGTTCGAATGTCGCAGATCAGCAGGAACACGAAACAAACTGAACTACAGCGCTGCAGTGCGCTGAAAGCCACGTCAGTACGGAAGCTGATACGAATTCCTCTGGGACCCACAAACCCCCACTCTTCCTCAGGGACTGCTCACATTGTGTGTGCCAGTCAGTTGACACATGAGGCAATGAGAGTGCCAGTGTCAATCCATGTATTCCCCACATAAAATACTCCCTGACATTATGAGAACTGTGAGTTAGTTTAGCAAAAAAGGGGCTAAGTGAAGGGTTTGCCAAGAGACATAACAGCACAACCAAAGGTCAACGGGGTAAGAGAGCACGGTCTCTGTAAGGAAACAAAACAGTTGGAAATTGTAGTTCTGAACTGCTAGAGCACAAACCTCATCTCCCCGGCATTCACTCCTAAAATTCAAGAGGAGACATCGTTATTCTCACTGTAGAAGACAAAACTCCTGGTGGACCCAGTCAAATGCCTTCCACCTTCCTCTTCTTACAGTAATCTATGTCCCATGCTTCTCCTATGTCTCAGATGCCCGAACTGGAATGTAGACTGAGTTTCAGTGTTTGGCCTCAAAAGAACATAAAATCTAAGTTGCCCTTTGTTGGATAAAATGAATTTCCATCACAGAGATGCATTTTGGGACTGCCTTTTCTCAGAAAACATCTCAGTGTAAAACAAGTAATCATGAGACTGTTTCCACCAAGTACTAGGATAATCCACAGATGAACTGTTCACTGGCTGCGGAAGGCATACACGAATGCCAAAAACTATTGGTAATACATACATCAAGTCCATATCACGTATGGCCTATGTTTGCTTTCTCTGTCACTCTCCAATATGAAGGCTCAAGCAGCTGGCACCCCAAAATGAAAGATTTCTTTACCCCAACAAACATTTAATAGATATTAGGCAATTAGCATGTATTACTTGATAAAAGGTTCTCAAAATAATTAAGTTTTCCGTAGCCTTGAAATCAAACTGAAGCTATTAATCAAACAACTCAAGTCCTAATGGTTGTATACCAGTCTAAGCAGTTAATAACACTCTACCAATCTTCTCCAACTGTATGTGCTTGTTTATACATTTATTCTATCACTCAGTCAAATACTCAGTCAGTATTAACTGAGTACCAGGAACTGGTGATTTCTTGTGATGAAAACAAATTTTTCTGCCCAATATGATACAGTACTTACTAATACCATTACAATTTAATCCAATTTAATCCAAGAATCATGACTTTCATTAAACTAATATTCCTTTCATATTATTTTGTTCAAATTCTGCGTAATTCATATAAGATTCATACCCATGTTACTCTAAGTTTACTCCAAATCTAAGGAACTGGGATGAGAAAACACATACATCTTATACAGATACTTAAGAAATGTCTGGTTAAAGCAATTATGATCATAAAGAAAACGTAAAAACATACTTAGTTTACAATGGTTTTCAAGCAAGGATGTCCCAAGTCACATGTAGGTTAAAGCTACTTTTACCTAGGGGTGCCTGGGTGGCTCTGTTGGTTGAGCGTCTAAATTCAGCTCAGGTCATGGATACTGGTTTGTGAGCTCAAGCCTCGCATCAGGCTCTGTGCTGACAGCTCAGAGCCTGGAGTCTGCCTCTGAATCTGTGTCTCCCCCTCTCTCTTGCCCTCCCCCACTCGCTCTCTGTCTCTGTCTCTTGTCTCTGTCTCTCTCTCTCACAAAAATAAACATTTAAAAAATTTTTTTAAGCTACCTTGATCTAGATTATGTACTTGTTTCTACTTTAACTGTCATCCTAAAAAGAAATTGATCAGACTTTACAAAGGAAGAATAAGGAATGGATAACATCATACAAATGGTACAAAACCAATTATATAAGTATGTCTTAATTTACCTCTGAGAATCCTGGGTCCTAAGAGGAATGCAAAAGAAAAACAATTCTGCCCTCATAAGCATATAATCTACTAGGGAAGAAAAAGGGCACAAAAATAAGAGAAACAAAGGAAACTACAATGAGAACTATAAATGTAGACCTATGGAAATAAGCCATGGAAAGGAATTCAAAATCATATTTTAAGGCCAATATGCCATTAATTAATAAGGCTTCGCTGAGGTCAGGAATACAACTGTGACTTAGAATGATCAATTTTTAAGCACCTATGATTCAAGACTCAAACATATTATTGAGAAGCTATTTCAATTTCCTTAAATCATGGTCAAATTCATCAACAATTTAAAGTTTCTTACAGCATCACCTAACTCAATCTCCACTGCACTCAGCTTCCTCTCACTGCAGCGAGTAATATGCGAAGCACACAGTGGGCAATTCAATGACTGAATTGCAGATCTGACTTAATCAAAAACCTCATCTATTTAGACACAGATCAAAAATCATTTTGTGATTCTCGCATAAAAACTAAAGTGCATTAACACATGTCGAACACCATGGTGAGTAACATATTTTGCAATGCAGAAGTAAACTGACATGTATTAAATACAGAATAGCTCTTGGATTTAATACGAGGTTGTCAAATCTCTCAAGCTGAAGTCAAAATATTTTATTTCCTCTCAGCAGTTGAAGTGAAACTACGGCTACAAATATTTTTCTAGGCCAATTTAAAGACAGAGCATCTAATTTACTTAAAAACTAACAGTACCTTGTCATCTAGTCCCTAAGCAACATTTCTGAAAGAGCCATAAGTAATTTTCTGATACCACAGTAAGTAAACTAAAACTTGAAGGCTGATATTTGTTTCCTATCGGGAATCAAAAACTATAATCTCACATAGGTTTAAAAATTCAATGAAGGGACAATATGAGGATGTAGCAGAAAACTCTAGAAGCAGCCTAGTTTTTAAACCGCGTACCACTAGAGCTGTTTTGACACTTCCATCAATTTTAAGCAAGTAATAGATTGTTACATTCATTGCCTCGGGAGTCACAGTACAAATCCACTGTCAGGAACCGGCAGAATACTAAAACTGTAGATTTCTCTGTCTCCTTCAAGTCTGTGAAATAATTTTCTTCAGATTTTTACTTAATTTGAAGGTCAATCTAAATCTTGCATGAACATTAATACACAATGTAAAAACAAAGAAATGAGTATTAAATTTTAAATTTCAGTCTATGCCGATGTGTTTATGTTTGCATGTCCTAAGAACATGTTTTTAAAGAACATGCTTTTTATACCAAAGCAAATGCAATGAATGTGAAGTTTTAACTTTATTTTGTAATTTATACTAGAATCACCATAGATATTATACTTCAAAAGGGATTTTATCCAAGTATTAATTCACTGTACCACAGTATTCAAGTCATTATAGATTTCCTTTTTCTATTTATTAACGCTTATTTATGTAAAAGAGAGAGCGTGCGTGCCCAAGAGGGTAGGAGTAAAGAGGAGAGCACAGAGCCTGATGCGGGGCCTGAATCCGTGAGCCACGAGATCATAACCTGAGCTGAGATTAAGAGTCAGATGCTTAACCAAATGAGCCACTCAGGGGCTCCTCATGATAGGTTTTTAAAAGACAAAGTCAAGGAAAGTAATGCTAAAAACATGCATTCTATGCCCCATTTCATTCCAGCTCAAATCAGACTTTGTATTTCTTCATTCTTCGTGTCAAGGTATCATTTCTTACGTCTGTTCTTATCCTAAGCTTTGTTTTGTTTTGTTGTTCTGCCCTTTGAATGTCCTAATTCATAATGCTGTTGGGCAAACTACTGAAAGCGATCTGTGTAGTAGTGAACTTCATTTCTGGAAAACAACTTCAGGATACTTCCTTCCTACTCCAAAACTAATAAATAACCCTTGGTTAACATATCCCGCTCTTCATCTGGTGTTCTATGAGGCTAATCAACCAAAACTTTCCTAGAAGGGATTATACTCCTTTAACGGTATGTTCGATTATCCCATGGAATTAAAAGAGGCAAATTTCATTTTGCTGCTAATCTAATGCAACAAAGATGGCCCTGCAAGGGCACTTCTCAAACATAAGCCTGGGGTTATAAAAATGCACAAAGATTTTTGTCATTTAAAATCTACCAAAGGATTTAAATGTTCTGCCTTCAAAACAAAAGTGGCCTGTTTCCACAATTTGCATAATGCTCACTCTCTTTTTCTTATCCGACCAACACAGCAAATGCTCCCACATTTGGAATGGTTAACACTTGTCAATTTGTATTTTTCTGCAAATTTGAAAACTGTTAAAATATACCATGTTTTCTTTAAATATCAGCTATTCTTACACACAGTTTTAAACCTGAACTGTTTAATGCAGCATGACTAGGTGGAGAAAACCTTTGTTTTCTCACTGTACATACACATTCTGAGCAGAACCAAGTATTTTCTCTCCCACCTGGTTCCTTTATTTCCCCCATTAAAATAGAACCTGCTGTCCAATGACTCACAACTCAATTTAAAATTCAATTTTGAAAGTCCACTGTTCTTTCACCAAATGACTCCGGTTATATATCAAAGCACAACTGTAAACATTTCAAAAACACAAAACTTTTTACCCATTTAAAAAGGAAGCCCAATAAATGTAACACTGGATAAAGCATGGTCACTGGTACAGTAAATCCTTAATATGTTTATTCTCAAGTGTCAAGCCTCCCCACATCTCTCACCTGGTGACTGGATTGGTTTTATGTGTTATTAACACGTTGTTTCTGGTAAGAGAACATTTCATGGATATTTTTAAAACTATTTATGTTAGTATGGATTCTCCTTAAACTGAGAGAAAAAAGAATAAGTAAAAATAACCCCAAGTAAAGATGACCCTCAGGAAAGCCTATGAAATCAGACAATGGTGCCATCCTAATCCATTGAGAGGATCTTTCAACTTCTCAGTATTTCTGCTACTGGGTATAGTCTGCTCTGGCAGCAAAGGAACTGAAACCAGAGGAAGAAGAGCACTTGGCCCTTCTCTAAAACTATTAAATGAGCACCTGCTGTGCCTAGTCCTGATCTATGCCAAGGATAACCAGCTTCTTCCACTCTGCATGGAGGCCTGTATTCCAGTACAAGTCCGTTCAAGATTCAATGAGAACATAAGAAGCAGCAACACGAGAAGGGAGGAAAGGATTCCTATGCACCGCGGCTGCTCTGTGAGAATTCATTTCTTTGAAATGTGATACAGAAATTAAAAGCTATTCTAATGGGTAACAAGTCACCTATCTATAAGGCAAGAAAGACAGTAGAGCCTATTCTTGACATTTTAAGGAATCACATTGTTCTAAGAAGAGGAAAAGGGAAGGAATATTCATTATTGGCTAAATACAGTGCTCTTCATGAGTATGTGGATATAAAAATACTTCATATATAAAATCAGGATAGAAATGTACATAATTTTCATATAAATGCCAAAAAAACTGAGATCACTGATCTATAAATTACTTCGCTTTCCCTAATTTTAATGAGTACAATATGCTTATCTCCAGTAAGATGGGCTTCATCAACGCAGTGAAACCATATAAAGGTATTTTCAAAACCTCCATCCCTTCAAGTCTTTAATTCAGTAATCAAGTTCCTCTTAGTGCAGAAGAAAACCTCTAGTTGGCCAGTAGGTCACATCTTGCTTTTAGGAATGCCTCTCTAGATTTTTCATCTTTGTTCTCCAATTTTTAAGTCTGATCTACACTGACAATGCCCTATTTCCATCATGACAATGACACCAGCAACAGAAAGGGGCTAATAATTATCCTATAGTCCCTGATTTGTTTGTGTGCTTGTCTGTTTTCACAAACACACTTAATACAAAGCACACTGTCTGCCTGACAACATGGCCCTCTGTTAGGAGCAATTCTGAGCCCACTAGTCGAGAAAACTCCTGGTGAGGTTAAATCTAGTTTGCATGGTCTCTTGCCAATCAGATGACAACCGATATTCACCCCCACTCAATTATTTCTGCTTGAGCACCGACCCCCAAGGTACCTTGTTGATCGGTATCGGCAGTGACTTGTCCCCTTATTCTGGCCCTGGTATGATGACTGCACCTTGTGAAGAACTTATTGTGGGAACTTCTTCTTTTGATTATGGGAACAGACATCATATCTCCAGCAGGTCCTGTTTCCCCCCATACTTTCCCTTGAGCTATGAACAGGCTAATGACCCTTACTCATAAAAGATCGACCTTTACATGCACAATTCTGTTTCTACCGTTGCATTAGTCCAAGAGGTTTCATATAGCTCAACACGTATTATCAACTACCAAAAATGTTTCTCGTGCCCTAGCTATTCTAGAAATCATAAAACTAGACACAAAGGTAAATGCACTTGATGAGGCTATTCTATGTACTGGAAATGAGCTAAACTCTTTAAAGGCATGGCTGGCTCTCTGATGCCATAAAGCATATAACTGGAAAATCAAGTCTTGCCCGGAGACAAAGAGCCTAACTTAGAGAGAAGGAACAGGTAAGGGCAGAACATAAGTTACCACATATACCTTTGCTAACTGATGATGGATAGCAGTCCCTTCCCTAAGGCCTACATCCCACAAACACCTTCCCTTACCCTGGCAGCTGTGATGAGGATGGATAAAGAGTATCTACAAACCTATGACTTAATCTTAGTGTTATTAAAATGTGAACACCCTGTTATTTTCTTAATTACTCAACCTCACTATAATTGGGGCAGTTTTGCAAGAAGACTTCTGTAAAACCTGTTTCTATACATTTTCCAAAAACATCTTAATCTCAGAGAACTATCCATTGTAAAAATTCCATTTTCTGATGCCATGTTAAGGTTTGACCTATAAATAAAGACACCAAAACCAACAAGGCAGAGATGCCTACCCGGTGATCAGAAAGATTCTTGCGGCTCTCTCACTCCCTCCCTTCGCTGACATCATCCAACCTTCAGGGAGCCCCGGACCAGGCTGGAGCTGGAGTCCGGCAGCCCTCCTAAATGGGAAATAGCTTGAGGAGGACTAACTACCTAGCCTGTTGAGTTTTGTCACCTAAATAGGGACTGCTGATCTATTTCCACCTCACTAGCACATATGTGTTTTATGTATGTGAGCATTTCACTCAGTGACAAGTGTACCAAAAAGAATCAATAGGAATAAGAATACCCCCAAGCATCAGAAATTTAGAGCAAGGACAGGAGCTGACAGATCATCTAGGCCAGCTCTCTCAGGTCCGGTGTGAGGAGAACAGAAATCAGTGGTTAAGGTTAGAACTTATATAGCAACTTCATCAAGGTCAGTAACAAACACTTTCTGGACTGAACTTGGATCATACTTAGAGTAGTACTGCATTAGAACAAGACAGACAGTTCTTTGGGGTTTCCCAGTTCCTGAGCATCCCAAAGATGCTCAGAATATCTGTCAAAAGAACACACGACACATGTGAAGAAGTCCCTATATTTGTCAATCTAACAAACCTGCTCAGAAAATGAAATAAGCTATATAAAAAGTGAGAAGTCTATACAGCCTCCTAGAATTCATTCCTTTTCTTCCCTGTATTGCTTATATCTATTTATTAAGCCCTAAAATTGTATCCAAGGATCAAGGCTAGCTTGCTAATTTTCAGTGCCAGAAACCACCTTAACTTTAAAAAAAAAATTTTTTTTTACTGTATACACACCATCCTTCTAAAAATCTTCAAGTGTTATTCAGTGATTCTATGTACCTATCTATAATAGTCTCCTTAACAGCCAAGCATAGAATTCACTGATGCCAGAATTACTCTTTATTAAGTGGAGGGATGTAGGGATAGGTGAATGGTATTAAGGGGACAGGCAGTGAAAAGAAATCCATGTACAGCACACATTTAGCAAATAGCAAGTTCCTGATAATGCACTTAAATATTTAGGACAGCTGAAACTGGTTGAAAGCTTACTATGTAACAAGTATAGAAATTCCTAAAACCTAACAGAAATTAACTGTCATTTTGACATATTTGAGCCTTTTTAAGAATAAGGTCATAAAGACTCTGGCCATTTGAGTACCTTCTTGCAAATGTTATCGGGAGAACCAAACGTCCCAAGATTCCATATCATTAAAAGCTAAATGCCATTTGAATTGAGTATTTCAGACTTTTATAATGTACTGGGTACAAATCTTTTATTACCACAGCACTTACGTTACCATTGCAAATAGAAGTCAATAGGGAAATGTTTTAAATGCACAAAACGTCCCTTTAGGCAATTTTGGCTGCAGACAACTAACACTTAAAATAAAGTCAAGTTGTTTGGTCTTTACCAGAAACTCTCCTGTGCCCACTATAAAGTGATTATGGCAAATCAGGAGGTGTTTGGGACAAGGAATTAAGAAAAGTTACCTCTGATTCATAGCTAGTAGGCAGTAATATTCATGTTCCCAGCATAAACAGCTTTGACAAATGAATCACATTTAGTAAATGAACCCTTATCCATGTACACTGTTGGGACAGTCAGAAGTACTGCTGGCTATGACTCGCTCATAATTCTTCATTTTGAATATATGCAGGCCTTCCTTCTTAATAATTTAAGGAAATTAGAAACAGCAGGTACAATTCAAAAGAAGTATTATTGTTCTAACCTAACTACCAGAACTGAGCTTGAGAAGTTCCAGTGAATAATAAACATCAATCATACTCATTCTCAATGAGGGCAGTGAAACGCCCAGAATTCGAGAGAACCCCAAAAACAGACCACCAGAGACCAGAGTCAAAGCCAAGCGGCAAGGGTTGTTTATTTGCAGGTTCGAACCCGGTCCTCCGCGCAGTCACTCGTTGCCGGTGACGCTGAGAGGCCCTGAACAAAGCCTCTGCAGCCTTTTTATAGACAGAAGTAAACAAGTCATGGGGAGGGACAGATTTCCATGGTTACAAATTTGCCATTGGTTAACATTCAAATGTGAACATATACCGTATCTGATTGGTTCCCGCCATCAGGTTTGGCTGGATCTAATTACAACATTTGGGATACCTTTGAATTCAGTCTATCATAGAGCGAGTTTTAAGTCTTGTTTGGCGACTAACAGGTTAACATCTCTCTCTCCAGGCCCTTCTCTCAGCAAGGTGGGGGGTGGCTGCTGGCCTTTTGGGAGTGGCTGCCCCCAGGGGGCTAGTCCCTTGGGCAATCCGGCGGCGGGGAAGCAAGCCTTAAGCTTTGTTACAGAAGCAGAGAGAGCTGGTTAGGTGTTAGCTTCCCGCAGCGCAGGCATTTGCTCAGAAGTGGAAAAGCTGGTTAAGTTTATTTAGGCCTGGGGCTATGTGCAGCCCGAGGTTTCTTTTAATGGAGGACTTAATTTTTGGCTCTACATTCCCCCCTTCTCTTGTGTATTTGAAGGCCCAATCATGGGTCTTCGGTCGGGTCCCAATCATTAGGGTGGCGATACTGCAACCTAAGTATTATGGGGTGTATTGTCCCCGGACATTCTTGCATGAAGGCAAGCAATCTAGTTAAATGACAAAATCTAAATCTCAGATGGACATACATTGTTAAGGATTTGGCAAGAGTTCAGTATGATGCAATTGCCATAGAAATTTAGTTATTTTTGTGACATATAATATTTGGGCAGTAATAGCACTTACCCATGCAATATAACCTAAGGTTTACTGTTATGTATAGTGTTTTTCCAAGTAACCTAGCATTTTAGATAAAAGGGCCTAATTGGCCAAAAGACCCCCTTTTTTACTGTTTAAATCCTGGGAAGTTTGTTAAAACCTTAGGAAGCTATAAAGCGTATCCTAAATAGGATTACAGATCATTACAAACCTTAAAGCTTTTTTTATTCAACCAAAGTGACAATAATAGATCTTAAAGGCGAATGCATAACATAATATAGTAGTTAGAAACCAACATTGGTTGGGGTAACTCTTTTAACATTGAGAATATTTAACTATGCAATCAAAGACCTGATAAAGATGAAACCTAAAGCTTCGGGTTTTCTTGGCAGAAAAAGGAGAAAACTTTTGTTTACATTGTCTTATCAAGAGCAGATTTACAATCCAAGAAAACTTTGTCTTTTGACCGGAGAGAAAAGCAGAGTTTTAACCTTATACCAGTGTACTTTTCAAATTCCATTCATTTCAACCAGTCTATCCTGAGCACATATAAAATTCCTTTTCAAAGATTTCCCTTCACAGACCTTCTACATCTTTCCTTTGCCTTTAAACTTTGTCCCAAAGCCATTTCTCTCTAAGCAACCAGTCTTATTTAGGACAAAATTACTTTCTTTTACCCTCAACAAAAATGTATTTCCATTTCTTATATCCTTTTTTTATGGATCTCTCAGTTTTTTTATATACAGGGTTGCTTTCCATCAGTCTTAAGTACACTTAGCAGAATTTTAACTTGGGAAACCTTAGTCTCCAATTGAGGACCTAATAACCAATTGAGAGGTGTTTACATTAGAATTTTTAAATCACTTTTTTAAAAGGTCTAAATAGTCTTACTTTTTCTGCAATAGGAAGCTGAAAACTCAAACCTATGTTTAGTAACTATGTATTTTGTTTTGATAGAAGTCATGCAATTCAGGCCAGACATGTTTTCAAAAGGAGTTAGAATGCAAAAGGGAGGAGAGCTATCCAGTCTCCGCCAGTCTCCAAGGTCAATTTAATTAAGGTCTCTTTTAGAGTTCTATTTATTTTTTACCTGTCCTGAACTCTGGGGTTTGTATGCATAGTGTAATTTCCAATTAATCCCCAGGGCCGTGGCTAAATTCTGGCTTACTTTGGACACAAATACAGGTCCGTTGTCTGACCCTATCATCTGAGGAAAGCCATACTTTATGAAGATGTCTTTCAGGAATTTCTCACGTTTGGTTGGGAGTGCTCGGCGGGCGGTGGTTCCTCAGCTCCTTGGTAGGTGTTTTTCCTTATCAAGGGCCATTACTTTACCGTGGAGATCCCGGAGCTAGCCATCCGCAATGACGAGGAGCTTAACAAGCTGCTAGAGTCTAGGTCAAATCCCGCATCTGGTGTCAGCAGTGTTTCAGGCAAGCCTTTAAGTGCGTGGTGGTCGGCGATGGGTGAGTGCGCCTTGCGGAGGCCACGGGTTGGGCGGGGACGCCCCCAGAGACTTTGCCCGGGCTGGGGCTGGGCGTATGGCTCCGGGGATGTGGGAGCCACGGGGGTGCAGGCGGCTGGCTTGGGGCCTGTGCCGTGGCCCTCATGCCCTGATGTCCCTACCGCGCGCTCCTCAGAATGTTGAGCCCAGTGTCCATTAGGAACTCAGTGGATCGCCCTTTTACTTTTAGGGTTACCCTGGGTTTGGGGAGGGGTGCCGAACCCCGTTTCCCCTAGTCACTGTCATTTCCCATTACTAGAATGAGAGTTTCAGATTTATTCTTGGGGCATTCTTTGGCCCAATGTTCTTTCTCTTTGCCGTAGGCGCATTGATTTTTGCTTAATTGGGGGCGCCCCTCGAGCCGCTGGGAGTTCTCCTTACCTTCTTTTCCTGGAGCCAACTGTCTGAGGCGTCTTTTCGGTCCTCCAGTTCCGCAGTTCCCGCGAGTAGCATCTCGGCTAGACCCTGGTTTTGTCTCTTTTCAGCCTTTACCTGCTTGTCCTCTGCACTGTCCCTGCTGCTGTGTACCCTCTCTGCCACGACCACTAGACCTTGGAGGCTCTTTTTCCTAGACGTTCTAGTTTCTGAAGTTTTCTCCAATTGTTGGGAGCAGACTGACAAAAGCCATGGCCACCGCAGCTAAGTTTTGCTGGGGCCTCTGGATCTATAGGAGTGCACTGGCGGAATGTCTTTATTACTCTCTTAATGAACGCTGCGGGGCTTTCCTCTGGTCCCTGACTGACAATGTAGGCTTGCGAGCTGCAGCCTTGAGACCTCCCAACAGAGTCTGGCGGTAGACGAAGAGACTCTCCTTACCTTTAGCCAAGTTGTAGTTTCAATCTGGCCATGCCAGGGGAAACCTAGCGTCATTTTGACCCTGGTCAGGAGTGGGAACTCTAGTGGGCCCAGGAACCAATTTTCTGGGTTCAGACTGGATTATTTTCCATTTCTCAGTACTGAACATGCCGGGAGCCACACTGGCCTCTCTGGATGGCAGTCGCAGCAAGGAAATGGCAGTGTTTGCATAGCTTCAGCCATGAGAAATGAAAACTGGCATCTCCCTCTGCCACTACTGGCTCGTGCTGGAAATAAGCCTACTGGTATTGACCAGGCCTCACAATATTCCATATTAGACTCATATTCTGAACACAGACTGAACATAGATACCTCATAAGGAAAAGTATATTCCTGCCTTTACAAAAGAGACTTTAGATGAAAGCTCTGTGGGCAATTGTCAAAAGGCTCTTCCTATGGGCCTTGCAGACCCAAGACTTAGACAATAAAGGGTGTTAAGAACACAAGAGTTACAATTTAGCCTGGCCCCGAGACAAAGAGTCTAATCCAAAGTTTAGATATAGATAAGGGCAGAACATAAGTTACTACATTTATCTTTGCTAATTGCTGAAGCATAGCAGCCCCTTCCTCAAGGCCCACATTCCACGAATATTTTCCCTTATACTGGCAGCTGGGATGAGGATAGATAAGAGTAACTAAAACATAACCCAGGCGCAAAGACTGACATATTTACGGCCCCCATGGTGCTTGCACATTCAGCATCAAGGAAAAGGCTCATTCAAGCAATTTAGGAATAAGCCTAATAAACATTTTACAAATAATTAGCCCTTGTAAAAATTCTGTCTTCTGATGTTATAGTATCGTTTAACCTTAAAATAAAGACACCAAAACCAACAGGACAGAGATGACTGCCTGGTGATCAGAAAGAATCTCAGGGCTCTCTCATTCTCTTTTGCTGACACCGTCTATCCTTCAGGGACTCCTGGACCTGTCGGAGCCGGCGCGGCCTCCGACATGAACAGAACCTGCAACAATTCACGGCGGCTTCGGGTCCCTTGGGCGGGGCCCATTTCCCCAGGGCCACCAGGTCCGGTGGGGCAGGGGGCCCCTGTGGTTCGGGTGGCGCCTTTGTTCCTCCTGCTGGGTCCTGTGGAGGAGGTTGCCTAAGGAGGGGGAGAAGTTAATTTTTCCTCCGTTTCGCCCTGTAAGAAAGGGTAGAGCGGCGCAGAGGGTTCAGTTTTCCTTTTCGGCAGCTCCAAAGCCCAGGAGGGCGGGTGCTTTTTAGTCACCGCCAGGGTGTCAGGTTTCTGTGGAGGCAAGAAACTTTTAATCCAAGGGGGTGGGTTATCAACCAGATCAGCCCAAACCATGATGTCCGGTGGCCATTTCACATTGAAAGTGGGCCATTCTGTGCAGCAGTAAGTTTAAAATGGACCCTTCCTAACAGTCACTGAGAGGTTATGGGCTAACATTAAGTCTAGGGGTTTGGATGAAGTCTGTCTCATAACGTCAGTCTCAGTCACAAGGTAATAAACACCAACAGAGAAAATTGACAATTCGACATAGACATACACAGAGAGAGACTGATAACAGAGTCCGCTGTGCACAGACACAGACACAGAGAGACCGATAACAGAGTTCGCTGCGCACAGACACAGACACAGACACAGAGAGACCGATAGTAGAGTTCGCTGCGCACAAACACAGAGACACAGAGACCGATAACAGAGTTCGCTGCGCACAAACACAGAAGGCTAGCCAACAGAAGAAGGCGCCGGCCTCGAACCGGTGCGCCCCCCAGAAGAAGGCGCCGGCCTCGAACCGGTTCGCCCCCCAGAAGAAGGCGCCGGCCTCGAACCGGTGCGCCCCCAGAAGAAGGCGCCGGCCTCGAACCGGTGCGCCCGCCGGCCTCGAACCGGCTCGCCCGCCGGCCTCGAACCGGCTCACCAGATGGGCACCGTAGGACGTCTCCTCGGTCCCTACCGACTGCTCTATAGCGCGTCCGCCAGAGCCAGTACAGTCCCCGATGCAGATTCCGCGCGGCAGAAACCGAAACAAACAGATAAGACAGAAACTGATGCTGAGACAAACAGACAGACAGAGCCGGCTCACTTACCGATCGGTCTTAGGAACAACCCGTTGACTTGGGGTCTGGTGGGTCTGGAGGGGAAATATCCCGGACGAGCCCCCATATGAAACGCCCAGAATTCGAGAGAACCCCAAAAACAGACCACCAGAGACCAGAGTCAAAGCCAAGCGGCAAGGGTTGTTTATTTGCAGGTTCGAACCCGGTCCTCCGCGCAGTCACTCGTTGCCGGTGACGCTGAGAGGCCCTGAACAAAGCCTCTGCAGCCTTTTTATAGACAGAAGTAAACAAGTCATGGGGAGGGACAGATTTCCATGGTTACAAATTTGCCATTGGTTAACATTCAAATGTGAACATATACCGTATCTGATTGGTTCCCGCCATCAGGTTTGGCTGGATCTAATTACAACATTTGGGATACCTTTGAATTCAGTCTATCATAGAGCGAGTTTTAAGTCTTGTTTGGCGACTAACAGGTTAACATCTCTCTCTCCAGGCCCTTCTCTCAGCAAGGTGGGGGGTGGCTGCTGGCCTTTTGGGAGTGGCTGCCCCCAGGGGGCTAGTCCCTTGGGCAATCCGGCGGCGGGAAGCAAGCCTTAAGCTTTGTTACAGAAGCAGAGAGAGCTGGTTAGGTGTTAGCTTCCCGCAGCGCAGGCATTTGCTCAGAAGTGGAAAAGCTGGTTAAGTTTATTTAGGCCTGGGGCTATGTGCAGCCCGAGGTTTCTTTTAATGGAGGACTTAATTTTTGGCTCTACAGCAGTAAGTCAAACTTTGACTTTTCACATTTATATTACTACAAAAATATTATATACACTTAATGATTTATTACAAATTATACTTATTTTCCATTCTGAGTAAATCTTCCATGGTAACATAGTGTGCTTCCACATTCTATTCAAATTTCCTGCAACATACAACCCTCCAGGCTACCAGTAAGTTTTACGTCTCCTACAAGATACTTCCCCAATCTGATGAGTCCTTTCTTTTTCCACCTCCAAGCGGAAGAAGCCAAAAGCTATGCCAGTTAGAGCAGAAACAACACTGCTACAGCTGCTGAAATGTCTTACAAAGAGAACATACACTTGACTCTTTCTCTAAGACACGTAACTCCCTGTTAAGTCCATGCATGCTTTCTGAAATCTCCAACTAGTAAAGAAGTTACGATGGGTAATCTCTTGATTAATGAAGACAACACACTAATAGGGAAACAGCAATCTCACCAAGCCAGATGTAACAATGTTCTAAATCAAGGAGATTTTATGAGAGGGACTATTTTCCAAAAGAAAAACACGAGGACATAATAAAATGATTTTCATGTAAAATCAAAGTGGAGTTAGGCTTCCTACACAAGTTCCCTGCTTTGAGCGTTCCAAAGAACTGGATAGAGATCCACTGGCTTTCTCATTCTTGAACACTGTTTATACTGTTGCCACACTTAGGGAAGAAGCAGCAAACCAAAAAGGTCCTCGGAAGTCTTATCCTCATCCAAAATAAAAGCTCTCTGACGTGATGAGAAACTGGAAATTGTTTTCATTTTATACTTGGTATTTGTATCATTTTTTTCTAGAAGCCCTGGTAAAAAACTACATATAAGCTCGCTTTTGTCACACAGCTAGAATTCCAACAGCATGTGCCTAAATTATTTTGTTTATTTAATCTTCTGGCCCCAAGATTTTTCACATCATTTCAAAGATTTAGGTGAATAGTTCTGCCAATAATATGGAAAATAACCGTCAAAATAATCCATGAGAAAGAAAAAAATAGCAAAAGGTAAAAAAAAAAAAAATCAATCCTAAAACTCTTTTGAGAACAGCATAAAAGGTTTTCCCCTAATTCTTAAACTCCACCCTTCTGCGTCAACATGTCATTCATCTGTAGCTTAATGATTAGAGACAGGATAAGGTAACCATCTTTCCCATTACAGGCCCTGGACCTCTAATTTTTTTTTTTAAACAAACAATGCTGTATTATACTTTAGTAAAACCATGTCCTAATCAAATGCCAATAAAACATAATTTTATTGTAAGCATTACATTAAAAAACACAATATGAAGAAAAGTGTTCTCAATGATGAGGCTCCTACACTACCCAAGTAAATTACCTGCAATTCTAAAAGAACATTCTCATACGAACTAATATGAAAGCATATAGGAACTAGAACAAGTTTTGGGTCTTTTCTTTTTAATACATTAAATGCAGTAATTGTCAAAGTTACATAAAAGGCACAGAAACATTTTAACGTCTCATATCCTTCCCTATTCCTCCTTCAGTCTCACCCACTCCACCACCACAAGCTCACACATCAAACCAGGTAATCTAGTGAGGTATGCCAATTTCCCGTAAAGATGCACATAACCCAAACAAAAATCAGTTCAATGTACAAAAAGCTCTTAAAATTTAAGCAAAACTTAATGCTAAGAAAAACCAAACTATACACCTACAACACAGAAAACATTAGCAAAAGGGAAAAGATAAAAAGTGAAATTTCCATATTCAATTAACAACCAGTAAGAAACCTAAGAATTGGTAGATATACCCTCCACTCACACACACAATTTAAAGCTGGTTATTCCTCTTTTTTTTTTTTTTTACATTCATCAGAGGAGACAATTTCTCTAAACATATGAGAACAGTTTCTTTCCCAGATGAATTCAACACTACAGTGAAAATGAAAAAGGATAAGAAAAACCTCTTACATACAAACATATCTCCTTCTTTGGCACAATATGGATGCCTAAAAAATTCCCTTTACCTGATAATTTTGTGAGGACACCTGGTAAAACATGACATCTGGGGTAGACATCATCTTAAAACAAAAGTCTCACTGCCACACGCTAATCTGAGCTACTGAATTAAAGGAATTTATGGGAAATCTAGGTCATGAGCTGTAACTAGTGAGAAAAAAAAAAAAAGATTCAAGATGATGAAACAAAACCAAATTCTGCCTAGCTGAGTGTTTGTCTAATTTGGAATCTTCAAGGTCTTGGGAAAGACAGACCTCTTTCTGTCTTTGAGAAAGAGGTCTCAATGAACTACAAATTCACTAAATGAACTTACATACTTTTGCATTTTCATTTCAATGACAATCTGCAAACCTTCCTAGTCTGCACCCTGGATCTAGTGGAGGACGATCCTACAATCACATCTACATTCTGAGTTCTGTGGAGCACTGATGGCCACACTGGCACCAGGCAGACCCACTGGAAACTCACCAGCAGAGGCTAGAAAACTTCAAATGGAGTATCAAACTGACTCCTCACCACCATGCTACCAGCAGGACTGATCAAAAAAGTATCATCAATCTCACAAAATGAATGCTATTTGAAGTTTACTGGGTTTTAGCTTTGCTTTTTATTCTGCTTTTGTTTTACAGGTATAAGAGAGCTCTAAGTATGAGGAACTTATACATAGTTTTAAGTTATAATCAAATAATTTAAGACAATTATATAGCATCTAAAAGATAAACAATTATTGGGGTGTCTGAGTGGCTCAGACTGTTAAGTGTCAACTTCAGCTCAGGTCATGATCTCATGGTTCTTGAGTTTGAACCCTGAATTGGGCCCTCAGCTGACAGCTCAGGGCCTGGTGCCTGCCTTGGATTCTGTGTCTCCTTTTTGCTCTGCCCCTCCCTTGCTCGCTCGCTCTCTTTCTCAAAAATAAACATTAAAAAAAATTGTTTAGGGGTCCCTGGGTGGCTCAGTCGGTTGAGTATCCAACTTTGGCTCAGATCTTGAGTTCAAGCCCCACATGCTTGAACTGCTTCAGATTCTGTGCCCCTCATTCTCAGCCTCTCCCCCAATCGTGCTTGCTCTCTAACATAAATAAAACGCACACAAAATATTTTTAATTGTTTGAAGATAAACAATTACCATTGTTACTGTGTTTTTATTTTAAAAAACACTTTAATGTTTATTTATTTTTGAGAGAAAGAGAAGATAAGATTGTGAGCAGGGGAGGGACAGAGGAAGGGGGAAACAGATTCTGAAGCAGACTCCAGGCTCTCAGCTGACAGCACAGAGCCTGACAAGGGTCTTGAACCCATGGATCACAAGATCATGACCTGAGTTGAAGTAGTTTGCTTAATCAACTGAAGCACCCAGGCGCCCCCTCACTGTTGTTGTTTTTAAATTACATGCATTAACCTTACTAACACCAACCTCCAAGGGTGCAAAATTCAACATGGTTGATGGAAGAACTAAAGAAGATCATATGAATTATACAACAACAGCACTACTACAACTGCTGTATTTGTTAGTGCGGACCAAAAAAAACCCCAAAAAACCAAAATCCAAAAAATCTAAACAAAAAAAACAACAAAAAACCATACAGCAAGCAGTATTTCCTATTATCCATTTGGCTATCATAAAGGCATCTTAGAGAGACAATTATGATCTAACTAGAACAACTGACTTTACGGTCAGGAAAGGAAATACCTGTGGTCAATAGGAAAATACCCCATTGACCCCCAAAAACCATCCACAGGCCAGTCGATCTTATGAATCTATTATGTGACATGGCAAAGGGAAATTAAAGTTGCAAATCCGCTAACTTTAAAGTAGGGAGATTTATTTATTCTGGCTTATCCAAGAGGGCCCAATGTAAGGTTCCCAAGGATCCTTACAAGTGGAAGGAAGAGGCAGAAGAAGAGGTCGGGTGACATGATGTCAGAACTCAATCCACTGTTGCTGGCTTTGGAAACAGAGAAAGAAGGCAGGGAGCCAAGGACCACGGACAGCCTCTCCAGAGCCGAAAAGCCAAGGACACAGCCTCACCCCCAGAGCCTTCACCAGGGCACAATGCCCTGCTGACACCTTGCTTTTCACCCCGTGAGACCTCTCTACGACTTCTGAACTACAGGGCTGTAAGATCATAAACCTGTACTTTCAACCACTAAGTTTGTAGTGATGTATTAGAGCAGACACCAAAAAAAAACAAAAAACAAAAAAAAAAACCAGGTACAATCCTTCTATTATTCCTTTTCCCCATGATATGTATCTTTTGCCCCATCACTTTACAAAATCCAGCAGTTTCATTTTTATTTCACTATTTAATATGTATTTCCTGTGGGTTGTATCAAATCCTTTATAGACTTAAGGAGTATAAATTTTTAAAATAAATGATACAATGCTGTCAAACCTCCAGAATACCCATGCTGCACGATCTTGCAAGAGGTGCTGAGAATACAAGAAGCGTGTTATACATTCACCCCCATCCCCATTCCCTACTGTGATCCAGGGATTCTGCCAGATGATGGCTACTTTCCCTCTGAAGTCACTTGATAACACTGAGCAAGGGGCGGGGCAGGGGGTCACTACGGAGGGGACTTAACAACACTGAGGACTGGATGCGGCCAATCTGGGTAAGAGGAGGCGGGCAGAGCTGGGCCCTTGTAGGGGCACCAGGGAGCCCAGGCTCAGGCAGGTGAAAAGTTGAAAGTTGGATGAATTCTGGTGTGAAGTCTGACGGCAAGATGAGGTAGAAAGACAAGAATGCGATGATGCCATCAAAGATACGGACAAGAACAAAAGAAAAATGGAAAAAGCTGAAGAAATGGATCGCACATTAGATAGTAAACAGGAAGGAAATAAAGGCATCAGAATCTGATAGGTGGTAAGAAAATGAAGTGATCTTACTGATTTCTGCAGCTGGAAGGCTGCAGATCAGGGAAAAGTCAGAAAACAAGGGAAAAGAGAATAGAAGATCATAAGGGTTGGGAATTTCAGAAATTAGGGTCAGAGGGTATGATGGTTTCCATGAGGGCAACTGACAGGCAGTTCCAGAAGGAAAGTCAAATTTGCCCAGATCTAGGTGAAAGAGAATCACAAGACTGTGAAAAGAAGCCTGACTGAAGCAGACACCAAGAAAGGTAAGAAAACCCCTTGAGAGGGATTCTTAGTAAACATTTTTCAGAATATACCTTGGCAGGTGTATTCTTGGCCACAGAAGCCTTGGCTATTTGGCCCTGGGACCTGCGGTAAGCATGGAAATTAACATAATACGGAGAGTGGCACGTGCACACATCTGCTTCCAAGGACCATAAACAAACCTTCAAAACTGCAAAACCATAAAAATACAGTAAATATTTTTAACTGGATAATTACATAAACTTATAATTAAAAGGTAGAGCTTATGTTACATGGGCAGGTACACAAAAGGTGGAAAGTGAGTTTTTAAAAATCAAATGACTGTGATATGTAACGTGCACCGCAGAAAGGAGAGCATTTCTTCCACAGAGCTGGGCCAAGGGCCAGAAACACGAGGGAAGAAGAAATAAAGGTGAATGCAAATAGGCTGACCTGGAGAATCTTTTGCAGAGAGAGACAGGAGAGGTGTGGGACTGGGCTGGTAAAATTACGCCTGAGATATTCTACTGAAGCCAGAGACTACGGGCTCCAGGTCACTAGGCACCCAGCACAGCACCTCCCTCCATGGCCTTGCCCCAGCCCCCCAACTACTCTGGCAAGAACCACTCTTCTAGAGAAGATCAACACAAACCAAGGCTGAAATCAAATGCTCTGTGTTTGCTTTTAATGTTTTACCATCTTTCCTAGGTCAAGAGAGAGAATTAATTTGTGTCAGGATGCTTGGAGAATTACCAAGAGAGGTAATTTCACTTAATGACTTTGCAATTTATTCTCCTTCAATTAAGACCAAAACAATCTGAAATTAAGATACAACTAGATGGTTGCTGACTATAATTTACTAAAACATAAGAACATACCCTCTCACTGTAGCTTAGCTAAAAAAGCCTAGTAGCCATTACAAGCCATCAAGAAGGTACAAACAAATAATCTCAAGACACCATGAGAATATTTACTACTCTACCGGTTTCAGACAGGCTATAATGAAGGGGACTTCTAAAAGTAGCCAACCTATAGTCAGCAGAAAATTATTCACAGCTCTAAAGATGTTACAAAAACAAAAGTGCAGTACTATGTAAACCAAAAATAAAGTAAACTCCATAGTATCTTACATCAACAGACAAATCCGATGGCATGTAGCAGGCTAAAATCTAAATAAAAGAGCTCACAGGACACCTAGGTGGTTCGTCGGTTAAGCACCTGACTCTTGGTTTTGGCTCAGGTCATGATCTCACAGTTCCCGAGTTCGAGCCCCAAATAAGGCTCCACACTGATAGCATAGAGCCTGCCTGGGATTCTCTCTCCCCCTCTCTCTTTGTCCCTCCTCTGCTCTCTCTATCCCTCAAAATAAACTTAAAATAATTTTTCTTAAATAATAAACAGATCAGTGAAGTAAGTAAATTAACCTGAGTGAAAATAAAGGATCAATTACAATCTCTGATCTATACAGTGGCTTTTTATTCGTAAGGCAACTATAAACTTGAACTTGATTACACTTACAATCTGATTAGAGCAAATAAAGAAGGCAATCTGATCTCAACAAGTCTGACACCCAGGGGCATGAGGCATCACAGCACTGCTAAATTCTCTATGTAAGAATCACTCCATCCAATGAACAACCGCAGGCTAAATTTCATTAAATTGATGAATGAAAAATAAACATGGATTAATCAACAAAAATCACATTCAATTAAGTTCACTGCAAACCTTCCTGTGGTTTGAACAAACATTTTTAAAGAAGAAAACAGCAGCACTAACAGAATCAGTGTAGCCGGAGGCTAGGTAGGAGGGTAGAGACACACTTTCCACATGATGCATGAACAGGGAAGACTTCCTTTTACCTTTTCCTTTATTTCAGATTTCAGAGAAAAAAAAAACTGTAGTGAACACAGCTAATATTTATTTATTGAGCACGTGTCTTATACAAGACACTGCTCCCTGGCTTCTCACAGCAACCCTTTGAGTAAGCAATTATTATTGGTCCTACTTGGCAGAAAGGAAATTAAAGAGAAGTAACATTCCCCAAGTCACAAAACTGACAAACAGCTGAGGCAAGATGTGAACTCACGAAGTTTTACTCCAGAATCATGTTGTTAACCATTCTGTTATACTGCTTCATAAAAGGTAAGCTTCTCCATGTAAACATAAAAAAGCCATCTAACAGAGCAAGAGGAAAAAAAAAACTATTCATAAAATATCTGTGAGCTCAACTCACTCAGGGATGGGCAACATTTTCTGTAAAAGGTCAGATAATTGGGGCGCCTGGGTGGCTTAGTCGGTTAAGCGTCCGACTTTCGCTTAGGTCATGATCTCTCGGTTCGTGGGTTCGAGCCCTGCGTCGGGCTCTGTGCTGCCTGCCAGCTCAGAGCCTGGAGCCTGTTTCAGAGTCTGTGACTCCCTCTCTCTCTGACCCTCCCCTGCTCACACTCTCTCTCTCCTAGAAATAAATAAAACATTTAAAAAAAAAAAAAAAAGGTCAGATAATTATTTTAGGCTTTGTGGCCCACATGGTCCTTGCCACAGCTACTCAACTCTGCTACTGAAGCCAAAAAGCAACAATATGCAAATGAGCATGGCTGCGTCCCAACAAAAATTTTAAAAATAACAATTTGCAAACACAGGTAATAGACCAGATTTGACTTGGAGGCCATAGTTTGCCAACCCTGGTCTAGCTTATCAGCAGGAGATCTAAAAAATTCAAAAAACTGTAAAATCCATGACTCCTATATAAGTCAATTACAGAAAAAGAATCTGCATGCAAGCTTTAAGAAGTAACATCAAGGGCCTTCTCAAGGGAAAACACATTTATTTGCAGGGGAAAAAATTACTTTTAACTATAGTTGACATTCATCATTTTAGTGCACTTTAGCTTAGCTGCATTTCACTGACGCCTCTAGGGTTTTCTCAATCCCCAGGGCAGGCAGAGCCTCCCACCGAGAATGGGTCTCACAAAGCCCCGGGGCTTGGCACTGGGGTGCTGCCAGTCTCCTGTTCCCAGCCCACAGCTACTCCCCATCAAAACCATCTTCTTCACTGGGGGAGGGGAGGGGGTCGTGACATTCAGCCCACAAAATCAGACTTCCTAGAAGAGCGCGGTACAGGGAAGTCTCAGAGGACACTTGAGTTAGCACATACAAATTACACAGATGTGACTGCACGGATCTGAAAACTCAACCTTTTCTGATGCTGACTTTCTAGCTTTTAACCGGTATCCTCTGGGCTGCCCGCCCACTTAGGTCCAGGGGACAGAACAGAGAAAGTTTGACCTCTGTTCTGACAGGTCTCCCAGCATAAATGAAGATATGAACAACAAAAATGGAATTTTCTTTGATCCTTCTACTGTTCACCTTACTGTCACCTACAGCAAAATGCACAATAGACCTTAAATTACTCACCTTCTTCTCATATTCCTAATGCTACCACTCTAATTTGATTCTGACCCAACTATTATGTATTTGATTTCCAAATCTTTTTAATTACTAACGAAATCTGTGCAAAAGTATATGTGAAAATATACAAAATCAAATATACAAGAAAAATATTAAGAGTTAGATACGTAAATGCAAATTCAAACATTTTCTTCCTATATCCCAATGACTCATCTATCAAGTGCATCCTGCTTAGGAATCAGATTATGGCCACAGTCTCCAAACTTGGTACTACCAAAATAATCCTTATAAAATGAATGCTACACTCAAACATGTCCCCAAGGAGAGTACAATTGTTTCAGCTTGGACAGCCCATCAGGGAAAGCATAAGGCTGGGCCTTTATAGTCCTACTGTGTACCCGGAACAGTAAGTAATTCCATGATGTGATACATTCCAGCAAAAACAGCAACAACAAATCTGAACAAAAAATAGGCCACTACAGAGAGTCCATGACTTCCTTCACTGCAACATAAATCAGTATCAAAACTAACTCTATTACAAATAAATTCTTTAATGATTTAGAGTCATTGTCAACACTGAATGCCAAAGATAATTGGGAAAGGACGGTCTTGGACTGACTTCCTTTAAAGGGAAAAGGCAGCCAATGTTAAATGTAATATATGTTACTTTATACACCTCCCTCACACCCACATACAACCACTCTATTCAGCATTTTAAATTCGTAAGGCATCTCAAGAAAAGCCAAAAAAACTTTAATTCATTACACCTCTTAATAGTCCTATGAAGCAAGTACCATGTGGCTCAGAATAATACAGAATTAAAAATTAAGCTCACACATCCCACAATTTGTCAATAAAAAACTTGGCTAAAAAATTTTCCAAATTAATTCCAGGAGAATATGTTTGCTTTATTTGTCATGTATTCAATACTTCCAACTTCTCGTGATGCTTTTCAATGTCCAAATGAGAACACACTCTTAAGAACTATCCATCTAAAATGCTTACTTTAGCTTCCTATTTTCTTCTGAACTAGATATTTACAGGAATCAGTGCACACAGAATCCGCCACACTCATGTTACAGGCACACCTTGGAGATACTGCAGTTTTGGTTTCAGACCATTGTGATAAAGCAAATATTGCAATAAAACAAGTCAACTGAATTTCTGGTTTCCCCATGCATGTTTTCATTATACTAGACTGTGCAATGGCAGTAGCTCTAAGAAAATGAACACACCTTAACTAAAAAACACTTCACTGCTAAAAACATAATAACCATCATCTGACCCGTCAGTAAGCTATAATCTTTTTGCTGATGGAGGGTCTTGCCTCAGTATTCATGGCTGCTGACTGATCAAGATGGCAACTGCTACAGGGTGTGGTGGCCAAAGGAATACCCAAAATAAGACAACACTCAAGTTTGCCACATCAATGACTCATCCTTTCACAAACACTTTCTCTGTACCATGTGATGTTGTTTTAAAGAAATTCTACTGTGGGTAATACTCTCAAAATTGGAGCCAATTCTCTCAAACTCTGTCACTGCCTTATCAACTTAGTTTGTCATTCTAAATCTTTTGTCATTTCAACTATCTTCACAGCATCTTCATGAAGAATAGATTTCATCTCAAGAAATCATTCTTTGCTCCATCCATAACAAGCAGCTCTTCATGAACTGATATTTTATCATAATATTTTAACAAAGCACTCCCATCTATAGGCTCCACTTCTAGTTCTCTTACCATTTCTATGTCTACAGTTACTTCCTCCAATGAAGTCTCGAACACTTCAAAGTCATCTATGAGGACTAGAATCAACTTCTAAGCTCCAGTTAATGTTGATATTTTGACCTCTTCCCATGAATCATGAATGTTCTTAAAAGCATCTAGAATGGTGAATCTCCTTGCCAGAAGGCTTTCAACTGCCCATATCCATCACAGAAATCACTATCCATAGCAGCTACATCCTTATAAAATGTATTTCTTGAGTATTAACACTTGAAAGTCAAAATTACTTCTTGATCCAGGGGCTGCAGAATGGATGCTGTGTGAGCAGGCATGAAAACATCAGAATCACTGCACATCTTCAACAGACCTTTTAGGTGCAGATGCACTGTCAATGAACAGAAATGTTTTGAAGGCATCTTTATCTGAGCAGTTAGGTCACAAGGGTAGGCTTAAAATATTCAGTAAATGATGTTGTAAACAGATGTGCTGCCATAAGGTTTGCTGTTCTATGTATAGAACACAGAGAGATTTAGCATAATTTTAAGGGATTTTCAAAATGGTAAATGATAACTAATGGATTTATAGATCATAGATTTAGCATGATTCTTGAGGGATGTTCAGAATCAGTAAATGAACACTGACTTCAACTTAAAATCACCAGCTGCATTAGCCCCTAACAAGAGCATCAGCCAGTCCTTTCAAGCTCTGAATCCAGGCACTGACTTCTCTCCAGCTAAGTCAGAGATGGCATCTTCTTTCAAAAGAAGACTGACTGGGGCGCCTGGGTGGCTCAGTCGGTTAAGTGGCCGACTTCAGCTCAGGTCATGATCTCAGGGTTCGTGGGTTCGAGCCCCACATTGGGCTCTGTGCTGACTTCTAGCTCAGAGCCTGGAGCCTGTCTTCAGAGTCTGTATCTCCCTCTCTCTCTGACCCTCCCCTGCTCACGCTGTCTCTCTCTCTGTAAAAAAATAAATAAGACATTAAAAGTATATTTAAATAAATAAAATAAAAAGTTCCAAAAAAAAAAAAAGAAGACTGACTAATCTACAATGAAAACTTACTTAGTGGCACCACTGAGAAAATTAGTAACAGAAAACCTCACATTTAAAATGAGTCAGGAGGGGCGCCTGGGTGGCTTAGTCGGTTAAGCGTCCGACTTTCGCTTAGGTCATGATCTCGCGGTTCGTGGGTTCGAGCCCCGCGTCGGGCTCTGTGCTGACTGCCAGCTCAGAGCCTGGAGCCTGTTTCAGTCTGTGACTCCCTCTCTCTCTGACCCTCCCCTGCTCGCGCTGTCTCTCTCTCTCTCCTAAAAATAAATAAAACATTAAAAAAAAAAAAAATTTTTTAAATGAGTCAGGAGTGGGGCACCTTAATGGCTTAGTCGGTTAAGTGTTCAACTTCAGCTCAGGTCATGATCTCACAGTTCGTGGGTTCGATTCCTGCATCGGGCTCTGTGCTGACAGCTCAGAGCCTGGAGCCTGTTTCAGATTCTGTATCTCCCTCTCTCTCTGACCCTCCCCTGCTCACGCTGTCTCTCTCTCTCAGAAATAAGTAAAACATTTAAAAAAATTTTTTTAATAAAGTAAAATAAAATGAGTCACGAGGGAGCTCTCACACCCTGCCCCTTGTTGTTAACCACACAGGAAGAGATGGATCTTGCACACATATACTACTTTATCCCAGGGGAAGGAAGAAAGGCCTTCCTGTCCCCCCCCAATCAACAGCCCAGTCAATGAGAGGCCACCATACTTCCAGCTGCCAGTTTACTCCAAGGGACTTCTGTCTTTACAGCCTTCTGAAGTTACTCCTTTCTCCTACAAAAAAATATTCTTCTCTTTTGTCCCTCCGACTTGCCTATGGATTTTGGCTTAGTCTGCGTGTCCCAGATTGCAGTTCTCTGCTCTTCCCGAATAAACCCATTTTTTGCTGGCAAAAGAACTGACAGTTTTGTTTTTAAGGTTAACATCACTTCCACTAATTCTCTTAGCTAGATCTTAGGGATAACCGCCTCTATATCAGCATGTGCTGCTTCCCCGGCACTTTGATGCTATATAGACAGCTTCTTTCCTTAAACCTCATGAACCAGCCTCTGCTAACTTAAACTTGTCTCCAGCTTCCTCATCTCTCTCTGCCATTACAGAATTGAAGGGAGTTAGGGTCCTGCTCTAAATTGGGCTTTGGCTTAAGGAAATGTGGCTGATTTGATCTTCTGTCCAGACCACTAAATGACTCCCCATATCAGCAATGAGGCTGTTTGGTTTTCTTATCATGTGTGTGTTCACTGGAGTAGTAGCACTTTTAATTTCCTTCAAGAACTTTTCCTTCCATTCACAACCTGGCTAACCATGCAAAAAGCCTAGCTTTTGGCCCATTTTGACTTGTGACATGCCCTCCTCACTGAGCTTAATCATCTCTAGCTTCTGATTTAAAGTGACAGACGTGATTCTTCCTTTCATTGAACACTGAGAGGCCACTGAAAGGTTAACTGGCCCAATATCAGTATTACTGTGCCTCAGGAATAGGGAGACAGAAGGAGGGAGAGAGATGGGAAAAGAGCAGGTCAACAGAGAAGTCAGAATACACACATTTATCAGTTAAGTTCACCATTTTATGTGGGCACAGTTCCTTGTGCCTCGAAATAATTATAATAGTAAAAGTAAAAATCATTCATCAAAGATCATCACAACAAATACAATAATGAAAAAGTTTAAAATACTTCAAATTACCAAAATGTGACACAGACACACGAAGTTGAAAAAATGCAAAGTTGAAAAAAATGCCATTGGGAGAAAGGCCATTAAACGGCTTACTAGACACAACTTTGCCACCAACTTTCAATCTTTAAAAATATGTAGTATCTGCAAAGTCCAATAAAATAAGCTATTCCTGTATATAAAAAGTATAACCAATGAAAATTTGACACATCCATGAGGCATGATTGGCCATCTGAGAGTTCCTTTAACACTTACCAAAATATGTTTTCACTGATCCATAAATCCTTGTAAAGGCAGTACATACATAATATAAGCTGCTGCTTATTTCTGTAATGTTTATCCACATTGCAGTGGATGACTGTATATTTGTGAACCTGTATTTTAAGATGCCTGTTATTTCTTTTAATCTAAAAATAATCACATAGCAAATAAAAATCAGTGATTCTATTTAAATAGGCTTTATTCAACCACGGATATGCATTTTAATAATTATGTAGGGTTTGTGCCTTAAGATTAAGCTATAAATTTTTAATAAAAACTCAAGTCCTGCTATTAGTCCATTTGTAGGCAACAATTAGATGTATCTGGTTTGTACTAATATTATTATTCATTATAAAGTTCTCCCTTGTGAAATAAAGATTGCTAATAGTTGCTGGTAATAGAAATGAAGCACATTTCTAGTTAATGATAAAGAGCTGGACATTCTCCAACATTCTAGATTGGCTACCAGAATCCAACCCCGCAAATGTGTATCAGCACATTTCATGTGTCAGGTCGCAAAGGAGAAAAGTGGAACTTTTGTGACATTTATTCCCGTAGTGACTTAAAAATCTAGCAACCAAAAGGGGCGCCTGGGTGGCTTAGTCGGTTGAGCATCCGACTTTCGCTTAGGTCATGATCTCACGATTCGTGGGTTCGGGCCCCGCGTCGGGCTCTGTGCTGACTGCCAGCTTAGAGCCTGGAGCCTGTTTCAGTCTGTGACTCCCTCTCTCTCTGACCCTCCCCTGCTCATGCTGTCTCTCTCTCTCTCCTAGAAATTAAAAAAAAAAAAAACATTAAAAAAAAATCTAGCAACCAAAAAACAACACTGATTTGCCTGGGCAATATAAAAACTAATGTGCTGATGAAAATGGCAAAAATGTTAGGCTACATTTATCATTTGGTGCTGGGAACACAGTTGTTTTGCAATTTTCTACCAATTCAATTTTAAAAGTATATGTAACAGGTCTATGACAAATACAAAACCATTTCAAATAAACACCACAAGTTTCCTCTACTCTTGATCACTCCACAATGAATGACTATGACACAGCATGTGGCGATCCAATCAGATTGTTAGACAAGAACAACACAAGTGCTCCAACTGAGTCATGATATTTATTCATCTGCTACCTACTAAAAACAAACACTCATCAGTACATCCAGAGGGATCCAGTAATGAAAATATACGTCACTGGCTATCAGATAAAACACTACCAGATGTTCATGCTATCAGGTGATAACAGCTATGAGTATCAAGGCTCTACATTAATTACTTGGTGGGCCACCTCTACCCAGTTCTTCCCACAGGAGAGAAAGTAAACAGAAATAAGTAGCAGATACCCCCCAAATGACCGGCTGACCACAGTATTAGGACAGCTCTGTTGATGTTCTCTATCTTGTGTTTAGTATGCAGAACAAGAGCAGGAAGCATTTGATCTCAGACAGAACTTGAACGAACCCTGCACAAATGTATCTCTAACACCTCCAAAGACTAGTCCCTGAAAAAAGGAGAGAAATAGTTGCAAGGGGCTTGGGTCAAGAGGGAAAGGTTGATAAACTTGGGGTGCTCGGGTGGCACAGTCACTGAGCTGGATAAACATCAGACTCTATTCTGGCTTGGGTCATGATCTCACAGATGTGATACCGAGCCCAGCATCCAGCTCAGTGACAGGCGTGGAGCCTGCTTAAGATTTTCTCTCTCCCTCCCTCCCTCCCTCCCTTTCCCTCTCTCCCTCTCTCTCTCCCCGCCCACCCCCCACCCGTCCCTCTCCCACACGTGCACGGGCACACACACTCTCTTTTTCTCCCCCTCACCCCACAAAGAAAAGGCAAAATTTTTCAGTTATAAGAGGAATAAGGGCTGAGGATCTAATGTATAACATGGTAACTGTATGGCTGATAACACTCGACTGTGTAATTGAAATGTGCGAAGACAGTAACACTTAAATGTTCTCACACACACCAAAAAAGATAATTGTGAGGTGGTAAATATGAATTTCTCAATGGGAGAAATCCTTCCACAATATACATGTAGATCAAATCATCACGCTGTATAAAAATACCTTACAATTTCATTTGTCAATTATACCTCAATAAAGCTGAAAAAAACACTAGTCACTATAGCTGAGCTACTTTAACCCTCCTCAAAACAAAAGTCATGATGCCAGTTCCTCATTCTGACCATCTGCCCCATTCTTTTTTTTTTTAAATGTTTGTTTATTTTGAGAGAGACAGACAGACAGAATGTGTGCCTGAGCACGGAGAAGGACAGAGAGAGAAAAGAAAGAGAATTCCAAGCAGGCTCCACCTGAGATCATGATCTGAGCCCAAATCAGGAGCTGGATATTTAACCAACTGAGCCACCCAGGTGCCCCCTGACCCATTCTTCAGGATCTATGTAATTCTAATTTTGGGACGTCTTCCCAGCTTCTACTCATCCCATAATGAGAGACCTCTTAAGCTTGATATCTAGAACACTCACTGGAAACTATATCATATATTAAGACTCTGTACTATAACTCTCCTTAGCTTTCGAGTGAAATATTTCTAATACACATCCTGGTTCAAAAATGTGTTTTTGGGGTGCCTGAGTGGCTCAGTTAAGTGATGGACTTTGGCTCAGGTCATGATCTCATGGTTTACAAGTCTGAGTCCCATGTTGGGCTCTGTGCTGACAGCTCAGAGCCTGGAACCTGTTTTGCATTCTGTATCTCCCTCTCTCCCTGCCCCTCCCCCATTTGTGCTCTGGCTCTCTTGCTCTCTCTCAAAAAAAAAAATAATAATAATAATAATAAACATTAAAAAAAAGTGTGTTTTCACTGGTTTCTTAATCTCTTAAGCCTGGCATTGTTTTAGGATATAGAAACCCCCCCTAACTACAGTTTGAAGTCCCATGACAGAAAGGACCTTTTGTTTTGCTTTATATTCCTAGCATTAAGTTTGCTCAAACAGATGATGGAAGAAGAGTTTAATATATTCACTACCTATTATAAATGTTTCAACATTTATAAATAAATAAAGAGGCCACGTATTCAACATAAAATGTTGAAGGGCACTGAGATGAGTAGGTTATAGGATATCTAAAGAATCACAATAAATTATAATGTAACGGATTTTTATATTAGTTTAAGATATTTCATCAAAGGAGACTATCCACAGGTTTAGTATCGAAGACTTGAAGAAGCAGAGTCCATCTAACTCAATTCTCCCTATAACAAAACCCGTTCACCTGCAGTTGATATATGATAAAAGTCAGGGAGAGGGGGCTGTCCATGAACTTTGTACCAAGTAATTCTATGTATTTTATTTTATGCATTTGAAACCTTACTCTGAGTAAGGGTCTATAGGCATTATCAGACTGGTAAAGGGACAATGGCAGGAGATGAAGACGGAAACAGAGACAGAGAATGTTAGGAACCCTATATAGAAATGGATTTCAGCACAGTTGTATGAGTAGTTCAATATCCTGTAACTTCTGAGTAGAAAACGTACAATTCAGGTCTCCCATTTTCTATTATCACATTTGCCAGGTGAACCTTAAAGTTTAAATCAGCCCTGTAACTGATGTTCAGTCCAAAGTATATCTGCTTAGTCAGTACTACATGAAGGACAAACCAAGCTGGTAGCGGTGTTATAAAACATCACCCACTGCTAAACATACTAAAACAAAAGACTTCTTTGAGGTTAGCTTTTCTGATTGTTTCCTGAAGAAGAAAACAATGGCAGCCAATTTCTCAGCTGGAATCTTTCATATCCGAATCTTAATATGGCTTCTCATTTCCAACTATAACATTCAGAGTAACAGCTGTACTTCATACAGATTCTGCAATTTTATTTTAGCTTTGCCTAAACTATAGTTTCTTCTTTAAAAAAAAGAAATTAAAAGCTCAAGATAAAAATCATTTTTACAGAGTACTTAGAGAATTGCCCATCATATTACCAACGAATAAATTCAATGTAGAATTTTAGTAAAATGCAATTCTTAAATGCTTGGTTTAACCTAATTAGGAACAAAACAAAAAACTTCGTTAACAAAAACAGCAAATTACTAGTTTAATAATTCATTTGCAGATAAGAGTAATTCTATTTTAATCAAAATAACACTTGCTTGAAATCCTGCACTCTTTAAATGATCATTAAATACTTTTGATATGATTTCTTTCATAACTCAATTTTATTAACAGAACTCAACACATTCAATGTGATTCAGCTACAGTTTACTTTATGATGTCCTACGCACTCTCTATATACTGACATTTATAGAAGAAAATTATAGCAGTGACACCTCCTAGAAACTTGAAGAGAGAAAGCCAAGCATTCAAAAGGAAACATTTAGTAAGATGATCTGGTTCTCTCTTTCAAGCATAACAAAAGAAAATCAGTTCTTTGACCTTTAAGCATCAGGAGAACCTTTAATTTTGACCTGATAAAATATGCAACCTGTCAGTAAGCTAACAAACTTGAAGAGTGAAATAAATATGGCAGGAACCCGCTCTGTTCCTTGAATAAAGATTCTCAACAGTAACAGTGTACATGTCAATTTGGAAGAATTACAGTATTCTATCACAAATCTCTACTTCACAAATTGTGTACAATAATCAAGTCCTATTTCATCATCACTCTGGCCTTTAATAATATCCACATGATTATATCTCAATAAAGCTGTGGGGTTGAGGGGAGGAATTCAGACATAGACTTCTATAGTTCTTATGCAACCCATTCCGTGTTCCTCTATACTCTTCCCTCATTATTAAAAATGAACATCAATGACAATATTAGAGCTGAAAGTCAAAAAGAGGAAGTAAGCAAAGACACTGACTTCTTCAAACCTTGATTAGCTTTAGTTTTCCCAGTATTTGGGGTCCTTCTAGATGTCTTCTTAGTGATTTCTACTTTAATTTCTATTTTATTCAGTTATAATCAAAGTATATACTATGTATGAGTTCAACCCTTTTAAATACAGGGAAGCTTATTTTATGAATTAATATAAGATGCATTATGAATACACCACATGAAATGGAAAAGAATGACTATTTCACCCTTGTCAGATGTTCTGTTCTAAAATACAATTCAGCTAAAATGACTGACAGTGTTGACCTGATAGATCCTCAGTGTCTTCATAGATGTACTGAACCTAGTTGCTCTACCATTTGCGGAGTGAAAGGCTCAGGAGCTCTTCTTCCCAGACTGCCTTCTAGCAATCTCCTCCCCCCTGAGGGCCATAACTGCCCCAGCCCCAGCACCTTTTCATTAGACCAGAAATACGCATACTTTCTATATCGGTTTTTTTTTAATGGTAGCCCATCCTTATGGCAAAACTACCAAAACAGAAAATCTATCCTATGCCAGTCCATTCTTGCCAATTTTGACTCTCTCTAAAATCTGCTTATTTTTGTTCTCTCAAGTCCTTAAGTTTCATATTTTGTCCAAAACTTGTCATTCTTACCTGCAGGAAGGTCAGTTCCATTAGGCACTTACTGTACCTGTACCTTAGAAGCTCATATGCAGACAAACTTTCTTTCACAGTTACTCTGTGTGTGTGTGTATCTATCTGAACCCTAATAATAAATCCAGTACACCCAAAATCTCAGAAAGGCCAGAATCCATGAAACATTTAGTAAAACAAATTCCATGAATCAGTAATTTTGGGCTCATAATATATTTAACAAAAAGATCAGTAAAAGTATAGATCACATGTGCATTTAATTAAGATAACTGTGATGGATATGTTGCAGGAAGGATTTGAGAAAGATCAGTTAAGAGGAATAATTTAACAGTCCAAAGTAAAGAAAAGGGAGAGCATAGTGAGCATGACGAAAATGGGGACTGAGCCAGAGCAACTACAAGTACACAGGTGAGTAAATAGGTTACTTCTACAGAAATCAAAAGGAATGTCAGGGGGGGCGCCTGGGTGGCTTAGTCGGTTAAGCGTCCGACTTTCGCTTGGGTCATGATCTCGCGGTTCGTGGGTTCGAGCCCCGTGTCGGGCTCTGTGCTGACTGCAAGCTCAGAGCCTGGAGCCTGTTTCAGAGTCTGTGACTCCCTCTCTTTCTGACCCTCCCCTGCTCATGCTGTCTCTATCTCTCTCTTACAAATGAATAAAACCTTAAAAAAAAAAAAAAAAAAGGAATGTCAGGGGAGAAGTCACAAACATTCTGCTCACAAAACCCACAGCCTAAAAATAGTACACCCTTTACTCTTCTCTCCATGTTGCTTATATTCACACCTATCACATCAGTCTACCCTCCAGAAATGGGAAGAAAGTAGTGATCATGTCAAAACTCTCCCATACTATGCTTCAAGTGGGCCTTGTTATTGAGTCACCACACTCTGGCTAACTGAGCCAAACTGAATATATCCTTTTCAATATCACCAACTGATCAGTTAGCACATAACAGAAAACCTATCTGCTTTCCCTGATTTGTATTTTAATCAGAATGATCTACAGAAAAGAATGTTAGATATGATCATATTACTAAACAAACATATTTTAGTTTCCCTATTTACACTGTCAAGGTTCAGTTTCACATATTGAGCCTCTTAATATAGCACAACCCACATATCCAAACACAGCTATGATTCCCCACATTTATCTTCACAATGGAACATGTACATTTCCATTTGCAGAGGTCTGTTCATACTATCCCCTTGTTAAAAATAAAAGGCCCTTATGATCACAATTCTTGGCTAAATTCCTTTCTTCAAGTCCTCAAGTCCCATCCTCATAGGTCTTTGCACTGCCTCCCTTCAAAACATTTCTATAACATGACTAAGCCAACAGGTATTACCATCATTTAATGCTTATGTTCTCTATACTCAACCAAACCACAAACAACAGGAGTATAAGCATCTCACTGATCATCAGGAAAGTGCTAATCAAATCCACAATTAGACACTCTTCATACCCAGGAGGGTAACTAAAATCAAAAATACAAATGATAACAAGTGCTGAAGGTGTCGAAGAATGGAAACATTCGATACTGCTGGTGGAAATGGAAAATGGTACAGCTACTCTGTAAAATAGTCTGGCATGTCCTAATAAAGTTAAACATAGAGTTATCATATGACCTAGCAACTGTACACACCCGAAAGAAATGAATCTTTATGGGCACACAAAAATTTGCATATGAATGTTCTAGCAGCATCATTCATAATTGCCAAAGATGGAAAGAACTCAAATGCCCATTAACTGATGAATGGATAAACAAAATGCAGTATATCCATACAATGAGATATTATTCAACCATAAAAAGAAATGAAATATTGCACATGTAACAATAAGGATGAAGCTTTAAAACATTATGCTTAGTGAAAAAAGTCAGTCACAAGAGAGCACATATGATACCACTTATATGAAACATCCAAATTAAGCAAACCTGTAGAGATAGAAAATAGATTACCAGTTGCTCACGGTGGAAAGAAAATAAGGTGTAACAGTCCAAGGGTTTGGAATTTCGTTGTAGAGGTGAGGAAACATTCTATAATGGCAAAAATGGTTAGGGACAACTGGGTGGTTCAGGTGGTTAAGAGTCCAACTTCAGCTCAGGTCATGATCTCACGGTTCGTGGGTTCAAATACTGTGTCAGGCTTGTACTGACAGCTCGGAGTCTGGAGCCTGCTTTGGACTCTGTGTATCTCTCTCTCTCTCTCTCTCGGTTTCTGTCCCTTCCCTGCTCACACTCACTCACGTGTGCTCACTTAACTTGCTTTCAAAAATAAACATTTATACGTGTGTGTGTGTGTGTGTGTGTGTGTGTGTGTGTGTGTGTGGAAAATGGTTGGACAACCCCACAAACACACTTACTGTACACGTTATGGATGAATTGTAGGATATGTGAATTTTATCTCAATAAAGCTGTTATCAAAAAAGAAAAGGGAATGGGGCGAGTGGAGAAGTGGTCTCAATGTCTCCCACTGAGAAAGGAGTAACATGACGCATTAATTTTCAACATTTGTAACCCTGAATCAGGCCTTCAAGGTCTAGAATAGTTCCATATCTGAGTATTTGACTGTCTTCTTGCTGATTAAGAGTCACAACTGTTAATGCTAATCATAATATTTCATAATTAAGACAATTCACAGAATTGTAAAAAGGAGGACTCCCAAGCAATCCTATTTACAATAGCACTAAAAAGAATAAAACATCTAGGAATAAATTTAACCAAGGGAATTAAAGACCTAACTCTAAAAACAAGAAGAGATTGATGAAAGAAACTGAGGATGACACAAACAGGAAGATATACCATGTTCATGGATGGGGGAATACTGTTGAAATGTCCATACTACCCAAAGCAATCTACAGAAACCATGCAATCTCTATCAAAAAACCAGTAACATTTTTCACAGAACTAGAACAAATAAACCGAGAATTTGTACAAAAGACTTCAAATAGCCAAACCCATCTTGAGAAAGAGGAACAAACCTGTTGGCATAATTCCAGATTTCAAGATACACTGCAAAGCTGTAGGAAAACAAAACACGATGGTACTAGCACAAAAACAGACACACAGAGGAATGAAACAAGAGAGCCCGGAAATGAACCCATACCTATATAGTCCATTAATCTACTACAAAGGAGGCAAGAATATACAACAAAGAAAAGATCTCTTCAATAACAGAGTTAGGAAAACTAGACAACTATATGCAAAAGAACGAACCTGAATCACCTTCTTAAAAATAAAAATGGATATAAGATCTAAATGTGAGATCTGAAACCATAAAACTAGAAGAAAACAGAGGCAGTCATCTCTTAGACATCAGCCTTAGCAATATATTTATGGATCTGTCTTCTCAGGCAAGGGAAACTAAAGAAAAAAAATAAACTATTGAAACTACATGGAAACAAAAAGATTTTGCACTATAAAGGAAACAATCAACAAAGAGGCAACCTAATAAATGAAAGGAAATATTTATAAATGATATATGTGATAAGGAGTTAGTACCCAAAATAAAGAACTTCCACAACTCAACACCAAAAAAAAAAAAAAAAGAACACAATGCAATGAACAGAAATTTTTCTAAAGAAGGCATACAGATAGGAACAGACCCATGAAAAGATGTTCAACATCACTCATCACCAGGGAAATGCAAATCAAAACCACAATGAGATAGATATCACCTCACACCAGTCAGAATGCCTAGTATCAAAAAGAAATAAGTGTTCAAAAGAAGGTAGAGAAAAGGGAATCCTGGTGCACTGCTGGTGGGAATGTAAATTGGTGCAAGCACTGTGGAAAATAGTATTGAGCTTCCTCAAAAAATTAAAAATAGAAACCTCATATGATTAAATAATTCTACTACCAGCTGTTTGCCCAAAGAAAATGAAAACACTAATTCAAAAAGATATATGCACCCTTGTGTGTACTGTAGCATTATACAACAGCCAAGATATGAAAGCAACCCAACTATCTATCAAAAGATGAATAAAGAAGATATGGTAGATATATATATATACACACACATACACACACAAACACACACACACACACAGTGGAATATTATTATTCATCCATAAAAAAAGAATGGAATCTTGCCCTCTGTGACAACACGGATAGACCTAGAGGGTATTATGCTAAGTGAAAGAAGTCAAAGAAAACAAATACCAAATGGTTTCACTAATATGTGGAATCAAAAGAACAAAAGAACAAACAGACTTATATACGGTGAACAAACTGACAGTTTCACGAGGGGATGTTAAGAGGTGGTTGCCAACATATGAGGGGATTAAGAGGTACAAAATTCCAGTTATAAAATAAGTCACAGAGATGAGAAGTAAAGCATAGGAAATACAGTCAATAATATTGTAATAATACTGTAGGGTGACAGATGGTGACAACACACATTGTAGTGAGCAGTGAGTAATGTCTAGAATGGTTGAAGCAATATGTTATACACTTAAAACATTAACATACTGTGACAATTATACTTCAGTGATAAATAAGTATTTTAAATTTTTTTAAATTGACTCTCAGTTTTATAAGTCCTATTTTAAAATGAATCTGTACCAAGTTCCCTTTACTTGATATTATGATCAAATTTATGCTTAAACTGCAGTAAGTGGTCACAGTAATAAACGTGGATAATACAAAAACGTATCAATAGATATTATCCTTCACTTGCTTCACTACTCCTCACCATGTCCTGCAGAGCTCTTCCATTATTCCAAAGCTGAAAGACCCAACTACTGCCCACATCTGCTCATACTTTTTTTTTTTTTAATTTTTTAAATGTTTTATTTATTTCTAGGAGAGAGAGAGAGAGACAGCGTGAGCAGGGGAGGGTCAGAGAGAGAGGGAGTCACAGACTGAAACAGGCTCCAGGCTCTGAGCTGGCAGTCAGCACAGAGCCCGACGCGGGGCCCAAACCCACGAACCGCGAGATCATGACCTAAGCGCAAGTCGGACGCTTAACCGACTAAGCCACCCAGGCGCCCCATCTGCTCATACTTTTACCCTCTCAGTCTAACTACCAAATCTAATGCAATGTTCAACACTAATCAAGTCCCACCTACTCCAGAAACATCCCCTGACCTCAAGCCCAAAGTTCTAGTCCTAATTCAAAGCATTCTATTACTACAGGTAAATAATTTATATTATTTTTCTTACACTTCTATCGTTATTTCACAAAATGCTTCCATATCAATATCCTGTCTCCTCAACCTTTCTTGAAGGCTAACAAGTCAAACTGTTTCATATTTGGTATAGTATCATGTCATTGTCCATGTCATGTAAACTAAAAAAAAAGCAAAACAAAAACTTGATTACCTATAGGAGGGAAAACATGCCAGAGAATATTTAAATTCAACAAACACAATTCCAAATGCTCAGGCTAGCCCAGATGCTTAAAGGCTTCGTATTTTTATTCTTTTCCTCAGCAAATTTTGAGTCTAGGTGTAAACTACTTCAGTGAAAGCAGGAATAAATGAGTCCCTGAAGTTGCTATGTGTGTTTTCACAGAGATCTCAATAGAATGAGAAGCTTATGTTCAAAATTGTCCAGCAGGGTCTTTCAATCTGAGAAAGCCAGAGATATAAACAGCCTCATCAAATAATCATTTTGTGGCATCTGCTAAGGCTTTACATTTCACACAATGTGCAACAAGTCAATAAATGAACGCTACTAGAAAAAAGCTTCCCAACTGCAGTGAAACTACTCTTGCCCTCAACTTCTGATCTGAGGAATTACTATAAAACTATCGAAAGCTATTCAAATTAATAACATAAACGACAATATAATTAAGTATAAAGGAGTTGTAGGTCCGAATTTGAAAAAGCTTAAGAATTATTTTTCTTCCCTCTACTACTAAATACACTCTCAGTAAGAACAAATAAAGCCAATACAAATGTGAACACAAAGACCTGCCAGAACAATTCTTTCATTTCTGGTTTAAAATAATTAGGTAATTCTGATTATCATGCTTCCTCATATGTGTCACGAGACAGCACAACTAGCACCTAGCAGCTTCAGAAGCTTCTGCAGCTACTGAAACCTGGGACGGGAGGACCTGAGAGGCCTGCCCGGGAAGGCGCCTGCGCACTGGCACTGGGAGACGGGAAGACTGCTTCCCTTTGCCTCTGCCTCCACTCCAGCTCCATCTGCCGCTGAAGAAGTACACTACTAGAGGGAAGAGTCTCATCAAGTCTACACAGAACCGTATGTATCTGGTGTACATTTACATGTAGACGTGAAACAAGCCTTTGATGAGATGATGTCAGGATCAAACGGATCTCTACAAGTGAATGCACTGTAAAATAAATTACTAGCGGTTCAATGTAACAAGTTAGTTTTTTTTTTTTTTTCAAAATTTTTTTAATGTTTTATTTATTTCTAGGAGAGAGAGAGAGACAGCGTGAGCAGGGGAGGGTCAGAGAGAGAGGGAGTCACAGACAGACTGAAACAGGCTCCAAGCTCTGAGCTGGCAGTCAGCACAGAGCCCGACGCGGGGTTCGAACCCACAAACCGCGAGATCATGACCTAAGCAAAAGTCGGACGCTTAGCCGACTAAGCCACCCAGGTGCCCCTCAAGTTAGTTTTTCTTTACAAAATATTTTATTAAATTTTTTGTAAGGATAAAGGAGTGTTTTATTAAATTTTTTGTAAGGATAAAGGAGTATTTTAAATAGCAATATTTTTAAAAAGCTATTGAGTATTTAATGATGTTTTCAATTACAAGAAACTTGAACCCTAAAGAACAGATTATGTAAAGTAGCTCAGGCTACAACAGTGAAATGAAGGTGGGGGCTGCTCTGTGTCTAAGGAAAGGGGCTTCAACACTGGTCTTTTAAACAAAAAGCAAACTACGCTCAGTCTCAAAGTGTACCTGTGAGACTAATTACTCAGGGACACCACAGGGCCATTCCTCTTATAGAAGAGAATGTTCAGATTAATGCAGCCCACTAATACCTTATAAAGCAAATTGTATGAAAATAGAATGAGATCTAGTACATTTATATCCAATTCAATTTCATAAAGGGTCAATACTAAGCAAAACTTTAAAGTAATCTACGCAGTATGTAAAAACATTTGAGAACTATGACAACTTAAAGAATTCAGTTTTTCTAAAAACTTCCTCAACCATCTTTAGAAGAAGGTGGGTGGCCAATATTTCACTTATTTTTCTTCCATAGAGAAGACAAAGAACCACACTGAGAAAACAGATCCAGAGATCGAAGCAACCAATATGAAGAGAAAAGGATGCTGGGTGGTTAATAGAGATTTAGGGAAGATTTCACACAAGATATTTACTGTTATCTAACCCAGTTTCTGAATTCCAATATTAAGAGTCCTATCTAAAATTGACCCAATTGGCCAACAGCCATTTTCTGGCCACTTATGTTCCAGGTACATTTTTCTATCAAATCATACAGTTTCAAATTGGGGTAAGGAACTTGAATAAACTGATAAACGGTCAACTAGATTTGAATTTAAAAGGTTCTACTCACTTACTTATCATTCATCCATTTCATTCAACAAACAGCTATTGAGAATCTTTCATAGTGAGAGGCAATCCTGATGGATCAGACACAAAAATGAGTGATATACATTCCCTGCCTCCTTAAGGTACATAGTAAGATACGAAAAACAAACAATATGACCATGCAGAGTGTTGAGTGCTTTGACAGTGGTAAACACAGGTTACTGAGGAAGCACACTGTGGAGCACTAGAACTTCCCAATTTACTCAGCAAACATAACTCCCCACTATTTTAGGGCCTTAGCAAACAAAATCATCAGTTTTCACAAGGAGGAATCTATGTGTCTCTGGAATTCATGTTGATTATTTAAATAGAAGTAGTTTTTCTACATTCTCACTTGGTAGAAACATAGCACAACAAAAAGACAGATGGAAACAGTTCTGGCTTTTAGCTGCTACCTTGCTTTGGGAGACCATCATCCATGGGTCTCTTATGCTTCTGCCCATCTTCTAGCCATTACCCTTCCAGATTATCTTTTCAAGGAAGTCAACAGAGCAGACTGCCTTAGAAGATAAAAACAGTACGTCCCTTGGCGGCAGCCAACAAATTTATCCCAGGACAAGTTAATAAAAGCAGTGTTTCCTGGAGGCAAAGGCTGGGCAGGTTTGCTAGAGGCCCTCTTCTAAGATGGAAGTCCCTGAGCTCTCCCACAAACCCACTCTGTGGATGGCACCCAGCTGGCACCATGTGCACATGGTCCCTATGAAATTGAAAAGCCAGAAAACCAAAGCAAACTTGAAGCTCCTGCAGCTGACTGTGCCATGAATTGTCTAGCAACACAAGTCAAAATGTGGCCAGCTTACTTGTTAATCTGCAGGTAGAGTGGCATTTCAGACTCTTCATAGTTCTTGAAACCTAGAGAGGACTTGTTTTTCTCTCTTCAGTAAATAAGAGCCAAATGAATCTGTAATTTCTGCCACATAAGAGAGGCAGTTAATGGGAGGTGGGGAGAGGGAAGAGAGGAGAATTAACCCAGCACCCCATATCTAATCCTGTAATTATAAACCCATTATAAATTTGGTTGGCTAAATGGTATTAGTATTCAGGCTGGAAACCAGTGTCCCGAAGCCTGCCTCATAGAATACTTTTCAGCAATAAAATACTTTCTCTTTCCTTTTCGTAGAAGGGAAAACGTTAGAGTATTATTTCTAAAAATGCTCATTAAAAAATACTTGGTTCAAGGTATTAAATAAAATGGATCAATAGTTACTAAAACACATCTAAGGGTGATTCAAACTGAGCCAACTAACAGCTCTTAAGAGAAAATGCTAAGGAGAAATCAAAGTCACTAAAAGTCAGCTTTTCAGATTTCTTAAAAAAAGTCATTTTCAGACGATGTGGGTGGGGAGTAGAGCTAGCCTAATAGAACTTTACCTAGCCTTTGATGTGTAAAGCTCTACTTTATGGACATGTTGTCAGCAGCGAGAAAAAAAGTCTACGTGGATCAAGAGACCCAAAGGAAACAAAACAATGCTGAACCAAACCACAGGAGAAAACATTATCTAGCAAGTTCTTACTAAGTGCTTTTGAACTATGTAACCATTTCCTATAGCAAATATTCTGAAATTAATGTACCTGCTAAGATTAGGAATCACAGCAAGGAAGAAAGTATTCCTCTACTCTGCTGTTCTCCATTACAAAAATCAGCAGATATAAAAATTCATGCAGGTGGCAGAATTACTCTAATCATAAATACTCAAAAGATATAACAGAAAATATGTCTTTTTAATTTAAAAAACAAACTTGGGGGATGCCTGGGTGGCTTAGTCGGTTAAGCGTCCGACTTTCGCTTAGGTCATGATCTCGCGGTTCGTGGGTTCGAGCCCCGCGTCGGGCTCTGTGCTGACTGCCAGCTCAGAGCCTGGAGCCTGTTTCAGTCTGTGACTCCCTCTCTCTCTGACCCTCCCCTGCTCACGCTGTCTCTCTCTCTCTCTCTCTCCTAGGGAAAAAATAAAAAAATTTAAAAAAATAAAAAACAAACTTGGAAACTGTCTGGAAATAGGCTCAATAGTGACTGCTACCAGGAAATTAAGTGATTCATTTGCTCCACCAACGTGAGGGATGGGGAAGAGCCCTACCAACAGTAAGGAAAACTGCATCAAGAGAGATTATCCGTGTAAACAGGAGCGGCATACTTTATGTGCTCTCAGAAAAGCCGCAATATGGGATTTCTATCTTAACGCGTGCCAAATGCTTAGGATTTTCTTCATATATTCCAGGGACATTTACTAAGGCACTTGCTTCTAGAGCTTAAAATTAATGCACTGGAAGAATCACTACTGTGCTGGCTTATTAACCTGTAACAAAATGTCAGTTTGTTTTCAATCATTTATAACGCCGAACAAAAACCAGCAGATTCTCTGTCCAACACTGTATCAGGACCGTCTGTCACCTTTATTCTAACAGCCAGCAGGCAAGCTAAAAGAAGAAAAGAAAGGAAAACAAACCAAAAACAGCAACAGCCTTCTGGGAGTAGCAATGTCCAGAGACTGATGATCTGCTACTTGCCTAATAGAGATAAACTTTCTGTCCTACAGCGAAACACTCTGGACTTTAAAAATAAATAAAAATTTCTGGGGCGCCTGGGTGGCTTAGTCGGTTAAGCGTCCGACTTTCGCTTGGGTCATGATCTCGCGGTTCGTGGGTTCGAGCCCCGCGTCGGGCTCTGTGCTCACTGCCAGCTCAGAGCCTGGAGCCTGTTTCAGTCTGTGACTCCCTCTCTCTCTGATCCTCCCCTGCTCACGCTGTCTCTCTCTCTCTCCTAGAAATAAATAAAACATTTAAAAAATAAAAAATAAATAAATTTAAAAAAAAATAAAAATAAATAAATAAATAAAAATTTCAAATTTCAATTTATTCAAACTTCACTGTAGATGTTTCCAGTCATGACTTAGGAAGAGTTAGCTACATTTTTGCTTTATTTCAATACTAGGGATGAAAGTGCTGCTGGCGAATCCAGCCGGAGAGACCCACTGGAAAAAAATGACCCTAGACTACAAGCCAGCACTAAGTGTCTGCAGTGGGGAAGATGCTGCAGACGGCGCAGCAATGAGCAAGAAGTGCAACCTGCTCTCGAGGAGATTCCTCCAGCTATTCCTGTTACAGTCAACGCGCCTACTGAAAATCCACTTACCAGTTCTTCTTCTTAACCTCTTCCTTCCTTCCTGGACAGGGTAAGTGCATAATTTAAACAGGGAACTAAGTACCAAAGAGGGCTGAGGAACCCTCATACCGCAGGTGTGGCAATGTCCCCCAAGGATCAAATTCCACTCATCAAAAAGAACCCAAAAGGCATGGAAAGGTTAAAAAGCAACTGCACAATTTTCTAAATGACAAGTGGTATGCTCCATTCCTAAGTATCGTTCATTACACACATACACAAACATCCCCGCAACACAGTATTCTGTGATGACCATATATAAACAGCTTTACCAATAAGGTGAAAAAACAAAACACCAGAAGGATACTTTATGCTCCAAAATTAAAACAATCCAACCTAGACAAAGAAAAGGCAGAAAAAATGGCAGAGATAGAACCAGAAAACAAAGAAAGTTTCATTTTTCTTTAGTAGTTTTTCTTTAATGTTTTGTAAAATTATTGTTGTATGATGAACTGGAAATTAAATGCCAGTCCTTGTGAAAACATAGCTTGGGAAGCACTCCCCTGAACACTTTTAAAATGTAAACCATCATGAAGTAGGTAGGCTAACATCACTCTCAAAGTACTGGGAACAGTAAGCCAGGGAGCCCGGAAAGGGGAGTGCTCAAGCACAACCAATCACATCCCCAACAGGAAGAAGCTGATTTCACACGCCCAATCAGGAGTGAGGAAGAAGTTCTCCCCGCCCAGCAACACCCCAGACAATGGGAAACCAACACACCCAGCCAATGAGAGGCCATCATCACCTGGAAACTCTTCAAAGCATCTTCAAAGCAGCCCTTCCCAACTTTCTCCTTTCCTGCTACAAGCAGAGGCATCCCCCGTCCTCTCTGGATTTGCCTATGCTTCATCATAGTTTATCCTGAGTTGCAATAATCTGAATAAATTCCTGAATACACTCATTTGTTAGTAAAGACGGGCTCTTCCGGTTTTCGTTCTGTTTTCTTTCCAATGTCAACTACACACATTTTATACTTAGATTTTACTGTTACTGAAAAAAAAAAAAAAAACCTGGCCTTTCTTAACATAGAGGCATCTGTGTTCCCACTGAACTTTACTGAAGTGTCAGTGCTCTGGCCAATTAACTTGCTAGCATGGGTTCCCAGAAGGATCTGAATTCTCTTTACATTCCCTTTACCCAGTCTAGTTTCCAGGGTCCATTAACCAACCAGCAAATCACACACATGCTCAGGGCACCAGCCAAGCTGGAGTATTTTAAAATGTGTTTGAAATAATGTATTTCAACAAATACATTACAGCAATCAACTGTCAACATGGGAAAAAAATCAGAACTTCAGGACTTCCACTGGTTTAAAATTTAGTATACCTTTTCTTTCAAATTACACACGGACGGACGGAGCACAACAACCTTTTCAGTGCTCAAACACCAATCAAGGTCTTAAGCCACCAATGGCAGAAGAGTGCCTCACAGGCTCCCAGGGAGGGCCTCTGGGCATACATGTGAAATTGCACCACACACCCTCAACCCTCCTCCCCCTTACTCTGCTTCATTTTTCCCACAACACATGCAAAGCTTTTTTTGTCCATCTTCCCTCACCAGAACTTAAGCTCCATGGACAAGGAATACTGTTACTGTCGGCAACACCTGGTGCTTATTAGTAGGTGTTTATTAGGTATTCGGTCACTGAGTTAATTTTCCTTAAAAATCCATGAAGCCTTCATTTAATAAGCCTCCATTTCACCTAAGATGCAAACGTTCATGACAAAGCTTCACATCAAAGCAAACGTGATTTAACTCTGCCTGTCACCAATAAATGGCACTGTTTCAGCTGCTGCCTTGGACTTAAATTTGTCATCTATCTTTGAAGCTGTTCCAAAAACAGACACTGAACAGAACAAAGTGAAATGGAAATCTGTTCCAACAAATTTGAGAGGTGAAGAGTATGCTGCCTCCACAAACACAGCCCTCCTGTTAGAAAGCTTTAGGGAAGTATACATATACTGATTGGTACAACTTTAAGAACAAACAGTCTTAAAAGAGCATTTGGAAACTAACCTGTTCATAATCAGAGGACCTGCCGTATTAGCCTAAATTCTCTTCAGTTGTATTTGTTAGAGCTATAAATATAAACATGCACTTGTTGATGACTTTGAAAAAGCTCCCTATTTCTGATTATCCTAACAATCAAGCTCAAGGGCAACTTACATGGCCCTGAAGAATATCCTGTTATATTTCACATTTCTTTCATTACCTTCACTTTAAAGTGAAGATAAACATATCCTAATTAAAAATAAACTTTCTAAAAATTAGGCTATAAAATTAAGTCATTAGAAAATTCAGTAGCCAGCAGATGCTTTAAACACTGAGGACATATAAAAGTAGGAAATGAAGGGGAAAAAAGTTAAAATATTTTTGATACAATAATGAGATTCAGCATGTGAAAGAATAAACATCAAGTCAAAACCTTTTAGCTTTCCATTGTCAATTTACATCTTCAGGAAATCATATGCATAAGAATCTCAAATAGGAAAGGAAGGAAATATATATTTATATATATAATTCGGTGCATACATCTAACTTTCAAGTCACACAATAACTATTCCTTCTGAATTGGAATGAAGTTTGAATTACAATTAAAGAATTAAAAACAGGAAACAAGACAGAAAAAGCACCTGTATGAAGGCAAGAGCCATATATACCAACTCTATCTAGACAACTCAACATTTAAGGTCATCCCACCATTGTTCCACTTTGTGATATCAAAACTGAGGGTACAGTAATCTTGACTCCCAGGCTTTAAAGAGCTCTCCTTTCTGTTTCATTCAACTAAGGGTTATATAAGACCCTTGCAGACAAAGGTTATAGCAATCTCAGTAGTCACCCAGTACCAGAACAAACAGAAATTAGGACATTCATGGAGGTCTACTATGAAACGCCAAAAAGAGAAAGACGGGTCAAACAGAAAATGAAAATCCAGATGTCCGTGAGAAGCAGTAAAGGCAGACTTCAAGAAGAGGCATGATCAGCACTGAATCTGTAAGAGTAACTAAGATCTGAAATGCTGGAGTGGTGAGAGTCTTCAGTGTGTGGAAACTCACAGAGACAAGAATGGGCTGGTGATGTAGTGGAGGGGAGGGGGAGAGAGGGATATGGCAAGTTTAGGAAGCCCAGTTGAAAGAATGGATTAAAGGGAAGTATGGAAAGCCAACCACGTGAAAAAAAAATACCAACCTCACTGAAGTCTAGAGGACGATGACGGGAAAACAGTGCGGACCAATTGTGAGGCTTATCCCAAGCCAAGTCTGAGGCGGTAAGGGGCTTGGCCAGAAGAGTCACAGTGCTAGTAAGAAGTAAAAATGAACACTAAAAGAAACTTTTCAGTGTAGAAATGGCAGGAATCAAAACAAAGCACAATCACACTGAGGCTCGTGTCAGGTGGGCATAGGTACAAATTCCAATTATGTCGCTTCACTAATTCTGCAACTGATCCTTTCAAAGTCTCTGTTTCTTAACCTGCAAAATGAGGGTAATACTTCACAAGACTGTGGTAAGAGTTTAACAAATGATACACGACAATCAAAGCACATGACAAATTACAGAAAACTAATAGATATTGATCACTTCCTGAAACTTTCACAAAAACCGAGTCGCCTTCAAAAAATTACAGGAAATAAGCTACCATAGTTCATTTTCATGTTAAACCAAACAATTGTGGGGATAAAAAACAGCTAAAGCAGCACTCTCCTGCAACAGTTCATGAGCATGCTCAATCATTCCCCAACAAGGGCATTACCTCCTCTAGTGTCCATTTAAATCAACAGTCTTTAAATACAAGTAAAATCCATATACTAGTATCTCCTACATAATATCTTTGGGAAATACACTGCACAGTATTAATATCCACAAGAATATTGCCAGGTAACTGGACAGAGAACTCCACACAGAAAATTAATACAATAATTTTATTTAATGATTACACATAAAGTAACTATCTACTGCACATGAAATAACTACCTACTGTTAATACCACTTTTAGTTCTTTTTATAAGCAATCAATCCATTTGTACAAGCCACTGTGTTAGCCTAATATAGCCTGATTATATCAAATTATAAACTCTCCATAAATATTTGGCTGTGAGGTTGACTGCACCTGTGATACTAGTGTAGCATTTAGTACTGTCCAGATCAATGCACAAGACTGGGAATGTTAAAAATGCTCTATCCACTAGGCTATAATCACAAAAGCAAATTGGTTTCCTAATATAACACCTGAAATAAATTAAGCGCATCACTTTTTCCTACAACTGGTCCTGATTGAGACCAAGGCCCATGATTCCCCAGCAACTCCCTCAGACACCGGCTGGCCGTGGCACTGGCAAAACCCTATTACACCTTTATCTGCACATTCCTATTACACTTTATCAACTAGAAATCATAGCTAATGTTATCTCCTTCTACATACACAGCTGTTCTGGGTGCTTTCTATTTCCAATCATAACTGTGCAAAGTAGACATTGTTAAATGGACCCATTTTACAGACATCCACTAAGGTTTAGAAAGGTTAACTACAGAATATCATACCAAGAATAGCTCCCCATACAAAACACATACTTTCTTGTGGCCATGGTTTTTCTCACTCTGTACTCTTTGCTTAGAGTGCTTTACCTGTTCCTATCAACACCCATCTGTTCTTTAAGGTAGAATTGCCGTTGGTGCCATCTTCTCTGCCAGGTGCCAATATCAGAGCTTTAAAACATGTGGTTGCATGAATGAAGGAAGAGAAAATCGGGATTCTCTGCTGAAATTCTAGTTTAATAATGAGCTACATTAACTCAAGTCATAAGCCTCTAAAATCTAGCACAGTCCCTGGCACCTAGTAGGCACTTAGTAATTGTTCCCAGAAAGAGGAAAAAAAGTAGGAAGGAGGAGGAAGAGGAAATAGAGAAAAGTGAGAGACAACAGTCAGAAAAATTCCAGCCACCATATATCAGAATCTTGATTTAGAATTTTAGAATACTTTTATAAGGGAATATTTATAAATAATATTAGCTAATCTATGTTTTACCAGTGGCAAGTTCTTGCAAAACCAAGATTTCTGTGCGAAAATGTTAAGACTCCAAGTAAACAGAATATAGATTCTACTCTAAAGAATTATCTAGAAATATCATTCAAATCTGAAGACTGACCTAGGTTTACTATTTAGATACTTTAAAAGGACAAATGCTGAGCTAAAAATGGAATCCACCTATCAATCTCCTCCCTAAACAATTATAAAATGAGAAAGACAAAAGTATATGCTTAGAGATTTTATTCTTTTATTTAAGAAATGTTTTAAAATCATTTTCCAATTCATCATTTTAATTATATATTCACACTCTTCTCTAACACTGTTTCTTTAGAAGTCAACTTTCTTGCCAACACCAAAAAAACTAGCCAAAACATAGGTTTCTTCCTGATGACAGGAGATGAGGCAACTTCTTTTTAACTACCCTGGTGTGTGATCACGTGGACTAGGCTCACTCCTCCCCATCACTCATGATTCGCTCCCCAGTGCCAAGGAAATCTGTTTTGTTTCTCTGCTAATGCCTTCATCCTGTCACATAGAAAAGGACTATGACAGGGCAGTCTTCCAGAAGACACTGCCTGCACCCGCACTCGGCACCTCTCTTCTCCATTCATGCCCAGATCTAAAAAGGTAAACAGATCAATTCTGTATTCCACGTGTCTGCACATGAGTATAACAAAGATATGTAAAGTGCTGTCAGTTATGCTGACATCATCCATCTAGATCAACTAAACTAAATACAAATCATATGGTAAGCAACAGGACGGGAGAATGGGATTTGGCATTAGAGATAGGTTCTGAGACTGACTCCACCACTGTGACTTCGGAAAAGTCATTTAAAAGGCTTTGTGAATTTTAAATATCATCATCTGCCTTTCCTGTTACAAAGACAAAATGAGAACTTGTAAGCATCTGGTATAGGATAAAACACCAAATAAATTATTCCTTCAATGACCACGATTATTAAACAAATCCCATGTCATCTGCAACTCAATATGTCTCCTCTGATGGCTCCAAGCCATAACTGATCCAACAAATCTCCTCCCTTTTCCAAGGGGACAAGAAAGGAAAGAAGGATAATCAGGACAAAGAACAGCCTGTGACAGAAGTAATGAATCCACTTCTCTTACGTGTCTGGTATTTGTCCCTAAGAGCAATTCTCAAAAAGGACTAACAAAAATATCTGAACAGAGACAACACTGTCTGGAAAGAGTACGTAGTCTCCCAAGGGGAATATATTCATTTATGTGTAAATAATAATATTATTTCCATTTTGAGTATGGTTTGGCTGGTTTTATCAGGTCTATCCTTAAAATTAGGTAATAGAGGAAGAAAGCAGGCTGCAGTGAGTACAACTCAATACTAAAATATAACATGCAAGAACAAAGGTTAAAATGGAAACCTGACTGCAACTGCTGATGCAAAAATCACACTCAAAACAAAATGCCTTAAAAACATGAAGAACCAAAAAGATGGTAACAATCTGAGAGCAAGTAAATACAGACTCTGAAAGCCTGAAAGCATATAACAAGTAAAGCTGGCAAGAGTAGATGACGGTGGGGGGAAAAGGCAGTAAGCCTTTCTATTTCAGCCAAAGAACCAATAATTTCAGCTGGATACAGTCCTAGGGAATGTGCAGGAAGAAAGAGAAAAACATTCTTTTTCCAGCTTCTCAAAATCCTGCTGTCCCAAACTATTCCTCACATTTGACGCATATGTCATACACTTCCAATTTATTTCATTTTAAAAAATCATGTAGGTATTTGAAAAACAGAACTTCCTATAGTGTACCATGCAAATGTATTCTTAATCAGAACTTTACATCATTACTATTAGATATTTTTATTTACTATCTAAATTACAAGGCTTGGCCTACACAGGTATATAATTTAATGAGTAAAAAAAGAAAGTTATTTATGCTCATGTTTATAGAAAATTAAACAATACCTTTTGAATCATTTTAGGTCAATCAGACAAATCACATTTTTTAAATCTTACATAGTTTCAAAATATAGGTTTCCAAAAATAAACCCCACAGCTATGAATTATATCTAATTCACAGCAAATAAAATTATCAAGGTGAAAGAATAACAAATTCAGTAATTCACTCATTCATTCATGAAACATTTTTGAAATTAAACAGGAGCTAGACACTGTACCAGTCCTTAAACACATACTGGTCAGTAAGACATTAATTTCAAGGAATTTGGGATCCAGTAAGAAAGACAGGCCAACACACAATTTTGTGTGATAGAAGATATTAAAAGAGTTAAAAAAAAAAAAAAAAGCCAGAAACACTAACTAATGTTTAAGGACTTTTGGAGACCAACAGAAAAGACTAGTACCACGGCAGGGGAAAAGGAAGGAAAAATACATACAAAGAAATTATACAACTGAAATAAATGATGTTCAATAATAGAATCAACGAAAGATAAATTCAAATTGTAAGACATTTCTCGCTGATTTTTTTTCAAAATAGTAAAAACATGTTAATATTCATTGTTAGAGAAGCAAATGGACAATAGCATACAAGGCTGGGGGCCAAAGACTGTGACTTCTCTGTAGGATAATTTGGTAAAATGTATCATCAAAAGTTTTTTATGTGTGTCGTGGTCCCAAAGTCACCAGAACAAAACAAGCCAATATCACTCCTAAACACAGAAATAAACATCCTTAACGAAACAAAATCCTGCAATAGATAAAACACATCATGACTAACTGAAGGTTATCATAGGAATTCAAAGTTGGTTCAACATGAAAAAAGTAAAAAATCAGAATGTTAAAAAAACAACTATATATTCACCTTAATAGCTGGGGGGAAGAAACAAAAGCACCTTACAAAATTTTCACCATCCATTTTGACAAATGCACTAAATCAGCTAGTAATGGAATGGAACTTTCCCACCCCAATAAAGTCGTTTACACAAAACCTATAGCTAACATCAGATAAGAGACTGAATGTTTTCCCTCCCACAGATCAGGAATAGAACGATGTCCACCCTCACCAGTGCTATTCAACATGCCTTATAATTAAGAAAATGAAATAGGGGCGCCTGGGTGGCTTAGTCGGTTGGGCATCCAACTTTCGCTTAGGTCATGATCTCGCGGTTTGTGGGTTCAAGCCCCGCGTCGGGCTCTGTGCTGACTACCAGCTCAGAGCCTGGAGCCTATTTCAGAGTATCTCCCTCTCTCTCTGACCCTCCCCTGCTCACGCTGTCTCTCTCTCTCTCCTAGAAATAAATAAAAAATATTAAAAAAAGAAAAGAAAAATAAATAAAAGGCACACAGATTGAAAAGAAGAAACGAAACCATCTTTCTCTACAAACTCCATAATCATCTACAGAGAAAATCCCAAAGAATCGCCAAAAATAAAGCCACTAGAACTAATGGGTCGGTTTAGAATGACTGGCATATAAAAATAAATAGTATTCCTATATACTGACAACAAAGAACTAGAAAATTATATTTTAACAATATTATTTATAATAGCATTGAAAACTATGAAATAGAGACAAATCTAACAAAAAAAGGTTCAAGATGCGCACTCTTAAAATCATAAAACCATACAGAAAGACAGTAAAGGCCTATATGCCATATTCCTGAATCAGACAACTCAAGATGTCAATTCTCCACAAATAGATTTATAGATTTCAATGAAATCTCAATGAAAATACCATCAGGGTTTTTTGTTTTGTTTTGTTTTTTGGTACCAATTAACCAGCTGTTTCAAAAAATTTTAAGAAAATACAGTGGTCCAAAAAGAACCAAAACAATTTGTTTTTTAAATATCAAGTTGGAAGGCTTTTACTACCTAATTTGAGATTTACCCTGAGACTAATCAAGATGGGTGTTAGTGGTGAAAGGATGGCTAACAGAGACGAGAGTGAGTCAAAGACCTACATATACGTGGTCAAGCCTGGACAAGGGGTCACGGTTAGTGAATGGAGAAAGCACCATTTAATAAAGAAACTAGTTCAACTAGACATCCTTAAAAAAAAAAAAAGAAAGAAAAAAAAAGAACCTGAAACCTTCCCTCACACCATATCCAAAAATTAAACTAAAATAAACTCTAGCCCTAGGGGCACCTGGGTGGCTCAGTGGCTAAGCGTCCAACTTCGGCTCAGGTCATGATCTCACAGTTCGTGGGTTCAAGCCCCGCATCGGGCTCTGTGCTGAGCTAGCTCAGAGCCTAGAGCCTGCTTCGGATTATGTGTCTCCCTTTCTCTCTGACCCTCCCCTTCTCAGGCTGTCTCTCTCTTTCAGAAATAAATAAAACATTAAAAATTGTAAAACAATAAAAATAAAAGAAACTCTAGCTCTAAATTTAAGTACTAAAACTATAAAACCTCTCAGGGAAAACAGGAGAAAATCTTTGTGACCTTAGGTTAACCACAGATTTATCAGATACAACACAAAGTGTATCAATTCTATTAGAGTGATAAATCACACTTCAAAACCAGATCATTATCCACAATCTTAACCAAAAGCATAAGAAAACCCAGTTTCAAATTCCAACTATACCAGCAACAAGCTGTGCACTTCACTATCTTACGGTCTCTGTGTCCCAACTGTTTTTTCCCTTTTTCTGTGTAATGAGACAGTACCTACCTCATAGGTTAGTCAAATGAGGTAATGCTTACAAAACACCAAATTATATATTAAGTACTCGATAATGCTGTTTGTTACCTTTCCAAGATTTGTATTTAGTTACTTAAAAACCATCTGGGTTTCACAGTTCAAAATTTAGAACTTCCTACTATAAGTCTTTTAGAGTTTATTAAAAATGAGAGCTCAGCTTCATTTTTTATTCAATTCACTTTAAAGAAATGCTGAAGAATAAAGGCATACAAAATAGGAAGGGGACCAGGGAAGGAGAGGAGAAACACATTAAGTATGCACCTGCAGACACTCCAGAAAACAGATGCTTTGTCTGAATTCTCTCTTTTATTTTTCCTAGCAGATACCTACAGAGAAACAAAGGATCTACAGGAAACTTTGAATAAACCTTCATAAGTGGCCTTTAAAAAGGAGTGCTGGCCTTCTATTTAAGACCCCGGGTTGGTGCCCCAAAGCAAATGTCTCATTAAAAGTTAAATTCATGCTTAGGGAGATTAAATTAAGGAGTATCTGTAATGATTTAAATCAGAAAGTAATATGTGAACGATCACAGTGAAGGATCGCCACGCCATAAAACTATAAAACCCCATCGCTCACCTTCCTTTAACTTTTTTGGCTCTACTTTTAAAACATGCCTCAGAAAGGCATCACATGAGATTAAATTTGTCAGCATTCTTAGAGTTCCCTAGGTTATGAACAAGAATTCTCTGGCACCTATTCCAACTTTAAATATGGAGAAAGAGGGAGATTTCACTGCGAAAAACATCATTCTACAAATTTCTCCTAGCCCTTCCTGCCCCCATAGTTCCCCAAAGGCCACAAGCAGCACACAGTAAGAAGTGGTAGGAAACAAAAGAAGACCGTCCACTGGGGGTAAACTTACCTGTGGTGTTTTATTCTCTTTAAGGTCCAACCCAAATACGTTGTGTCGCTTCACTGTAAAGAAATCAGCGTCGTGTCCATCATCCTCATCCTCATCTCTGTCTAAGAACTGCCCAGAGGCTTCCTTGGACTCCGCAGTGCTAGGGACAGACTGAAGCTGAGACCCATTTGCTTTTGCCAGTTTCTCTTCCATTTCTTCCTCATCTTCCTTCTCTTCCTCCTCTTCATCACTAATCCCCTTAGCCAATGTGTGTTCTGTCTCTTCTGGCCTTTTCCCACCTTTCTGAAGGATGGACATTTTCTCATTGAAGTAGGCTCTAAATTCTTCTACTTCATCATTGGTGAGGGAGGGAGCCCTTGGCTCAATTCCTTTATGATCCTGGCTCACCACCATTTCTTTAGAGGATTGCTTCTGCATTTTCTGAAGAAATCTTACCCGCGGGGCCACAGCAAGACCTAGAGACCTTAAACATGAGCAAACAAAAATAGTTATCTCAGTACACTGATGGTGTGCTTATGGTATTATGCAACAGTTTCTCAAGAGTGGGGACTTTTTGGAGTTTTTAAAGAAAACACTCTTCTGAGATACAACTCAATCTTGACAGATGAGATGATCCAAAAGGCAAGGCAAAAAATACCAAATACCCATCAGACAACACTGGAGATAACCACATTTTTCATTAAGAGGTTAACAAGTAATCAATAAAGAACATGAAACCAGAAACATGAGAACAGCTCAAGTACTAAATCTGCCTATTTCCAGTTTACTTCTTTTAGCCTTGGCCTCCTCAAATATGAGATATCAATACCTACCAGGCCCACCTCACAGCTGTTGTAACAATCTAACTTGCTAACTATATGAAAACACTGAAATGTCAATACTAAAGCTGAAAAAGACATGGTTATGAAAGGACAAAACAGCTCTCTGCAAAGAATAAACTAAAATTACTACTGTCCTCTCCTCTTTGACTACGACATAATCACTTCTACCCAAAAAAGGAAAAGAAAAGAAAAGAAAAGAAAAGAAAAGAAAAGAAAAGAAAAGAAAAGAAAAAAAAGAAAAATCCTCAACGCTTGCTAAGCCTGGAGCCTGCTTTGGATTCTGTGCCTCCTTCTCTCTCTGTCCCTCCCATGCTCTCTGTCTATCTCAGTCTCTCAAAAATAACTCAATGTAAAAGAAAAAAAAAAGAAAGAAAGAAAAGAGAAAAAAAAAGAAAAGATTTCTAAATAAGACCAAAAAAGAAAAGAAAATTATTTTCTCCTTCTAAGATCAAGATCCCCTTTATGATCAGGGCTTTCCCAGCTCCTAAGTCCCTATCGCGAATGAGGAATAAACGCCTACGGCTGGACCTGCTACAGTCAACAGCTGAGACGGTGACATGGCTCCACTGCCTCTTTCCTGTGAGGCATGATTCAAGAAACTTACAGGTGCAGTGGGAAAGCATAGATCCAGAAATCAGGCTCTTGATGTCCAAATCCTGACTGTCCTCACCTCACCAATGTGACTGAAGGATGTTACTGAACCTCTATACCTCGGCTCCCTCATTTGTGAGATGCCATGATCAGTACTGACGTTCTAGGGTGGTTTTAAGAGTGAAATGAGTTTGGGGCGCCTGGGTGGCTTAGTCGGTTAAGCGTCCGACTTTCACTTAGGTCATGATCTCGCGGTTCATGGGTTCGAGCCCCGCGTCAGGCTCTGTGTTGACTGCCAGCTCAGAGCCTGGAGCCTGTTTCAGTCTGTGACTCCCTCTCTCTCTGACCCTCCCCTGCTCACGCTGTCTTTTTCTCTCTCTCCTAAGAAATAAATAAAACATTTAAAAAAAAAAAAAGAGTGAAATGAGTTCACAGATGCAATGTACGTAACGTATAGCCTGGCACACAGGCAGCTGCTACTCAGCACCTCCCGTTATTACTACTATAGAGACTACAGGGTGGGATCATAAACTCCTATCCATCAGACCATTCTCTCAGTGTATTACAATTATACTTATGTGTCCTTCTCAGCTACTAAAACTTGGAGCCCCTTTAAGGTAGGCGTACACACATCTATAATATTTTATCATCTACCACAATGAACTGTACATACTAACTATTCAAAACATGTTTCTTTTGAGGCACCTGGATGGCTCAGTCGAATAAGGTGCAAGTTCGGCTCAGGTCATGATCTCCCAGTTTGTGGGTTCCAGCCCTGCATCGGGCTCTGTATTGACAGCTCAGAGCCTGGAGCCTGCTTCAGATTCTGTGTCTCCCTCTCTCTCTGCCCTTCCCCTGCTCATACTCTGTCTCTGTCTCAAAAATAAATAAAAACATTAAAGAATTTTTTTAATAAAAGTAAATTTTAAAAAATAACTTTAAAAAATATGTTTCTTTAGGAAAATAATTTTCAGAAATACTTATTATATCCTGCATACATAACACTGCTTTAGGTAACAAAGGGCTTCTAAAGGAGTTTATAGGTCAAGGAAATGATACACCTAAACATCCACAAAAATTAAGCAACAACACCAAATTAAATTGTACCAATAATTTAGGCTCAGAAGTTAACTTTCTGGTTTCCCTAAACATCACCAATAAAAAGCAAAGGTCATCAACCGTGTACAGATGAGATTTACTGGCTTTTGTAGCAACAAAATGTTCCATAAATATGACCCTGCGGTGTTAAAGCCCTGTGCCTCTCCTGTTTACTAATATCGCAGCTAAGTCAACCAGAAAACTAGGACAGAACTTCGTAGACTACTAAAAGGAAGCTAATAACCTAAACCATGAATCGTATTCAGGAGCGGTGAAATTAGTTAACCGCTACACCAACAGCTCAGTGACAAAAATATGTTATATCCATAATGTGTGGTTTTCCATCAATTACCTACACAGAGAGTCAGGAGCCTCACGCTGTTAACTAGCAATTTCGATCACTCTAAAATGTTACAACTGACAAATTACTTATTATACTAAACTCATAATCTAATGTGAAGAGTAGAAAACAGCAGCTCTCCCAGATACGAGTTTTTATCAGACTCCATTTAAAGGTAAAGATGGGGCACCTGGGTGGCTCAGTCGGTTAAGTGTCCAACTTCGGCTCAGGTCATGATCTCCCAGTTGGTGGGTTCAAGCCCCACATGGGCTCTGTGCTGACAGCTAGCTCAGAGCCTGGAGCCTGTTAAAGATTCTGTATCTCCCTCTCTCTCTGACCCTCCCCTGCTCATGCTGTCTGTCTGTCTGTCTCTCTCTCTCTCTCTCTTTCTCTCTCTCAGAAAAAAATAAAACATTTTAAAAAATTTTTTTTAAGTAAATAAAGGTAAAGACGTTCAAATTCCTGAGAGCAAGCCAAATACACAGACCTTGCCTTGAAAATACATATGTCATCACAGACTAGGAATTTTATGCTGACATTTAACATGTGATTAACCTCAAGGGTGCTTCTTTTTTTTTTTTTTTTTTTTTTAATTTTTTTTTTTTTTTTTTTTTTTTTACAAATAGTTTATTGTCAAATTAGTTTCCACATAACACCCAGTGCTCATCCCCACAAGTGTCCTCCTCCATGCCCGTCCCTCCTCCCCCCCACATCCATCAGTCCTCAGTTTTTGTCAGCATTCAAGAGTCTCTCATGGTTTGCCTCTCTCCCTTTCCCCCACCATTTCCGCCCTTCTTCTCCCCCTTGGTCCTCTGTTAAGTTCCTCCTAATCCTCCTATACGTGCACACATATGATATTTGTCCTTCTCTGCCTGACTTATTTCGCTCAGCATAACACCCTCAAGGTCCATCCATGTTGCTACACATGGCCAGATTTCATTGTTTCTCATTGCCATGTAGTATTCCATGGTATAGATAAACCACATCTTCTTGATCCATTCATCTGTTGATGGACACTTAGGCTCTTTCCAGGTTTTAGCTATTGTGGAGAGTGCTGCTATGAACATCGGGGTACATGTGCTCCTATGCATCAACATTTCTGTATCCCTCCTCAAGGGTGCTTCTATAGGATTTTGTCAATGTTTCCCCACAGGTAGAACCCCACTGAAAAAATGAGCATTCCTCCTTTATAATAGCTGAAAAGGTGAGCAAAAAAGTCCTTCAAATACTAAGCCAAAACAAAACCAACAGTTCCTTTTTTATGTAATAATAACCTCAGTTACTAAACAGGGACATTTTGCCATGGTAACTGTGAGTACCTAGAAGAAACAATAAGACACAAAGAATACTCAGGCAATAATCAAGCAGTTATGGGGATCAATCTAAAATGAAGGAAGAACTGACAAGGAGTCACGTATCAAAAGCATAGAAAAGAGCGGTCTACGGGGGCGCCTGGGTGGCTTAGTCGGTTAAGCGTCTGACTTTCGCTTAGGTCATGATCTCGCGGTTCGTGGGTTCGAGCCCCGCGTCGGGCTCTGTGCTGACTGCCAGCTCAGAGCCTGGAGCCTGTTTCAGTCTGTGACTCCTCTCTCTCTGACCCTCCCCTGCTCACGCTGTCTCTCTCTCTCTCTATCTCTCTCTCTCTCCTAGAAATAAATAAAAAATAATAATAATTAAAAAAAAAAAAGAAAGAAAAGAGCGGTCTATGGTGTTCCAGGCCAGCGTTCCAAAGACAAGAGTCCCACAGAGGATTAGAGATTTCAGACAGTGCTTATCAATTGTTCTCCACCTCCTGTAAGACGAAACTACAGGAAACTGCCAGGGTAACTTCCAGAAATTTTCACTTACAAGTCAGAAACTTCTTTCTAACAACAAGAACTAGACACTCACCTAGTTTTCTAGTTTGTATAATCTTTTTGTCTGCATATTTTTAACAGATTCTCTTAAGTTAAGGCAGAGCAGTTTCAACTCTTCAGTTGAACCAGGTTGTGGACAAATGACCTCTACCTCTGAGGATTCACAATTAAAACCATAATATGAATACTTACAGGGCATATTCAGGTATAGGTAACTTGCTCACATCAAATATTTCTTTATCCTTCATCAGATACACTGAGCGTATATAGGAGACAAAGCACTGTAAAAATAAGAGGTTTACATGTATGATATGCGATAGTCAGAAATGGAATTAAATTTAAACCCAAGTAAAAGAAAACTTACCAAAGGGATAATTTCAACAGTAGTGAGAAAATCTTAAAAATAATTGAGAATGTCTCCATTCCACAAGAAAAAAAACAAAATCTACCTTTTTATAACTGTAATATTAGATAAGACTTTAAATGTGGTTTCATCAAGCCAACTTTCTCAGAAAGCTGTTCTACAAGTTAGTATCAGTCTGTTGCAATATGCTCTAAGGGGGAAAAAGGGAGGATTTGGAAGGATACAGATGACAATCCGAGCTCCTTATCTTACTTGCTGCACAAGTCTCTTGTGTTTCTGTCAGTTTCCTTGTCTATCAAAGACCATAGCACCTTCTACTTAAAATGTTAGGTGAAATTAACCAAGAAAATACATCTAGAATACCAGGGTGTATCTTCTCGAATACAGCAAATACCAATAAATACTAGCTATTAGTAATAAGAATTTTAGTAGTCAAAGCACACCTTTTCTAACATAATAAAAATGTTACTCTATTTAAATTAAGCTTAATAAAATCATGACATGAAGTTTATTCCTAAAGCCTATAGTATCATTTCAAGTAATTTGTCATCATCAACTTGTGTTATTTTTCTGAGGTTTTTAAAAAGAAAAAAAGGTAACTTTATACCAAAAACTATATAAACCAAAGCATAAACGTGATCCCCATCCTTTATCCGTCTATAACAGTCAGGCAACAAAGATGATGAAACACATCTATGCAAGCATTTATTTTAAAATTAATTTTTATTAAGTACATTTAATTCCCATTTCTAGATTTCCTAAACTTCATATTTGCTATAACTTTATACTAATCCTTTCTTCAAACCATTTTCCCTGTCGCCATAAGCATGAAAAACAACGAATGGCTCCAGGTCAAGGATAATTTTTCCCCTACAATTGTTCACAAAAAAAAATCACCACTATTGCCTATCGTTTTTGTTCTATCCAGATTATAATCAAAGGCTAGAAAATCACTTCTATGAAACCAGATAGCTTGCTGCTGCTGGCAATGCAGTTAGCCATTCTGCTAAACCATGCGTGACACCCAATAAATCACATCATTTATTTGAATGCGCATTCTATAATCTTTAAATCACATCATTTATTTGAATGGGCATTCTATAATCTTTGTTCTGGAAGGCCCATTTGCTGTAGGCACAGAGCAGTGAAACATCCTTCTCATGTTCCTTATTCCCTGATTCATAACTGAATGACCTCTTAGGTATGCAGTAAGTCATGACATCTCAGAATTCATGTATAATATTTTCAAATGTGCATACTACTTCCTAACCATCTAAAAGATGTAACCTATGTCTGCTAGACGATATCTGCACACAAATGTCTGCATGCCCAAAAATGAAGAAAAAAAATTTTTTCCCTTTAAAGGTCCTTTTCATTAGATTTCAGGTGAAGTGAGCTTCTAGAAATACAACTTGGCACAGTTCAGTATTTGGTTTTCTTGTAATTCTCTTGATATATCATGGAAGTTTTGAAGAAAGGCAAATGTGGATGTCAGTCTCAGGCCTGCTACCTTATAGCTTATGTGACCTTGACAATTTTTAATTTTCTCCATCTATTACTTACTCCTGTGTAAGTCACATCAGTATCGCCCTCCCCGTGGGTTGTTGGGAAGATGAAGAAAGAGCACACAGCAAACTGCCATGTAGCAGTCATGTCATGACTGAGCACTGACTGACTGAGCACAGAGTAAGCATTCACATTCCAGCTTTCATCACTCGTGGTATTTTAAGCACAGTAAGGCTGACTTGATAAAATACAAGAGAAGTTAATTTTTAACCAGAAACGTAAAACTGCTCTTTAAATAAAACTTCTTTCCCAAGAATATCCAGTTTCAAAACCATAACATGGCCTTACTACTGACCGTTTTTCTGTTCAGGCTCCTTATCCACCTAGGATGCTCTTTCCATATCTCTTATTTCCTTCCTCTCATTTCATCTCTCTGCTTAAAGAGAATCCAACCTCTGAATCCTGACTCTCTTAACTCACTGTTGATATGTTATGGGAGATTCAGAGATAGAGATCTTATGTAGGTCTCATAACCTCAAAGTATGTAAAAGCATCGTAAAAAGGATGAGCTTTAGAACAGGTTTTCAAATACTTGTCCATTTAGAGACTGGGAAGCTGTTATCACAACACAAAAATACTTCCTTTCTTCCTTTACTAAATTATCTACTGCTGGGCAATAAGTCTAACTGAAAGTGGTAATTCTTTGTATTTGCTAATCAAGAGAATTTCTAAGTCAAAAAAAGTAATTTGGGAACATTAAGGTTACATTTATAGGTTAAAATTTCATTCCTAAAGATGATTTAGTAAAAGTGCTATTTTTTCTAGAAATTTAACCTAATGAAAGAAATTATAGTAAGCTTGCTGAATGTCAACAAAGCTGACATTTTCCCAGTTTGTTCTAAGAAATACATAATCATTTTATTTTTAAAATATGTTAATTTATTTTGAGAGAAAAAGAGAGAGTGTGAGCAAGGTAGGGGCAGAGAGGCAGAGAGAGAGAGAGAGAGAGAGAGAGAGAGAGAGAGAGAGAGAGAGAGAGAGAGAGAGAATCCCAAGCAGGCTCCACACCACCAGCACAGAATCCAATGTGGGGATCAATCCCACAAACCATGATCATGACCTGAGCCAAAAATCCAGAGTTGGACGCTTAACCCACTGAGCCACCCAGGCACCCCAAGGTACAGTCTTTTTAAAAGTTAAAGAATATGCTGGTTATCTGTGAACTGCACTACTTGACTACCTGAAGCACAACCATGACACCCAAAGTAGCAGAAAATGAGGGATTCTAACTTTATTATATGCTCCATTCCAACTAAGGTATCAAGTTTACCAAAGACTTACCCTTTGAGCTCTTTCTTTTAAATCTCGGTCTTGTGCTAAAAATGATTCCAATTTTTTCTGGACATCTATAAGTTTTTCTGGATTGATTCTTTGTAACAAAAAAATAGAGGTTAAACTAAGACATTTCAATTTTAGAAATTGAAAATAGTGTACAGCATTTTCCTCAGTATTTTTAAATCTATAACATTATTTCTCATCTAGGAGCCAGATTAGATTGAAATTATACTAAAGGTAAATTTGACTCTCAGGATTCTGCATAATGCAGGGGGGATAAAAGATCAACATTAAAAATCTTCTCTAAATGCCCCATGCTAAGTGAAAGATACTAAGGTTAACATTCAATTATCACTGGTTGCTTCCTAAGTCCATTAGAAAATAGATTCTCATGGGAGATCTGTCCATACGGTAGAATAAATGAAAGTTAATATCATTGTTGTAAGTACTTCCAGATTCAGCCAAATATCATAAAACCAATTTCAAATAATAAACAAGGAGCCAAGAGATAAAAATAATGTTCTCCTTATCTGGAAATCAAGTACAATGTACCAGAATAGCTACTTCACTCCACCAGGGGGAAGCTATAGGAAAGAATGAAATTCTTACAAGGGTCTATGCTTCACAAAAGAAATCCCACTTGTTTCCCTGATTTTAAACCAAACCACTTTGCTCCTGCAAAGCTGGAGTAGTGGTAGATGGGGGTGGATGAGATGGTTTTTACTTTAATTATAAAATCACTATAAAATTAAAGACACAAAAGGTAGAAAACTTTCAGTCTCAACAATTTCAACTCACTCTTGTTCCATCGAACCCTTAACCAACCCACCTACCCCGCTCCCCATCTAAACACCCTCCAAATTATTTCCCTCCAAGTAAAGCCAGGATATTTCAAGGACCCCACTGCAGGTGCAACTCTGATCCTGATCAAATCTGCTGACAACCTGAATATCTTAAATGAAGCACAGTCCTCTGAAATGGACACACAACCCTACATATTTCATCTAAGACATGTAATCCTTTCAACCACTGATGCCCGCTGAGGCTAACAAGTTCTCTCCATTTCATCTTATTTTCTCCATTAAGATTCTTCCAGAAAATGTGTTTAAAAAAACACAAGCAAACAAAAAAAGTCACAAACCAGACAGCAGAAGAGGAGAGGGCGGAGGGAATGAAGTATACGTAATTCAGCATGACAAATCTGTGCCTCTCTTCTGACGGTAACATCAACAGCAGTTCTTACCTGATTTCTTTCACAGGCACTTTCTTCTGAAGAAGCTGCTGGACCATCCCTTTCTCTTCTGAGGGAAGCAAAATTAATAAAGCTTCACCATCCTCTTTGTACCTAAAGAAAAAAAAAATCTTCCACATCAGTGCAATCTGCATTTTACATTTCAAAGATCTGATGAATAGGTGACAAAGAAGCAAGTTCACCTAATTAGTAAATATTAGGAATACCATATTGTTCACTTCTGTAAGGACAGACAACTAAGGGCTCTGAGCACCTTTTTCAACATTTCACTACTAGTTATAATTCCAAGTGACTTTTAGGCCATACCAAGGCAGGAGAGCCAGATCCTAAGAAACAAATCAATTAAAGAGAATTTCTTAAATAGTTCTCTATAGCAACTTCTCATTAAAGCCACAAGACTATTAGGTTACGATTAGTCATGTAAGAACATGGCACTCACTATATTAAGGAATCAAATCATCTTTCTGGAGATTTTATACCTTGGGAATAGCACTGTTTAGTGCCATCATTTTTAAGAAATGGATCTCTGCTCAAGTGAAAAGTTATCCTCCAATCCACGTGCTTCTCTTCCCTCATCTAGCAAAATTCTTATTTCATGCTGTACCACCAGAAATTTCTACATAACTGGGCCACGATGCAGCCACAGTTACTAAGCCTCTTGTGCTACTTGTGTACAGATTCCCCTTATAACTCGGGGTCAGCCATTATGTGCAAGCAGTAAGATAAAACGAACTGGACATCTGTGGAATATTTTTTAAACACACAAACGGAAAAGTATTCTCATCAAAGCACTCTATTCAGGGTTCATGTTATAAAATGTGAGGAGCAAATTTTTATAGTTAACCAAATACGTTATTTAGTGAGAAATTGTGTGCCAGGCCGAAACTGTGAAGAACACAAAGACATAGAAGACTATTTCTGTCTTCAGTGATCGAACAATCTAGCTGACTAGAAAACACAAACACACACAAAATCAAGACAATGTCCCCAAGATGGTACGGTACTAAATGTCAAAGGATGACCAGGGGCCATAAATGTCACAAACTCAGAAAAGGAAAGAGACCACTTGGCCGGGGGGGGGGGGGGTTGTCAGGGCCAGGTGTAATTTGAGGAGGACCTTGAAGATGAACAGAAATGGAAAAGATAGGATCTTTCAAAGGGGCAGAAACCAGAAAAAAGGGCAAATTTAGCTAACTTAAGATAGGAAAAACCCAACTGAACCAGTATAACCAAATGGACAGCAGGAAGGATTTCCAGATGGGAACATCAGAGTCTGGATCTAGAGAACGCTGGATAGGTGTGTATACAGAGACAGAATACCATTGTACATAATTTTATCAATGAATGCTAGAGGCAAAAAATTGTGTTGACTTACAAAAGTACTATAAAGATGGAAGGGCAATTTCATCTCATATTTATTTTAAAACTCTACTCCAACACACAAGGTGAAATCCCAGTGTAATAGCTTAATAGGAATATCTACGTATATGTATATACTTTTATGAGTACACACACAGAAATGTATGAAATAAAACATATCAAAAGTGTTAAAAGTTATCTTTAACTCATAAACAAACAAAAGAAAATTTAAGGGGCCACTAAATGCCAGGCACTAAAGCTGACATAGTTCTGGCTGTCCCACAGCTTACACACTATTAAGGTCAGACACTAAAACAGCAAGGAACAATAAAGTTGTAGGAGTGTTAGTAGGTGTACAGAAAGCTAGAAAAACGTAACAGAGAACTACACTGAATGCTGTCCAGGAATCAAGAAAACTACCCTGAGCAAATGACTTATAAGAGCAGAGACCTAAAAAATTAGGAATCACTTAAACATTAGGGAAGAGTCAAGTTTTCCAGGGAGAAAAGGCAGCATCTGAGGAGAGTCCAGTGGATAGTTTTGTCTTCTTAACGCTGCTTAACTTTTTCTAGGGTTTCTAAATGCATAGGTATTAAACAGGAGAGAGAGTAAAGCTTTTACTGTTTCATAAATGAGAAACTAGTACCAAATACCTTCCTCACTGTATTTCAACATCTATTACAATTCAAAATGTTTCATCATCATTTACTATGAAGAAATATGAAAAACCATTCCCCTTAAGCAGTATTGGATTAATCCATTTGTCAAGGCAGAAATCACTAGTATATGAAGTAGTGAGGTGATACACAGAGCAGACACAGTATCTGAGAGACATCTCAACTTCTTTTTTATTAGTTTGAGAGACAGAGACAGACAGCAAGGAGGGAAGAGGCAGAGAGGAGACACAGAATCCAAAGCAGACTCCAGGCTCTGAGCTGTCAGCACAGAGCCTGACGCAAGGCTTGAACCCACAGACTGTGGGATCATGACCTGAGCCGAAGTTGGATGCTTAAGTGACTGAGCCACCCAGGCGTCCCGAGACATCTCAACTTCTGAAGCTCCAAGAGCTCACTAAAGACATGTTAAAGGGAAAGGGGACAGATAGCAGCTACTAATGACCACTGCGCTGTGCACTATATCAAAATGTCCCCAAGGTAGCCAGTCTCTTGAGATGAGGTCAATTATCTTCAGAAGTAAGAAAGTGTATCTCATGGGGCTCAAAGAGGACTAATTAGGAAAAAGGGAAATGGATATGAGTGGGTTGAAGGGAAATTGATCTCTTTAACATTCTATATCCAAATTCAGAGATGGAGAGAGAAAATAAACAATCCACCAGGTCTACATAATGTGGCCCAGAACTGGGGAAAGGGGTGGAGTGAAATCTCTAAGGTATCAAAACCGCAACCCCTGAAGCCCTCAGATCTTTTTTTTTTTTTTTAATTTTTTTTAAATGTTTTATTTATTTCTAGGAGAGAGAGAGACAGCATGAGCAGGGGAGGGTCAGAGAGAGGGAGAGTCACAGACTGAAACAGGCTCCAGGCTCTGAGCTGGCAGTCAGCACAGAGCCCGACGCGGGGCTCGAACCCACGAACCACGAGATCATGACCTAAGCGAAAAGTCGGACGCTTAACCGACTAAGCCACACAGGCGCCCCATGAAGCCCTCAGATCTTCAGATGGATGCCTGAGCAGGAATAATCAGCTTAACCATGACACCCATCTTGTCTACCCATTCAGGCACCCAGGGATAATCTGGAAGAATGGAACAGGATTTAAGTCACACAAGGGCCATATCCAAACCTTTTACAACTCTACTCAACAAACAAACAGATCTGCACAGGGTTAAAACAGAATGTAACACTGGAATTTAAAAGAACAAAATTCCCAAAGGAAAATGGAAAAACAAATGTCCCAAGTTGAACGCCACAATGCAAGCTCTACAGAAAAGCTCACAACTGGCCCCTTTACCTAATGAACATCACACACATCTTTTCCCGAAAATAACATAAAGCACAAATTATCTCCTACACACCAACACCCAAAAATTTCCAATAACCTTTCATTTTAAAAATAAAAACACATTTGAAAAGAAGGCAGAAGCACATTTTTTTTTCTTTCAAGTGCTTACAATGGTTGTCTATTTACCCACGAGCTAGCTTTTTAGATTTCAAAAGCAATACAGAAGGACTGAGGCTTGGTATGTGCATAAAGAGAAATAAGTGTTCTTCACAAGATGTACATACTGGAACTCCATGTGACATAGGTTATTGTAAGAAACATTCTAGGCACCAAGTAAAAGCCCTGCAACCAGAACACAACAACCACAACAATCTCATTTTCACCATCTGTAGTGGCACCACGTCACATTTATGTATTACTTTAGAATTTAAGAAGAACTTCATTTTACATTAATTTGCCAATCTTTTTTATGCAATTGGTAGAGAAGGCAAATTTCTGGAAAGACCAAGAAATTATCCAAAAACACCCACCAAAAAAATAGAAATACAAAACAAAAAGAAAAATCTCCAGCTAATCATTACATAGAAGAGGCTTTAAACTTGCAGTTCATTACCTTTATCACTATACCAGGACTCCCTCCAGAAGGACCCCTAAAGGTTGATCACAACTGTCTGCCTTCACACACTATAGCTCACTGGCATTTCTAGCTCCGTGTGGGAGACCCAGACCACTGACTTCTGGGTCCCACTGGTAATTTTAAGCTCAAAAGAAACTCTGGCCCAAGGAAGGAAGAAAAAGCCTGCAGTTCTGGCATGAATTTGCCTTCCCTCCAGTAACCGCTAGTCCTCAACCATTCCAATGCCTATTCCCAACACACAAACTCCATTCTAGCTAACACTTTAAGTGTCCCTTAAATTTTGCCCATTCAGCAAGGTCTGCCAGCACTAACAACTGCCTGGCCATTCTTTCTCCCAGCCTGGTTCTCCAAGTTACAGAGCAGGGTGTAAGAGATTCTATTTACAATAATTCCCTTTTTGTAATTTTAAAAATATATACAGGACATACATGAAAATTTCTCTAGGTCGTAAGATGTGGGTGGTACGTTCATTCTACCAGCATCTAGAACCTATACAGTGAGGGGTTCAGAGTGGGCGGCTCAGGCAGTTGAGGATCCAACTTCAACTCAGGTCAGAGCCCTGCATCAGGCTCTGTGCTGACAGTTGAGAGCCTGGAGCCTGCTTCGGATTCTATGTCTCCCTCTCTCTCTGCCCCACCCCCCACCCGCCTCCCTCTGTTACTGTGTCTCTTTCTCTCTATAAACTTTTAAAAACATAGAATCTATATAGTGAATAAGCAGTATTTTTATAACAAAACACAAGTTATTGCAAAGTAAGAAATAAAGATGTATATACTTTTAAGATCTACATCTTTTGTGTCATTCTTACTTCATTTAACACAACTTAGTACTATTAATATTAGGGTACTTCCTTATCTTGACCAGTACATTGGAGGCATATGTGAATGCATGTTCCATACCTAGCATACATTTGTACCTAAAAGCTGCTCACCAAATACCGGTGAGTAAACAGATGTAAAAAACCACCAGAAAGTTGCATAAGCAGATAGAACACTGCATTTGGAGTCAAAAGAACTGAATTCAAGCCCCAGCTACTATTCATTAGCTTTATAACCCTGGTAATAAATCATTTCATCACCATATACTACACTCTTATTTATAAATTATATGCTTTTTAAAAAAAAAAAATGTATTAAGTGTTTATTTTTGAGTGGAAGGAACTGAGAGACATCTCTGACCCACAGCCAGAAGAAAGACATGAACCCTGCCAACAAGCAGATGAACAGGCTTGGAAAGGGATCCGGCTCCAGTTGAGCCTTCAAGTACTGCGTGACAGCGCGATCGCAGACCCGGGCTCCAGACCTGCAAGGATGTGGAGGAGCATCCAGAGAAGCCAAAGGAGCCACCTCTGCGTTTCTGATCCACGGAAACCAGGAGAGAACGTCTGGTTCTTGGTTTATGCCACTAAGTCGTAGGGTAATTAATTTTAGGGAGGCTCTGATTCATGAGTCTGATTTGAGAAAGTAACTGTGTTATCTCAACTGTCTACTCTGCCAAGCCCTGTTCTAAGCACTCGGGGTGTATCAATTAAGTAGACATATTTCCTTACCTTTATGGACCCTACATTCTAGTGAAGAGAAAGAGATGCATTGTAGTAAGGAAATGCTCTAGGCTACATGAAGGTATTAAGGGCTATGGGGGAAAAGGGAAACACAGGGGAAGGGAAGAGTAGTTGGGGCAGGTTAAGAAAGACAGTCATGCGGATGCTTAAGGAAAAACCATTCCTGTAAAAAAAAAAAAAACAGTAATATAAAGGCCATGGGGGGTAGGGGGAAAGGAGGGGGCGGGGGAGGGACATGCTTGGCATGAAGGAGAAACAGTCTGAGCAGTGTGGAGCACAGACACAAGCAGGGAACAGAAAGTAGGGTTGGAGGGGACTGAGTAATATCAAGCCACTGGCTTTTATTCTGAATGAACAGGAAGCCGTCAGAGGACTGACGTGATCCGACATGGGTGTAAAAGGATCACTCACCTGCTGTGTTGAGAAGGGACAGCAAGAGGGTAAGGGGGAAGTGCGTGGAACCAGCTGACTCCTGAGAAAACTCAGCCCACTTACCTACCTACCTCTGTAACTATTTCAGCCCTACACTATCCCAGCTCAATGCTTCTTGATGCAAAAGAATTGGTTTTTCCCGTTCTAAAAAAAAAATCTTTAAATTCTAAAGAGCAGACCAAGGCAGAAGGCCACGTAAAGCAGCACCAGTACATCCAGAAGAAACAGGCTGAATTTAGGATCTTCCTAAGTCTAAGTTAAAGGCATTAAAGAAGCACACATTTGGGGCGCCTGGGTGGCTCAGTCGGTTAAGCGCCCAACTTTGGCTCAGGTCATGATCTCACGGTTCGTGGGTTTGAGCCCCGCATCTGGCTCTGTGCTGACAGCTCAGAGCCCGGAGCCTGTTTCGGATTCTGTGTCTCCCTCTCTCTCTGATCCTTCCCTGCTCTCTCTCTCTCTCTCTCAGAAGTAAAACATTAAAAGAAATTTAAAGCCCACATTTTCACTAGCAAAAGACAGCTCTTGTCTCATACCTCAGATATTCAGAATAAGCTTCAGTAAATTAATGCTCATAAAAATTGTCTTTTCACTCCTATTATTTCAACTTACAGAACAATTAAAGATACTTTTTAAAAACTCTCTTATTTTTTTCCATAAAGTAGCAGTATTTTTCACAAACCATAAACTCTTCAAAGTTATCACAGCAAAAATTTTAACTACTTTGCATCCTCTGCTGCTGCTGCTGCTGACCTACAGAGCAGCCGAGTGCAAGGCAAAGAACTGGCCTCTGCTGCCCCCTAGTGGATGCTCATGCTGCTGTCTAAATCCGTCACAAAGACTGAGAGCCAAAAAAACGCAGCCAGATGGGAATTATGTTACCCGACTCTAGGAAACAATAACCATATAGATAGATAGATAGATAATATAGATGATAGAGATATAGATGATATATATATATATATAGAGAGAGAGAGAGAGAGAGATGATATAGAGATAGAGATAGAGATAGAGATAGAGATAGAGATAGAGATAGAGAAACTCACTTTGTTTTTAATGTAAGCTCTAGGCCCAATGTGGAGCTTGAACTCATAACCTTGAGATCAAGAGTTTCATTCTCTACTGAGCCACTAAGCACCTGGACTCTCACCTTTTGTGTTTAAACTCCCAAATGTTTACATATGATCAGTTATATATAACTCACATCTTCCATCCACAGATTCCTACTCCCCAAATAAAAGCATTTAAAAAAGAGTATCCAATGTATACCTACTCACCATTCACCAATTTTTTACTGTCAAGTGCACATTTTTCTAAGAAAATGGAAGAGCATGGATTTATCAGTACCAAAAACTGCAAGCCCTAAAAACAATAATTTTTAAGTAATGTATCACAGAATACAGCTTGATAAAATTATGTTCCTACTCTTTGCCTTCCCTGTCTCTAAAAGATATCATTTTGTTAAAAGGGATGTGGATGATTAAAGAAAACAGACACAAATTTTCCCCATACTAAGGATCATGAGAATTTTTAGTGAATAAATTAAAACAAAATGCTTCAAGACAAGTACCTAAATCATTATTTTCACTTAACTAACACACTTAGAAAGGAAAAAAAAGATTCCACAAACCTTAGCTATTTTGCCTGAATGCATTTCTCTGTATTCGTATATTATAGCTCACTTCCACAAGTAAACATTATCTGGCAACCCAGTTTTAATTACAGCAAAAACACAGGATTTTAATTAGTTTCAAATTTTAATTTAGCCTTTATTCAATTCAATTATTCAGTCTCATGGCCCACAAAACTTTCTAATTATCTGTAAGCCCATTAATGGCAACTTTTAAACTGCAATTTCATTATTTTTGTTATTAAACTGCCCAGGAAAAAATAAGTATTGCATGTCCTAAACATTTCCAATGACTACTCATCTAAGAGAGTCAATTCAAAACATTTTTAATTGGTTACGAGGGATCAAACAGACTTGTATTTTAAAAATTAATGACATTAGAAACTGCATTACAACAGTTTTTCAAATTAGTATTTTCTTTTCAAACACAATCATGAAGTCATCGTAGCTCCTTTTCATCTCCAGTCATTAGGACCAATTTAATGTCCACCCTGGCATGTTCGACTACACTAGATTTTTAACAACCTCTCTGGGAACCAAAAACCCTGAAATATTCCTCTTTGGTGAACTGTTTTCTGATGCAATGAGATGTCCAAGCATCTTCATAAAGGAAGAATAATTTTAAAAGACTGTTTAAAAGTGTCCTATAAAGAACTCAGTTTTCCCCATCTATATCAACACCAAATGGCACAACTAACATGCCTGTGTGCTCCCAGAGCAAATATGCGCAAGAGGCCACATCCTACTTTCTCTAAAATGGAAATGTGCACATGGGAGCATGTACAAACTCATACATGCTACACATTTACTTAGAAGAGTTAGACAGTAGAGGAATACTCATTCCGCCAACCACTACTTGGGACTTCTGAACATCTCACTATGAAAGATAACCCAAACGTGTATCCAACACAAGTATCACTGATAACACCACCCACCTTCCTATAAAATGGAAAACAAGACTGCTGTTCTACCCAGGTCGTTTTCCTTAGACCCCATCTGAAACTAAAACACAACCACTTTACAGGCAAGTTCATCTAACGGTACAACAGCACCATATACAGAACCCAGTTCTAACTTTATTGCTTATTCAAATTATATTGTAAACTGCAAAAAAAAAAAAAAAAAAAAAAAAAAGACTAACCTTTGCCCCTGTAGCACATAAATTCCATTTTTTGAAGCTTTATCTTTCACTATTGTACTATTCTCTCCCTTCATGCTGGTCAAAAGAAATGCGCTTGAGTACATTCTGATTATAACCCATGTTTAATGGCCCGCAAGATAAACGTGAATCATAAGCAATCAAACATGTTATGAAATTTTTTAAATGAATAAAATGAAGGGCTCTGCTTCTTCTCAGGCTGCAGAAGGACATGAAAAACCTGCACTTCAGCCAAAACATAGAACAAAATTTACCAGATACTACCAAAAAGGAAAAAAAAAATCTTTAAAGACCCCCATGCCTGTGGATTCAAAGATATTAACTACATGGCAAAGAGATTTACTAGACGAACGGGGATAGCGACCACTGGGGGCTGTTTGCTGAAAGGGACACAGGGCAAGCAGAAGAGAAGGAAAGTCACTGCTTAGAAGATGGTCTAAATCTTGGGTCTAAATATCCTGCCATAGGGCTTCTGGGTGGCTCAGTTAGTTTAAATGTACAATCTCAATTCAGGTCATGATATCACGGTTCGTGAGTTCGGGCCCCATATCAGGGTCTGTGCTGACAGCGCAGAGCCTGGAACCTGCTTCGGATTCTGTGTCTCCCTCTCTCTCTGCCCCTCCCCAACTAGTGCTCTGTCTCTCTCTTAAAAATAAACATTAAAAAAAAAAATTTTTTTTAACAAAAATCGGAAGTAACTGTTGCCAGGGTAGACCAAGAGTTGGTATCTCTTCCATTATCAAGTACCAACGTCTCACCAACAACCATACTATAAATATTCATCCAGTTTTGATAAGGAAATAAATGGTACCAGGTAAACCCAAAGACACAGTCTGTGGCCAATCATAATTACTCTTAACCTGCTGTGATTATTCAGACCATTTCCAATTTGTAACCATTACAAACGTCAATAAGATGAACATCTTTATGTAACTTTACCCATCTCTGTTTTCTTAAGATCAGTTTTTAAATCTGGAACATGAGGCAAAAGGAAGAACTCTAAGGCTTTAATAATTATTAACACATGATTTCCAGGAAGATGTTAGCCATTTAAAATTCTACCACGAGCAAATATCTCCCAACTGCAACAGCAAAGAAAAGAGCCTGCACACCTACCTGGCAGTTCTACCTGCTCGGTGAATATATGTGTTGGCATCCTCTGGACAATCAAACTGAAGAACCCAATTCACAGCTGGGAAATCTGAACAGAAGGAATGTCAAGTTAGGAAACTAGTTACAAGATCTACCCTGCTACACTATTTTTATTTTACGTTATCAATCATCACTTGCTAGGACTTTCCATCACATCAAACTGATAGAGATCATCTGTGAACTTTATTAAAAATAAAATTAACTGCAGGAACCAAGAGATAATAAACAATTCTCCTTGGACAGTGACCTAAAATTAATGACAGTGTTTGAATACAAAGATTATTTTGTATCTGAAACAGAAGAGATTGCTTCCTGTCAGACAAATAATGAAATTTTAATAACCTGAAAGAACCCACTTCTCATGTGCTCTTAGTGAACTATATAAAACTGGTTTCCCAATTTAAATGAAACTTTACACTTCTTGCTATTCTCCATTCAAGGTAATGATTCTTTTTAAGTCCTTTTTCTCAATTCTCAGCAACAGTTATTCCATACACATTTCTGGCTATACAGGTTTTCACTTACTTCCAGATGCCCTGTTCTCAACTCCTTGAAAGAACTACCTTTAGACATTAATAGATTTTGCTGTGAGGACTTCAGATCAATTTCTATAATAGAGAAAAGGGCTGATAACTCAAGGAAGAGGAAGAAAGATCTGCAAAGAAGAGTGCCAGGATGACAAATGTGCATGAGGTTTATAGAGCATCCAGTGCGGGTGAGAGCTGGAGGTGGAGCGCTGCAAGAGGCGGAGGGTCTACAGGAAGAGAAAATGGACCGGGTTTGAACTGGCAGAAAAGTAGGCGTGGGACATCTGCGGGACCATTTGAGAAAAATCAGAACTGGCTTCACAAATGAAGCAAATCTTCTATGAACTCAAAAACACTAGGTACACTATGTCCCGCAGAAGACAATCACACAGCCCAGACGAGGTAAATACAAAATGCTGATTTTACCAAAAGTCATGGGAGAATACAAGCTAGAGAGCTTTAGAAACATGTATACTTGGCTACTGCCTCAAGTCACACGGGAATGAACGTATATAATGTCTGAGAGACACTTTAAAACACTCCAAGACAATCAAGGAGACTGGAAGAAAAAGGGAATCATGGAAAAGACGGTTGCTGAAGCTGGGGAATATACATGAGGGTACCTTGGTGTATTCTTCATGTATGTTTAAAATTTGCCACAGTGATTAACATAAAATAAAGTCACTGAACAATTTAAATTACCACCTACTTACTCTCTTGTCCTATGGTCTTATCTCTACTCCCTGTAATTACTTCCATACCCAATCCCACCACCACAAAGCCACCAGCTGTAAAATAGTATCACAGTGGCTTTTTCAAAGTTTAAACACATTAAGTATGCTTTTAAAACAAAAACATTTGGTGAAAAAATACACTTCAAATTTTCTTGTTAAGTTGTAACACTTTATCAAGTTTCCAGTTTTCAAAGAAACATAGAAAGGTGTTTTTATGCCTTTAATCCAACTTTGATTCTCTGGGCTGCTCAGCATCCTCGGATTGTTACCACAAGCAATAAAAACAGAAGATGAAAATATGACCAAAATTTTCACTGATGTGTCCTTATTCATCTCAGTTATCAATTTACTTGTTTTTCTAAGAAAAGAAGGCCCAATTTTTTGAGTGAAACTATGGGAATTCCCAAATCCATCCATTTATAAGCAAATTCTCTATCCCACGATCACAGAATAGGTTCTTCTAGGTTCTCACCCAGCCCCCTGGCTGCAATGTCGGTAGCGAAGAGGACGGCGGCCTTCTTGCGCACGAATTCGCTGTAGACCTCCATCCTCCGCATCTGCTGCTGCCGGCCGTGCAGCGCGAGGATGGAGAGCCCAGGGCGCAGCCGGCAGAACACCCGGTACAGGTACTGGACCTAGGCAGGAACAGGAAAAGCAGTCTGGTACTTGCGGATAACAGCAACAGCCATGCAAACCCGGAAGACGAACAGCAAAGCAGCTTTAAGGAGCACGAGTTTCACCCATCAAAATGTGTAGGGCAGGGAAAGGGAAACGCAATCTACAGTTGTCGTCTTCGAACGCTTTTTGCTCACAGGATGTCTCTAAGAAATTTTTTTTTTTAATATGCTCCCCTGAGGGGCACCTGGGTGGCTCAGTCAGTTAAGTCCGAAAGTGTCTGACTCTTGACTTCGGCTCAGCTCATGATCTCACAGTTCGTGAGTTCAAACCCAGTGTGTCCCATGAGGAACTGCACACTGACATCGTGGAGCTGCTTTGGAATCTGTTTCCTTCTCTCTCTGCCCGTCACCTGCTCTCTCTCTCTCTCTCTCCCCGCCTCTCTCAAAATAAATAAAAATTTTTTAAAACTTTTTAAAAAAGGCTCCCCTTACGTTTCAATTTGATAGCTGACATTTTTTCAAGTGTCATTAATTACAAAAAATGTAATGTCTGGTATATTGTAAATATGGAGAATTTAAATACCTTACACATGTATCCAGTAGATTCTAAGGATCAGGGTGATTTGATACCCAAAATCATTTTTAAAATATGTAAAGATAATTAAGGCCATGCTTGTGTGTGAAAGAGGGCCACTCAATTTTGCTGTGACCTCAAAATCCTATTTAAAAAATTCAGTCTTTAAAAAAATATGAAGACAAAATAAACTCAAGAGAAAGAAATTTTGCATTTCTTCTCCTCTTTGAACTTTTATGTCAATTTCCTGATCCCACAGAATTTTCTCTTAATAGTTTTATGCTTCAGAGTCTTGTTTATCTTATCAATATTTATGACTTTCTACTATAAAACGTTGATTATTAGTATTAGTTTCTAACACCCCTATGGCCATAAAGCTATTAAAAATTCTCAGAATGAGCTATTACTAGATTAGTATAGAACTGCCCAGAAATGTTAGAATTTGAAAAAAAGCAAAACAAAAAATACTGATAAACATAATAATTTTGTTATACAACACTGGACGTTATTACAGCTCTTCATATATGGAAGTAAATGGAGCTGATTGTTGGCTTTACTTCTCTTTAGTTTACATATTAATAAATGAACACTACTTGATCAGTAGACTGAGGCAGAGTAAAGCACCACTTTATTCCTATTTCCTCTTTCTAATGTGCGTGTTAAGAAAATCCCTTCAATAAAAATACAGAAAATTGTACTAGAAGGAACGCTTGTGCACTGCTGGTGGGTATCCAGACTGCTGCAATCGCTGTAGAAAACCGTGTGGAGGTTTCTAAAAAAAATTAAAAATAGAACTACCATATGATCCAGTAATTCGACTTCTGGGTATTTATCTGAGGAAAACAAAAATACTAACTCCAAAAGATAGATGCAGCCTATGCTTACTGCAGCACTGTTTGCAAGAGCGAAGATACAGAAGCTGCAGTGTAATCCACAGATGAACGGAAAAAGATGACGGGGATATATACATACAATATTATACGGCCATAAAAAATGAAATCTTGACATTTGCAACAACATGGATGGAGCTAGAAGGAATAATACTAAGTGAAATAAGTCAAAGAAAGGTATGTACCATGATTTCACTTATGTGGAATCTAAAAAAACAAGCAAACAAAAGACAAAAACAAAGAAAAAAGACTCTTAAATATAGAGAACTAGTGGTTGCTGCTGGGGAGGTAGGTGAAACAGGTGAAGGGAATTAAGTACTTATCATGTAAGCAGTGAGTAATTTACAGAATCACTGAATCATTATTTTGTACACCTGAAACTAATATAACACCAAATTTTACTGGAATTTAAAAAGTAAATTTAAAAAAGAAAATGTACTGGAAAGGGACTGAACTCTCTGAACACCTATAAAATATGTCAAAACCATGACAGATAAAATTTATAACAATCCATCAGCTATTAAATCCATTAAGTCTCCCTACAAATTTTGTTAAAAGTAAAGAATGGCTGGGGTGTCGGGATGGCTCCATCAGTTAAGTGTCCAACTCTTGATATTGGCTCAGGTCAGGATTTTAAGGTCATGAGATCGAACCCCACATCAGGCACCACAGTGAGCGTGAAGCCTGTTTGGGATTCTCTTTCTCTCTCAAAATAAATAAACTTTTAAAAAGTAAAGAATGGTAAGCCCAGTGAACTGCAAAACAACTTGGTACCATGTTCTCAGTGCCACTCATTTTCCCAAGAGCGATATCCCCGGTGCCAGGAAGGCTCTCAGGGCCTGAGACGATGCACCAGGGAGAGTACAGACAGATGGACTCATGTCTCAGTTCTGCGGGTTTGCGGGGCCACCATGAGAAGGGAAGAGGGGAAAGGTGAACATGTGGACAACATACACACTTTCGGGCAAACCAATCTCAAAAAAGTACCTATGCACCTAGGAAGCATCAACTGAGTCCATGAACTTGCTGCAGTCTCCATCTCCTGAATCAAAACTGACCTTGAATTCCTGCTCTTGACAATACTCGCTGAGGTGGATGATTTTCCAAGATCACTCTGGCTAGAATGTGTGATAACTACAGGAAGGGAAGTGCGGGAGTGAAGAGAGCAGTCAGGATTAGGAGAAAGTCAAGCATGGCTGAGACTTAGCTTTGGCAGGAGGCCAAAGGCAGAGGTGGTAGAGAGCAGAATGGTGGGGCTAATAAGAGTTACCAATATACTGACTATGAAGTGAAGACTGGCAACAATTAAGGATTCAGTCATCTGAGACGGGGAAGAGGTGGAGGGAGAGATCTTCAGGATACGAAATCTTAAGTCATTTTTTGTATTTTAAACTTAAGATGCCCGCAAGACACTCAATGGAAATCTCTAGTATTCAAGTAGCTACACAAATCTGGGGCTCAGGAGAGTGGTTAGAGCTTGAGAAGTGATTTGGCAATTGTTAGAACACAGATGGCGTTTAAAGCCAGGGGAATGAAGAGGTTTCCTAAAAAGAGTATATGCAGGAAAAGGACAGAGTACAACAGACCACTAGCTATCTTCCCCATGAGCTGGAGAGAAACCCACTGGCATATTTATCATGCTAAGCACTCAAAAAGCTATAAACATAGAATCCATTTACTAAATGCCAACACCCATATATCAACAGGTAATGTGAAATACAGAAAGGAACATAAAAAATAATCAAGGTTCCTCCTCTTTAAGGGAAGAGACTAAGAAGTTTTCTTATTTATCAATGAATCCTTTATTCATTGCATATAGCTAATGTTAAAGAAATGTGTAACTGAATTAAAGACAGTCTAGAAGGATAGGAAACAGCTGATTATAACACGGAGATTGTGAGTACTGAAGAGCAACCTCCAGGTGGAATATTTGAGCTTAGCCTTAAAGGACATTTAACACTCCCTCAGCATTAGTGCAAAGGAGCGCAGGCAGGGCCCTCCAGAGATCAGCATGATCAAAGACATCGAGGCATGGAAATAACTGGCAGATTATAAACACCTGCAGTTCATCCCACCATTCAGCGGTGTGTTCTGTGAGTAAACACTGAGGGGCACGCTTATCATCGTGTTCCTCACCACATCTAGCACTATATTTATTAGAATAGAATAAACTGCTATTTATCTAACTGAAATTTGCTATTTTAAAAAAGATGATTCAACATGAATTACTTAATCATTCAGTACCTCTTTACAACTGGAGAAAAATACAATACTTTTCTTCTTCAGGTGGCTTCTCAAAAAGGAATACAACACGCTTATTTTTTGCTGCAGCTCGCAAACTATGTAGTTCTGTTCCAAAGTGGCAGGGGTGCTTATGAAAATAAGAGAAGGAAACACATTAAAAACATGCCACATTGGTTAACTTTGAAATTCACACCACACACAAAAAAATTAGAAAAAGAAAATATTAACAATGGCATGGCTCTCCAACAAATTTCTCATACAGATACACATGTACCCCAAAAGAGAACTTCTCAGAAATCAGAAATAGAATTGCACTAACACCATTTTGCAAATCCTGATGAAAGAGTGGATCCAGAATAATTGTCACTGACTGCTAAAACTTTTAAGATTAAAAAGCTATCTTTCCTGCCATAAAGGTGTTGTTTGATTCAGATTCGTCCTTTGGCCTATATCACTAACAATGAAAGCTGGGTAAAATATAAATCAAAAAAACTGAAGGCATCAGAAAGCAGCCAAGGCAGCTAGGATTTGAGGTGCTGAAAAAGAAAACAGACATGCTCTGAGGCCAGCCCTATACTCATCTCCACCTCTCCCTCAAAACATCTGCTGATTGGCAAGACGGTTAAGAACTGGGAGTAGCAGCACCCTTAGGCCTACACACATTAGTCCGAGATCCTTGAGAGGAGGAACCATGAAACACCAAATCCTAAATTCGTCATACGACTTTCTCATGAGAAGTGGGACAAACTCCTAAACTCAACACACACACACACACACACCCCAAAATGAGTGAAAACAAACAAAAAGCCACATGCAGGGAACTGAGAGCTGAGCAGAGATGCTGGCAGCCTCAGTGCTATGAGGTTCAGAGCCTGCCAGGGTGGAAAGGCTCTGGGAAATACCCACGCCTTTCAGCTGAGACTTCCAGAAGGGCTATACCTCAGGACTCCAGACAGAACAGAACAGCTCCAGAATCTAAAAGCCAAGGTAGCCCAGATCAAGGTCATCTGTCCCTACCACATCTATCTGCCACAAAAAAAACCAAAAACCATCTTTCGTGGTTTCACTACGAACCCAAGAAAATCTTTAAACAACACACAATACCCTCAAAAGAACAAGAAAACCATCAGCTAAATGTGACATTAGCTAATTTTGATATAACAGTAGTTAGAATAGAAATGTATCTTTAAAGAAAAAACCTGCCAAGATATCTTCCAAAAAATAGGAAGAAATAAAGATGTTCTCAGAAACTTCAAAATGAAATTCTTCCACTAGTAAACCTGAACTAAAAAGGAAATTTTTTTGAACACAAGAAATAAAAATACCAAAAAGGTTAACTATTTGGATAAATCTAAATAAATACTAATGTTTCAAAACGTATTAAGAACAGCTTATGAAGTTTAAAATGTGTGAAATTAAAATACATCACGATGAAGGCTGAGTGGAAAGGGTAAAGAGACTTAAAATAATGGGGTAAGTTAAATGTCAATGAACTAAATCCTCCAGTTACAAAGTAATGACCATACCTGATAACAATACTACATATTGCTTACAAAGTCAAATAAATCTAAAATGTATGGACGCATATAATGTAAAGAGTAAATGACCAAAGAAAACTCATCATGCAAACACAAATCAAGAGAAAGTTACTACAAGGAGACTAATATCAAACCAGACTTCAAGGCAAAAAGAATTAGCAGAGATAAAGAACAACATTTCATAATGATTAATGATACTAACGGGAAATGTAATATTACTTTTGTATGCACCTAACAACATAAGCTCAGAATAGACGTCTCAATTTTGAAATGCTTCATAAGTCACCACAGAATTCAACTTATGTTCACTGTAAAACACAGCAAATTACAATGACTCAAAGACAATTTTTTTTCAAAAAAAATGCATTATATGCACCATTTCACTGCAACAGGAATACAAAGAAACCACCCTGTCATATTTTTTCTAAGGAGACTCCGATACACAACTTCAGAAAGATCTAACATTTTAAAATTACTTCTCTGATCCTGCATGATTCAAGAGCAGATATTCTATACTACATTAAAAAATATTCTTGACCATGACATCCCCATGGTGTATTAACCCAGTTAATGGCTAGAGAAGACACTTCAATCATGACGTGAGGCAAAATTCACAAGAGCATCTGCTTTCTGTGGTGCTTCCAGTGAACCGGACATGAGAGAGCACGGCGCTCGTTAGCACATGACCTGCGGTTGTCGATCATCACTAGAGACAGAGCTTCTGAAAATCCCGTTTATTCTAAGTGATGCATTTCAGAAATCACTTATAAAATACACAGTATCTGCATTCAGATTTCTCTAACTCTGATGTACAGATAATAGCCCACTGTTATCTACAGAAATTGGTAACAAGAAATCGATGTACAATTAACATAAACCATGCGGTTTTAGATGCTATCTAATGATTGAAAATTTTGTATCTGGTAAAGACACTAAAGAGTTTTTGAAAATAGGCAGAAAGCAAACAGCAAAAAAACAAAGTAGAAAATCAAGAGGAGCCTGGGGGGACCCAACGGGTTAAGTGTACGACTCCTGATATCAGCTTAGGTCTTGATCTCAAGGGTTGTGAGATCGAGCCTGTCCAGCTACACGCTGACAGCACAGAGATTGCTTGGGATTCTCTCTCCTTCTCTCTCTACCCCTTCCCTGCTCTCTCTCTAAAACAAATAAACTTAAAGAAGAAACAGAAAATAAAAAGAGAGTCTTTAGATTATTAATTGTACCAAGAATTTCAATAGCTATCTCAGTATAACATTACAAACAAGGACCACTATCTACTCCATAGTAAGCTAAGGAGGAGACTACCTCCAGAATCTCCTGCTTCGCCATTCCTGAGTTCTTGAGAGCCAAGGATGCCAAAGTCCCTCCATTAAGAACGCCTGGAAGCATAGAGTCTGGCCTCTTCTAGGGCTTTCTTTAATCCTAAACATTTATTAGCTGAATAACATCAAGGTGGGCCCCAAGGCCCATATTCCCAGTAATTAAAAAACTTTCCAAGAGGATAACCCATCATTTTCCCCAATCTATTTCTTTTTAGACTAACATTTCATAGCAAGAAATGGAAGTTAAGATACAGAAAATGGTAGGTTGAATCTATATTGAGACCTTCAACACATATCTACTTATGTTCACTAGACAACATTTCTGCAAGTCACACATGACCATAATTTACAATGATTCATACCAAACATACAGACACAAACTTCCACTTGTATCAAAATACACTTTAAAACCTATTTCCTCCAACCCATTTCCCACACAGCCACACAACCCCAACACCCCCCATTTTATACAGGGGTAGTTGTTAACAAACACGTGTTCATACCTTACAGAAAGGTATGTGTTCCTCAGACCACATGGGAAATACTGCACTAGAGTATTCCCACATTTAAAGGTCCATCAACTATTTAAATAATTTTAAATAATATATTTTAATATGCTTTCCATATTTTATAACACATAAAATGACATCTAGTTTCCTTAAAAAGGTAGTATTAATATAAAATATCAAATTCTTATACTAAAAAGAACACTGATTTTTTTTTAACTGAATCAAATATAGCTGCAAGTAGTACATACCTGTATTTTGCTTTTTCATGAACCCAGACATACTCAGGGTTTTTCAAACTCAAGCGTGCAAGGTCCTTTACAGATTTGGTTTGTGTAGCTGAGAAAAGCAAAGTCTGACGTTTCTTGGGAAGATTTTCAATAATAGCATTCATGGTATCAGCAAAGCCCATATCCAAGATTCTATCTGCTTCATCAAGAACTAAAAAAAGATAATTCAAGATGAACTACAACATTTAAAATATACATTAGGCTAAATGCAATTAAATATCCTGGACCCGATCCTAGAAGAGAAAAAAGGGTATTAATGGAAAAAACGGTGAAATCCAAATAAAGTCTGGAATTTATACAATGGACCAATGTTAATCTTTGTTTTGACGAAATAACATGGTTACATACCACAGTTATGTAAGGTATCACAGTAGAGGAAACTGGGGAAAGGGTATAAAGCAACTCTCTGTACGATCACTGCAACTGTAAATATAGAATTATTCCAAAATAAAGAGGTGATTAAAATTAAATATACACACATTATGTAATATCACCAGAAGTGGATGTATCTTGAAAGATAAATTCTTGGCAGTGCCAGATAAAGAAGTATCTAATTTCATATACAACTACTTATATTCTTCTGATCACTTTGTTTTAAGAAAAAAAAAAAGTCTAGTTGTACTCTCTGGGATTAGAACCCATAGGCCAAAAAATTGTTTCCAGTAATTTCTCAGATGTTTTATTGAATAAATATTAAGAATAAAAATTTCCGCCATTAAAATTTATGAGGTCTCTCTCCTGAGTCTGAAATTGTTTCATTAGAAATTCATTAAACTCACCTAACATTTGGAGATTGGTAGCATGAAAACATATTGTTTCATCCATGTGTTGAAGAAGCCGACCCGGAGTGCAGACAAGTATATTTATGTTGTTGATCCTCTCAGCTTCATGTTTCAGATCCTGAAAACAGTTGTTTCTGATTACATAGACACATCACTGAACAGCCTGTGTATCAAAACTATAAAAGCCATCTGCATGTTACTTCCTCACAGCAATGTAGATATGCTACAAACAGAGAGGATTTCTCCTTCGATTTCTGCAGCACATCCAAATTTCTGGGCCAAATATAAGTCCTCAGTGAAGACCTAAAGAGCTCAGAGTGCCTCTAGATTCTTAATTATACCCAGGATTCTGAGGCCAAGAACAAATTTCCTACGAATGTTCCAAGTCTTCACTTCTCTTTACATCTGCCAGAACTGACTTAAGTGGAATCGTTGCCATTATTTAAGTCAGAACTCAGAGGCACTGAGCAGGCTTTCTGACACCATTCACTGTACTTTGTGGACTACAGTGGGGGAAGATGAGCTCTCTACATTCTGGAAGGTGTTGCCTTGAATGTTAGTGGTTAGAGCTGGGTGACAGGTACATAAGTATGTGAGGGTTTGGGCTGGAGGCTACTCTTTCTTCATGTATGTTTGCATACAAGTATTATCCTCACAGTCCAGAGGAGCCTCCAGCACAAACAGGCAGTGCAGGTGAACCAGAAGGTAGAGCAGAGGCTGGGCAGCAGGTTCTACCAACACCTAAAATCAATATTCCTCAAAATTATCTTCTACTCTAGAAAGCTGGAGTGACCATACTCAGATCAGCCCAAACTGACTTTAAAACAAAGACTGCAGGGGTGCCTGGGTGGCTCAGACGGTTAAGTGTCCACCTCTTATTTCTGCTCAGGTCATGATCTCACAGTTCATGAGTTCCAGCCCCATGTCACTCTCCGCTGGGAGTGCAGACTCTGCTTGAGATTCTCTCTCTCTCTCTCTCTCTCTCTCTCTCTCTCTCTCTCTCTCTCTCTCTCTCCCCCTCTCTGCCTCTCACCCATGTGCACTCTCTCAAAAATAAACATTTTTAAAAAATAAAATAAAAGACTATAATAAAAGAAGAAAAAAGAGCAATACATATGATAAATGGATCCTAGACACAACATTCGTAAATATTTATGCACCAAACATAGAATCAACAAAACACAAAAAATAACAACAGGCATAAAGGGAGAAATTGACAGCAATACAATATTAGCAGGAAACTTTAATACCCCACTTACATCAATGGACAGGTAATTTGCACAGAAAATCAATGAGGAAACACTGGACTTGAACAATACCTTAGACCACTTGGACTTAAGAGGTATATATGAAACATTTCATCCCAAAATCGCAAAATACACATACCTTCCAAGTGTAAAACAGAACATTCTCCAATACAGTTCACATGTTAGTCCACAAAACAAGTCTAAAATTGAAGACTGAAGTATATCAACCATCAGAGTGATATAGGCCTACCTCAAAAAAAAAAGGGGTGGTGCCTGGGTGGCTCAGTCAGTTAAGTGTCTGACTTCGGCTCAGGTCATGATCTCATGGTTCATGGGTTCAAGCCCTGCATCAGGCTCTGTGCTGACAGCTCAGAGCCTGGAGCCTGCTTCGATTCTGTCTCCCTCTTGCTCTGCCCCTCCCCGGCTCACACTCTGTCTCTTTCTCTCTCCAAAATAAATAAACCTTAAAAATTTTTTGAAAAAAAGAACAAAATCCAAAAATAAACAATGTAACTTTATACCAACAGGAACCAGAAAAAGAGTAGATAAAGCCCAAAGTTTCTCGAAGAAAATAAAGACCAGAGTGGAAATAAATGAAACAGTCTCAAAAAACAAAAAACAAAAAAGAAAATATCAACAGAACAAAAACTGGTTCTCTGAAAAGACTTATTTTCTACTGATAAACTGCTAATCATGCTCATGAAGAAAAAATAGAAAACTCCCTATTAAAAAAAAATCACAAATGAAGTTACAACCAAAACCACAGAAATAACAAAATATTATAAAGGACAACTGGAATTACAACAAACTGAAAAGTCTAGATAATAATGGATAAATTCCTAGATACATAACCTTGCAAGACTGAATCACGAAGACATAGACAACCTGAAAAAAACTGATTACAAGTAATGAAACTGAATTTTTTAGTGGGGCACCTGAGTGGCTCAGTCAGTTAAGCATCCCTACTTTGGCTCAGGTCATGACCTCACAATTTGTGGGTTCGAGTCCCACGATGGATTCTATGCTGACAGCTCAGAGTTTGGAGCCTGCTTCATATTCTGTGTCTCCCTCTCTGCCCCTCTCCGCTCACACTCTCTCAAAAGTAAACATTAAAAAAAATAATAATAGGGGCGCCTCGGTGGCTTTGTCGGTTGAGCGTCCGACTTTCACTTGGGTCATGATCTCACGGTTCGTGGGTTCAAGCCCCGCGTCGGGCTCTGTGCTGACTGCCAGCTCAGAGCCTGGAGCCTGTTTCAGAGTCTGTGTCTCCCTCTCTCTCTGACCCTCCCCTGCTCACGCTGTCTCTCTCGCTCTCTCTTAGAAATAAATAAAAACATTTTTAAAAATTTTAAAAAATAATAATAAATGAAAATAATTGAGTTTTTTTATTTATTTATTTTCAGAGAGAGCATGTGTGTGTGCACAAACAGGGGAAGGACAGAGAGGAGAAAAAGAGAATCCCAAGCAGGCTCTGCACTGTCAGCATGAAGCCCCATATGGGACTCAAACTCCAAAGCCAGGAGATCATGACCTGAGCTGAAGTCAAGAGTCAGGCACTCAACCAAATGAGCCACCCAGGCACTCATGAATCAGTAATTTTAAAAACTCCCAAAAAATACAAGTCCAGGACCAGGTGGCTTCACAGGTGAATCCCAACACTTAAAGAAGAGTGAGTACCCATCTGCCTCAAATTGTTCCCCAAACTGAAGAGGAAGACACACTCCCAAACTCATTTCCCAAGACCAGCATTACCCTGATACCAACACAAGACAATAACACCACACAAAAAAGAAAATCTTAGGCTGCTACCTCTGATAAACACAGGTGCAAAAATCCTCAACAAAATATTGGCACCCAGATTTAATGCAATCCCTATCAAAATACCAGCAGCATTTTTGACAGAACCTGAACAAAAAAAATCTCAAAATTTGTACAGAACCACAAAAGACCTTGAGTAGCCAAAGCAATCTTGAAAAACAAAAACCAAACTAGGGGTATCGTAACTCCAGATTTCAAGTTATACCACAAAGCAGTGGTGATTAAAATTGTATGGTACTGGCATAAAAACAGACATAGACCAATGGAACAGAACAGAAATCAACCTATAATTATATGGTCAATTTATCCTTGACAAAGTAAGAAAGAATATATACAATGGAAAAAAGACAGTCTCTCCAACAAATGCTGTTGGGCAGTCACATGCAGAAGAATGAAACTGGACCACTTTCTTATACCACACACAGTAATAAACTCAAAATCAATTAAAAACCATAAAAATTCTTGAAGAGAGCATAGGGAGTAATCCCTTCACATTAGCCATAGTGACATTTTTCTAGGGATGTGTGAGGCAAGGAAAATAAAAGCAAAGATAAATTATAGGAACTCTATCCAAATTAAAAGTTTCTTCAAAGCCAAGGAAATAATCAACAAAACTAAAAGGCAACCTATGAAATGGGAGAAGATATTTGCAAATGACCAATAATCTGATAATTTGCAAATTATCTGATAAAGGGTTAGAATCCAAAATGTATAAAAAACTGATACAACTTAATACTCAATGAATAATCCAATTAAAAAATGGGCAGGAGACATGAATAGACATGTTCCCAAATAAGACATACAAATGGCCAACAGACACATGAAAAGATGCTCAACATCACTGGTTACCAGTGAAATGAATGTCAAAACTATAATGAGATATCACCCCACACCTGTCAGAATGGCTACAATCAACAATACAAGCAACAACAGGTCCTGGCAAGGATGTTGACAACAGGGAACCCTTTTGCACTGTTGGCTGGAGTGCAAATTGGTATAGCCACTCTGGAGAACAGTATGAAAATTCCTCAGAAAGTTCAAAATAAACTCTATGATCCAGCAATAACACTAGTGGGTCTTTACCTAAAGAAAAAAAAAATACTAATTCAAAAGGATTCATGCACCCTAATGTTTATAGCAGCATTATCTCCAATAGTCAAATTATACAAACTGCCCAAGTGTCCACTGATTAATGAATAGATAAAGAACATGTGGGGGCACCTGAGTGGCTCAGTCAGTTAAATGTCCTACACTTGATCTCAGCTCAGGTCATGATCTCATGGTTTGTGGGATCAAGCCCAAGCCCCTTGAGGGAAAAAGTAGATGGAGATTAAAGAATACACCTATTATTATGGAAAAAAATAACTTAAAAAAATATTTGCAAATCAGATCCAACAATACATTTCAAGAATCATACACCACAATCAAGTGGAATTTATTCCAAAGTTGCAAGAACGGTTCAACATCTGCAAATCAACAGGATATACAACATTAACAAATGATTAAAATCATATGATCTCAATATATGCCAAAAAGGCATGACAAAATTCAACATCCATTCACAATAAAAACTCTCAACAAACTGAGTATGGAAGGAACGTACCTCAATATAATAAAGGCCATATATGACCAACTCAAAACTAACATCATATTCAATGGTTAAAAGCTATGAGCTTTTTCTAGCCAGAGCAAATAGGCAAGGAAAAAAAAGAAATAAACAGCATCCAAACAGAAAAGGAAGAAGTAAAACTGTCACTATACGCTGATACAGGATACTATATACAAAAAAAACCCTGAAGATTCAAGCAAAAAGCTATGAGAACTAATACATGATTTCAATAAAGATGCAGATACAAAATTAACATACAGAAATCAGTTGCTTTCATACACTGTAACAAGCAATCAGAAAGAAATTAAGAAAACAGTCCCATTTGAAATACAAATCAAAACCACACTGAGATACCACCTCACACCAGTCAGAGTGCCTAAAATGGGCAAATCAGGAGACTCTAGATGCTGGCGAGGATGTGGAGAAACGGGCACCCTCCTACACTGTTGGTGGGAATGCAAACTGGTGCAGCTCCTCTGGAAACCAGTGTGGAGGTTCCTCAAAAAATGAACAATAGAACTCCCCTATGACCCAGCTAGCACTGCTAGGAATTTACCCAAGGGACAAAGGAGTGCTGATGCATAGGGGCACATGGACCCCAATGTTCATAGCAGCACTCTCAACAATAGCCAAAACATGGAAAGAGCCTAAGTGTCCATTAACTGACAAATGGATCAAGAAGATGTGGTTCATCTATACGACGGAATACTACATGGCAATGAGAAAGAATGAAATCTGGTCATGTGTAGCAACATGGATGGAACTTGAGGGTGCTGTGCTGAGTGAAATAAGTCAGGCAGAGAAGGACAGATACCATATGGTTGCACATATAGGAGGATTAGGAGGAACTTAACGGAAGACCGTGGGGGAGAAGAAGGGGGGAAATGGTAGGGGAGAGGGAGGGAGGCAAACTATGAGACTCTTGAATGCTGAGAACAAACTGAGAGCTGATGGGGGTGGGGGGGAGGGAAAGGGGGTTATGGGCAGGGAGGAGGGCACTCGTGGGGATGAGCACTGGGTGCTATATGGAAACCAACTTGACAATAAACTATTTTTTAAAACTTAATTAATTTTAAAAAAGAAAAGGAAAAAAAAAAGAAAACAGTCCCATTTACAACTGCACCAAAAAAGAGTAAAATACCTAGGGATTAACCAAGGAGGTAAAAGACCTGTACTCTGAAAACTTAAAGGCACTGCTAAAAAAAATTGAAAACTACACTAATGGAAAAATACCCTGAGATTGCAAAAATATGGTTAAAATGTCCACACTACCCAAAGCAATCTCCATCAAAATACCAATACTATTTTTCTAAGAACTAGACCAAAGAATCCTAAAATATGCATGAAAGCACAAAGACCCCAAATAGCCAAAGCAATCTAGAGAAAGCAGAACAAGTTTCCTGTGTTGTATAGGTAACACAACTCCAGAAACTATATTACATAACTGTTGTAATCAAAACAGTATGACACTGGCACAAATTGGACACATAGGTCATTGCAACAGATCAGAAAGCACAGAAATAAACCCATATATACACTTTCAATCTATGACAAAGAAGCAAAGAATATACAATGGGAAAATGACAGTCTCTTCTATTCATGGTGTTAAGAAAACTAGACAGATACTTACAAAAGAGTCAAACTGGGCCACTATTTTCTACAAGATACAAAAATAAATTCAACATGTATTCAATACTTGAATGTAAGATAGGAAACCATAAAACTCTTAGAAGGAAACAGAGACAGTGATTTCTTGGTCATCAACTTTAGCAGTATTTTCTAGATACATCTCCAGGCAAAGGAAACAAAAGCAAAAATAAACTATTAGGACTTCATCAAAGTAAAAAGTTTCTGCATAACACAGGAAACCATCAAAACGGAAAGACAACTTACTAAATGAAAGAAAGCATCTGTAAATGACACATTTGATAAGAGATTAATATCCTATATATGATATACAATATCCCATAATATCCTGAAATGCCCTATTTATATATATGTCCTATATATGTATGTGTATATATTTACATATAATACAATATATACAAAAAAAGTTATAAAGCTCAAACAACCCAATTAAAAAGTGGGCTTAGAGGGGCGCCTGGGTGGCTTAGTCAGTTAAGCGTCCAACTTTCGCTTAGGTCATGATCTCGCGGTTCGTGGGTTCGAGACCCGCGTCGGGCTCTGTGCTGACTGCCGGCTCAGAGCCTGGAGCCTGTTTCAGTCTGTCACTCTCTCTCTCTCTGACCCTCCCCTGCTCACACTGTCTCTCTGTCTCTCCTAGAAATAAACAAAATATTTAAAAAATTTTTTTTTTAAAAATAAATAAAAAGTGGGCTTAGGACCTGGATATTTTCCGTGAAAAGCAGGCACATGAAAAGATACTCCATGTATCATAAGACAAATGCAAATCAAAACCACCATGAGGTATCACCTCATACCTGTCAGACTAATATCAAAAAGAATTAACTATTACGTGAGGAGGTGGAGAAAAGGGAACACACATGTATTATGGGTGGGAATGTGAACTGATGCAGCCTTTATGGAAAACAATATGGAGGTTCCTCAAAAAATTAAGAATAAAACCACCACACAATCCAGCAATTCCACTTCTGGGTATGTATCCTTAAAAATAACACTAATTTGAAGAGTTATACATCCCTATGTTCACAGCAGCATTACAATAGCCACGATACTTAAAGCAACCCAAGTGTCCATCAATAAATAAATGGATGAAGATGTGATGTGTGTATGTGAGTGAGACAGAGAGAGAGAGAGAGAGAGAGAGAGAGAGAGAGAGAGAGAGAGAGAGGATGTATGTGTGTGCATGCACACATGTGTGATGGAACATTACTCAGTCATAAAAAAGAATGAGATCTTGGGGCACCTGGGTGGCTCAGTAAGTTAAGCATCCAACTTTGGCTCAGGTCATGATCTCATGGTTCATGAGTTCAAGCCCCACATCAGGCACTGTGTAGTAACTCAGAGACTAGAGCCTGCTTTGGATTCTGAGTCTCCCTCTCTGCCCCTCTCCCCATACTCAGTCTCAGTCTCTCTCTCTCAAAAATAGACAAACATTAAAAAATTAAAAATTAAAAAAGAATGAGATCTTTCCATCTGCAACAACATGGGCAGACCCAGAGAATATTACCCTCAGAGAAATCAATCAGACAAGGACAAATACCATATGATTTCACTTATATGTAGAATCAAAAAACAAAACAAAACAAAAATGCAGAAACAGACCCATAAATACAGGAAACAAACTGATGATTGCCTGAGAGAAGAGGGATGGACAAAATGAGTGAAAGGGAGTGGGATATACAGGCTTCCAGTTATGGAATGAGTAAGTCACGGGGATGAAGGGCACAGTCAATAGTCACGCAGCAGCGGGTATGGTGACAGATGGTAGCTATGTTTGTGGTGAGCACACATAATGTACAGACTTGTTGCAACAGTATGCTGTACACCTGAAACTAGTGTAATTGTGTGTTTACTATACTTCAATTAAAAAATTCATTAAAATTTTTTTTAAATGTTTAAAAACTATCTTCCTTTCTTCTGTTGCTGACCCAATGTTCTGACTTACTCAACCTCTTTGATTATTTTCTTAAAAGGAACTAGTCCACGTATTCAAATGGTACCTTTCCCAAGTACAGTAACAAATAGAATTACAGGTTATTTAAAGTATATGAGTGTCAGAGAACCTCATCTACTCAGATACCCTCAAAAAATGGACTTTCTGAACCTTCAAAACTGTTAACCAGAACTCTAGATGACCATGACCCCACCGGATGCCAGCCTACCTGTTTAGATGAAATCTCCACCTCCTTCCTGTTAAGTGCCACCAGTTCCCCAATATCCATCCATTACAGGAAAACAAAGGACAAGACAAATGACAAACCTTTCCACCAATGATGAGACCAGCTGAAAAGTCATGATTCTTTCCTACTTTTCGGAGAACCTCAAAGGTCTGATAGGCCAGTTCTCTTGTAGGTGATATAATCAGAACTCCCAGCCCATCTGTTGAGGTCCACTGCAGACGATATAAGGCTTCCAACACCTCAAAAAAGACAGCAAATGATGTTTAGTAAGTCCCTTCAGGAGGCAGCATTTTGATTCCTAAGCCACCCGTGCTCCTCCAAATCAAAGGCACGTTCCAAGCAAAAGACACACCAGTCACAAGTTCCATCCAACCAGAAAAAGGAAATTCTTTGCTTGGTTTTTGTTTTTTTGTTTTTTTTTTTTTTTAATTTTTCTTGCATCCACCAGATGCCTCAAGTCATAGAGGGAAGAGAAAAAGTAAGGCCTCAGCAGCTTGGCTGCCGCCAGAGCACTGCCCAGAGGTGACTGGCGATCGATGAGAGGTATGTGCAGCCCTCAAACTATTCACACAGATTTTGGAAAAATATCTGTCACCATTTTCTGAACAGAAACCACATTAAAGTAAACTTTCATCTGTGTAGTTACTATAATTACACAGTCACTGAATTTTCTAGTTGTGGAGAGATATTATAAAAAACTGGATTTAAGAGAAAAATAAAAATGGCTTTTCAATACTTGAACAAAAACTCAAATGTAATTTTTCTAAGCCAATTATTTTGTAGGAATTAAATTATGAGACCAACGGCATAACTGAGATAGAAGTAAAGTCCTAAAAGGCTCTATTGTTTTATTGTTCAAAAGGACAGATATCAAAGTCCTAGAAAATTCTCAACAAGTCAATCTCCTTCAAGTGAGCATATTTCAGCTTTATCCTAAACAAGTGGCAAGCATAAATGCAACCTGCAGATTTGCAAGTGTAAGCGTATGAATAGCCTCCTGGGCCTTTCCGTGGTCCTCCTATGGGGTAGAAACACTCAGACCTGCCACCCAGGAACACCCCCGTCCTTCAGGAATGTAAAGGCTGGTCAAAGTAATCATTCATTCAAGCTACTGAGCATCCGCCATGTGCAAGGCATCGCGCTAGGGTGGAGGGAATATGGTGGAGAATAGGACAGCTGTGGCCCCTGTCTGATAAAGTTTGCATTCTAGCCAGAAAAATCCAACAGGAAACAATTCTTTACATAATGATTTCTACCTAGGCAAAAGGTTTTCAAATCATGTAACAGAGGCGCGTAGGTGGTTCAGCTGGTTGGGCGTCCAGCTCTTGGTTTCAGCTCAGGTCATGATCTCATGGTTCAACTCATCGGATCAAGCCCCACATTAGGCTCCATGCTAACGAGGTTGGAGCCTTCTTGGGATTCTCTCTTTTCCTCTCTATGTCCCTGGCCCTGCTCACGCAAAATGTTCTGTCCCAAAATAAGTAATGTTTTTTTTTTTTTTTAGAATAAATAACAGAGTGGATCAGTCGGTTAAGCATCCAACTCCCAGTTTCAGCTAGATCATGATCTCAGGTTCGTGGGTTCAGGCCCTGTGTAAGGCTCTGCGCTGTCAGTGCAAATTCTCTCCCTCCCTGTCTCTGTGCCCCTCCCCTGCTTATGTGCACTCTCTCTCAAAATAAATAAACATTAAAAAAAGTTTAGGGGCACCTGGGTGGCTCAGTTGGTTGAACATCTGACTTCGGCTCAGGTCATGATCTCATAGCCCGTGGGTTCAAGCCCCGCATCAGGCTCTGTGCTGACAGCTAGGAGCCTGGAGCCTGCTTCAAAATTCTGTGTCTCCTTCTTTCTTTCCACATCCCCTATATATACACTCTGTCTTACTCTCTCTCAAAAATAAACAAACATTTTTTTAAAATAAATCAGAAAATAAGTAAAATAAAATCATCTAACAGAGGACCTGACCCAGTATGAATAAACTACTTACTGGAACAAGGAAAGCCAAAGTCTTGCCGGACCCTGTCTTGGCAGCTCCGAGAACATCTTTCCCTTGCAAAGCCAGTCCAATGGTCTGCTTCTGTATTTCAGTTACCAAGCGGTACTGGGCTTCTTGCAAACCTGCACGTGGAAGGGAGGAAAGTGATATTGTAGAAAATCCCCGCAAAACAGCCATATGGACTGAACTGTGCCCCGTAAAACTCCTACAATGACGCCTAATACCCAGTACCTCTGACTATGGCTGTATTCAGAAACAGGCCCTTTCAAGTGATGATTAAGTTCAAATGAGCCCTGATGTGATGTGACTGGTGTCCTCCCAATAAGGGGAAATTTGGACACAAAAGAGACACCAATAGTGTGACTGTCCAGAGGGACAACTGCATGAAGATGCACGAGAGAGCCATCACCCCCAAGCCCAGGAGGAAGTCCTGAACAAGCCCTTCCACACTGGCTCTCAGAGGAAACTAAGCCTGCCGGCATCTCCAGCCTCCAGAACTGCGAGAGTTAATTTCCGCTGTTTAAGCCCTTCGGTCTGTGAGATTTTGTTCTGGTGGCCCTGACACACTAATATAAAAGATGTCACTTTTGCCGTCTTGTTCATTTTAAGTAACATAATTAAATCTTATTTTAATTTCTGAGAGGCTATTACATCTTGTTTTTTCACTACTGTTCTTTAAGCAGTCCAGAAAGGCGAGGAGAATGACAAATCAGCAAAACTCAAATGAATTCATAGTTTCCCGGTGTTAAAGGTTCAAGACATCAAAATTATTTGCCAAATGCTATCTTTCATGTTAAACACTCAAAATATTTTTCTATTTACAAAAAAACATAAAGAAATCCAACATGTCCCAAGATCACCATCCACCTACCTTTTAATGTTTTTTTGGACAAGGGGAAATCTGAAAATCTTGTAATTTCATTTACATTTATCTGAAAAAAGCACAAGGAAACTGTTAGGCTAAGATAAAATAACATACTGTGTAATTCATTTGTCTTACAACAAAACCATTTTTTGTCTACATTTTGCTGCCCAGCTAGTTCTTGGTACTACAGGACTGAATTCAATAATCACTACTAATTAAACACCTTTGTGAGGCACCTCAGTCGGTTGAGCGGCCGACTTCGGCTCAGGTCATGATCTCACAGTTCACGGGTTTAAGCCCCACGTCAGGCTCTGTTCTGACAGCTTAGAGCCTGGAGCTGCTTCAGATTCTGTGTCTTCCTCTCTCTCTCTGACCCTCCCCTTCTCACACCCTGTCTCTTTCTCAAGAATAAATAAAGATTAAAAAAATTTAAACAATAGAAAATAAAAAAATAAAAACCTTCATTTCTTCTAGAAGGAAACAGGCCATAAGAAAGTTGTCATGAATCAAAAATATAAGGTTGTAACAATTTATTTTTTTTTAATTTTTTTTTAATTTTTTTTTAATGTTTTATTTATTTCTAGGAGAGAGAGAGAGAGAGACAGCATGAGCAGGGGAGGGTCAGAGAGAGAGGGAGTCACAGACTGAAACAGGCTTCGGGCTCTGAGCTGGCAGTCAGCACAGAGCCCGACGCGCAGCTCGAACCCATGAACCACGAGATCATGACCTAAGCGAAAGTCGGACGCCCAACCGACTAAGCCACCCAGGCTTGTAACAATTTAAATTGGCTTTAAAAAAAAAAACACCTCATTCATTCAAAACACACACACAGCATCACCAGCATCCTCCTTCACCTCTAAGAACATGGTAAGTCATCAGCACATCAATTTTAGGAAGAAACTTTACCTTCAGGCCACCCTTCAAGGAATAGCAGTTTAAGAAATAAGGGGCAAAGTGACTCTAAGCCACAGAGCACAAGGAGAGTATTTCTATTTACACACTTTGGAGAAAAGATTGAAGTTAATCGGAGAAACTTATCTTGTTAGCACAAACCCTTTCAAGTTTTAACCATAAGTCGGTGGCATGCAAAATCCAACCAGATAACTCCTCATTCAGGGGTATAGTAAAGGAGGGAGCATTTTCTAACAATAACCAGAGGAAATGTCTCTGTCGCTTTGAAGCCACAGTAAGTAACATTTTGCCCTTTAACTTTACATTATCTAAATGTTCGTTACTGATGTTCTTCATTAGCATAAACCCAATTTTTTGAATTTCATTTTGGTTTCTCAGGAGAATTATTTTATTACAGATGCTGAAAGCAGGAACTCCTGTTCAGATCTGGGAATACGCTGCCAAATTATTCATGACTCACAAAAGGGAAGAGTTGATTTGTAAGGTTCATTTATTTAAATTATACTCCAGGCAGTAAGGAGATAACCACTTATATTTCATTTTACAGTCTACATATCTTCTCCAAGATTCTTAAAGTAGCCCAGACCGGGCTAGTCTCTGTTCTCACATGCCGCAAACCCAAGTATTAAAACATTGCCTTAATCCCTACAAATCATTTCAGAGAACAGTGAAGAGGAATAATCAGTACATTCACATTATGAGAGAGAAAAGTTCATTACAGTGTCTTGTCCCATCAAGGAATCTTAATTAGGAGGTAAATATCCCAAACACAACATTATAATTAGGTGAAGTCAGGGTGTGCACTGTGGAACGCTCGGCTAAAAGGCTGTTTTCACAAAGAGGAGAAGGCCTACAGGCAGCACACTGCTCGTCCTCCACCTGACACACGGCCGGGCATGTGGGCCACTCCAAGCAAATGCTGCACATCTCTCTCTAGTCTGTCAACCCCCTAACTGGAAAGTCTGGAAGAATGAAACTGTTCCAGCACTTTATTAGCCATTAGAAGGTAAACCTATAGGACACTGTCTCAGAAAAAAAGTCAAAGAAACAGAAGGAAATTTGTCCTCCGCTCATGAACTAGAACAGGAGTCAGACGATGGCCCGATCCACCTGCTGCTTGTTCTTGCAAACAGTTTTCTGGAGCATAGCTACACCCACTCATCTACAGGCTATCTGTCCCGTTGTGTGCTGGGAGCCGCACCGGCCTCTATGGATGGCAGTCACAGCAAGGAAATGGCAGTGTTTGCACAGCTCCTGCCATGAGAAATGAAAACTGGTATCTCCTGCTACTACTACTGGCTCATGCTGTGCTGGTATTGACCAGGCCTCACAATATTCCATATCAGACCAATATTCTGAACACAGATACCTCATAAGGAAAAGCATATTCCTGCCTTTACAAGAGAGATTTTAGATGAAAGCTCTATGGATGATTGTCAAAAGGCTCTTCCTGAGGGCCTTGCAGATCCAAGACTTAGAGGGTTAAGAACAAAAGAATTACAACTGAGCCTGGCCCCGAGACAAAGAGCCTAATTTAGAGTTAAGGTACAGATAAGGGCAGAACTTAAGTTAATACTTACACCTTCTCCTAATTGGTGATGTATGGCAGTCCCTTCCCCAAGGCCTACTTTCTGCAAACACCCTCCCTTACAGGTGACTGGGATGAGGGTAGATAAGAGTAGTTAAAGCATTACCCACAAACAAAAGGTTGACACATTTAGGGCCTCCATGGTGTTCACACATTCAGCATCAAATAGGTTTCCACAACCAACTCAGATACATTCATTTGAGAGCCAGACAGAATGACTCTTAGCCCATCTATACACTTAACCTATGACCTAACCTTAGCGTTATTAACTTGGAACAAATATGTATCCTGTCTTTTACTAAGAATACCCTAATTCTCTAGTTATAAGATTTACTTAACCTCACTATAATTGCAATAGTTCTGCAAGAATATTTCTGTAAAACCTGCTTCTGTACACTTTCCAAAGCATCTTATCACAAAGAGTTACCCATTGTAAAAATTCCTTTTTCTGATGTCATGTTATCATTTAACCTATAAATAAAGACACCAAAACCGACAGGACAGAGATGCCTGCCTGGTGACCAGAAAGAATCTCGGGGCTCTCTTTCTCTCTCGCCGACACCGTCCATCCTTCAGGGACCCCTGGACCTGTCGGAGCCGGCGCGGCCTCCGGCAGTTGTGACACAGATCATACGGCCCACAAAGCCTAATATGGACTATGTGGCCCTTTACAGAAAAGGGTTGCCAACTCTGTTCTAGAAAACTCTCGGTTACAATCCAAGGAATACTTAGGAGCCACAGAGTTGGCTACGGTTCCTAACAAAATAACACTTTCCTTCCCTTCAGCTCTTTCTTTTCCTAAATCCTCCTGTCCTCCCATGTTCACACGCCCTGTGAAATGTGTACCTCGCCTGAAACCAGAGGCCAGTGTTTCAGTGACAGTGCTTGTCCCAGGCTTCCCATCACAGGCGGGCAAGCTGGAGGCGGCGGCGGAAAGCAGGGTGGATACCACGCAACTACCTCCTCTACTTCCTCTGACTCTCTTCTCACTGCTCGGGTTTCTCACAAAGGCAAATACCGCTTCCACATCCTCAAAGCAGGAGAAGAAAGTGTAAGAACATCCTGGAACGCCCCACCCACTGCAGTCATGACAGGAAACGCAACCTGCCTCAAGCTACACCAAATTCTGACTAAGGGGAAAAATTAGATTAGAACGCAGGGTTCCGGGGCGCCTGGGTGGCTCAGTCAGTTAAGTGTCCGACTTAGGCTCAGGTCATGATCTCGCGGTTCGTGGGCTCGAGGCCTGCATCAGGTTCTGTGCTGGCATCTCAGAGCCTGGAGCCTGTTTCAGATTCCGTGTCTCCCTCTCTCTCTGCCCCTTCCCGGCTCATGCTCTGTCTCTCTGTGTCTCAAAAATAATAAAAAACTATTTAAAAATTTTAGAAAAAAAAGAACGTAGGGTTCCTATACAGCACTAACTGATTCAAATAAAGTCTGAAAGAATCCCAGGTGCAGTGATGGAGTCATTCAGCAGTAGTCAGAACAGGCAATCTGAAACGAAGAGCTCCAACGTTTCTCAACAAGCTACAATCCCCCACTCTTACTCAGAACCCCCAACACACACCCCTATGGGTGGCCTTAGGGATAAGCCACTCAGCTCTGACTGCCCAGCAGTGGTGGTTCCTCCAGATCTACCATGGACAGCACCACGCTTCCCCAGCAGCAGGACGACCAGAGACCCGCTCCTCAGGACAGAAGATCCCCTTACTGGGCAACTGGATGTGGCTCCAGCACATCCCATCGACAGAGGCTTTCTTAGACTGTACTGTAGCCTGAGATTCTTCCCTATGGCTCCTCCTTCCATCCTCTCTCCTTTCCCGATTTCTGTTCCTTCTCTTTCACCTGCACAGATATTTCCCCCCAATAAATCTCCAATTCACTTAATTCCACTTTGGGATCTGCCTGTCAGAAGATGTAAGACCTACATTATACCAACCATCTCCGACCTGCTCTCAGCCTCTACAGGCTTTACGGCTTGGGTACACTCTCTAATTGCCCCCAGAGACTCCCCACTGCTTCCAGATTAAAGTCCCTGAACATGGCCTCTGTATGAATTTTCTACAGTTGCTGAAAGAAATTACCATCAACAGTGGCTTAAACCAACATGAATTTATTAACTTAGAACTCTGAAAGTAAGAAGTCCAAAATGGGTCTCACTCGGCTAGAATTACAGTGTATGGCTGGGCTCCGTTCCTTCTGGGGACTATAGGAAGGAATCCATATCCTTGCTTTTTCCAGCTTCTACAGACTGCCCACTTCCCTGGACTGGCTTACCAGCCAGCAGCCCACTTTCTCATCTTCCTCATTTCACAGCATCCCACGCTGGCTCTTCGGCCTCCCTCCTCCACATTTCAGGACCCCTGGGTCATCACACTGGGCCCACATGGATAATCCATATACCCCTATTTTAAGGTCAGCTGATTAGCAACCTTAATTACTCCCTACCATGTAACTTATTCACAGGTTTCGGAACTAGGCTACAGACATCTTTAAAAGGCCATTATTCTTACTACAGCCTCCAAAACCATTGACAATCCACCACTGACCCTCTTCTCCTAAAGCCAGCTCGGGAACACATACCACACGTCAAGGAGAATCTCCTCCTCAGAGAACATCACAGATTTTCACATTTTTTTGTATAACTTTGTGTTGCCCCCTGGACCTACAATGCTCTTGCCCATCTGTTCTATCTGGAGAACACATCATCCCTGAACTGCTCCACTCATGACCACCACAAACTGCTGGACAGTCTGTGCCCTACACACAGGCATGTAGGGGCAGCTGCGTGGCTCAAATCGGGAAGTGTCAGAGCCTTGTTCTCAGCTCAAGTCTTGATCTCAGGATTGTGAGTTCAGACCCCACATTGGGCTCTGCACTCAGCATGAAGCCTACTTAAAAAAAAATAAAATAAAAAATAAAAAGGCACGTAAGGCTGAGGTATAGCGGCTGAAATCCAGCTCACACTCACCTCCAGAAGCCAGACCTGAGGCTGCAACCAGGAGGAGGAAGGACAGCACACCCAGAGTAAGTATATTCTTCTGGTTCACCTCGCCAGAAATGGCAGGGACAGAATAAATCAACCTCTGTCCCCGTAATTACACCCCTGACTCCACAGCACTGTACATATTATTACAACATTTATAAAAATGTATCAAGTCTCTGCCTCCCCAGGGACACAGACATTTTGGACCCAGGCCTCAACAAGTGCCTTGTTACAAAATGTCTCTGAATCAGATTGTCCAGTGTTTTCCCAGAGAGGCTACGGAGCAGCACCCTTGTATTGTAAACATGCTGTAATAAAAATTTTATGCACAAATGCTATCTTCTGAGGAACCTTGTAGAGAGGACTCTGAACTTAGTTATCTGGACAGTAACAACCTGTATGCTGTATTCTAGTACTGCCAGCCCTGGCATTCGATTTCACAGTGCATTTCTTTCATGACAAAATCTTAAGAAAATGTTTCTAAGAGTAAAAACAGTAATTAAACACGGCAATACTTACAGGAAAAATCTCCTTCGATTTAGTGAAAAGATTAGAATTTAAACATTCATGCAGTGAAGAGTTGTGATTTGGAATTCTGGCATCAGTCCTAGACTAACCTGAGTCAGAAGCTTCTCACTCTGAGTTACTCAACCTTGCAGAAATTATTTAATCTTGCTCTTCCTTAAAGCTTCTTACCCGTATAATGAAAACAGTCTAAAGATGTCTATTGTGACGATACGGCAAGACAACATGGAAAAGGCTTCATAAATGTTAATAATTGTAATTAAAAGACCAAGAAGAATAGACCTGTGTTACCAACTAGAATAAAGTGATGTGGAAAAGGTCCTCGTGTCCCAAACAAACTAAACTCTGAGCACCTATTCCAGGACAAGCATTGTGCTACCAGTGTCTGGGAAGCACAAAGGTGAGTGTACCCCTGGTTTGAAGTTCATGGTCTAATGGGAGACTTAATGTAGAGGTTAAAGAAGCTAATCATCCCAGTCTGATGATAAATGCTGTAGCAAAAGTGTATACAAAATGCTACAGAAAGCAGCCCGAACTCTACCTGGGGAGGTTGGGAAGAAAAGTTTCAATCCTGAAGGCCTGGCAAGTGTTCCAAGAGTGAAAGAACGGGGGTGCTCACTGCAAACGGCGGAAACATCAAGTACCACGACAAGAAGCATCAGGGAGCACGGCCAATTCACAGAACTACAAGTTGTTCTTTCTCGTTTGCCTATCACAGGTTACCTTGTATGAGCCTTACTACACTCAGTGATCTCTGCTGAATGAAAGAAACTGAAACACAGGAATATTAAGAAACTGGCTAGTCAATACCCAAACTGAGATTTAAACCAGGTCTGCCTGACCACAAATAACTTACACCTCCACTAGAGAAGGATATGTTGACACATTAGAGTATTTGACCATCTTCCTGAAAGTAATTGTGAGTCAAGGAAGGGTTTTTTTATCAATAGGATGACTGGATTTTCATCTTGGGAAGAATCATTCTGTCAGCAATATGGATGACAGAGTATAGAGGGGGATAAGGCTTAAGGGCCAAAGCCCCATTAGCCACCAGTTTTCCTAACTGAAGTTTTGCAGGAACACAACTATACCCATCCATCTAACTATTTCCCTGGAAGCTTCTGCATTACAATGGCAGGGTTGAGTGGTTCTGCCCTTCTGACGTGGAGAACTGAAACCATTTACTATCCAGTCCTTTACAGAAAAAGCTTGCTAATCCCTATTATAAATTAATAGCTACTGTAGTAATCCAGAAAGGAGATGATGGGGCCTGAACTAAGACAGAGCAGGGAAGACGGAGTAACAGTTTAAAAAATTAAAGAAGCTGAGGAGACTATCAGTGTGACTGACTGGATGTAAGAGTGGTGAGAAGGAAGTGTCTAGGATTACTCGTAGGTTTCTAGCTGTAGAAACAGTCTGCTTACATGGTGGGGCTAGGATGTGATGGGCTAAATAACAGCCCCCAAGTATGTCCACAAGCTAACCTCCAGGACTGTGAATACTACCTTAGATGGTGAAAGTGATTTTGCACTGGTCACTATTGAAGATCTTGAGATGAGCAATTATCCTCAATTATCTGAGTGGGCCCTAAATGCAATCAGAAGTATCCTTATTTAAAAAGGGAAGAAGTACAGGGTGCCTGGGTGGCTCAGTTGGTTGAGCGTCTGACTTCTGATCTTGGCTCAGTCATGAGCCAGGGTCATGGGATCAAGCCCAAGTTGGGCTCTGTGCTGAGTATGGAATCTGCTCAAGATTCTCTCTCCCTCCCTCTGCCCCTCTCCCCTGCTCTCATGCATGCTCATGTGTGCTCTCCTTCTCTCTCAAATAAAATGAAAACAAAAACGCCTAGGTGGCTCAGTTGGTTTAGCATCCCTCTCTCTCCTCTCTCTCTCTGTCCCTCCTATGCTCACACTTGCTCTTTCTCTCCCTCTATCAGAATATTTTTAAAATAATAATAATAAAATGAAATGAAAATAAAAAAATAAGGGGTGCTTGGGTGGCTCAGTGGGTTAAGCATTTAATTCTTGATTTCAACTCAGGTCATGATCTCATTTCATAAGACTGAGTCCCACCAGGACAGCATGTGAAGCCTGCCTGGGATTCTCTCTCTTCCTTTCTTTCTGTCCCTCCTCCGCTCTCTCCCTCTCTCTCTCAAGATAAATAAACTATAAATAAACAAACAAATAACTAAATAAATGTTAGAAGTAGATTTGACACAGGACAGAAGGCAAGGTTTCCAAGGCACAGACTAGAGTGATGTAACCACAAGCCAAGGAATACAAACAGCCATCAGAAGCTATAAGCAAGAAGTGGGATTTTCTAGGTATGTCTGAGTGGCTCAGTTGGTCGGGTGTCCAACTTTGGTTCAGGTCATATCTCGCGGTTCATGGGTTCGAGCCCCGTGTCAGGCTGTGTGCTGAAGCTGAAAGCCTGGAGCCTGCTTCGGATTCTGTGTCTCCCTCTCTCTCTGCCCCACGCCCCCCTCTCTGAAATAAGCAAACATTTTAAAAAAAAAAAAAAAAGTGGGATTTTCCCTGAAAGCCTCCAGAGGGAGTATGGCCCTGCTGATACCTTGATTTCAGGCCAGTGATATGGATTTCAGACTTCTGGCTTCCAGAACTATGAGAGAATAATTTGTTACAGTGGCAAATAGGGAACTAATATACAGGCCTGTGAATTTAGAAATAAAAGATAATGGGCTCAGTTTTGCGCTTGTGTATTTAAGGGATCCTAGGACACTTAGGTAAAAAGTAAAAACATCCAGCACAATCAGAAAAAAAGAATACGAACTCAGAAGAGCTGTGGATGGACTAGAAGGAGTCACTAGACCACAGGAATAACCCTTGGGGTTACACCAGGGAAGAGGATCAAGAAGGGCTTAGACTATATACGCCCTAAGCAATTCTAGTTAGATCAAGACTCTGCAATGCCATCTAACAGTAGTTTACGGTGGTTTCTCAAAGTGCTCTGCATTTAGCAAAAGTAGTGATAATTTAACAGCTAATATATTTATATGTATCAGGTATCCCGCAGAACACTTTACATTCTTATTAACCCCTCACAACTTATAACACAGATATTACTGTGCCTTTTAATTTCTTTTTATGCTCATTTTTTGAGACAGAGACCAAGCACGAGCTAGAACTCATGAGCTGTAGGATCATGACCTGAGCCGAAGTCGGTGGCTGAACGACTGAGGGCCCCCCCTCCATGCCCCATCACCATGCCTTTTAAAGACAAGAAAGGGGTAGCTGACAGAGTAACCCAAGTCATTCATCTGGTCATCAAAAGCCAGGATGGTCACTTACCTTACCCTAAAGATAAAGTTTATCTATCTCATCTAACATCGGACCTAAGGGTCGTTACACCAGCATGACGCTTGACGACTATAATTCCAGAAAGGTCCCCATATTAAATCCCTGATTATACCTCACTAGGAGGGGGCAATCATTGAGAGGGTGAGTGAGGCGGGTGAAGGCCGACAAAATGATTTAGAGGGGAGAAAAGGGTTACTGACAGTGGGGGGAAGGGGGGCCGAGAGGACAGGAGGTCTACACAGTAACTCCAGCGATATTCATCTGCCGGAAACAGACCCGGACTCCGATTTTCCCTAAGCCAAGTCTTGGACGGGGTCACGAACCTAGGAGAGAAATCGAGACGCGCCCAGGAGGGAAGACGAGGAAGACAATGATGCTGCGGGATGCAGGCCCGGCCCCACGAATAAAAGGAAGAGCTCTGAAATCGGAAAGACCCGGGTCTAGGTTCCAACCCCACCCCCCGACTAACACGTGAGCTTGAAACACGTTCCTCATCACGGAACCCGAGGGCTCAGTCGGCTGAGCGGCTGCCTTCGGCTCAGGTCATGAGCTCGGGGTTCCTGGTCCGTGGGTTCGAGCCCCGCGTCAGGCTCTGTACCGGCAGCTCAGGCCCTGGAGCCTGCTTCAGATTCTGTCTTGCTCCCTCTCTGTGCCCCTCCCCCACTCACGCTCTGTGTCTCTCTTTCTCTCTCAAAAATAAACATTAAACAATTGTTTTAGTAAAAATGTTTTTAAAAACTTAAAACAGGTTCCTTAGCTTCTCAGTGCCTCAATGTTCTCATCTGCACAACGGGAATAAGACGCATACCTCAGCTCAAGGCAAATAATGGACATTATCAGGGACTGGTTAGCGGCTCCAAAGGTAGGTGTCACGATTACCGCCAGCGTGGTTGGTATTACTCTGAGTATTACCGAAACCGCTTCACCGATATCCCCGTACTCTGAAGAGCATTCCCATCACTTCACCTGGAACGGCGTGGCGCGCACGAGAGCGGCCTGGGCGGTCCAGCGGACCCCGGGGGGCCGCCTCCGGGCCCCTCTCGCCCCCTCCCTTCTGCAGCCCGGCGGACTGACGGCGCGCCCCGGGACGGGTCGCCCGGCGCCGCAGGGACCCCCGGGCCCGCGGCCCGCCCACCCCGCGCCCCCGCCCCACCTTCTCGTAGCTCTGCATGAGGCGGCTGATGCTCTCGCGCTCCACCTGCCACTCGGGCTTCTTCAGCTGCTTCCTCAACTGCTTCTTTTGGCTCTGCTTGTGGCTGTGTTTCTTCTTCCAACGGTTGAAGCTCCGCACTGGGTCGGGCCGGCCTTCGGGCCCCCGACAGTCGGCAGTTTTGCCCATCTCGGCGGCCGACACAGCCCAGACCGCCCCCAGACACGAGCTACCTCAGGCCAGGCAGCGGCACGGCTCTGGGAGGACGCGGAACCAGCGTGGGGAGAGAGGGAGACGGCGCGTGCGCGAAGCCAGAGCCCGCCCCCGAGCTTTTGAAACCGGGGCACGCGCTGTGGACTGCAAGGAAAAAGTGGGCGGTGATTGGCGGCTTGGATTCCGCAGGGCGGAGCGATCTGAGGAAGGGGGCGTGGCTAGTGGCGCAAGGAGCGCGCCGGCTCTTTAAATGGACGCATGCGCATGCGGTGCTGTTACTATGGTGACGTCACACGCTTAGCACCTTTTGGCTGTTCCTACGCACTTGCCCCGGCTTTACCTTGGCAAAGCGTGCGAGAGCGTGCGCGTAGGCACGCACACACACGCACACGCGCACAATCTGAGTTACAGTAGGGATCCCCGTTTTGCGTATTTCGGCCGAGGGAGCTGAAAGATTTGCCCAAAAATCAAATATTCCGTGCAAGGTACTTCCCTAGGAATAAAAAATCATTATTCTATATTCTACTGTCCCGCTAGGTTTTCCCTTTTTTTCCGGCCTCTCAGAGTCGGTTACTGCTGCTGCAGCGAACGGAAGCACAGCCGAACTGAATTTGCCTTAAAAAGCTGCTATGAAGACAAAATGAAAACAAAAAGAATTGAAAGAAAAGATATGTGCAAGTTGGCCATTTAAGTGAATTGCCCCCTTAATGAATTGGGGGTTTTTTGACACATTTACCTAGAGTGCCCATAGGTATACACTGGATAGTGGTGGAGGCAAAGCTGTAGCAGGGAAAACAGAAATTCGGTTCAAAGCTCACATGTAGAGTGTTTGGGCCTTCAAATTAGTTTTTAAACCCACGTAGCCTCGTGACTACACCAGACACATGCCCATTCTCCAGACAGAGTGGTTGAGGAAGGGGGAGCTGTGAACCTGGAGACTCTCCTCTCCCCACCCAAGGTCACTAGATATGGTGGAGGGTAAAAGCTCTGTAAAGAGGGCTATTTAAAAATATGCACGCATCCACAAAATTAATAGGAAATAAATTTAAATATAGATGTTTTTAAAGAATTTCTTTGGTATTCTAACCTTTATCTAGATAATTTATCTCTAAAAATATCAATAATTTATAAAAGAGCATTGCTTACTGCCTCTAAGTGAGTATGAGTGATAGGATGGCCTCAAATGGACTTTCATATCATATATTTTATAATGATTTCAAAATTAATATTTCAGAGCAGCTGAGTGGCTCAGTCAGTTGAGCATCACACTCTTGGTTTCAGCTCAGGTCACAATCTCATGGTTTGTGGGTTCAAGCCCTGCGTTAGGCTCTGCGCTGACCATGCAGAGCATACTTGGCCTTCTGTCTCTCTCCTTCTCTCTCTGCCCCTCTCCTAATCATGCTCTCTCTCTCTCTCTCTCTCTCTCTCTCTCAGAATAAATAAACTTTTAAAAACTTAAGTTATTAAAAATGAAATTAATATTTCAAAACCCTTCCATGTTTCAACTAACTAAAAAGTAGATTTTTAGTTCCTGGATGGAATTAAAAGTTCAAAAGTATAAAAAAAAAGATTTTTGGTATATTTTTTACATTAGGTTTGAGAAATGTATATAAGGGGTATGGAATGATCGAGAATTACCTTTGATGAACTTCCTATCAAAATCTAATATTTTTTTCATTCAAAATTGTGGCACTGTCATATCTCTGACTTTTAACTATACTATCATATTACTACTACTAATACTACTACTGCTCCTCCTATTATTGGAAACACACTTAAGTTCCCTAGATATCAATCTATGAACAAGAAGATACCTTTTTCTTTTGAGGAGATACCATTCTCAACTTGACATAACATCTTCACCTTAAAAGTGTGATAGTGTACTTATTTGGTTTCATTTTTTACCCTTTCTTTATTGTAATTGAGAGATAGAGAGCACAAATGGGCAGAGTGGCAGAGGGAGAAAGAAAGACCATCCTAAGCAAGCTCCATGCTCAGCGCAAAGCCCGACGGGCTCCGCGCAGGACTCAGTCCCATGACCTTGGTTGGATCCTGTCCTATGCTGAACTCAAGAATTGAAAGCTCAACCGGCTGAACCACCAGCTGACCCTACATTTTACAAGTTATAGTCTTCATTCTACCTCACCACCAGTTACATATGTAATACTTTTCAAATCAGATTTCAATTCTGAAAACTTAACCGTTGCTGATATTACTTTTCATTTTCTTCTGCTTCTAAGAATATCTGACAAATGTCATTTTTTGCACCTATTTGCAATTTAAACTTGATTTTTTTCATTCATTGACAGTTTATTTTTCAAAAAATACAGAATCTTGGGGCACCTGAGTGACTCAGTCGGTTAAGCGTCTGACGTCGGCTCGGGTCATGATCTCATGGTTTGTGGGTTCGAGCCCCGCGTCGAGCTCTGTGCTGACTGCCAGCTCAGAGCCTGGAGCCTGTTTCAGATTCTCTATCTCCCTGTCTCTCTGACCCTCCCCTGCTCATGCTGTCTGTCTGTCTGTCTCTCTCTCTCTCTCTCTCTCAGAAATAAATAAAACATTTAAAAAAAATTTTTTTAATACAGAATCATTCAAGGTACAATAAAATCCAGTAATTTTTCACTGTTTGAGTTTATGTAAAAAAATTTACAAAACTTCCACTTGTGCTCTTTTGGTTTTTTTTTAACTTAGATTTCTTGCTTGTGATAGATAATTTCCAGCAAAAATGACCTCTTCTTTAATATTCAGGTTACACAACCATATACCTGATTTAGGGGGAAATACATGTGATACAAATGTACATTCAATTTTTTTCCCTTCCAGTTTTATTTAAAATTCATCTATCATGATTGACACTTATATAAGTCAATTCCCATCCTCTTTCAGTTCTACGTTCTCTGCAATCACTATCTTTTTTCCCAACATTCCCTATATTTTCTCCAAAAATATATATTCAATTCAAATAATATTATTTCATTTCCCTCTATGGTAACTTCTTCCTTTTTGTTTTCTTATTCCATTAATTTTTAAAATCATTTTTCTGATATCTACTAAAATTATATAATAGCTTTGTATTTAATCTCAAATCCTGTAAAACTTTGAAAGAATACATATAAAAAACTGCTGAAATTTTAACAGTGGTTATTTTTGCCTAATGACATTCTATAAAAAGAAGGAAAGAAGTGCTCTTATATAATTAATGAATAATTACCTAGAAATTGCTAAATTATTGTGATATGATATGTACTTTTGGAAACTTGCTGGTCTTGACTGAAGACTCAGAGGGATTTTTTTTCTCTTTTTCTTTTTTGTTTTAACAAATCTGATCTATTTACTAAGTTATATTTTTGAGTTAAATATTATGGGTTGATGGAGCTCAGGGCAGGCTGCCCCTGTGGTAGGGTCCCCTCCTGAAGGAGAGAGAAAAAAAGGGAGAGAAAACTTCAGGTGACCTGGGTATGTGCCCATGTGACAGCATCCCTCATGACCCTGTACACTGAGACTACTTAATCAGACTGCACTTTCTGTGTGTTATCATATATGGGAGACAAAGAAATAGAAAATGTATTTTTAAACTATGCCATGTGACATTTGGTGCTCAATTCTTTGGGTACGAACCCAACTGAGCAGTGCCAGCACGAATAAAATTGCTTCCTGTAAATTAAAAAGTTTCAGTGTCATAACTGTCTATGTGAGAATCCTGCTATACTTCCAAATATGCCACTTTAGCATATTAATTATTTTAAATTAAAATTACTTAAGAAACAGCCATTATATGAACACTCTGACTGTCCTTTGAGTTCCTGAAAGCTGGAAATAAATCTCCCACGTGAAAGATACCCTCCTTGTACCAGGGGGAGAGGAGACAGATATCCCCATCACCAGAGAGAGGGGATTCAAGGCTAAGAAGGCTGCGTAAATGAAACTTGTTACTTCTTTACTAATTTAGTAACACAAGCCAGATATCTTGTCAATTCTTCACAAATGTATTGCTTCTTTCTCTCTAAAAGATATAAAAGCTGCCTACTTTGGTCACTTCTTGCAGTCCCATATTTTCATAAACTTTCATATGTGAGAATTAAACTTGTTTTTCTCTGTTAATCTGTCTTACGTCAATTTGATTACTAGATCAGCCCAAGAACCTAGAGTGGAAAAGGAAAATTTTTTGTCTCTACAGGGTCCATTTTCCCCCCAGGCACACAAAAGACCTCTTCGGAATCATTCTTTGTTTCTCTGCTCTCCACACTGTACCTGCCTCTCTACATTGTTACCGAAATTAAATGCTGTCTCATTTCAAAGAGTACTGCAAGCTCTGAATACCTTGACATCAAGAAGCTAAAACGTGATTCATCCAAGTGATCTTGTCATGCAAAAACAGCAAACAATTTTTGATAAATCAGTTCAGCTATTTGTTGACTTTTTAATTGGAAAAAATTAATAATATAACAAGGCATATGTTTACTCAAATTAAAAAAAAAACTTCGTTTCTTTCTGCCTATCACTATATTCAGTCTGAAGTCATTCTTAGAATATAATCAGTACCTTGATGAAATTTTAAAGATTACAGCTTTGTTTAGTTTGATCTTCGACTCATACCCGCCAGAACTTGGCGGGGTCAGCACGCAGCTCTTTAATCTCAGAGGGTAACCTCTCTGAAATTGTCAAAACCAACTAACGTGTACTTTCCTAATTGCGTACTTCGCATCAACTAGAAAGGCCGGAGGCTCTAGCCTCCCACCACCGCTGTGGTGCTAACCCCTGCAAGGAGTCACGAATCTGTTAGTTTATCTATGCAGACAGGTGTTCATTCAACTATCTGGTTTTTTGTAGGTGTCTATAGTGTGCTGGACATTGTTAAGCCTCAAGAGTACAAAAATAATAAGAAATTGTCCTTGCCTCAAGGAGTTCATAATCTAGTATAATAGTCTCTAAAGTTAGCTTCCTGAGAATCGCATCAGGGGTGTTTTTTAAAATGGCACTTTCTCAGCATGACCCAAAAACATTCTGATTCTGCAAATATAAAACAGAGATGAGCCAATTCTGATGCAATCAGCCAGATCAACTGGTCTTCAGATTGCCTTTTGGGAACCTCTGGTCTAATAGATTATAATTAATTGTAACAGTTGAACCTGATTACAATTTATTGTATAATTTGAATCAGTTGCAGTTTAATGCCACTAAAATTATACCATAATAAAACTCTGAAATATTAACTTATAAAAGGAAAATAGTAATGAATAAAGTCTTCATATGCCCTTGATTCACATTTGAGCCACAGATAATGCTAATAAGCCTAACAAAACCATCTCACCAATGGTATCAATAAAAATTACTGTGGGTCTCACACATAAGGATTCATTTAAAGAGGTCTACCAGTAAAAATAGCTCAAAACTCATACCCTAATCATTTGTCTGAGAGAAACTAAACTATCACTATATCCACTTGAGGAATTGTAACTTCCAGATTGTTCTTTTCAGTTGATCATAGCCAGCAGGGGGCAGTCTAGGATCGTATATTAGCTTTCCCTTGGGGTTAGACGGAATTCAGCCTGGGTTTTTTGTTTTTTTGTTTTTGTTTTTGTTTTTTTTACAAATAGTTTATTGTCAAATTAGTTTCCACATAACACTCAGTGCTCATCCCCACAAGTGCCCTCCTCCATGCCCATCCCCCCCTCCCTCCACATCCATCAGTCCTCAGTTTTTGTCAGCATTCAAGAGTCTCTCATGGTTTGCCTCTCTCCCTTTCCCCCACCATTTCCCCCCTTCTTCTCCCCCTTGTTCCTCCGTCAAGTTTCTCCTAATCCTCCTTTATGTGCACACGTATGATATTTGTCTTTCTCTGCCTGACTTATTTTGCTCAGCATAACGCCCTCAAGGTCCATCCATGTTGCTACACATGGCCAGATTTCATTGTTTCTCATTGCCATGGAGTATTCCATGGTATAGATAAACCACATCTTCTTGATCTACTCATCTGTTGATGGACACTTAGGCTCTTTCCATGTTTTAGCTATTGTGGAGAGTGCTGCTATGAACATTGGGGTACATCTGCTCCTATGCCTCAGCATTTCTGTATCCCGGGGAAGGTTTCTTTTTTTTTTTTTTACAAATAGTTTATTGTCAAATTAGTTTCCACATAACACCCAGTGCTCATCCCCACAGGTGTCCTCCTCCATGCCCACCCCTCCTCCCCCCCACATCCACCAGTCCTCAGTTTTTGTCAGCATTCAAGAGTCTCTCATGGTTTGCCTCTCTCCCTTTCCCCACCATTTCCGCCCTTCTTCTCCCCCTTGGTCCTCTGTTAAGTTCCTCCTAATCCTCCTATACGTGCACACATATGATATTTGTCTTTCTCTGCCTGACTTATTTCGCTCAGCATAACACCCTCAAGGTCCATCCATGTTGCTACACATCAGCCTGGGTTTTTATAGCCACCAACTAGTTAGTTTTCTAGTCAGTTTAACTGCCTTACAATATTAAGCTGTAAGGACATGGTTTACAATTAGTACTCCTCACATTCTCTGCAATACTTTTGGATTATTTCTTCCACCACTTTTTTCCACTTAACAGCAATCAGTAACATTTATTGAGCATCTACTAAGTCCTAGGCATTGCTAGATTCATCATATACATCATCTCTAAGCCTTATACAACCCATTTTTTAGGTGAGAAAACTGGAAGCTAGGAAAGATTCAATGATATGTCCACGTTTCATATCCCAGTTTGTGGCACTGCAGGACATTGATAATTTCCATCTATTTATTATTTTTAATATTTTTATTTATTTCTAGGAGAGAGAGAGAGACAGCGTGAGCAGGGGAGGGTCAGAGAGAGAGGGAGATACAGACTGAAACAGGCTCCAGGCTCTGAGCTGGCAGTCAGCACAGAGCCCGACGCGGGGCTCGAACCCACGAACCGCGAGATCATGACCTAAGCGAAAGTCGGACGCTTAACCGACTAAGCCACCCAGGCGCCCCAATTTCCATCTATTTAATCACTGAACACCCTCCCTCTAGTCCATTCTAAGAAAAACTAGGATCTTTAAAAATGATAGTTTGTCTTCAACTGGGGTCAATCTTTTTTATTTCTAACATAAGACTGAGTTTGGTTAGTTAAGATAATCTTTAATCTAATTGTCCACTACTTATGGACTATTTCCATATATTTCTACATCTTTATCAGGAGATTGCCAGTTCAGCTCAGACATGTAACTAGCTTGGATGTTGCCACTCCCATTCTTACAACACACACACACACACACACACACACACACACACACACACACACACACACCCTGAACAAACCTAAAATTGATTACTTTTCTTGGCCCCATCAGAAAACCAAGTTTGCAGGGCAAACCACCACCCTGAAATCTGGAGAAACAAGCAAATCCCGAGAATCACAGCTCCTCCACCAGAGGAGACTGGGGAATCTGTAGGGTCAGAAGGTAAGCGAGAGCTCAAAACACAAAACAAAGCAAAACCCCAGAATGATGGGGAATATCAAACACATACAGGAACCAACTGAAAGTGTTACCAGTAGCTAAAGCCGGGAAGTTCTGAGCAACAAAATATAGTAGCGAATAGTATCCCAACGTGTAAAATAAATATCCAGGAATCCATTTTTATATAAATAAGTAATTAAATAAATACATGCATACATATGTAAATGGGGGAGAATAGACAAATGTCCCATGCAGAAGGATTTTAAATAATATATATAGATGCCTAACGTCAAGGAACTCCCCACTTTATTAATCTGGGTTGTGCATAGTGACTTTCATCCAAGGAGTACAATAGGGAAGGAAGAGAAAAGAGAACTTCACAGTGAAGAAACCCTGATAAACACACCCCAGGTGTTCAAGATTAAGAGGAACAGGGCTAAGTCATATTGATACTAAGTACCCTTGATATAATGTGATGAGAATAACAATTTATCTCTATGCTCTTTCTTCTAAAATGCATTGTCTCAGTCCAATCATGAAGAAAACCTCAGTAAAATCTCAACTGAGGAAGAGTTTAGAAAATATTTGATCGGTACTCCTCAAAACTGTCAAGGTTATCAAAAAAAAATAAGGAAAATCTGAGACACTGTTACAGCCAAGAGGAACTTAAAAAGACATGACAACTAATTGCAATGTGGTATCCTAGTTAGGGTCCTGCAACAGAAAAGGAACATTAGACATACACTGAGGAAATTCAAATAAAGTATGGGCTTTAGTTAATAAGGTATATAATATTAATTGTGACAACAGGGAAAACTGAGTGTGGGCATATAGGAACCCTCTGTCCTATCTTTACAATAATTCTGTTAATCTAAAACTCTCCTAAAATTAAAACTTTATTTTATTTTAAAGTTTATTTATTTATTTTGAGAGAGAAACAAAGGGAGAGAGCAAGCGGGGAAAGGGCAGAGAGAGAAAGAGAGAGAGAGATAGAGGGAGAGAGGGAATTCCAAGCAGGCTCCATGCTGTCCACGCAGAACCCAACTTGTAACTTGATCCCACAGATTGTGAGATCATGACCTGAGCTGGTTAAGAGTCAGGTGCTTAACCAACTGAGCCACCCAGGTTGCTTTAAAAGAAAATCTACAAACTTTTAAAATAAGAGCTTTCAGCAGGCTTATGGTACACAAGATGAATATATACAATAGAAAAAAATGCTCTTTATAACAAAACAAACCTTGTAAGGTAAGCACCAATGAGGTGTACAGGGGGGTGACTGATAAAGTGGGCTCCAAAGCTGGACTGAGCAGGGGTCAGTGCCTGCTATTTACCAGTCAGGCTTTAGTAGCTGCTGGCCTTGTTACTCAGAAATATTAGCTTGGCTCCAACCCTAAATGTTCATGTTCATTCTGAGGCAGTTCTTTTTAAAGGCATCACTAGTTACACTGATCTTGGAAAGATTACCTTACCTTTTTTTTTTTTTTTTTTTTTACTATTTATAGAGAGAGATGGGGGGTGGATGAGAGAGAGAGAGAGAGAGAGAGAGAGAGAATCTTAAGCAGGCTCCATGTCTAGTGCAGAACCTGATGTGGGGCTTGAACCCACAACTGTGAAATCGTGACCTGAGCTGAAGAGTCTGACACTCAACCAACTCACCCAGGTACCGCTCATCTTCCATCCCTAGATATTTTCATCTCTTGTTTCATAAATTTGAAAAAGCTCTTTTGAGCCATTAGGTTCTTATGTACCATAAGTCTGCTGAAAGCTCTTATTCAAAAAGGTTGTAGATTTTCTTGGAAGCTCTTATATGTAGATATCAACAATTATGTCTTTTCCTTTATAAACAACCCTATGTCCTTTTCTTCTCTGCATGCCTTCTTTCTTGATTTCCTTATTACATTAGCCAAAACTTCCAGGGTAAAAACAGCAAACGTTCTTGCTAACATTACAATTGACTAATTAAATTGAAAGACTATACTATGGAATGAACAGACTTTTGAAGATTGCCCAGGGCCACAATATAAAATATTTATTTCCATGTAAGTATATTCACCTTTATAAACACTTGATTTATGGGGCACCTGGGTGGCTTAGTTAAGATTCCAACTTTTTTTTTTCCTAACTCATTCTGAATTTTTTTTTTTACAAATAGTTGTTTCCAACTTTGGCTCAGGTCATGAATTCACAGTCTGTGGGTTCGAGCCCCACGCCGGGCTCTGTGCTGACAGCTCAGCGCCTGGAGCCTGTTTCAGATTCTGTGTCTCCTTCTCTCTCTGTCCCTCCCCCAGTCACTCTGTCTCTGTCCCTCAGAATAAAATAAAGACATAAAAATTAAAAAAATAAAAATAAACACTTTATTTACTAATGAACTTTTGGAGCATAATCCCTTGGTAAATTAAGGATATCATCTTTAGTAAATTGGTAATATACATAAAATGTCACTGTGGAACTTTCTGGTGCTAGAATTAGTACCAGAGTTAGCAATTAAATGGATGTAAACTGATAATAATTTAATACTCCTACATTTAAGTTCCTACCTTATGAAATGAAATACATAAATATCCAATCATACCTTCATGAAATGTTAAAATATTTGGAGTAATGTATACTTAGAATAGAAAAGAAAGCCTTCCCACTAGGTAATTTAGACAGATACACTATTCTAAAAAAAAAAAAAATAACAAAATAAATAAATCGGAAGCATTTTTTGCTTCGTCATCAATATATTTGTATAGTGTTCCTGCTAGACCATTTCGCTGATAAAGACTCCCTCAGCACAAACAGATTATTCATGGTAGAAACAAGCCATTTTATTTTTTTGGAAGCCAGCCTCTGCCCTCCTGATCTGGGAACAGAAAACTACTGCAAAATTCTATCAGAAACAACAGTGTGGAATGAAACATCCTCAGTAGATAAATAAATTGGAGATGCAAGAGTTAATGTGCCGGAGGCCACGCCGGCTCCGACAGGTCCAGGGGTCCCTGAAGGATGGACGGTGTTGGTGAAAGAGAATGAGAGCGCCCCGAGATTCTTTCTGATCACCAGGCAGGCATCTCTGTCCTGTCGGTTTTGGTGTCTTTATTTTAAGGTTCAGCAACCATATGAGGTCAGAGAAAAGGAATTTCTTACAATGAGAGGTCTTTTGTGATATCAATTAACAGAATGTTCATAGAGAAAAACAGCATAACATACAAGTTAAATTGTATATAGATAAGCTAGGAGTCATTCTGTCCGGCCCTCAAGAAGATAAATGTTTCTGAATTGGTTTATTTGTGGAAACTAACATGGGGGCCCTAAATGTGTCCATCTTTGCACCTGGGTTTATGTTTTAGCTACTCTTATCTAACCTCATCCCAGCTGCCCGTGTAAGGGAGGGTGTTTGTGGAATGTAGGCCTTGAGGAAGGGACAATTATGTTTCACCAATTAGCAAAGATATATGTAGTAACTTATGTTCTGCCCTGAAATAGGCTGTTTGTCTCAGGGCCAGGCTCAGTTGTAACTCTTGTGTTCTTAACCCCTTAAGTCTTGGATCTGCAAGGCCCATAGGAAGAGCCTTTTGACAATTGCCTATAGAGCTTTCATCTAAAGTCTCTTTTGTGAAGGCAGGAATATGCTTTTCCTTATGAGGTATCTGTATTCAGAATATGGGTCTGATATGGAATATTGGGAGGCCTAGTCAATACCAGCAGGCTCATCTCCAACATGAGCCAGTAGAAGCAGAAGGAGATACTAGTCTTCGTTTCTCATGGCAGAAACTGTGCAAACATTGCCATTTCCTTGCTGTGACTGCCATCCAGAGAGGCCGGTGCGGCTCCCGGCATTAATGTTATATGTGACATTCTCTTTGTACTTCATATTGTGGTCAAATTAAATCTTGCCTTTAACTACTTAAAATCATTAGCAACTCTTGTAGCCACTGGGTGACTCAGTCGGTGTCTGACTTTGGTTCAGGTCATGATCTCAGGGTTTGTGAGTTCGGCCCTGGTCAGCTCTCTGCTGTCAGTGTGAGGCCCACTTTGGACCCTCCATTCCCCTCTCTCTCTCTCTGCACCTCCCATGTTCGCTCTCTCTCAAAAATAAATAAACATCCAAATAAAATAAAATAACATCATTAGCAACTCTGCAGTCATCAAGGAAAACAATACAATAGCAAAAGAGGAAATGGCTTTGAGGCATTTGTTTTTTAAATATATAGGTATTTACTACTTGAGGCCATTATATAGCTCTGCATATTTTATTATTAACAAGGGATGTAGCACATGCCTATAAACATTCCTGTGAGAGTTTCCAGACATCTTATTCATACTATTTACCACTTGGGTGTTTACGGTGCTCTCTGACATTAAGCACAAGGATCAAAATATCCTCGGGGTATTTATGTAATGGTTTATAATTTCATAGAGTTTCCATTTTCTGCCTCTTTGATTTTGTGCAGTATGCTGCCCTGTGTTCCTCTACCCAAATCTGAACCACCACCTGAAACACACTGCAAATGATTCTTCCATCAAGCTTACCGCAACTGAAGTCCCCCGCACTGAATTCCTATGCTCAATCACTATTTGTTTAATAAATGGATGAGTTACCTTGACAATCACTTGGCATCTTTATAAGGCCTTACGTACAATGTCCATTTTCTTTCCTTATGGTCCTCATTCTTTCCAGACATTATTCTAAGCTTATTGGCCCAGTCTTTGTCTTGTATTTCTTAGTGTCTCTCAATAGGAAACAGAGTAAGCACTCAATAAATTTGTTCATTAAAGATTTCTTAAGATTTCATCATATAGCAGTTATTTATTCAAGGTAAAGGAATAGTAATTAAATGCTTTGTGGAGCTTTATTACATTTTTATTGGTTTAATACCTGTATTTAATCTATTTGTATTATTTTATTTTATGTTTTTTTTATTTTAGAGAGGTTTTTTTTTTTTTTAGAGAGAGAGCGCATGAGCAAAGGAGAGGAGCAGAGGAAGAGAGAGAGAGAATCCCAAGCAGGCTCCATGCTGTAAGCACAGAGCCCGACACAAGACTCAATCTCATGACCCAGAGCTGAAATCAAGAGCCAGACGCTCAAATGCCTGAGCCACCCAGGTGCCCCAATACCTAATTTTAATAAGCAAGAATAACTTTCAAGATTAGGAATCTATTCTGGTTTCCTTGGATCCATGTAAAAAATTGATAGGTGGAGAAGGAAGTCTTTTGGCTTAATCTGCTTTTATTGTTATGTTTGTTCATAAGCCTTGACTTATTTGGGGTCCATTTACTCATTGAATGGTAGGTGATGTCTCATTTCTCTATGATATTGTTAAGATACCAAGCAGCCTTACTTGCAAAGTCAATGAAAAGGGGTTGACTTCCATTGCTAGTTGGCATTAGGTTTTTACCTGAATCACGTTTGTTTTGATTTCTTTCGTAATCTCTACTAACCATTCTTTTTTGTTTCTCAAGCTTACAGTGGCATTATTTGGGGTTTTTTTAGAATTTCTTAAAATTTCCAAACCCAGAGGGGTAACCTCTCTATTTTGTATGCCTGGGGAAAAAAAGCTATTATATGCTCATGTTCTTGAAAAATAGTTTCAATGGGTATAGAATCATAGACTGAAAGCAATTTTCTCTTATCACTGAAAATACTATGCCATTCTTTTCTAGTTTTTACTGTTGCTGTTGAGATAATTTTAATTGTCTTCTATTGTAGGTCATCTGTCTTTTCTCCAGCTACTTTTAGGATCTTCTCATTATTGTTCTGTTATTTCATGATTGTGCATATATTTGTATAGAGGTCAAGGTTGGACTATCCCAAGATAGGCCACTTGGGCGTGAAGATTATTTTGACATAAAGGCAATCGATAGTCTGTGGGCTCATGGGAAATTTTGCCCCTCCCTTGACTAACTAGAAGAATCTAACTGGAAGTCTTTCCCAGAATAAGCATTATTGCCAGAGATAAATTTTATCTGAGTGACCCATCCATAAGGCAAAGCAAGCAACTGGTTACCAAACATCTACTCTTCTTCATATTGTCCTGTGAAGTGCATCCCTTTCCTCCGAAGTCCCAGACCTCTACCCCCTTCTCCTTAGTTCAGGATAACATGTAAACCTCAGCCCAACTGTCTTTGTAATTTCCATGTCTGTGTGTATTTTCCTCACCCACAATATTAAATCTTATTTTCCCCTGTTAATCATTCTCGTGGTAATTTGATTCTTGGTCTGGCTTGAAGAACCTTGAATAGGACAGGAATTCTTGCTCCCCAACAGTTGTGTATTTCTTTGTTATGTCCTGCTTTGGGTTAGTCAGCCCTTCTGGATCTGAGATTTGGTGTCTGTAAATAATTCTGGGAAGTTATCAGTCACTGTGTTGGAATCCTTATTTTTTATTATTTATGTCTAGAAATGTAATTAGGTATATGATAGTCTCACTGTATTCTTCAGATTTTTTAACTTCTTATATATTTTTATTAAACCCTTTATCTATTAGAGCTATATCTTGGAAATTTTCCTCTGATCTATCTTTCACTTTACTCATTCTTTCATCAGATTGTGTAATCAGTCCATTTATTTCTAACTTAAATTATTCATACTTTCTAAAGTTTCTATTTAATCTTTTCAAAAAGTCTGCTTTACTTTAAAAAAAAATCTTGGAGCACCTGGGTATCTCAGTCAGTTAAGCAATTTAACTAACTCTTGATTTTGGCTCAGGTCATGATCTGGAAGTTGTGAGATCCTGCCCTGCATTGGGCTCCACAATGACAGCATGGAGCCTGCTTAAGATTCTCTCTCCCTAAAGATAGTAACTTAAAAACTAGTCTTATGTTTCTTACACTTGCAAGTCTTTTATTTTTCAAAACATAATAAAAGATTCTTATTTCATATTTTGTGTCTGATCAAGACAATATTTGAAGTCTTTCTAGGACTGATCCTATTGTCTATCAATTCTATTGGTTCCCATTTACCATGAGTATCTTCCTTAAGTATTCTATGATTTTTTTTTTTGTAAACTTTACCTGTGGAAATCCTTTGGGACCTGGATGGAAGTATATTAAATTCCTCTAAAGGGAATCTCCATTTTCTTTTGTCGATAACTTAGGGTCACTACCAGAATTTAAATTAGTTTCCATTTGAGGTTTTGGACCACAGAGGTTTCATGAATCCAAGCAAAAAAACTAATGTGGGATTTAGCTTGTGGTTACAAATTCGGAGCGTGGGGGATTACTTTTCTCTTCAAACCTGTACCAAAATCAAGATAACTGTGTTTTTTGGGGTTTTGGTTTGGTTTGGTTTTTTGCAGACTACTTCCAAACAATGGATCTATTCTCTACTCCTATTCACAACTATACTGAGTATGTAAACCTTTGGGGTTCCATCTGAGACACCCAACCTTCTGCCAGTCTTAAGTTTTTTATTCTGCTTCTCATGAAAAGTGCAGCCATAAGGGAAGCACATGGTTACTCAGGTTGGCAGATACTCTTAGGGCGAAAACTCACTTTGCTGTTTTTCTTACTTCCTAGAGTTTCCATTTCCTTCATTCTTAGATAGCTCACTTTCTTGCTAGCTCATCAATTTAATTTTAAAAATTAAAAATATACATATTTAATCCAGCTTTTTTGTTGCTGCTTTCTTTGGAAGTCTTTTCAAGATTTCTAGTTTACTGGCAGAAATGCAAATAAGCAGCCGTCATTTTTACAAAAACAATAAAGACATTAAAATACATACATGTCTACATACGTATGCATATTTCTAAAAGGTTATCAATGCTCTTAATACAATTTACAATCTACCACTAATCTACAATGCTACTTTCTACAATGCTCTAATTTTTCACATGTATATGAGTTCAGTGCTGGAATGTTTCATCGACCTTTTGGTTAATTCACATAACAGCCCCAAATTCTTTAAATTACTGTAACTCTACTATATGTTTTGATAACTGGTAAGACTAGTTCTCCCTTGCTACCCTTCATTTTCAGAATTTTTCTGAATCCTTTTATATGTTTATTTTTCCTGATGAAATCTTGTTATTTTGATGAACACAAGACTGCATTTATGAATAAACTTAGTAAAAATGGCTTATTTTCAATGTTAAATCTTCCTTTCCATAACTGAAGCATGTCTTTCCATTTATTCAAGATTTCTTTTATATCTTTAAAAAAGAGTTATATATTCTCCTAAGTGATGTGTATTAAGCATAATAAAGGTTATATTTCCATTTAAGAGAATATCATTAAAATTTCTCTGCAGCATTATGATTTATCTGATGAATGTTCCAAACTGGTATATCAAAGGCACCTGGGTGGCTCAGTGGCTTAAGCAACTGACTCTTGATTTTGGCTCAGGTCATGATCTCAGGGCTCATGGGTTTGAGCCCTGTGTCAGGCTCTGTGCTAACAGCTCAGAGCCTGAAGCCTGCTTCAGATTCTGTGTCTCTGTCTCTCTCTGCACCTCTCCTGCTCATGCTGTCTGTCTGTCTGTCTTTCTCAAAAATAAACAAAAAAATTTTTTTTAATTCAAATTGGTTTATCAAATGGTTATTCCAATGTTCCAATTTATATAATATTCCACAGTTTGGAAGAATTTAAGTTGTTTCAATTTTTAATCATTATTAATATGCCATTATCAATGATGTTATAATAAATATCTTTGTTTACAAATCTTTGTCACATTTCAGAATATTTTCTTCAACTAGGGACCTAGAAAGAAGATACCATTTCAAAATTTTACAGGTTTTTTTTTTAATTAATTTTAGAGAGACATAGAGAGCAAGCAGGGGAAGGGCAGAGAGAAAGAGAGAGTATCCCAAGAAGGCTCTGCCAGTGCAGAGCCCAACGCCGGGCTCAAAGTCTCAAACCATGAGATCATGAGCTGAACTGAAATCAAGAGTTGGACACCCAACCAACTGAGCCACCCAGGTGCCTCATATTAATTAAGTGTTAATACATTAAGAAATTATTTTCTAAAAAGGCAGAACTAATATTGTATTCACACAAGAAACATTGTGCATAGGAGAGAATGGGAACGGTGGGGAGGGAAAAGCAAAGAACCTGAGTGTGTGTACGCATTCCGTACTGGCCTCTGAGCACATCTTGGCCAGCAGTGCATATTCTTACTTTTTTTTCATCTTTGCTGGTTCAAAATGTTAAAAATGGCCTGGTATTCTAATTTCCACAACTGTTTATTGTGCTGAAGATTGTTTTTTAGATATTTTTGTAGAAGTTGTATTTGCATTAGTCAACTAGAGTGAGACAGCCTCCAGCTCGCCTTGGAGTCACTGGCTGGTGAGAACTGAGGGAAACATCAACCCTGAAAACCTGGTCCCTGCAAGCAAGAGGTCCCGGCCACTCCCCTCACTCCCCTGCAGGTTAAGAAGGAAAAGGAAGGTAACAGGAGACTGAGCATTTTTAGGTGTTCAGCCAAATGAGAGCTTAAAGGACTGTTTAATTATAGAATGGAAATAAGTTTAAACGGGATCAGATATTTCATGAATTTGTTTATCTCCTGACAGCAATGCCCTCACCGGGTCTGTGTGACTCTTGCAATGCTGCTCTAGATGTAATGACATAATGTTCTTTCGTATTCTATTTTTTTATTCTGCCCTTCTGATTATGACAAGAAGGTAGAAAGATTAGAAAGTCCAGCAAAGAATGAAGGAGCAGGGGAAAAAAGTGTCCTTAAATGTTCAAAATATGTCCATAATGGTAAATAACCACTACTAACAATTTAACAAATTTATTTAATCTTTTTCTTTTTTGCTATGCATTAATAAAACATTTAGTTTTGGGGTGCCTGGGTGGCTCAGTCAGTGAAGTGTCTGACTTCGGCTCATGATCTCGCAGTTTGTGGGTTCGAGCCCCAGGTAGGGCTCTGTGCTGACAGCTCAGAGCCTGGAGCCTATTTCAGATTCTGTGTCTCCCTCTCTCTCTGCCCCTCCCCCGCTCATGCTCTGTCTCTCTCTATCTCAAAAATAAATAAACTACAAAAAAATTTTTTTTAATATTTAGTTTTATGTTCTGGATTTTATATTCTGATTTTCCTTACTTGAGTATTTTCAAAATTTCCTTTTAAACTTAATTTTAATGGCTATGTGATATCAAATCACATGAATGTATGAAAAATTACTTAACAAAATACTTTCTGATTCTTTCAGGTCTTACAACATCAAAAATAGTGTCACAGTGAACAGGTTTGAATATTAAACTATATCTGCAGTTTGCCTTATATATGTATGAAAGGGTCCTAAGGGATATCAATGCACGAATTGATAAAACTGGTTTTTATTGCTCTTTAAACATGTAGCTGGATTCTTTCTCAGATGGATTTTAACAATGTATAATCACATCAACAAAGTCCTTCTATTCCTAAAGTCTCAAGATCCATTTATAATGTGATTACTTATATAATGGAGCATCTTCCGGAGATTTAAAAAAATGCAATTAAAAAATTTTTTAAACATTTTCTACCTTCTGGAGGAAAACTTGAATTTGCCTTTAGGGCTTGATATCCCTTTGTTCTAAAGGATAATTTTGTGGCCTGTAGGTGGCCTGGATGCTAAGTTGAAAGCTAACGGACCTTCCAGTGAGGTCTGATATGATGCGATGGCCGAGGTTGCGTTGGGGGTGGGTCAGGTGCCTCATTCCCAGGGCAGAGATAGACATAGCTGTGCCTACCGAGTAGATTTATAAAGTCTGTACGTCTTTATAGACTGGAGTCTGGAGTATAGACCAACATGCTCTGGGAAGGGACAGAGTTCAAAAAGTTAATCATGACTTCACCATCCAAGGACTCAGCACTTCTTAATATCAGAGCCATTTTTATCCAAGCATTTTACAGATCTGTTGTTACCAAGAATTTGCAAACTTGAAGCTCCACAAATGCAAAGGGTACAATTTACTTGAGACAGAGCAAAATTAGAAGTGGCTGTTCAAGCCCAGCGAACAGAAGGGAGTTTATATCTGTGTTTTATGTATTAATCATGACATTTGCAAAAGGGAAGTTCTCTATGTTAGGGACAGGGAAGAGGATGGCTGAATGGATCTGATGTGGCTGATTTTCAGGGTAGATGTGATAGAAAGACAGGGAAGAGAAAGGGTGTGCTGGCAAGGGAGTAATTAAAACAATGTACCAAGGAGTCAGGGCTAGATAAGAAGGTAAAGCTGGGTGGAGGATTACAGATGTGTTTCAAGAGAAAGAACAGGGCATTAGAGGTCTCTGTAAAGATCACTGAGAGGGGCAGAGGAAAAGTGGAGTTGGGAGGTAGAGAATTAGAAATTAGGGCTGATGAGAGAGAGAGAGAGAGAGAGAAGAGACAGAGAGAGACTGAAAGTCAAGATTCTAGAAGAAGTGATGTCATTCAGCATTGGAGTTTCTAATAAATCTCGGGCACCATGTTTGGCCCTGGGGATTAAAATATGTATGAAACCCAGTCCCACTTTTCAGCTGTTCATTAGTACGTGGAAGAAGACAGATCTAGTAAACTGGTCATGTCAATACAAAGAGGCAATGGTCACGTAGGTGTAAGCCCAGGACAACGACGGAGTGGGAACATTTACAGATATGCAGAAGCAGGAGAAGGCGGAAGTTCATAGACGGTGGGATCAGATGAGTTTTCCCATAAGAGGAACTACCTCATTTGAGTCTTTAATGAAGACTTGAAAGCAGACACGCCAGGAAATGCAAGAGGAAAGGTCCCAACTTCCTGCAGCTCCACGGCACCTCCCTGCTCCCGTGAGTCCTGCACTTCCAACGCACAAATGTCTCCCTCCCTTTGGATATCGTTGCCTACAGGTATTATTCCCAGCTTTGCCTCGCACCTCCTGTTCCCAGTCAAAAGCTCCCTCTCACTTTGATCGTATCTCTACTCTCTGCTTATAGTTCTGGAACATCTTTGTTTCCAGCTACACTGTCACCAGGGCTTCAGGCTCTTGCCAGAGGTCTGAGCTGGGCCAGTGTCTCACATCATTTGAGAAGACAAGTCAGGGAGCAACTGCAGGGTAGATCAGCACCAAACTGCTGAAGCTTAAGGAAGTGCTGAAAACTGGAAGAGAGAGAGCTTCATGTTTTAGAGAGGTAACTTCAGGTGCAGTGTGGAAAATAGACTGAAGGTGAGCAAGACTCAGAAGTAGGGATGTGGCAGGGCGCCTGGGTGGCTTAGTCGGTTAAGCGTCTGACTTCGACTCAGCTCATGATCTCACAGTTCGTGGGTTCGAGCCCCGCGTCAGGCTCTGTGCTGACAGCTCAGAGCCTAGAACCTGCTTCAGATTCTGTGTCTCCCTCTCTCTGCCCCTCCCCTGCTCACACTCAGTCTCTCTCTCTCTCTCTCTCTCTCTCTCTCTCTTTCAGAAATAAATAATAAAAACATTAAAAAAAAAAAAAGAAAGAAGAAGTAGGGACGTTGCCAGATGGTGACTGCGGTAAGAACAAGACATGAGACAACGAAATATGAGCACGGAGTGTGACCATAGGGAAATATTTTGGAGATTACATCAGTAGGCTTGGAGATGGGTTTGATATGGGATTTGAAAACAAATTAAGGATGAAGCTCAATGTTCTCATCTGAATAGTTGGGTAAAATCATGGTGTCACAACCTAGGGTGGAAACGCTAAGAAAAAGGTGAGTTCAGTCTTGATGTCACTGAATCAAAGGTGTTTGTGGGCCATCTATCCAAGGGTATATCCAAAAGGCAGTAGTTACAACAGGCCAAAGTCACTCTCTCCTCAAAGCTATTCAAGAGCTTGCCATTTCCCTCCTAGGAAACCCCACCTGCTTGCCCTGTTCTGCAAAACCCAGCCACCTCCCTAACCTCGTCTCCCGTATGCTCCACTCCTCTCCGGCCCTTTGGTCATCTTGCCGTCTTTTTCTCAACTTGTTCTATTAGAGTTCTCCAGAAAAGTGGAACCAGTAAGGGGTGTGTGGTGTGTGTGTGTGTGTGTGTGTGTGTGTGTGTGTGTGTATAGAAAGAGATTTTAGGAACTGACAGAAGCGATTATGGAAGCTGGAGAGTAGAGACATAAGGAAAAGCCAGCGTTGCAGTTGAAGCTGAAGGCCATCTACTGCAGATTTCCCTTTTGCCCGGGGACATCAGGCTTTTTGTTCTATTCAAGCCTTCATCTGATTACGCAAGACCCTCCATAATGTGGATCTGCTTTACTCAAATTCCACCGATCTAAATGCTAATCTTCCCAGAAAAGGCCCTCACGGAATCATGCAGAACAATGTTTAACTAAATACCTGGGACAAATTGACACGTTAAATTAGCCGTCACACTTGACTCAGGATCTTAGCACTGGCTATTCCCTCTGCCTGGAATACTCTTCCCCCAAATGTGAGACCTATTGGGACTATACTATTTAAAACAGCAACATGGGGCACCTGGGTGGCTTAGTCGGTTGAGCGTCCGACTTTCGCTCAGGTCATGATCTCGCGGTTCGTGGGTTCGAGCCCCGCGTCGGGCTCTGTGCTGACTGCCAGCCTGAGCCTGGAGCCTGTTTCAGTCTGTGCCTCTCTCTCTCTGACCCTCCCCTGCTCACGCTGTCTCTCTCTCTCTCTCTCTCTCTCTCTCTCCTAGAAATAAATAAAAATATTTTAAAAATAAATAAATAAATAAAACAGCAACTTGCCCCCCAGCTCCCTTGCTTGGGTCCCTTTTGCTTGTTCCAATTTTCCCATTGCATTTCTTACTTTCTCACCCTGCAGCACACCATATAATGTATTTATTTATTGCTTTATTGTGCTTACTGTTTATTTGTGACTCAACCCCCTCCCCCCAGCTCGGCTGCAAACTCTGCAAGGGTATGGGTATTTGCCTGTTTTGCTCACTGCTTAGAGCAGTGCCTGACACACAGTATGTGCTGAAATAAATATTTATTGAGTGAATGAAAATTGAAACTGTTTCTTAAATAATGGCTCTAAATTATGCATGGATTTTATCATGGCTTTTCTTAACTCTTGAGTAAACTTCAGAAGTTACTATCTCTCACTATGAAAACCTCATCTGAAGTTCAATGATTTCTTGACCTTTTCTGGTTTATTTTCTTTACTATATTCATGAAATTAAATTGCATAAGTTTCATTCTCTCTGGTGATGCGCCATCTTTTGGCTAAGAGACCAAAGTTGAAAGCATCAATAATACATAATTTTAATATCATGTACCTTGATGTGAGACAATAAGAACACTTCATCTTTGTGGTTTTTTTCCCCACGACTCATCTTCCCTGGTCTCATCTTGAGAAAACGTTAAATACAAATTGATAGATATTCTACAAAATACAGGACCAGTACCCTTCAAAACTGTCAAAGTCATGAGAAACAAAGATTAAGAAATTGTTACAGACTAAAGAACTAAGGAGACATGAAGGGTGGTATTCTGGACAGAAAAAAGACATGGAAAAAATGGAGATCCCTGAATAAAGTCAGCACTTTTTTCTTTTACGTTAATTTATTTATTTTGAGAGAGAGATAGCACACAAGCAGGGGATGGGAAGAGAAAGAGAGAGAGAGAGAGAGAGAGAGAGAATCCCAAGCAGATTCCACACTGTCAGTGTGGAGCCCAATGTGGGTTTCACATGCATGAACCATGAGATCATGACCTAAGTCGAAATCAAGAGTCAAACATTCAATCAATGTTATTAGGCGCCCCAATAAGATTATCTTCATCTATTCACCTGTACTTTAATACATCCCTCTATTTGTGTACTGAAGTGGAGAGATACTTAAAATAATGATCACTCAGTGTTAAAACTTTATTATTTAATGGTGGGCCTTTTACTTTATTGCTTTTCTTTGTACTTTTCTCAATTGCTTACTATTTAAAATTATTTTAGGTCAACAATAATAGAAACAACTTAGCGTGTAATGAACACTTACTATGAACCAGAATTTATAGGATTAGAATTTCATACCTTATCCTCAATCCTCACAATAACCTGTGAGATGAGTATGTTTAATGTTGTTATTAGAACTTAACTTCCTAAGTTACATACATAATAGCAGTAAAACTCAAAGTTTGACAAGGTGTTCTATGAAAATGGAAGTCTCTTCTCATGTATGTATCCAATTTTTTGCACTTCCCAAAAGCAGCCATTTTAAACTTTTAGCTGTTTCTTTTAGTATCTATCTACATATTTTTTCCTTCTAAACATGTGTAAGCAGGTAATTATTTTTTTAAGTTTATTTATTAATTGTAAGAGAGAGGAAGTCAGAGCGCAGGGGAAGGGCAGAGAGAGAGGGTGAGAGAGATTCCCAAGCAGACTCCACACTTTTGGTACAGAGCCTGACACAGGCCTTGAACTCACAAACCGTGAGATCACGACCTGGGCAGAAATCAAGAGTTGGAAGCTTAACCAATGGAGCCACCCAGGAGCCCCATTATACAGGTAATTCTTAACTTTTAGTTTTAGATGACATCTCTTGACTTTCTACTATGGAAGCTGAGTATATAGATCTTCCAAGCTTCTCCCCCTTTTAACTGCACATCTAACTTTATTAGGTCAATATTGTGTGTTGGCATATTATGTCCATGTAAATATAATTCCCAGGTAAGCCATGATCATTACCTTCCTGGGATAATTTATTTTTTTCCCCTGGAGTTAATAATTGTTTCTTTTTCCTCTTCTTCTTTCTGCCTAGAATTTCAACTAATCTTGTTTTAACTTTATCTAAACCCTAATGTTATGGGTACCCATCACCTCCAATTCCAGCCTTTCTGCCATGAAGCACCATGCTCTTGGCCTCCCCTAGGCCATAGATTTCACTCGACTTGGTTCGACTAAGTCAGTTGACACTGGTCAATTTGTTTCCTAGACTCCAAAGGGTTTTTTTTTTTTTTTGCCCAGTTTTCACTTTAATAAGCCACGTCATTTTTATGAAGACAAATTATTTAGTTAAGAAGAAGCCCTTAATATTTTCCTGTAAGCCTCTAATCATTAAAGTCAAGTTTCTGAGCATATCATTGGAGACCCCTTGTGAATTGGTCCTCTCTTTCCACGGCCTCATCTACCACCTAAACAGGGCCTCTGGAAGAAGAAGTCATGGGCCAGGATCCTTTGGATGACTCACACTATTGCCACCCCTAATTTCTCTGTGCCTCATTGTTTTCCTTTTTGTAAGGTAGGAACCATGGCATTTATCTCATTGACTGTGTCTAATCAGCCCAGGCCAAGAAATCTCATACTACATTGTGAAGAGGAGCCTTTTTAGAAAAAAGCTTCTGCAGAAACACTACCGTATTGTCAACTGGGTAACTTATCTTCGAAGGCTTATCTCCATGAGCCATATCTCCAGTTCTGTGTACTGACATAAGCACTTCATTACTCACTGCGGGTAAAGTTGAATGGCCAATTCCTCACCCACTCTATTAAAACAAAAGGGACTTAAAAAGAAAAGGCAAGGGACAGAGCATAGACTGTCAAACTGCAGAGTCTCATGTGTTTCTACATCCTTTCTAGCTTCATGAAAGCGGAGATTCAGAAGGTGAGGGCCTCTCAAACATTTTGAATGAATCCAGAAGAACCAGTCAAATGAACGCCGCTCAATTCTTAGGAGGCAAAAGTTACTCTCTAGCTATGGAATAAGTTTATTACTGTTTGAACTCGCGTGTTTATAATGTGATTAAACAGGAAGGATCTGGAAGCTGAGATCTCCATGGACTTAAACGTCAATATAAACCCTGCACCCAGAAAGCTCGCTGGACCCAGTTGTGTTGACAAAACTAATATTAAGCCCTGTTGGGACAATGTTTTGAGAATATTAAACAGGTTATTTTTTTTTAATTTTCCTTATTGATCATCTTCTCCAGTACCCTACTGTCAGTCACGCCGTGCCCGACACTACCCCAGGGAAGAAGGTACAAACTATAAGAAAATTCCCTAAAATGGGAAGGATGTGATAGAGGGCAACATACTTCAAGATGGGGGGGGGGGGGACAGAAGCCCTTTGCAGTGGGAGAGGGATGGAGGAAATGAGGCAAAAGGTCAGAAACCAGTGTCCTTTTCCTCATTCATCCGCTAGTCCCCTCTCTCCATGTTCCCTCCTTGTCCATTCAAATTGTCTCTTCCTGGAGTCAATCCTTTACTCACTCTTTCAACAAGGATTGGGAAGAGGTAGATTGTCTCTGCATTATTTTACTCTTCCAACTGAATAATAATTTAGTTGGGTACGGAACTTTGGTTAACAGTTTTGAAAACCCTTTTCTGTTGACTCTAAACTCAATGAGTCCAGGGGTGCCCAGGGCGGCCCCGTCGGTTAAGCGTCTGAGTTCGGCTCAGGTCATGATCTCATGGTTCATGAGTTTGAGCCCCGCATCGGGCTTTGTGCTGACAGCTCAGAGCCTGGAACCTGCTTCCAATTCTGTGTCTCTCTCCTCTTTCACTCCCTTACTCATACTCTGTCTCTCAAAAATAAACATAATTTTTTTTTTTAATTTGATGAGTTCTGTTGAAGTCTCTTGTCATTTTTAACCAACGTTCTCTTTGAGAGTAATTTTTTAAAATCTCTGGCTCTCTTAATATGTTCTTTTTATTTGAGGTGTTCTGTAATCCTTTATTCTGAACATTCATGTTTTTTTGCTAATTCAAGAAAATTCTCACCCATTATGTTTTGAAATATCGCCATGCTTTCTCGGTCCACTCTTTCCTTTGGAAATTCCTACTACACCCAAGACATCTTCCTTCTTTCTTTCATGCCTCTTAAACTCTCTTTCATATATTCTGTACCTTAAACTCCTTGAAATTCATATTCTGTGTATGTTTCTATATTTTAGGTCATGAATTCCCCATTTAAGGAATTAAGTTTTCAAGTTACAACTCTATTTTTGTTTTTATTTTTAGGAGTTCTACTTTTTAAAGCCTGTTTTTCTAGAATCTCATTTTTTTATACTTTGCATTCTTTATCTCTTAGATTCTTTTACATATGTGTATTTTATAGTGCTGTAAGCTCAAGTTTTGAGAATGCATACACCTACTCCTTATTGAATCTGATGTCTTTCACACATTGTGAATTGTGTTCCCTTTTGTTTTGTAATTTTCAAAACTCGGGTTTATCTTCAATGGGGATTTTTTTTTTTCTGTACAACCTTGGATTTGAAGAGTCATCCACGGTAGCTTATTTGTTTATTTACTATTTGGTTTTTGTTTTTCTCTGGGTTGCTGAGTGGTACTGTCACCAATGGGGACACATTTTTATATTAACTTTTTGACATGGGCCAGAGAGGGCAAGGTGGGTTTTCCTGGACCATGCAGGAAGTTTCAAATCCACAGATAGAATAAACTTGGGTTTTTTATTTCTTGTGGGGTTTTTTTTCTTCATACCTAAAGACCTAGGAATTGACAAATTTAAGTCTCCCTGGGGACAGTGGGGAGAGTTCTTCTTATCTTTCCCTCTTGATACAGAGACACTTTCAAGATTTCATGACCATTAATGCAATAGTAAATATGCAATAAAAATTTTTCTTAAAACAATGTGTTTTTAAATTTTTTACTGTTGAACTGGGGGACACACTATTAAATTGAATGTTTCATTGAAGTAATATATTACCAGATTTATAATATCTAGTTCATTGTTTTTTTTTCAGCAAAATCCCATTATTTCATTAAGAAGATGTTGATAAATTGAATTTTTGTATTTTTTAGTTTTCTTTTTATGTTTAGGATTTTTTAAAATATTTATTTATTTGGAGAGAGAGGGAGAGAGCATGCAAGCAGGGAAGGGGCAGAGAGAGAGAGAATCCCAAGCAGGTTCCATGCTGTCAGCATGGCAGCCTGACGCGGGGCTCAAACTCACAAACTGTGAGATCATGACCCGAGCCAAAATCAAGAGTCGGACTTAACTGACTGAACCACTCAGGCACCTCTCATCTAGCTCTTACCGAGGTTGGATTCATATACCCATCAGATTTTATGTTACTAGTAGATCAAATCTTTCTCCCCCCCAAGGGATATGTCCCAAGAAATCTGGGTCTTTTATAATCAGAGAGTTTCCTCTAAGAGAGTAGAGATGCTTTGGTTTCTCAATCGCTGGTCAAAAGGACAGAGGAAAACTAACCAAAGGGTAGAAGAATTTTCCCAAGAAGATGGGAGCTCCATCTCCTTCTCTCCACCACAAACCTCAAAGATGGTCTTACCACATTTGTGGCTTTCCATTCCAGTTGTTGTGTTTGTTTTTTTTTAAAGTTTATTTATTTATTTTGAGAGAGAGGAAGAGTGGGGGAGGAGCAAAGAGAGAGAGAATTCTAAGCAGGCTCTGCACTGTCAGCACGGAGCCTAACTCGAGGCTCAGTTCCACAAACTATGAGATCATGACCTGGGCCAAAATCAAGAGTTGGATGCCTAACCAACTGAGCCAACCAGGCACCCCTCCACTTAGGAGTTTTTTTTTGTTTTTTTTTTTTTTTATTGTCAAGTTAGCTAACATACAGTGTACCTTGGCTTCAGGAGTAAATTCCCATGATTCATCATTTATATACAATACCCAGTGCTCATCCCCACAAGTGCCCCCTTCTCAATGTCCATCATCCACTTCCCTCACCCCCTCACCTCCATCAACCCTCAGTTTGTTCTCTGTGTTTTAGAGTCTCTTGGTTTGCCTCCCTCTCTGTTTGTAATTTATTTCTCGCTCCTTTCCAGAACATATCTCTGTTAAGTTTCTCAAATTCTATATATGAGTGAAATCATATGATATTTGTCTTTCTTTGACTGACTTATTTCACCTAGCATAATACCTTCCAGTTCCATCCACATTGTTGCAAATGGTAAGATTTCATTCGTTTTCATCATTGAGTAGTATTCCAATGTATATCTTCTTTGTCCATTCATTAGTTGATGGACATTTGGACTCTTTCCATAATTTGGCTATTGTTGATAGTGATGCTATAAACATTGGGGTACATGTACCCCTATGGATCAGCATATTCATGGATACTATGAATCATGTAAGTTTTGGATAAATTCTCAAGAGTGCTATTGCTGTGTCATAGGGCAGTTCTATTTTTAATTTTTTGAGAAACCTCCACACTATTTTCCAGAGTGGCTGTACCAGTTTGCATTCCCACCAACAGTGCAAGAATGTTCCCCTTTCTCCCCATCCTCACCAACATCTTTTTTTTTTAATTAATTAATTAATTTATTTCTAGGAGAGAGAGAGAGACAGCGTGAGCAGGGGAGGGTCAGAGAGAGAGGGAGACACAGAATTAGAAGCAGGCTCCAGGCTCTGAGCTGGCAGTCAGCACAGAGCCCGACGCGGGGCTCGAACCCACGAACCGCGAGATCATGACCCAAGCGAAAGTCGGACGCTTAACCGACTAAGCCACCCAGGCGCCCCCTCACCAACATCTTTTATTTCCTGTTCTCTTAGCCACTCTGACCAGTGTGAGGTGGTATCTCAATATGGTTTTGATTTGTATTTCCCTGATGATGAGTGTCTTTTGATGTGTCTGTTAGCCATCCGGATGTCTTCTTTGGAAAAATGTCCATTCATGTCTTCTGCCCATTTCTTCACTGGATTATTTGTTTCTCAGGTGATGAGTTTGTTAAATTCTTTAAGATTTTTTTTTATACTAACCCTTTATCTGATATGTCATTTGAAAATATCTTCTCCCATTCCATGGGTTAACTTTTAGTTTTGTTGATTGTTTCTTTTGCTGTGCAGATGCTTTCATATTGATGAAGTCCCAATAGGTCAGTTTTGCTTTTATTTCCCTTACCTTTGGAGACATGCCAAGTAAGAGTTGCTGCAGCCGAGGTCAAACAGGTTGCTGCCTGTTTTCCCTATAGGATTTTGTTGTTTTCCTATCTCACATTTAGTTCTTCCATCCATTTTGAATTTATTTTTGTGGGTGGCATAAGAAAGTGGACTAGTTTCATTCTTCTGCATGTTGCTGTCTAGTTCTCCCAGCATCATTTGCTTAAGAGACTGTCTTTTTCCATTGGACACTTTTTCCTGTTTGTTGAAGATTAGTTGACCACGTATTTGTGGGTCCATTTCTGAGTTCTCTATTCTATTCCATTCGTCTATGTGTCCGTTTTTGTGCCAACACCATACTGTCTTGATGATGACAGCTTTGTAATACAGGGTAAAGTCTGGGATTGTGATGCCTTCAGCTTTGGTTTTCTTTTTCAACATTATTTTGGCTACTCGGGGTCTTTTCTGGTTCCATACAAATTCTAGGATTGTTTGTTCTAGTTTTATGAAGTACTGTTTTGACTGGGATTGCACTGAATGTGTACATGGCTTTGGGTACTGTCAACAATTCCATTCCTATTCATAAACCAATGTTACATGAAGGCTTCTACTACTGTCATAAATGACACTCTAGTGAAAGCCAAAACATTCACAGGATTACAAAGTTCAAGATTAGGACAGCTTCCTACATGGAAAGGCCATTAAGACTCAGGCTACTTTTATCAAAATTCATTTACTACTCAGGTTCAGAGAGAGTGAAGCTCATGTTTACACCATACCTATCTAGCAGAACAAGCTAACTTTTAATAACAGTGACTGTTAAAAAACTGTTCTATTTAAGTAGAATCTTAATTAGTGAATAAAATAAAGACAGTCTATGCACAATAGATTTTCAATAGAAAATTAAAAAGGACAGCTAACAAAAAGTTGTCAGAGAGTATTCTTAAAAAATATATGAAGACTGCAAAGATTGGGTGAGAGGGGAAGAATACATCTATGTATATATGTAGATCTATAAGTTCTATACATAAATCATGGACATCTCTCTCTCTCTGTCTATATATATATATATTGACTTAAAATATACAGAGAAAAAAATGTTTGCAGGCACTTTTTAGAAAGAACACTTTGGAAGGGACATCTTACACAGCATGAAGAATTAAAAATTGCCAGATGAAATTTACTTATCATTTTCAGACAGCATCACTATATATTGTTTCAATTTTTAAAACGTTTTTTATTTATTTGTGTGGGAGAGAGAGACAGCGTGAGTAGGGGAGGGTCAGAGAGAGAGGGAGATACAGAATCTGAAGCAGGCTCCAGGCTCTGAGCTGGCTGTCAGCACAGAGCCCAACGCGGGGCTCAAACCCACAAACCGTGAGATCATGACCTGAGCAGAAGTCGCGCTTAACCGACTGAGCCACCCAGGTGCCCCAGTATCATTATATATTTACATTAGATGCCAGAGTGACAGTATATTCAGATCTGGAGTCCAGGTATAAAGATGATAATAATAATTTTTCAAAGACCAGCCGCAGGCAGTCAAGAGAAATAGACAGTATGAAATGAGGAGATTTTGCAACAGGCTGCTGCAGACACGACTCATATTTATCACAAGAAATGACTACTATTTTTTAAAGTTTATTTATTTATTTTGAGAGAGAGAAAGAGAGGGAGAGAGAGAGAGGCAGAGAGAGAATCCCAAACAGGCTCCGCACCATCAGCATGGAGCGAGGTGTGAGGCCCGAACTCATGAACCGTGAGATCACGACCTGAGCTGAACCCAAGAGTCAGATGCCTAACTGAGTGAGCCACTCAGGCACCCATCTACTATATTTTATGTTACCAATTTTATTTATATGGGGGGAGATAGAGAATAGAGGACAGAACACAATGCAATTCATTTCTAAAATTCAAGTCCTTTTATAAGTTTTTTCATTTGATTCTGGATAAAACTTGAGTTGTAGGAGGTTGATTTTAAATTTTCCCAGAAAGTCCAGTGAAAACTGGTTTTTATTATATCTGTGCAATGTAAATCTTTTCCATTCAGGATTCCTGTGTTTAGCAGCTTAGTGGACACAGTCATAATTTTAGATTTCTGTTTGAGAATATTCCCTTAAGAATACTCTAGAAGGGGCGCCTGGGTGGCTTAGTCGGTTAAGCGTCCAACTTTCGCTTAGGTCATGATCTCGCGGTTCGTGGGTTCGAGCCCCTAGTCGGGCTCTGCGCTGACTGCCAGCTCAGAGCCTGGAGCCTGTTTCAGTCTGTGACTCCCTCTCTCTCTGACCCTCCCCTGTTCACGCTGTCTCTCTCTCTCTCTCCCTCTCTCTCTCTCCTAGAAATAAAATAAAACATTAAAAAAAAAAAAAGAATACTCTAGAAAAATAAGCGTATTTGGCAGAAATATTTCTTATTGTTACAGGGGTCCTTCCCCCTCCAGAATGGATCACTAATTGCAAAAGCGAGCATGTAGGCATGTGCGCGCATGCTCACACACACACACACACACACACACACACCACCTCACCTCTAAAATCCCAATTAAGTGCCTCCTTATTTTGCCTAAAAATTAAAACACATGTGAATTTTTTAAAAGTAACTCTCCTGTGATTTTTTTTTCATTTTATTAATAACTCCAGCAAATCATACATTCAAGTTAAAAATTAAGTCTGCTTGTGCCATTGGAGCTTTCAGGAGGTGAGGAAAGAGAGGGGTGGGGTACAGCTCGTAGGAGTCTCTGACGGGTCAGACCCATACAATCACGTCCTAAGCATCTTGCTCAAGTGGTTTGGGTAGCTTTTGCTTCAAATGACTTTCTTTTTCAATTTGCCCGAAAGTCTCCCAAAAATTCATTAATTATTCACCAATCAAATACAATCCCAAAGCATTTTAACCTGTCCACAACCTCTCTGGTGTACATCTGATGTCAATAGAAAATACAGAACAGAGACAAAGAAAGACTTTGTCTCATCTCCACCTTTGCAAGGTGACTCAGCTTTAATGAACACAAACCGTACCTGCATCTCCTGGGCCAGCAAGGCTGTAGTAAACACAAAAGCTTCCACCTCTTTCTGAACCACTGAAATATCCCTAAACTAGACATTAGTCATCTTCCATCTCACCCCTTCTTTTCCTCTTCCCTCCACCTACCTTTGTCCCCAAACAGGATATTCCATTAACAAACACCACTCTTAACAGTGTTGAGAGGGGCGCCTGGGTGACTCAGTCAGTTAAGCGTCTGACTTCAGCTTACGTCATGATCTCACGGTTCCTGGGTTCAAGCCTTGCGTCGGGCTCTGTGCTGACGGCTAGCTTGGAGCCTGGAGCCTGCTTCAGATTCTGTGTCTTCCTCTCTCTGACCCTCCCCTGCTCACGCTGTTTCTCTCTCTCTCTCAGAAATAAATAAAAAACATTTTTAAAAAACAGTGTTGAGAGGGAGGAACCTGGGCAAAGAGACCAAAGATTTTCTTCATCACGTAATGGTGTTGGTGGGATCTATCTGCTAACACACACTAAATTGTGCTTACGAAGGAAGACGCTGAGGATCATGAAAAACTTGGGTGGTGCAGACTGGATCTAAGAGTTTGAAAACTCCAAAGTAGCTCTTGGTCACAACCTCACAATGCTTTTTTTTTTTTTTTTTTTAACGCTACACATTTATTTTAACATTAAAGAAAAAACCGATTGTCTTAGGATTTCTTGTTCCAAAATGAGAAAGTATTTTGGTTGAGGTCAGTGTCCACTTAAGAGGGACCTGTATTAACATTGAAAGTTCCAACTTTGCTCGTTAGAACACCTCCTACCTTGGCTCACTTCACATTTTCTACTCCTCTGCCACCTTGTAAAGTCTTAAAGGCCAGTGACTATGATCCTGAGCATTACACTGAGTAGATGTTCATAGAATAATTTAGGAATAGAGGGCATCATGCTATCCCTAACTCAGCCCCCTGGCTCAGGATAGCACCCCAGTGCCCTGGAATGTGATCAAACTATCCAAGTATCATGGTGATGTTGACTGAAGCAGAAAGGAAACAGATCTTTCAGGAGAAACCAGGAGGTCTTCTCGTTAGTCAACACACAGAAGACAGGTGATGACTCATATAATCCCAACTAGACGATCGTTAGGCAATAGGATTTAAAGTCAAGCAGCAATGTGAGTGAGTCAGAAGAGTCATGTTTTCAGTTTGAACATGCAGGTTGTTTTGCTCATCAGTTAAATAATGGGCAGTATACCCTAAGTACAGACAAAAACAAAAGGCTCAGATTATTTGCTGTCTTCATTTAAACTCTTTATGCACAAAATTATTTTAGTTTTAAAACTATGAAGGAAAGCAAACAAATCATCTATATTACTTCGGTTTCATAAATCTTTTGTATGCATTCCTAGGAGTTAATACTTATTTCCAAATTAAATAACCATTCCAGGGACACTCGGGTGGCTCATTCAGTTAAGCATCCGACTCTTGCTTTCAGCTCAGGTCATGATCTCACAGTTCATGAGTTGAACCCCACATCAGGCTCTGCACTGACAGTACGGAATCTGCTTGGAATTCTCTCTCTCCCTCTCCCTCTATCCCTTTTCCACTCATGCATGTGTGTGCTCTCTCTCTCAAAATAAATGAATAAACATTTTTAAAAAATAATCATTCCAAAAACACATATTAAATTATTGTGGATACTATTTGAAGTGAGGATAGGACACTACAGTTTTCCCACAGGAAAGCTTCTTCTAACTTAATCAGCATAACATATCCTCTTGAGATAATGTGAATTATGTTAAATTTTAAGCAATATGACTGATAAAACATTATCACAATATTAAAGGAGAATCTTAGTAGCAAAAGGGGGAAGCTTAGAATCTCATTCATATGTTACTATAAGTTAAAACAAAGTTTTTCTCTTGGCTTTTGGTAAGAAAGAGACAGGTCACTTCTCTTTCTTAAAAGCATTTTCAACCTCTTTGGCCAGCCCTCGGCATGACTAGGCTTTCTCTGGAGGTGAACAACCTTAGCAATTTTGGCTTCGCATGAAGTGCCTTCTGCACAGAATACATTTGGTGAATGAATAAGTGAATGAATTAATACGTTTCTCAATTTTGAAATGCTGGGCTTACGGTAATTCCTCATGTAGACTTATTGAATTGTTTTGACACCTTCCCCACAGCTCTGTCAGAAGTAGCTTCTCCTCACAACACCTGTTGACTTTGAGAGTTGCCAAATAAACATCTGCATACACATCCCTATGGGTATGACCCGAACTAGACTGTTGTGCTGTACTCTGGTCATTTGACTCAAAGCTTCGTGCTATGTAATGATCTAGGTAGATAAGAATAGAACATAAAACATAATTCCTTCCCTCAGCATTAATGGCTGTAATGTCTTTTACCAGTTTTAGTTCAGTCATCATAGAGTGCCCGATTGATAAACTTTATAAATGGAAACTTAAAAATCATGACTCATTAGCACAAGTAAGCTACGCATGCTCTGTTGTAAGGTAACCTCTTTGGTGCAATAGTAATTTATTTGGCTTGTCTTGATGAGTGGTAACATAGTAATGAAATCTGACTATAGAAGCTTCCTAAATATTACTATTTATATAACTGAACTTTGTACATGACCATCTTAATCTTCTTGTTTCTTGTGTAAGCTTTTTTTAAAAAGTATTTTTTAATCCAGGGGCACCTGGATGGCTCAGTCAGTTAAGCGTCCAACTTCAGAGCTCAGGTCATGATCTCACGGTTCGTGGGTTCGAGCCCCGCATTGGGCTCTGTGCTGACAGCTCAGAGCATGGAGCCTGCTTCAGATTCTGTGTCTCCCTCTCTCTCTGGCCCTCCCCCATTTGTTCTCTCTCTCTCTCTCTCTTTTTCAACAATAAACATGTAAACATTTTTTTAAAAATATAAAAGTCTTTTTGCCCAGATATATACTTTCAAGGCTTATTCTGATAAAAACATGTACAAGAATTAATAGCCCAACTCATCTGGAATACTAGTTTAGAAAGGCATATAACTTGTTAATTGAAAAAAAAAGGTCTTGCCTGCATACTGCTTGCAACGATAACTGAGTAACTCCTCTCCACGTTTCTGGATGCTCATAAAAAATGAAGGAGGTAATAATCATTTCACAGGTTATACCAATATCAAATCATTAGTTTGAATGCCTTAAATTAACACAGTATTACAGGTTAATTATATTTCAATAAAACTGGGGGGATGCGCCTGGGTAGCTCAGTCGGTTAAGCGCCGACTTCAGCTCAGGTCATGATCTCACAGCTCGTGGGTTCGAGCCCCATGTCGGGCTCTGTGCTGACAGCTAGCTCAGAGCCTGGAGCCTGTTTCAGATTCTGTTTTTCCCTCTCTCTGACTCTCCTCTGTTCATTCTCTCTCTCTCTCTCTTTCAAAAATTAATAAAACACACAAAAAAAATAAAATAAAAATGCTTTAAAAAAAAAAGAAAGAAAACTGGGGGTGAGGAGGGATGAGGGTGGTGTGGTAGATGGACTGACCTGTTTCTCTATCAACGTCAGAGAATGACAGTCTTGAATGACCACCGATTCTGAATCTTTGAACCTGTTTCTTTGAGGGCCTGTTGCCCTGGGCATCTCGGATGCTCCAAAGTGGAGCTCAGAGAGAAACCCCACCTTTGCAAATGGAGGTAGGGACACTGAGGAATCTAATGCAGCATTAACATATACATGACACCCGAGGAGTTAGTAACTGGGGTAATTTCACATCTGGATGAGATTTCCTGAAAAGCAGCAGCCCTACTAACTAATACCAAACACTACAATACAAAAAAAAGTACACGTAAGGGATAGATACGCATTATTTAATTCTTCCTGCCCAGACAAGTATAAGTTTGATTCAATAGTACCTAATAATGGTGAGTGGATACACTTCATTGATTTTGTGTATTGGGAAAAGACATCCACACTCATAGTCAAAAACACTCAAAGTCCTGACCCTGCCATTTACTGTCTGTATGTCCTTGGATGAGTTACTTAAGTTCTGTGTGGCTCAGTTTCCTCATCTTTAAAATGAAAGCAATAGTATCCACCTCAAAAACGCAGTGCCTAGTGTAGCTGGAGCTTAATAAATGTTCATTCCTCCTATTAAATTTCAAAATGTTTTAGGGCACCTGGGTGGCTCAGTTGGTTAAGTGCCTGACTACTGATTTCAGCTCAGGTCATGATCCCAGGGTTGTAGGATTGAGCCCCGTGTCGGGAGCATGGAGCATGGAGCCTGCTTGGGATTCTCTCTGTCTGTCTCTCTCTCCCTTTATCGCTCCTCTGCTCACACTCACACATGGATGGTCTCTCTCCCCACCTCACCCTCCAAAAAAGAGCTAAGTTAACAGAGGTGTTGTTATTTGAAGTGTCCTGTATTCTAGGGTATTACTAGCTTCTCCTGAATGTTCATCTTGAGAATTCAGAAAGCACAAAACAGCTTTCTTTTGCACTACAGTGTTGTGAGGTGATGGGCAGAACCTTCCAAATCTGTACTTTAGGAAAGAAATTTTTTTTTTTTTTATTTCTAGGAGAGAGAGAGAGACAGCGTGAGCAGGGGAGGGTCAGAGAGAGAGTGAGTCACAGACTGAAACAGGCTCCAGGCTCTGAGCTGGCAGTCAGCACAGAGCCCGACGCGGGGCTCGAACCCACGAACCGCGAGATCATGACCTAAGCGAAAGTCGGACGCTTAACCGACTAAGCCACCCAGGCGCCCCTAGGAAAGTAAAATTTGAATACTAAAAAACTTGGTGGTGGTTACAAACCTTAGTGTGCCTGTTACCTTACAGAGCTTCTGAAAACTGCAGATTCCTTATATCATACAATGGATGATTATTCAGCCTTTAATAAGAAGGAAATTCTGACACATGCTACAACATGGATGAATCTTGCAGACATGCTAAGTGCAGTAAGCTAGTCACAAAAATACAAGGACTGTATTATTCCATTTATGTGAGGCCCGAGCAGAGTCAGATTCACAGACACAGAAAGTAAATTGGTGGCTGTCGGGGTTGGGGTGGAGGAAGGGAAATGAGGACTTACTGATTAATGAGTATAGAGTTTAAGTTTTGCAAAGTACAGAGAGTTCTGGAGCGCCTGAGTGCTCAGTCAGTTAAGTGGCTGACTCTTGGTTTTGGCTCAGGTCATGATCTCATGGTTTATGAGTTCGAGCCCCGTGTCGGGATCTGTGCTGATAGTGCAGAACCTGCTTGGGATTCTTCCCACCCCCCTCAAACTTAAAAAAAATGAAGTTTTGGAGATGGATGGTGGTGAAGTTTGTACAATGGTGTGAATGTACTTGATGCCACTGAACTGTACACCTGAAAGTGGTTATGATGGTAAATTTTACATGTATTTAACCATAATTAAAAAATTAAACTATTAATTAAGAAATGCAGATTCCATGTTACTACCAGTGATTCTTATTCTATGGGTCTGAATGGGCACAGAAATTTGCATTAAATTTTTTTAATGTTTATTATTGATTTGAGAGGGAGAGACAGAGAGTGAGAGCACAAGCAGGGGAGAGGCAGAGAGAGAGGGAGACAAAGAATCTGAGCCAGGCTCCAGGTTCTGAGATGTCAGCACAGACCCTGATGCAGGGGTCCAACTTACAGACCGCAAGATCATGACCTGTCAGATGCTCAACTGACTAAGCCACCCAGGTGCCCCATGACATTTGCATTTTTAACAAGCAACCCAACTGATTCCGATCTTCAGATAATCCTTTGAGAAATACTCGTTTATAAAAGAGATAAAATATAAGAATGTACTGAGACCAGATAGAAATGTATGATTTGCCAGAAATGCCAGAATATAGCTTTCTTCGATGAAGACAGGATTTCAAAAATGGTTCACAGGGAAGAGCTCTTAAAAATAACAAGACAGAGGGGTGCCTGGGTGGCTTAGTCGGTTAAGCGTCCGACTTTCGCTTAGGTCATGATCTCACAGTTCGTGGGTTCGAGCCCCGCATCGGGCTCTGTGCTGACTGCCAGCTCAGAGCCTGGAGCCTGTTTCAGCCTGTGACTCCTCTCTCTCTGACCCTCCCTGCTCACGCTGTCTCTCTCTCTCTCCTAAAAATAAATAAAACATTAAAAAAAATTTTTTTTAAATAAAAAAAAAAATAACAAGACAGAGTCCCAGAGCTTCAGAAATGTCCCTAGATTTGATCTAAGAGAAGGAGATTGGCAGACACACAGCACCCTGTCTGCTGTAACTGTGGGTGGAGGCATGAAAAATTAGTGAAGGGGAGGGATTGTTCACATGTATAAATCACCCTGTGAGGAAAGTGGGTAATTGCCTGGCATTTAGGTAATTATGCATGCAAATTAGAAGAGCATATAAAACAAAGACAATTGTTAGTCCATTCTAGAGCCAGCATGCCAGTCACACCATCGTTTCCAGCTGCCCAGATGTAAGTACCACCAAAGACATGGTTTCCAGTTGTTTGATGCTCTGATAGTCATGGATTGAAGCAAGAATGTTTTATTTGGAGGGTATTTTATATGTTGAATGAAGAAAAATTATGATGGAGCCTTTTCCAATTGACTTTATGTTCTTCCTCAACCTAAAAATCACACACTGTTTAATAAAATAGGCATAAGTAAGTGTTAAAAACAATTCTCATTCTCAATGTTGATATTGAGTAGAAATTCTAGAATTTTTTTCTGTCTTTCAATTCTCCAAACTTTTCAAGACATGTGTGAGAGAGAAGCAGATAATAACGAGAGAAAAGAGGTTCTTTCTTCATTTCTCTAAAATCCTATGTTGGTTAGTGATATTTTCATTAGTCATTTTTTGTTATTTGTGTTGTATTCGTCTGTGCTCTGGAAGACTTCAGTTCATTCTCACATTCCTATTTCAAAATATTTCTGGGGAAGGGCCTGTATATTTAGACCTCCTAATCTCTCCTATTTCTCTTGAATTTGAATTTCTCGATTTGATGACTCTGAGGCCACCATGAAAAACCCATCATTTAAGATCTTCATAGCCTGTGAGGGTGAATGGAAGTGTTCTCACTGGTTTACAAATTTTAAAAATCAATTAGTAATATGGGAAAACTGAACCTGGAGCAGATGTATGAGTTTAATAAGATAAAAGTCATTAAGATACGGCTCCTGTATACCATCTAGCTATGGAAGAGAGGCATGTAAACAAAAAGTAAAAGAATTCATTCTAAGTGCTGTGATAAAGGTCTCTATGGGTAGAGAGAAGCTTGAGGGAGGGAGGTCATCAGGCTGCGATGAGTCACACGTGGAGAGGTTGGGAAACTCATCGTGTGCAAAGTGATACTTTAGTATAAAACTCCTGTCTTTAAACAGCTTAAAATAAAGAAGTCTACAATCTCATTAGAGATGCCAAAAGAAAAGTATATTTTAAAATAATGAATGATTTGGTTTCAAGTTGCCTGAGACGGATTGATAGGTCAAAAAGCTTCTGGAAGCGTAGGGCAGGCGGGTGGGACTGTGAACAAAGGGCTTTAGAAAGCAAGTAAAGCAGAGCCCAAGCTCAGGACAGGCCGGAGTGCAGGACGCAGGTAAGCACCGTGGAGGAGACAGGGAAGCACAAGGCAGGGGGAGCATCTGAGCAAAGACAGGCACCCGTAGGAAACCACAGGACTGGAGTCGGTGTGGAGGGACAGCAGGGTGAGATGCAGATGCGGGTTTGGGAGACAGGCGGGTGGAGTACTGATACAGGTGACTGTGATGTCCCACAGATTTCTGATCCGGAAAGTCCTGTGCTGAAAGCACTCCGAAATGTGGCAGCGTTTTCCTGAAAGGAAAGCAACGTAATTCCACCTTCCAAATCTGGACTAAAAGGAGCTTAAAGTGGAGGTCGGAGGCCAGAACAGGGGCTCGGCTGTCCTCAACCGGGGGAGTCAGCGGCACAGCATGGGGAGGGAGGGGGCCGCCAGTCACCGTCTCTGATAGCAAACTATTACATTTCTGTTTCTCTTCCTACTTTGTAGAATGATTCATCATCATATGTGTCCACTGTACGGTGGTCATGGCAAACAACTCTATTGCGATCCACCGGAGAGGCTGAGTCTTTTCAAGGGACACAGAATTAGCGATGAGGAGAACATGTCTCAGAACCAAGGGCCGCTCAGCTCAGTCCAGATCACTGTGACACAGGGCTTCTCAGCCTCAGCACTACCGACGTGTTGGACCAGATAATTCTTTGGGGGGTGGGCTGGCCTGTACGTGGTAGGACTTTCAGCAGCATCTCTGGCCCCTACATAGGTGTCAATAGAACCCTCCTTCTCCCTAGTTGTGACAGTGAAAAACATCCCCAGGCTTTGCCAAATGTCCCCAGGGCAGCAAAATCGCCCTTGGTGAAGAACCACGGCTCTGATTTAACATGTGGTTTAATTTTTACAGGAATAGCATTTCCTCCTATGCTCTCCCTAGGCAGGTGTTTTCCATTACCTTCTCTGAGAACATCAGGTTAGTGGAGATCAGACGCTGAGTCTTTACGGAATGTGCAGAATCCCGACAGGAGGGCCACTGCTTTCACGACCAGTTCATTTTAGAAATGATGGCTAAGACTCACTAGCAGTGAAAGGCCTCTCCCTTGAAATGCCCTTCTTCGGTATTTCACCATCACAGCCTGGTTGCACCCGGCACGCTGAAGATGATGGTTTGATACTCTTGTCTCAGAATTTTTTTTTTTACTTCCTGAGCCTCCCTCCCAATCCCTGTAATTTTGCTCTTGGAAATCTCCTCATTGGTTCCTGACCTCTTTTTTCTTTATTCTCTTACAGATTAGTCCCATCTAACTCAGCTCTGAGAAACTCGGCCTTATCTCTCTAACCGATTTACTCTTATGACTTAGGAAATCCTTATAAACTTCACCAAAAATTTCCATACTATTACAGACCTTTGCTGAATGTTCCTTGTCCTTTAACCGAAAACTGATTTTATCCTCATGACTCAAATTTCCTCCTTGACCAAAGATGGTGGCCATGTCTTGAGCTGCCTTCTTCCTGTTGACCCTGGGGTCCCAGGACCCTCAGGTACTGGCATACTCCTTGACCTTCACACCCACCTCTAGACCACTTTTCTGCTTTTTGTCAATATCTTCTTCTTTAAAAGTCATCTTCTGGACATTCCTGTTGCCATCCCATCTTCTCATCCATAGACTGGGACACTTGCCTGTAGAAAAGGGCCTGGGGTCCAGACCTCCTCGGTAGGAAAATCTCTCTGAGTTCTTTTTTTTTTTTAATGTTTATTTTTTGAGACAAAGATAGACAGAGTGCAAACAGGGCAGGAGCAGAAAGAGAAGGAGACACAGAATCTGAAGCAGCCTCCAGTCTCTGAGCTGTCATGATAGTACAGAGCCCGACACGGGGCTTGAACGTACAAACCATGAGATTGTGATCTGAACCAAAGTGGGACGCTTAACTGACTGAGTCACCCAGGTGCCCCAAGTCTGAGTTCTAAATGCAATAATAATATACATAAAATAAATACTGAAAATACCAAAAGGTTGGGTAGAGTAATAAGAAAAGAATTAATTGAAAAGAAAATAGGTTCTCTCTCATCAGCAAAAACATTCAGTCCTTCCCCCACTTGGGCAAAAATAACTGCCTGCCTCTAAAATTTATTCTAAAACAGATCAGCTACCATCCAAAAATCTTTTCTTCCTTGGACCACTATGTATATCTCCAATGTGTATTTATTCATGGATGTACTTGCTGTACTTCCTCAGCATCATTCCAGAATCCTGGCCATCATGTCCCTTAAATCTCAGAAATCTGCACCTGCTCCTTCTAGAAACAATCTTTCCTTTTTCTAGGTCATTCCACAGGAAGTCTGGCTCCTTAGGGTTGTTAGGTGTTAGTAGGAACAATTCCCTCCACCCACAGGTGATGGTATTTGATCCAGCACTCACAGTCATGTGGAGCAAACAGGCCACAGATCAGAACAGAGTGACTGTGCCTTGTGAGAGTTTACAGTTCCTTTGACTTAATGCTCTCCTGCCAGGCTGTACTTTAGCTTCACAGTTTGAGAAGACTGAGTTAGTAATGAGATTATGTTTGATACACTGAGTTATATTTGGACTATTCTCTACACTAGTGGGGTGAAAATGGGAAGGCAGATAATTTAATCAACAATAGCAATTTTTAAAGACTTTTTTGTTGGGTAAAATTCATATAACATTAGCCATTTTACATTTTATTTATTTTTGAGAGAGAGAGAGAGAGTGAAGAAGTGGCAAAGAGAGAAAGAGAGGGAGACATAGAATCTGAAGTAGGCTCTGGGCTCTATGCTGATGTGGGCTCGAACCCATGAACTGTGAGGTCATGACCTGAGCCGAAGTTGGATGTTCAACCACCTAAGCCACCCAGGCACCCCAGCTTTAACCATTTTAAAATGAATGCCCATGTGTAGTTCCAAAACATTTTCAGCACCCCCAAAAGAAACCATACCTGTCAAAATAGGGTTTTTAAAACAACCTAGGAAATGATATATGATTTGCACAATATTTGCACCAGGCATTGGGTTTCTGTGCTCTTTTCTCATGCTACTGGTATCTTATAACCCACTGGTAAATTATGACTGCCTTTATGGTAAACACAGTGTTAGTGAAGTGGAAGTCCAAGGATGACAGTAAGTTATGTGAAGAAAGCCCTTTGAGCCCAGGTAATCTGGCTTTCTGGAAAATTGCTGGGTGACATTGTACAATACATTCTTCAAAAAGAGAAGTGTAAGATGTAGGGGCGAATAACTGTTTAAATGACCACTCTAGGAATTTGGAGGAAACGAAACTTCAAAAAGAAACCAGAATAGAGAGTTAAAAAACAGTATCTGGTACATGGCAGGTGCCCAATAAATATTTGTTGAATGAATGAATAAAAATAGCCTTAAGTGAATTAATGAAATAGCCCAGAATGAATGAATGGATGCATGCATTAGAAGTGGATACAGGATATAAGGAGTAGTGTTTCAAGTGAGCAATTTGACAAGCCATGACAGGAAGCACGTTGATGATTAACCATGTTATTGTAGTTAGACCAGCCTTAAAAACAAATAGGAAAGAGATGTGAAGTATCCATCATTTCGTATCCAAATATTTACACTTTAGGCAAAAAGATAAAGCTTTCATAGCTTTTGCTCTTTATCATGTTTAAAAATTTGAAATTATGGGATCTCTTTAACATCTAGGGGAAACAGTGTTTAGAAGAAAATATTGATTCTGGCACCAGGGTGGCTCACTTGAGTGTCTGACTCTTGATTTTGGCTCGGGTCATGATCCCAGGGCTGGGGATCAAGCCCCATGTTGGGCTCCACACTGGGCATGGAGCTTGCTTAAGAGTCTCTCTCCCTCTGTCCCTCTGCCCCACTTTCTCTCTCTCTAACCATAAAGAGGAAAAACATATATTGATTGAATTTCAGTACTTAAAGTTTTTAAAAAGGGCCCAGAAGAAGAAGGACATCTGTTATTATATAAATTGTTGTTTATAAGCTTGGATTGTTCCTCGTGTGGTCATAAATTTATATGACCATTTCTTAATCAGTCTTGGGGATATTATTTCTAGTTTGCATTTCCTTGTATGTGAAGTACATTTTCTTTCCTATGACTATTAGTTGAAGTATGCTGTTCATTGTTTTGAATTGTCTATCTAGTAAACCCCTTGACTGAAAGAACATGTAATAAGATACATGTCATCACGTGATTATTCGTATTATAACATTAATTAAAGCACTGGCATAGTTTCATCTACACAATAATTAGTTAAATAGGATTTAGCAAGACCTAGAAGTCACTCCATGTTAAGAAAGCATTGATTTCCACTCAGTTATACTTAAGTTAGATCTTCTAACTCAGGGGCAATAGGAATATACGGCATATTTTTTACCTTCAGGAGGAATATTCTGCTACTTGCAGGAAGCCCTCTATTGCAGATCATTCTCTCCCGTCCACAGGCTTTGCTAGAGGATTGAGCTTGCCTCGGAATGCACAACCACAGCTTTCTGTGTTCTTTCAACTGCTGGTGTTTAGAGGCATCTATATGCTTTTCCTGTGTGAAGTCACTTGATAACGTACTTGTCATCCAACATGGTACTTGACAATTGTCTTATCATGTTTGGGCTGCTATAACAAAACATCCTAGACCAGGTGGCCTACAAACAATAGAAGTTTTGCTTCTCACAGTTCTGGAAGCTGGGTGGTCCAGGATAGATGTGTCGGCAGATTGAGTGTGGGGAAGAACCACTTCCGAGTTTATAGACAGCCTTCTTCTTACCGTGTCCTTACAAGCCGGCACGGCCCAGGGAGCTCCACTACCACTTCCCGATACCATCACACTGAGGATTAGGTTTCAACTTGGGAATTTTGTGGGGACACGAACATTCAGTTTACAGAAACCATAAATCATGCAAAACAGCAAATACAACCAAGGAAAATAATCAGGTTCCACGGCAAAGGTGATGCCTCAGATCCCAGATCCTGAAACTGGTGTGGTTTAGACTCTGTTTGAAGCAGGCGGCATCAATTAGAACAAATGACTAGGAGAGGCAATGAAGGACCAGACAGTAATTAGAATGTACCCACATTAAGTTACGGAGGTTAAGTTAAAGAAGACTTGATTAGTTAGCTCTGCATAAACTCGTAATCAGACACTCGTTTGGCCCTGCTAATGAATTTAGAAACAAGAAACGAAATTATCAAATTCTATTTAATAGAAATTTGCCTACTTAAATCACAATACAAGTTTTGAAGAATTACCACCTTAGTAATATGCTAGTCACATGAAACAGATAACAGTTTTATTCAGTTTCTTAAAAAACCTGTTTCTTAATCAAAAAGAAAAAAATTCCAAGTATGTTAATAAATTCTTTAAAACGCACAGATTTTTTAGACTGTTTTACATTTCAATTCCAGTATAGAGAACATGCAATGTTATATTAGTTTCAGATGCACAATATAGTGATTTAACAATTCTACACATTACTCAGTGTTCACCATGATAATTGTGCTCTAATCCCCTTCACCTGTTTCCCTATCCCCCATCCTCCCCACCCCCCTCCCACCCCTGGCAACAACCAGTTTGTTCTCTATATTTAAGAGTTTGGCTTGTTTCTTTGTCTCTTCTTTGTTCATTTGTTTTGTTTTTTAAATTCCACCTATAAGTGAAATCACATGGTATTTGTCTTTCTCTGACTAATCTATACTATCTCTCTTAGCGTTATACTCTTTAGCTCCATCTATGTTGTTGCAAATGGCAAGATTTCATTCTTTTTTATGGTTAAGTAATATTCCATTGTGTATCTATACCGCATCTTGTCTAGTCATCTATTGACGGACACTTGGGTGGCTTCCATAATTTGGCTATTACAAATAATGCTTTTATAAACATAGAGGGGCATGTATCCCTTTGAATTTTTTTAAAAAAAATTTTAGGTAAATATCCACTAGTACAATTACTGGATCATAATTTTTTTTTTGAGCAACCTCCATCCTGTTTTCTAGAATGACTACACCAGTTTGCCTTCCCACCAATGGTGGACAAGGGTTCCCGCTTTCTCCACATCCTTGCCAACACTTGCTGTTTTTTGTGTTGTTGGTTTTAGCCATTCAAGCAGGTGTGAGGTGATAGCTCAGTGTGGTTTTGGTTTGCATTTCCCTGATGATGAGTGATGCTGAGCATCTTTTCCTGTGTCTGTTAGCCATCTGGATGTCTTCTTTGGAAAAATTTCTGTTCATGTCCTCTGCCCATTTTTTAATTGTATTAGTCAGAGGTTTTTTTTGGTGTTGAATTGCATAATTTCTTTGTATATTTTGTAACCTTTATTAGCTATGTCATTTGCAAATATCTTCTCCCATTCAGTAGGATGTCTTTAGTTTGGTTGGTTGTTTCCTTTGTTGTATAGAAGCTTTTTATTCTGATGTGGCCCCACTAGTTTATTTTTACTCTTACTGTCCTTGCCTCAGGAGACATATCTAGAGGGATGTTGCTACAACCAAGGTCAGAGAAATTATTGCCTCTGCTCTCTTCTAGGATTTTGATGGTTTCAAGTCTCAGTTAGGTCCTTAATCCATTTTGAGGGTATTTTTGTGTATGGTGCAAGGAAGCGGTCCAGATTTGATTTTTTGCATGTTGCCATCCAGTTTTTCCAATGCCATTTGTTGAAGAGACTGTCCTTTTCCCACTGAATATTCTTTCTTGCTTTGTTGAAGATTAACTGACCATATGATTGTGGGTTTATTTGTGGGTTTTCTATTCTGTTCCAGAAAAAGCACAGATTTTGAAAATGCATCCAGTTTAGTCTGAGTCACCATGCGATTTGATATAAGTGGTATATTGGGGCGCCTGGGTGGCTCAGTCGATTAAGCATCTGCCTTTGGCTCAGGTCATGATCTCACAGTTTGTGGGTTCCAGCCCCATGTTGGGCTCTGTGCTGATAGCCAGCTCACAAAGTCTCCCTCTCTCTCTGACCCTGTACTGCTCACACTCTCTCTCTCTCTCTCTCTCTCTCTCTCTCTCTCTCTCAGAAATAAATAAAACATTTTAAAAAAAAAAGAATATATGATGTAAGTGGTATATTAAAGAAACATAATGGTCCACTTAGTTAGAGGTTACGAAGGGGCTGTTGTGAACTATGGACAGGGACAGGACAATGTAGTTTTCAGTCTCAGTCATTTCATCCTGATGGGCATTTTTCTGAAGCTTGGAAGATGCTGAGATCAGCCTTCTGTGTTAGAATTGTCCCTCACTCTATCGCACTTTCCCTCACTTCTCCGTGTAATATGGTAGCAGGCATATAGGAAGGGTCTTCTCTTCCCACCTCCTCTGTTTTCCCAGGTTTCCCAGATAGCAGTCTTCTGGACTCAAAGTGTAAAATCGAGTTTGATGGATTAGTATTATGGAAGCAAGTAAATACAAGCCTTTGATTTTGAAGAAGTGAGTTACTGAGGATTTAAAAATATTTTTTTTAATTTTTATTTTTGAGAGAGAGAGACAGAGTGTGAACAGAGGAGGGACAGAGAGAGAGGAAGACACAAAATCTAAAACAGGTTCCAAGGTCTGAGCTGTCAGCACAGACCCCAGTGAGGGGCTCAAACTCACAAACCGTGAGATCATGACCTGGGCCAAAGTCAGACACTTAACCGACTGAGCCACCCAGGTGCCCAGAGTTACTGAGCATTTTTTAAAAAAATATTTTTAAATTTATTTTTAGGAGAGAGAGAGAGAGAGAGACAGCGTGAGCAGGGGAGGGTCAGAGAGAGAGGGAGTCACAGACTGAAACAGGCTCCAGGCTCCGAGCTGGCAATCAGCACAGAGCCCGACGTGGGGCTCGAACCCACGAACCGCGAGATCATGACCTAAGCGAAAGTCGGACGCTTAACCGACTAAGCCACCCAGGCGCCCCATTACTGAGCATTTTTAAAAATCTACTAAGAGCTGGGACAGCATGCTCTCCCCCTGGGAGCAGGGTTGGCTTCCATCCCATCATCACTGTGAGCATTCTCACTTATCTTGCTTCTTACTGGGGAAAAGATTCCCCAACAACAAATGAAAAAGATTGATTTTCCAGATGTCCCTTGGTGTGTGCTGAGAAATTGAAAGGGTGCTGTCTTCTGGAAGGAAAGCCACCATAGTGATGGTAGGCATAATTGCTGTAGGTCAGAATTTCCAGAGAATGAATACGGTAAACTGCTACAACTGATTACTGAGGCATTACAAGAAACATCAATTATCTTTTTTTCTGTTAAACACTTGAAAGTTCTCAAAGAGTCTTCAACATTATTTTTTCTTCCCACTAGATTGTGAAATCATCTTCTACAGAGGTCTTTCAGTAACAATATTAAAAGCCTTTATCAAAATGTACACAGTGATCACAATTGAGTTATAAATGTGCGTGTATTTATATAGGTACACACAGCTGATGTTAACTAGACCTTCCTATACACACAGTCACATATGGGCAAGAACTTTAGAATGACATTCAAACATGAAAAAACATCCCTTGAATTAGGATGATAGGATTACAAAATATCATTTTTTCTCTTTGGGATCATCATGCTACATTACCAATTTAAAACAATTTTCGTCCATTTCAAAACAAATGATTTGAAATGAGTTTTGCCCACAAGTAAGACTTCCTTCATCTCAGAAGCAGAAAGAGAAGAGATATACGGAAGTGCTTTTTTAAAAATTTTTTTAACATTTATTTATTTTTGAGACAGAGAGAGACAGAGCATGAGCAGGGGAGGGGCAGAGAGAGGGAGACACAGAATCTGAAACAGGCTCCAGACTCTGAACTGTCAGCACAGAGCCCGATGTGGGGCTCAAACCCACGAACCAGAGATCATGACTTGAGCCGAAGTCAGATGCGTAACCAGAGCCACCCAGGTGCCCCTATGGAAGTCCTTCTTACCCTGGAAGCCGGCCAGGTGTGAGGAAGAACTAGGATCCCTGAAGGACACTGGGTCTGGGTCTGTCTGCCTCTCCCGATCTCTGTCTCCCACGTTATTTCATTAGAGCTTACTATATGCCAAGCACTTTGCACACGTTATCACTTAATTCCACAGCCTTATAAGATGAGTACAATTATTACTCTCACTTCACAGATAAGGGAGTGACATAACCACCCAAGGTCACACATCCAGTAAATTATGTAAACAGAGCTTGAACCAAGGACTCCTGACACCCAGCCCATGCTCTTAGAATGAGATCTACAGTCTCTTGCTTTCTGCTGACTTGCTTATGTTATCAAGACCACACCTGTCTCTCCAACATTATGTCTCACTTTTCCTCCTCTCCTTACATTCCTAATTACCATGATGTCCAGAGACATCAGACCAGAGCGTTAGTCTCTATTGTCTATCAGCGTGTCTTTTTTGCAAAGCCCTTCATCTAGTTCTTTTGTTTGTTTGTTTGTTTGTTTGTTTGCTTGTTTGTTTTGAGAAGGAGAGAGAACATGAGCAGAGAAGGGGCAGAGAGAAAGGGAGACCGAAAATCCCAAGCAGGCTCTGCACTGTCAGTGTAGAGCCCGAGGTGGGGCTCGAGCCCACAAACTGTGAGATTGTGACCTGAACTGAAACTGACCACCGACTCAACCGACTGAGCCACCCAGGTGCCCCTCATCTACCTCTTACCGAGTTCGGATTCATCACACTTCAGATCACCAGTTACGCGTGTCTTGACCAGCCCATGGAAGGGAGTCTCCTCCTCCCTCAAAGTTGCTCTCCCTCACATCACCGTTGATTTTCTTCATAGCGCTTCTCATACTTGGTAAATCTTTTATGTGTTTACTTCATGTACCGTCCCTTCCCTCAGGAATGCAAACCCCGTGAGGATCTAGACCTTGTTTGTCATTGTACCCGGGTCTGGTTCCAGCACCGGGCACGGGGCTATTCACACAGTGGGCTGAGAAAATACTGGGTGGCCTTCGCCACAGAGTCACATGACCTGGAGCAGGGAACCCGAGAGATTATTTCGTATATGAAGATGAAGAGGGTACAAAACATTTTGTAAATAGCTCGATAGGCCTACTTTTTACCCACATTTTGTTCAAATTTAAGCCCCTTTTAGGACATATGTATATTTATTTCCCTAGTTCTTCACTTGTCTAGCTTCTGAGATTTCAGGTTTCAGCTCACATGGCACCTCACTGGAGCCTTGGCCGGAGCCATGACCCCCTCCACCCTTCCCATCCACCAATCTGATATTTTGCTTTATTTATCATGCCCTAAATTTATGTGGATTCATTTATTATTTTTTCCCTCTGCCCATTAGAATATAATGTTCTTGAAGGCAGGAACACTTCATCTTAGCACTGTATATTTGGTGTCAGAGACATTTTCAGACACATACTAGATAGTCCATAAGTAAATATCTGTGGGATGAATCAGTGCCCTGGACATTTAAACGTATTCTCTTTTCAGTTCTAGTAGTTTTGAGCTGGATTTCCTTGGGATTTTTGTAAGGAGACAATCGCCATCTATGGTCAATTTTTTTTTTCTTTTCTGAGTGTTACACTCATTACTCTTTCTTTCTTTATTGTAACTATAATTACAGGACCAATGTCATACAGTACAGGAAATGGCAAGCATGTCAGATTTGTTTCCACTGAGTCACTTTACCATTAATTATGATATTGGTATTGTCCGGCACAGGCATTCCTTTCTACTCCAAGGAAATATGCTTCTAATCATAAAAAATTAGGGCTTAAAATTTAACTTAAGTTAATTTACTTCTATCCAAAAGATAGAGAGCTCTTTGAATTTTATCAAAGAGCTTTTGATGATGTGGTTTTCTTCTTTTGAATTCCTCATAAAGTAAAATCTGTTAGGATGAAAATATTCTCACATCTCTGAAATAATCCCTACTTAGTCATTTTTCATACATTCTATCTTTGACATACTGGCATTTTTTGAGGGGGGGTATTTCTTCCTATATTTATAGTCACAAGGGAAGGTGTACTGTGTTTTGGGGTTTGTGTGTTTATTTACCGACCTAGGTTTCTCAGGTGTTGCTGTCAAGATAACAGCAGACTGGTGGAATGCCTTGGGAAATGTTTTATGTCTCGAGTTTTGGAATAGTGTGTCGGGTGTTCGTATAAATCTCAGAGCTCCCTGCTTCCCTCCTTCATCCTTAAGGTGGAATGGAAACACTTACAGACCCTTATAGTGGAGGACGTGGGGGTGAGGCAGAATTGAACGTCTAGTACTAGGATGAATAGTGTTTATTGCTTAGTTCATTGATGTAGTCAGATTGTTGGGGTTTTGTCAGGCAGATTTTGAGATCTAGACCTTGCATATATTGACTTCTGATATGAGAAAACACAAGGCTCTCATCCCCTTGTCTTACATGATATTCTTTTTAAGTTTATTTATTTTTGAGAGAGGATGAGTGTGTCGGGGGTGGGGGGGAGGAGTGGTACAGAGAGAGAGGAGGAGAGAGGATCCAAAGCAGACCACGTTTTCAGCACAGAGTCTGACGCAGGACTCAAACTCCGGAACCGTGGAATCATGACCTGAGCCGAAGTCAGACGTTCAACTAACTGAGCCACCCAGATGCCCAACCTTATATGATATTCTAAGTTTCAGAAACATACTTAGGCTATCTGTCACATCAGGGCTCAGTGACTTGTTTAAACACTCCAGAAGTCTTTATGAACTTTGCATAATGTTTCTATTACTCAAAGGGTCATGGCACCTCCTTATCATAAGGAGCTCTATGCAGCCACCAAAAAGGATGTTATAGAAGACTATTTCATATATTGCCACACTTTAGATAAATATGGAAAAAAGGAAGTCTGTAAAGATACAAATAAAAATATTAAAAATAAAACTAGTAGTCGGGGCACCTGGGTGGCTCAGTTAAGTGTCCAACTTCGGCTCAGGTCATGATCTCATGGTTCGTGAGTTTGAGCCCTGTACTGGGCTCTTTGTTGACATCTCAGAGCCTGTAGCCTCCTTTGGATTCTGTCTCCCTCTCTCTCTGCCCCTCTCCAGCTCATGCTCTCTTTCTCTCTCAAAAGTAAACATTTAAATTTTTTTAAAAAATAAAAATAAAACTAGTAGTTGGATTTTAGATAATTGGATTATAGATAATTCCTTCTTTTCCATATTTTTGTATTTTAGCATAGTGACAACCATTCCCTCATTCTTCTGCGAGGGGACTTCCACGACTGGGGTAATTTCCCAGCGTCTCTCCCAGATCCTTACTTACTCCTCAAGGTAGACGGAGAAGTCATCTGATATGAGGGTGATAAGGGTAAGAAATTCCTTGATCCACCCTTTTTGACTGGATGGAACTAATCCATCAGAAAGTAGAAGGACTTGGTGGTGTTCTTCTACCAGCTTCCAGTCACTAGCTGTCTCTACTCCCCACATCCACATCCACATCTCCTTCCGGTGCTCTGCCCCAAAGTGGAGCCCAGGAAGGGGCTGTACCGGTGAGCTCATTTCACCGCAGAACCAAGTCACATTTGCTGTTAACTCACCAGTAAGAAAGCTGAGATTTTTATTGCCATCTGTTTGATTCTTGCATTTTATTTTTCAGTCTTCCCCAAACCCTAACAGTCTTCCCCAAACCCTACTTTCATAGTCAGAGAAAATGTTACTTTTCAAACTGTAGGCCGCTCTGTGTGCAACGAATATTCTTAATATCTTCCATTTGCTGACCACTGGCCCTGACAACTTGTTTGAGGTGTTTCATCTCTGTGAATTTCTTTTCAGCGAATTTCTATAATCATCTTACAAAGCTGGTTCTATTGCTATCCTTGCTTTTGTAGAAAAAACAAAAGCAGACAAAAAACCCCTAACGTTCAGAGAGTTGAAGTTGCTATTCTCCCTGGAATCTTGACTCCATGACTGTACACTCAGAACTGATGGGGTAACCAAAAAAAGGGGGGGTTCTATCTGGATTTGCAAGGCTCTTCACTGAACAATTAGGGTAGTGGAAACAGAAACGAACTAGGGTGGCAGCTGCCTTCTCAGAGCTCTATATATCTTGTTTGCTAAGAAAGGACTGTTACCAACATCTCACATTCAAGCTAGCTTGTATTTGCTGTGTCACTGAGAATCACCACCCAAACTCACCCCATAGCCTGCTGTTGGAAGGAAGGATACTTCGGTGGGAAAACTATCCCAAATCTACAGAGAAGATTTTCTTTTATAAAAATTATTTTAACATGTATTTATTTTTGAGAGACAGAGAGAGAGGCAGACACAAACTGAAACAGGCTCCAGGCTCTAAGCTGTCAGCACAGAGCCCCACACAGGGCTCAAACTCATGAAATAAGAGATCATGACCTTAGCCAAAGTTGGATGCTTAACTGACTGAGCCACCCAGGTGCCCCTACAGAGGTGATTTTCAATAGCCTACTGGGGTCATAGGTGACTTCAGGTGACAAAAATTCAGACATTCAAGCAAATATGTGATCTTTTGGTAGGGTCAGCTGTAGGGAAGAAAAACATTCAAACCAACCCTCTCCTGGGGATTTGGCTGAAAGATTGGAGAAAACAGGAAACTACAGGAGGTTTCTAAAGATGATCACTAACTGTCCAGCTGTTGTTTTAAAAACCAAACAGATGAGGGGCGCCTGGGTGGCTTAGTCGGTTAAGCGTCCGACTTTCACTTAGGTCATGATCTCGCGGTTCGTGGGTTCAAGCCCCGCGTCGGGCTCTGTGCTGACTGCCAGCTCAGAGCCTGGAGCCTGTTTCAGTCTGTCACTCCCTCTCTCTCTGACCCTCCCCTGCTCACGCTGTCTCTCTATCCTAGAAATAAATAAAAACAAAAAAACAAAAACAAAAACAAACTGATGAGTATCTCTACAGTTGGAAGGCTCCTGGGTTACCAAATAAATATTAAGGTCGAAAATGGCTGCTTGGAGCTGACAGAATGAGCCCATGAAAATAACCCTCTGACAATTCTTTTTACATTAAACTATTAATTTTTTTTTTTTGTTTTGAGAGAAACAGTGAGAGAGAGAGAGCACAAGCAGGGGAGGGGCAGAGAGAGAAGGAGACACAGAATCTGAAGCAGGCCACAGGCTCTGAGCTGTAAGTACAGAGCCCAACACAGGACTCGAACTCATGAGCCGTGAGATCATGACCTGAGCTGAAGTCAGATGCTTAACTCACTGAGACATCCAGAGTCCCCTGCCCTGGCCTTCTCATTGGGCCACAGGATTTTGGCAATCACCTCTGAGCAGATGATTTCCAAATCTACTAGTCCATCCATGTTTCAAGAATTTCCGGTCCCAAATTTCTCACTTTTGCTGAATATCTCCATGTGGACAAGTTGCAGATTACCTCAAACTCTTTATGTTTAAAACTGAGCTCTTGATATTTTTATAAACTGTATGCTTCTCCTATCATCAAAGAGACTACTCTCCTTCCAGACACTTCTCTTGAAACTTTTGCATCATCTTTGTGACTCCTTTCTTTTTTTAAAAAATAGTTTATTGTCAAGTTGGTTTCCACATAACACTCAGTGCACCAAAAAACCATAAAATACCTAGGAATAAACCTAACCAAAGATATAGGAGATCTGTATGGTGAAAACTATAGAAAACTTATGAAGGAAATTGAAGAAGACACAGAGGAATGGAAAAACATTCTATGCTCATGGATCGAAAAATGAATATTGTTATAATGTCATTACTACCCAAAGCAATCTATACATTCAATGCAATCCCAATCAAAATCACACCAGCATACTTCTCAAAACTAGAACAAACTATCCTAAAATTTGTATGGAACAACAAAAGACCCCGAATAGCCAAAGTAATATTGAAGAAGAAAACCAAAATGGGAGGCATCACCATCCCAGACTTTAGCCTCTACTACAAAGCTGTCATCATCAAGACAGTATGGTATTGGCACAAAAACAGACATATAGACCAATGAACTAGAATAGAGAACTCAGAATTGGATTCACAAATGTATGACCAACTAATCTTTGACAAAGTGGGAAAGCGTATCCAATGGAAAAAAAGACAGCCAGATGGTCTTAACAGATGGTGCTGAGAGAACTGGACAGCAACATGCAGAAGAATGAAACTAGATCATTTTCTCATATCATACACACAGATAAACTCAAAATGGATAAAGGACCTGAATGTGAGACAGAAAACCATCAAAACCCTAGAGGAGAAAGCAGGAAACAACCTTCTTGACCTCAACTTCAGCCATTTCTTACTTGACACATCCCCAAAGGCAAGGGAATCAAGAGCAAAAATAAATTATTGGGACTTCATCAAGATTAAAAACTTCTGCACAGCAAAGGAAACAACCCACAAAACTAATAGGCAACTGACGGAATGGGAAACGATAGTTGCAAATGACGTATCAGATAAAGGGCTAGTATCCAAAATCTATAAGGAAATCACCAAACTCTGCACCCAAAAAACAAACAATCCAGTGAAGAAATGGGCAGAAGACATGAACAGACACTTCTCCAAAGAGGACATCCAGATGGCCAACAGACACATGAAACGATGCTCAGCATCGCTCCTCATCAGGGAAATACAAATCAAAACCACACTGAGATACCACCTCACGCCAGTCAGAGTGGCTAAAATGAGCCAATCAGACAACTCTAGATGCTGGCGAGGATGTGGAGAAACGGGCACCCTCCTACACTGTTGGTGGGAATGTAAACTGGTACAGCCCCTCTGGAAAACAGTGTGGAGGGTTCCTCAGGAAACTAACAATAGAACTCCCCTATGACCCAGCAATAGCACTGCTAGGAATTTACCCAAGGGATACAGAAATGCTGAGGCATAGGGGCACATGTACCCCAATGTTCATAGCAGCACTCTCCACAATAGCTAAAACATGGAAAGAGCCCAAGTGTCCATCAACGGACGAATGGACCAAGAAGATGTGGTTTCTCAATACCATGGAATACTCCATGGCAATGAGAAACAATGAAATCTGGCCATGGGTAGCAACATGGATGGACCTTGAGGGTGTTATGCTGAGCGAAATAAGTCAGGCAGAGAAGGACAGATACCATATGTTTGCACATATAGGTGGATTAGGAGGAACTTAACGAAGGACTGTGGGGGAGGAGAAGGGGAAAAATAGTTGGGTAGAGGGAGGGAGGCAAACTATGAGAGACTCTTGAATGCCGAGAACAAACTGAGGGCTGATGGGGGGGAGGGGGAGGGGAAGTGGGGTGATGGGCATGGAGGAGGGCACTTGCGGAGATGAGCACTGGGTGTTATATGGAAACCAACTTGACAACAAACTATTTAAGAAAATAAACCCCAGTCCTTATCCCCACAAGTGCCCTCCTCCATGCCCATCATCCCCTTCCCCTCACCCCCACCCGCATCAGCCCTTAGTTTGTTCTTGGCATTCAAGAGTCTCTCACGGTTTGCCTCCCTCCCTCTCTCCAACTATTTTTCCTCTTCTCCTCCCCCAGGGTCCTCCGTTAAGTTCCTCCTAATCCTCCTATACGTGCAATGTGACTCCTTTCTTAACCCTCAAATCTAAAGCATGTCCAAGTCCAGCTGATGTCTTTGGATCACTGCCCTCTTCTCTCCCCACCTCCTCTGCTTTCCATCAGGTTATCTTCCTCTTTTCTCCTGCATCAGTGCTCCAGAAACTTGGGGTCCTTCCCACCATCCTCTTATCTGCTGCTACCAGAGTCATCTCCGCAATGTTCCTCAAAACCTATCTTGACTCACCATTGCCTACACAATGGAGTCCAAATTCCTTAGCACAGCATTCACAGTCAAGTCACTGCCTTATTTACTTTTTACGTGTCCTGTGCACTAGCCCGGGGTTTGTCAACCTCTCATTCATTACTGTGTCCCCAACATCACCCCTATTTAGAATGCATACTCTAGCCAAAATGGATCATTTACCAATCCCTGAATATGTCCCTGTATTTTCTAGCTCCCAAGATTTTGCTCACTTTGGTGGTAAGAGGAGTTGAGGAATTATGACCGGGTTCCTGGAGTGTAGATCTGCTACTGGGTACACTGTTTCCCTGGCTTAGAATATTCACACATCTCCTCCCAAGACCCTCCAATTCTTTCTATTGAAATCTGACCCTTCATGTGACAACCCAAATACCATGTCTTCCCCTGATCCACTCAGCTGGAACTAACTTCTTTCTGTGCCCTAGAACTTTCTTGATACATGTGTTATGTTCCTCTTTGTTATGCAGTTGTTTTTCTGTTTGTGTTCTCTCTCCCACCGTGTTACAAACTTCGTCCAGACAACAGTATCTTCTTCACAGTGCACAATGCTTTTCCACAGGAGGCACCGGTACATGTTAGTTGACATCAATTCACTGATGCACCAGGAACAGGATAAAAGCCTACCAGTGCCACATGAAGAAGTCCCCTACGTATGTGGAATAAATGAACACATTAATGAGTAGAGAAAATGGACATCGTATATAAGCCACACTCCTACCATCATAAACACATAGACTATGTTGGGGGGGAAGGGGTGCCTGGCTAGCTCAGTTAGCGGAGTTCATGACACTTGATCTCAGGGGTGTGGGTTCGAGCCCCACATTGGGTATAGAATTTACTTACACACACACACACACACACAATTTTAAAAGGAGTTCTATGTGTTGTACAACATTGGTGAGCTCAATTGTTTCCCTGCTTCAGAGAAATAACAAACAGCCACCCACGGAAAGTTACTATTTGAATGACTACCTGCCTAGACCTGTCTTAAATTATAATGATCAAGTGAGTAGAGGACCCAGGGGCCAAAATGTAAAGTCATTTTTGACATTATGTTTTTGTTACAGACACAAGATTGTTATTGGGTTTATTGGCCACGAAAGGAGATGATACACGTGAACATATCCTTTAAATGTTAGTAATCCTCACCACGATGCAAGATGCAATCAAATGAAGGTTATGGGGCAGTGAAATTGATCTGACAAAGTTACTCTTGTGCAGAAAGTTAAGATGAAAGAAACCTGTTTTCTGCCAAAGGCTTGATTATGAAAGAGGACTTCAATCACCTCCATCCATTTCGCCCCCAGTCAGTACTTAATTTTTTTTCCCCCAATGTTTATTTATTTTTGAGGGAGAGAGAGAGTGTGGGCCCAGAAGGGGCAGAGAGAGAGAGGGAGGCAGAATCTGAAGCAGGGTCCAGGCTCTGAGCTGTCAGCGCAGACACCGACGTGGGGCTCAATAGTTGTGAGATCATGACATGAGCTGAAGTTGGGCACTTAACTGACTGAGTCCCCAGGCGCCCCCTCAGTCTGTACTTTCTGAGTAAGACCTGATTAGTAGTTCCCAGTTTATCTCCAAACTCAGCCAAAAAGATCCTGAGGGCAAAGCATCCCCTGATGGCACCTAATCTACCCTCCTGAGCCAGCTGGACCGCAGGTGGCTGACCCCACGACAATGACCAGCCTGACCTTTACTGCCCACCTGCATGTACCCACCGACCTTTGTCCCACATTCGTCTTATCTGAACCTGGGACTTTGGAAGTATCAGTACTCTGGAAGCAAACTGAGACACTAGCAGCCTGCAGTCTCCCCGGCATTGGTGGCGCTGAAATAAATCCCTCATTTCACCCTGCTGGTTCGTCCGCCTTTGGAATCTGCAAGTGGCCAAATCTGGGCGTTTTGGGACCCCTGGGGCCAGGCGCTCTTGCAACTCTGCGCCCAGGCTACAGTAATTTTTAAAATGTGTGTATAGACAAATACATTTGGAAACTTGCATCATACCTCAGAATAGTGCTTTCTAGGAAAGCTATTCCTGCCGTTTCACAGGATTACATTTCCCTTTAGTCGGAGGATTAGGTGTTTGAAAGAGGCGCTTGAATCACTTCTCTGAAATTATTAACAAGATTATAAAATCTTACAGAAAGCTACAAACAGGTGATTTTCATCACCCTTGCCCTGGGGCTGTCTTCTCCTAAAACACCATAAACCATTTTGCGGTTGTGAAAGTTTTTGTTTGTTTTCTCCTAAAGTCTGACAATGACTTTTGCAAGAGGGTGGGTTGGGGGTGTTTGTGGGGTGGCAGGCTTGGCAAAGAACTCATTTCCAGGAACTGAATTTAGCCCTTGGGGCCAAATTAGTCAGGTGCATGGGGTTCAGCCCTTCCGGGTCTTTCAACGAGGGTAACTCTGGTGCCAGTTCCAAAGCTGCTACCGCAAATCTACTACCTGCGGGCGCTTTTTTGCAAAGGAGGATTCACTGTGAATAGCATCCTTTCTCGCCCCTTCCACTGGTCCAGCTCGGGCGCAGACAGCAACGGCGAAAACAAATAGTAGGTGGGCGCCAACCTTTGGTTCGGGCCTCCTTCAGGTGCGCAGTTGTGTAGGATTGTTAGTTTAAGGAGTCTGATGGGCCGCAGCTGGGATGAGGGAGGAGCCGAGGAAGGGCCCGCCCCTTGGGAATGGGATTGGTTCCCTCCGTCGGTGTAGACGAGCGTTGGGCTTCTCGGTTGGACAGGTGGAGCGAAACATATCATTAAGGTGTTGTCGAAATGAGCCCCGTGGGTGTGGGCTGTTCCCTAAGTTTGTGGGTTTAGATTTTCAAAGGGGCGGCCTTCTTACTGGTTATGGGATCAGGTTCCTGGAACTGGGCTTCTGTACCTTGAAAAATGTCCTCGTAACAGGAGGCGCCAAATTGCTCAAGTGCAATTTACACACAGGACAGAAAATGACGAAGGTTCCTCAGGGAACCTTTGACTGCAGTTTCTTAAGTGATGAAGAAGCCAGGACGATCCTTCAGGTGCTGGAAAGAAATGAGCAGCTACAGAGGGCAGAGAAGGACAGGATCAGGTACGCTCTGCCTTTCCCGCCGCCTGGCTCCAGCCGGGCCCGGGCGCGCGGAGGGCGCGCGCGCGAGGGGGCGCGCGGAGGGGGCGCGAGGGGCGCGGAGGGGGCGCGGCGGAGGGGGCGCGCGGAGGGGGGCGCGCGGAGAGGCGCGCGGAGGGGGCGCGGCGGAGGGGGCGCGCGGAGGGGGGGCGCGCGGAGGGGGGGCGCCCGGCCGGGGGAGGCGCACCTGTCGCGGCCTCGCGCGGCGGGGCCTCCGGGGGAGCGCGCCGCCCTGCGGGGAAAGCTGCGCTCGGTCCCTCCCGCGAGGAAGGGCACGGCCTTCGGAGCGCGTCTCTTTCCCAGCGCGTCCAGCCGCCCCGCCCCGCCCCCGGCCGGGACACGTGGGCGACCGCGGGGGCCGGGGGGGCTCAGGGGTCCCCGAGGCGGTCGTCGGGGGCAGTGGCGGGCTGGGCGGGGGCTCTGCGCGGCGCCGGGTCCTGGCGCGCGCGCACCCACACGCTTACCGACCCGGGTCGTGCAGGCGGTCCGCCCTCGCCTGTCTCGCTGTCCCTCTGCCCCAGGGACGCCTCCCTCCGCCCCTCGCCGACCGTCGGCGGCGCCCGGGAGAAAGGGCATCTCACCGGCGGCCAAGTGGTCCCACCCCAAGGGCCGGAGCGCCGGCAACTTGCCGCACTGTGCGGGGGGAGCCGGCCTGGGGCTGGGACGCGCGGAGCCGCCGCCGGGGTGCGTCTCCTTGCAGGTGGTGCTGCGCGGTTTTCACCTTGACCTTACTGTTCGGTGTTACGGGTGAGGGGTTAGATACTAGGGGAAAAAATCGAGAGATCATTGCCCGGGATGTAAATGAATCGGTTTTCTGCCCAAAGTGTCGGGTAGGCCCTGGAATGCATACGAGGACTTTCTCTCACCGGTTCTAGGATAGACCCATCCGAGGGCTTCTCCAGTTGACCCTGGAAGGGAATTCGGGCCATCACCCAGGGTGTCATTGATTGGAATTTGGCAAAGCATTTTGTTTGTGAGCAGCTTCTTGGTGATGTGGATTCTAGGTTTCCCCCTTCTTCCAAAGATTCCAGTGAGCATCCCTCGTCCCCACCCCCAAAAAACCCCTCCAAAGATACTCTTCACATAGGAAAACTCTAGTTGGTCCTTGTAGAAGCAGTTAGAATACACTGGACCCAAAGCTCTGTCTTCACGCCTCTCAAGTAGATACAGCTCTTGGAGTTTGAGGATGTGTATTTCACATGGTCCTACTCTGCCTTTAGAAACACAGGCTCCATCGTTTTCTCATTGTGTGTCCACACCCAGACACAGCCGCGTGCGTGTACCCACACGTATGTGCAGCACCATCCACAGGCACAGCCAGTGTGGGGAAGGAGAACTTTAGAATTGTACATAGTCTGTTTTCAACACATTTCCCGAAAGGACTCAGGAACCAGTGGCTCTCAGGGCGTCCTTGGAGATGTTTCCTAACTCTGGAGAAGATGGGGCTTAAGTGATCCAGTATATATACTGCAGGAACCTGAGAGGAGAATGGCGGCATAACAGGAGGAAAGGAAGAAGTATCTCCTTAGGATGCTATATCAACATGGCTTCTCATCAAGCATAGTTTTAGAAATAGTAAGATTATTTAATTTTCAGTCAAGAGAATTTTGGCTTTTTATATTCAACCTGATGTTTGCCTGGTGTTTCCTCAACAGTAGCTCATGGTCCCACAGCAGACGCCTTTAGGGGAACTTAGATGTATTCTTAGGTGGCGAGGCCATAGGGCTGGGCCTTAGAAGGAAGGCGGAACCACCTTTTCCGATAGCATGAAACTCCTAACTGGGGCATCAACAGAAAAAGGCGTAATGCTAAGACAGAATCAATACTGGTAACTGTTAAATATAATCACCTCAATAATTTTTAAAATGTCACCATTTATATTATAAAATAACTCGGGGTGTGTTTGGGTGGCTCATTCAGTTAAGCGTAAGATTTCAGCTTGCCATGATCTCATGGTTCATGGGTTCGAGCCCCGCATCGGACTCTGCTGACAGCTCAGAGCCTGGAGCCTGCTTCAGATTCTGTGTGTCCTTCTCTCTCTGCCCCTCCCCTGCTTAGTCTCTCTGTCACTCAGAAATAAATAAACATTAAATTTTTTAAAATAATCATTTAGGGGGACACCTGAGTGGCTCAGTTGGTTGAACATTCGACTTTTTTTTTTTTTAAGTTTATTTATTTTGAGAGAGACTATGAGCAGGGGGCAGGCGGAGGGGGGTGGGGGAGAGAATCCCAAGCAGGCTTCACGCTGTCAGCACAGAGCCTAACATGGGGCTTGAACTCATGAACTGTGAGGTCATGACCTGAGCAGAAACCAAGAGTCAGATGCTTAGCTGACTGAGCCAGCCAGGCACCACTTCACCTCTCGATTTCAGCTCAGGTCATGATCCCAGGGTTGTGGGATCGAGCCCTGAGTCGGGATGCCATGCTTGGGATTCTCTTTCTCTCACTCTCCCCCTCTGCTGCTCTCCCCGACTTGTGTGCTCTCTCTGTCTCTAAAAAATAAATAAAAGAAAATAAAAATAATAATTTAGGGACATTGGACACTTTGGCCAAATGCTCAAGGCAATTATTTCTTGTACATTCTTTCCCCCCGGGTTCATTCCTGAGCCCCACTATCAAATCCCCATCACTGGGTAGTAGTCTCATGGCATTGCTCTGCTCACCAGCTCACGTGCATGGGTTTAGTAGCAGATACTGACATGCAGAGAAGGCCTGAGATAACATGTCAGCTTGGCTGCCTCTGCTCATTTTCGTGATCATATTTTCCAAATCAAAAGTCAGGACACATGACTTGTCATGCAAGAGTATTATGTAGGAGACACTATAGCAGGCTTATCTCAGAGGCTTGGGGAGGTCTTTTTGGTCTACAGGTTTTCTCTACTCTCTGAAAAGAAAGCGTTTCCTGTGAAAGCTTCAGAAGCCAACGAGGCATAAAACAAAGAAACAATTACCATTAATTTACGCAGAAGTTTTGACCTTTCCTAGCCCCCAACATAACCTCTTCCAGGCGTTTCTGAAACCTTAGGTCACATCTTGATACATGATGCACAAAATAGGTCAAGGTAAAGCACAGACGCTCACAGATACAACTGCAAACCCTGCGGCTTGCATGCTGAGCGTCGCCCTTGGGGAAGGAGATTGGCTGAGGCTCTTGTCGCCAGGGTAAGGCTTCCTGCAAAACATGCGCTAAATGTTATTTTTGCTTTTTACTTTTTTCCACAAAAGTGAAAATCCTCTTGGGATTTCGTTTGGTGAAAACAGGTTCTGATGTCATACTTTCATAAAAGCCACGTGGCTTAATACAAACTTTGGAATATAGGTGGGGAAGACGAGTACCTGTACTGAGAAAGAGGCTCAAGATATCTTGGCTAGAACAGGGGCGTCTGGGTGGCTCAGTCGTTAGAGCATCCGACTGTGGCTCGGTTCATGATCTCAGGGTTTCTGAATTCGAGCCCTGCATGAGGCTGTCTGCTATCAGCATGGAGCCTGGTTCAGGTGCTGTCTCCCTTTCTCTGCCCCTCCCCCACTTTTGTGTGCTGGCTTGCACTTGAGCATTCTCTCTCTCTCTCAAAAATAAACATTAAAGAAAAAAGATATCTTGGCAAGAACAGTAAGGGACCAAATGGAGAAGTGTGTCAAGTTTGCTGACCGGGGCACAACGGAAGAGTCCCGTTATACCTATGATAGTCTTGAGGTGTCTACAAATCAACTAAGAAGAAGTATCCTATAGTTAGAAATATATAATCACGGTGTGACGCGGGGCCAGAGATGCTCGGAGATTGATGGTAAAGGCACAAGAGTACTTGAATTCACTGTGGGAACCCAGCAGCCCCACCCATAGACATCGTCCTGACCACACAGACCTTCCCAGGCCTCTCTGGCCCCAGCTTGCTGGGAAAGTATTTGCATGAAGTATTATTATGTTCCTGATATATAAAGAGTTTATTCAGATGCCGAAGAAAAACACCAAGATTCAAACTGATAAACAGGCAAAAGATAGAAATAACTTGTTCACTCTAGAAGATATCCCAACAGTAAACAAAACATTATGGGAAAATGTTCACCCTCGCGGTAATAAAGAAATGCAAATGGAAATAATATCAAAATACCGCCTTAAAAAAATACCACTTTTAAAAATAACAGAAAAAATCGGGGCGCCTGGGTGGCTTAGTCGGTTGAGCGTCTGACTTTCACTTAGGTCATGATCTCGTGGCTCGTGGGTTCGAGCCCCACGTCGGGCTCTGTGCTGACTGCCAGCTCAGAGCCTGGAGCCTATTTCAGAGTCTGTGACTCCCTCTCTCTCTGACCCTCCCCTGCTAGCGTTGTCTCTCTCTCTCCTTGAAATAAAGATAAAAAAATATTAAAAAAAAAATAAAAATAAAAATAACAGAAAAAAACTGTTGGTGAAGGTGGACATGAAATGGATAGTTTCAGATTATTGTTAGTGGAATAATAATAATTTTAAGTGGAGGGGTGCCTGGGTGGCTTAGTCGGTTAAGCGTCCAACTTTCGCTTAGGTCATGATTCCACGGTTCGTGGGTTCGAGCCCCACGTCGGGCTCTGTGCTGACTGCCAGCTCAGAGCCTGGAGCCTGTTTCAGTCTGTGACTCCCTCTCTCTCTGACCCTCCCCTACTCATGCTGTTTCTCTCTCTCTCCTAGAAATAAATAAGACATTAAAAAAAATTTTTTTTAAATAATTTTAAGTGGAATACAATTTCACCTTTTGGTGAACAATATGGTGGTACCTATAAAGTTATGCCTTTAACCTTGACCCAGTGGTCCAATTCTTGGATATTTCTCATAATAGGAGTCTGAGGTAGAGAAGATGGCCACACCAATATTTATTAAGTGCTGCCTTTTTATGTAATAATAGTAATTACTGTGATTTTGATAACTAACATTTATTGATCCCTTACTGTATGCTAGGCACTGAACTAAACATGTCACATGTGTTTAATTAATTGTCCCAATAACCTCACTATGTATGCACTTGACTTTTCATTTCACAGAGAAGGAGACAACAAAGGTTGAGTATCATGTCCAAGTTAAGCAACAGAGCCAGTATTTAAATCCAGATCTAATTTAAAATTATTTTACCCATCAGCATTGAATAATCCTCACCACCCGCCCTTGGGGGTAAGTAGTGTTGATGGCTTTGTACAAAAGGAAACTGAAATGTTTCAGGGTTAAGGAACTTGCCCAAGGTCACATCCCCAGGGACAGAGCTAGAATTTGAACCCAAATTGTTTGCACTGTGTTGTATTTTTCTCCAAGGAAAAACAAGATGCCTACTCTCAGATATTAATTACAGTACTAAAAAATAGCAAACTAGTGGGAAAATAATAGCAAAATAATGAGACATTTCTAATCTAAATATCCAATAAAAGTGTAGTCATTGTCATCGACAGTTATGAAGATAACTGTATCTTGCCCAGTGCGATATTTTAACTTTATCTTTTCTGACTCTCTGGTCGTCAAGATGGCATAGACCCGTCCAGCCCATCGTGAATACGGTTGAGGGGAAATGCACGTGAGGCACTGGTCTGAGAGAAAGCAGACACAAAATGCTGCCTGTGTTGTTATTGCAGTTTCTTCCGGGCACAGTGACTAGAAAAAAATAGGCAGACATCTATGCTTCTCCTTTTGGTGAATCTCTGGGGCCTGATGGCTCCCGGCACATGGTGGACAGGCCGTGAACAGATTGCTAGAAGGGCTGGGCTTGCCTGGCAGCCATGAGCATCTCCTGCCCTCGAGCTCAGCGCTGCCAGGATGGGGAGAGGATGTGTGGTAGGCAGGGCAGGGATGCTGGGCGCCTGCCATCTCCTGAGGCTCTAGGAAGGCAGAGGAGGGGAGGGTGCTGGCTTCCATGGCTCAGGTCAGAGACGCCGCGGACGGGCAAGGTGCCAGCATGTCACAGGCCTCCGGCGACTACTCCCTTGGTGGGAAATTCATGGCCAGAGTCAGGGGCTTCTGAAACCCGAGGTTCTGTCCCCACTGTAACTCAGTGTTTCACCTTCTCCCCCTCCCCCAGATGCCCCCTGCCCAGCCAGACAGGATTCCTCCTGCCTCCTAACCCCAAAACGCACGATTGTCTGTGTTACATTTTTCCGGTTCTGTCCTGTGAGGCTGGGATCCGAGCTACAGAAGTACTTGGAGAGCCAGGTACAGACGTGGAAATTAGTACATCGGTTCCAATCTGACAGTTCCACGTATGACGTCGCACCGTCTGTGGTTCTAGCCACGGTGAGGAAAAATGGCCGAGAGTTAGAGTCACGGTTTCTCGTCTCATACCGTAGAGTAAAGTGTGTGTGTGTGTGTGTGTGTGTGTGTGTAGACACGGATATATACAAATACACGTAATACATACGTATATATACCTATTTAATATATAAAATCTGGAAAGCATCTTACCTTTTTACAAGTTTTTGAAATCAAACACAGCTACCTGCTTATCACCACCCATGTCCATCCCCCAGCCCCACCCACCCTGTCTCATGAATGTAACTGAAACAGAAGGAGCCAAGAGATTATATCAGCCACTCAGCTCACAGAAGAGATACCAAAAAATCAAAAATGTTTATTTTTCCTATTGCAAAAAACCTATAAAGTATAAGACGGCACAGCACCTGATGTAATCAGGCTGTAAAGTGCTGAGTCTAAATTTAGACCATCTTTGCTGAATGGCAAGGCTGTGGCCCAAGGAGGGTTTTCTAGAACTTAATTGTTTCTTTGGGGTTTTTTAATGTTTATTTTTGAGAGAGAGAGAGAGAGAAACCGAGCATGAGTGGGGGAGGGGCAGAGAGAGAGGGAGACACAGAATCTGAAGCAGCTCCAGGCTCGGAGCTGTCAGCACAGAGCCCGATGCGGGGCTCAAACTCCTGAATTGTGAGATCATGACCTGAGCCAAAGTCAGACGATTGACTGACTGAGCCCTCCAGGTGCCCCCAGAACTTCGTTATTTCTGATTGATCTCTGCTAGTGTACTTGAGTCATGGCTCCAGAGGGGGAATGTTTATCAAAATGGTGAAGAGTCCGTAGTCTCCTGTTGTAGGCTTTCTGTCTGTCCTCTGCTGTCCCAGCCGGCCAAGTCGGCCTCTGGCTAAGAGATGGACTCTCAGGACACTCGGGACTCCTATTTCTGGGACATCTGTGTGTCAGACACTGTGGTGGTCCTGAGGATACAGCAGAGAACAAAACACAGACTCTGCCCCAAACGGCTTGGGTCTGTGAAAGTGTTTGGTTGATGGTCACTCCTGTACGGTGAAGTGTTCCTGCTAAGGCAGCTCGCCCTGGAGCAGCCTGGGTGACCTGGGGAAGGGACCGTGAGGCCCACCTGGAAGTCACAGGATGGCCGGCAGGCTTGCTTGCTCTGATCATTTCACAAGCTGTGGGAGTAACATGGGTCTCCGAGGTGTCTGCAGTCTCCAGTAACGTCCAATTTAATTAATTCCTTTAATCCTAGGGGACACCTTTCTCTCAAACACACTCCCCTGTCTACTTCCTCCCAACTCTTGTGGGTCGGTCCCCGGGCAGTACCTGTGGAACTACTGTAATAGCATATTCGTTACCCCAGGGTTAGGGGGTGGTGTCCTTTGTAGCCTTTGTGACATTATAACTCTTTTTTATATATATATATTTTTAATGTTTTATTTATTTCTAGGAGAGAGAGAGACAGCGCGAGCAGGGGAGGGTCAGAGAGAGAGGGAGTCACAGACTGAAACAGGCTCCAGGCTCCGAGCTGGCAGTCAGCACAGAGCCCGACGCAGGGCTCGAACCCACAAACCGCGAGATCATGACCTCAGCAAAAGTCGGACGCTTAACCGACTAAGCCACCCAGGCGCCCCTGTGACATTATAACTCTTTAGCTTTCAAAGTCTTTCATATCTTGTTTTGAGCCTCATTATAATCTGATAGAGCAGGTAGTTGTTTTAATGTTTATTAATTTTTTTTGAGAGAGAGACAGAGCACGAGTGGGGGAGGGGCAGAGAGAGAAGGAGACACAGAATCCAAAGCGGGCTCCAAAGCGGGCTCCAGGCTCCAGGCTGTCAGCACAGAGCCCGACACAGGGCTTGAACCCACAAACCATGAGATCATGACCTGAGCCGAAGTTGGATACTCAACTTTATTGAGCCAGCCGTACCCCTAGAGCAAGTCTTTTTATCTGTGTCAAAACCTAATGATAACAACGGTAGTAATAGCTCATATTTGTTTAGCCTAAACTCTGTATGTGCATTTTCTCACTTTAATTCTCACAACCCCTCTGATAAGCTAAGGGCTTTTGTTTCAATTTCCATGCTGGAGAGGAAGCTGAGAGAGGATAAGTAACTTGGTTGAGATAATAATGCAGGAAGTACTGGATTTGTGAAGTCCACGTGCACTTAATTACTATGCAGCACTGCCTCCTACCGTGGTGTGCAAAGAGGTTGAAGTGATTAGCCACATCTAGCTTGTAAAAGGACAGATATTTTCACTTTAAAACTTTGCTTTCCAGGGGCACGTGGCTGGCTCGCTGGGAAGAGCAGGTGACACTGGATCTCAGAGTTGTGAATTCAAGCCCTACGTTGGGTGTAGAAATAACTATAAAAAATAAAATAATAATTTTTCAAAAGCCTTCTTATTTACACTGACCATGAAATTAGAGAACATACAATTATAGATTGCCCTGTCCTCAAACTAATATCATTAAAGAAAACAGCCTAAAAGGGGCCCCTGGGTGGCTAAGTAGGTTGAGCATCCAACTCTTGATTTCGGCTCAGGTCATGATCTTGAGGTTCAGGGGTTCAAGCCCCACGTTGGGCTCTGCTTATAGCTCAGAGCTTGGAGCCTGCTTTGGATTCTGTGTCTCTCTCTCTCTGCCCCTCTTCTGCTCATGCTCTTTCTTTCTCAAAGAATAAACATGAAAAAGAAAAAGGGCCTAATGGATGTTAAGGTACTACTAATAGTTATTTGCCATATATAGAAAAAAAATGCAGGTAACCATTTATGTTTTAAAAAGCATGCATGCAGGGGCGCCTGGGTGGCTCAGTCAGTTGAGTGTCTGGCTTCGGCTCAGGTCATGATCTAGCAGTTCATGAGTTCACTCCCCATGTCAGGCTCTGTGCTGACAGCTCACAGCCTGGAGCCTTCAGATTCTGTGTCTCCCTCTCTCTCTCTGTTCCTTCCTTGCTTGCTCTCTCTCTCTCTATGTTTCAAAAATAAACATAACATGTATGCATTTTGTAAGGATATGCTCCAAACTATCAAGGTGGCTATCTCTTGGACATGATATTTAAAGGGTCTCTAACCATTTTACTGTTATTTTATTTCTTATAATTATCATAGGCTATTAAAAATGATAGCTATTTCTTTTTTCTTTAAGATTTTATACTTTTTATATAATCTCTATGCCCAATATGGGGCTCAAACTTATAACCCTGAGATCAAGAGTCACTTGCTCTACTGACTCAGCTGGCCAGATATCTCACTGGCTATTTCTTTTCTTTAAAAAAAAAATTTTTATAGTTTATTTTTGAGACAGAGACAGAGCATGAGCGGGGGAGGGGCAGAGAGAGACAGAGACACTAAATCCGAAACAGGCTCCAGGCTCTGAGCTGCCAGCACAGAACCTGACACAGGGCTCGAACCCATGAACGGTGAGATCATGACCTGAGCCAAAGTCAGAGGCTTAACCAACTGAGCCACCCAGGTGCCCCGGCTATTTCTTTTGATAATAAAGAAATACAAAATATTTGACTATCTTTTTTAATTTCATACCTTTTAAAATAATTTGTTTAAAAAATACCCGGATGTTTGCCCTTTTCTTTACTGCGTTTTATACATATTGTACTGTTAATACATTCGTGGGTATGTTAGGTTCTGTACATCAATCTTGAGTTCCATGTGGTCAAGGATTGTCTTAGGGATGGAGAGCCTGACACACATTAGATGCTCTAATTGAATAGACCTTAACTTATGTCTGTGAAGGAATACAAAGTAAGGGAAAGAAAGGTTTCGGGAAACCAAGGACAAAGCAGGTCAGGTTAGCGCTAGTCAGAACACAGTTTTCTTCCTGCATGGCACGCTGGAGTCTTAAGACTGAACCAGCTGGCTGAGAGCCCCCTCAGGGGCAATTTGGGGCTGTGTTTCTGCAGTTGGTTCTGCCTAGGCCTCCGTATTTGAGAGCTGTAGGCTCCCCTCACTCTCCTTCTCAGGAATGTTTCCTCATTGGCATTGTCCATGGCCCTATTTAAAGGCCATACTTAAAATACCAGCTTGGCGTACCACAGGAGGCAGCTTCCTCATTCCACCTGCGTTAGGCTTTCTAGATCAAAGAGAGGAAATTGGGCGCTGCCGTGACCAAACTCCCCGCTTCCCAAGGAAAGGTGGTGGTGTGTTATATGTCTCTCACGGTTGCTTTGATTTCAACTTTAAAACAGTGCATTTCACAGCAGTGGAAGGGGGAAGGGGGAGGGGAAGATGGAAGAGTCACCCCGCAACTGTGGCTCTGCTCTCCAGATTTGTTAGGAAGATGTGTTGTCTGGCGTGTTGGGAGGGGCCGTGCTCCCTCTGAGGCAGTAGGGACGGGTCTGGAACAGGGTGGTAGGTCCTTGGCCCATGGCAGCATAACACCCGTCTTCACATGACATGTCTGTCCAAATTCTCCCCTTGTGATAAGGACACCTGGTCATATTGGATTTGAGCTCACCCTAATGAAGTCATTTTAATTTGAATAGCTGTGTAAAGTGCCTATCCCCAAATAAAGTCATATTCTGAGGTACCGGGAGTTAGGACTCTCATATATCTTTCCCAGAGGACACAATTTAACCTGTAACAGTGAAGCTGATTCAATATTTTAAAATAGATTACTGTAAACCACTGTACCAACAGTCTAAAGAAGAAAAGCGTGCTCACGTTAATTGATGCAGAAAAGCATTTGACAAAAATTGAACATGCATTCATGATAACAACTCTTGCCAAGAAAGAAATAGAACCTGATGAAAGGCATCTGCAAGAAAATGTATAGTCAGCCTCATATCTAATGGTGAAAGGCTGAATGCTTTTTCCTAAGGATCAGGGACAAAGCAAGGATGTACAGTCTTAACCACTCTTAGTTCAATGTCATACTTAAGGGCCTAGCAAGTATCAGCCAAGGTAAAGAAATAAAAGACATACGTATGAGAAAGAAAAAAATAAAATTGTCTCTATTTGCAGACCACGTGATTGTCTACAAAGAAAATCCCCCAGGGCCACCTGGGTGGCTCAGTTGGTTAAGCGTCCAACTTCAGCTCAGGTCATGATCTCAAGGCCCGTGAGTTTGAGCCAGCACCTTGTTGGGCTCTGTGATGACAGCTCAGAGCCTGGACATTGCTTCGGATTCTTTTTCCCTCTCTCTGCCTCTCCCCTTCTCATGCTCTGTCTCTCTCTCTCTCTCCCTCAAAAATAAATAAAAACATTTTTAAAATGTTAAAAAAATAAAAAGAAAATTCTGCAAACACATCTGCCAAAAAAAAAAAAAAATCCTAGAATTAAGAAGTAAATTTAGCGAGGTGATAGGATATAAGATCAACAGGTAAAATTTTATTGAGTTTTCATATAGTACGAATGAACCATTAGAAAAGCAAGAGCATTGAATAGACAAAACAATTTTGAAAAAGAAGAATAAAGTTGGAAGAATCACAGTACTTGATTTTAAGGCTTTACTATAAGCTACTGTAATCAAGATAGCGTAGTATTTGTGAAGGGAAAGACCTATAGACTACAGATCATATAGAGTCCAGGAGTAGACCCCAAAATATAGCCAGTTTGTGTGTGTGTGTGTGTGTATGTTTTTTTTTTTTTTTTTACAAAGATGCAAAGGCAATTAAGAATAGTCTTTTCATCAGATGGTGTTGGGATAATTGGGCACAAGACTAGAAATGTTTTCATCACCCCAAATAAAACCCATTAATTCCTCTTAATTTTGGCCCCTCCTCTTTCCACCCCACCCATTATTAGTAATCACCCATCTGCTTTCTGTCTTTATGTGTTTACCTATTCGGGATAGTTCATGTAAATGGAACCACCCGATATGTAACTTTTTGTGTCTACTTTAGTTAGCATAATATTTTCAAGGTTGATTCACCTTGTAGAATGTATATATACTTTGTGCTTTTTTATAACTGAATGATATTCTGTTGTATGTATATGCCGCAATGTGTTTATTCATTCTTCTGTTGATTAACATTTGGGTCCTTTCCGCCTTTTGGTTATTGCGAATAGTGTTGCTATGAATTCATCTACAAGGATTGGAGTCCCTGCTCACAGATCTTTGGAGTATAGACCCAGGAGTGGAATTACTGTGATATTTTGTAATTCTGTATTTAACGTTTTAGAAACCATCAAACTGTTATCATCCACATTGACTTTATACAGTTGTGATCATACTGTGTACATTTTTGTTCATTTATGTAACATCTAACACAAAAATCACCCCTTCAAATTAAGGACTCATAGTCCACATTTTTTGTGGCTGTATACTATTTCACATATATTTCATAATTTAATTTTTTATCTTTTAATATTTTAGCCACTTTGATTTTTTCTTTTTTTTAGATTTTTTTTAACGTTTATTTTTGAAAGACAGAGACAGAGCATGAATGGGGGAGGGGTAGAGAGAGAGAGGGAGACAAGATCTGAAGCAGACTCCAGGCTTTGAGCTGTCAGCAGAGAGCCTGATGTGGGGCTCTAACTCATGAGCTGTGAGATCATGACCTGAGCTGAAGTCAGATGCTCAAATTGACTGAGCCACCCAGGCGCCCCGATATTTTTATTTTTTGTTTCCTATTGCTTTATTAGATAACACTGTGACATACCTTTGTGATAACACTCTTAATTCAATTTAAATTGCCTCCATAGGGCAAATGCCACAAAGTGGAATCATTAGTCTATAACATACTTTCTAAATTCTTGTGACATGTTACTAAATTACTTTCCAAAAAATGTTCTACCAAATTTCACCTTGACTGGCAGTGTGGGAAGCCTACTACTTGACCACACCTTCCCAGCCCTGGATGGTATTATTATTTTTAAAAATCCTTTCTAACTTTATAGGAAAAAAAAAAGGAAAATTTTAAGTTTGATTTAATTTCTAGCAGTGGTTATAATGAACTTGAACTCTTTTCATATGTTTACTACTCATTAACATCTCATGGTTTATGAATTGTCTGTTCATATCTTTGCCCATTTTTATTTCGGAATTTCCATTCAGAATGCTTTTTGTGATACATAACAGATCTAACCATGGCTTTAACAAATTGGGGATAAATTTTTCAGACATAACAGAATATCTGGAAGTAGGCAACCACCAGCTGGTTTGATGTCAGGATAGCATCTTTCAACACAAGATGACTGCAACTGCTCTGAACATCGTATTTCTATCCCAGGCAGGAAGAAGGGAATATGGTGGAGCCTCTTATGCCTGTCCTTTGTCATAGAAGTAAAAGCTTTCCCGTATGCCATCCCAGTAGATTCCTCCTGATGTCTCATTGACCAGAACCAGGTCATAAGGCCACCCTTGCTACAAAGGAATTGAGAAACCAGGAAATGGGACTAAGGTGTTTGGCTTAAACCAATCATGATCCCTCCCCTGAAACTGAACGCTTTGCTGCCCACAACACTGGAAAGGAGAGTAACAGGGGACTAGATTCTGTCTGATGTAGTATCTCATTGTGTGTTTTTTAAAATTGACTTATGTATTTCTCTACACTTTAAGGAAATTGACTTTTGTCCTATTCATTACAAATATATTTCCCAGTTTTCAGTTCGCACTTCTATTTATCTGAACTGGAAGGGATTTCCCTCCCATTTTTATAGAACAAGATGTATCAAGTTTTTAAAAATGTTCTTTTTAAGATTGGAAAGTTCTATCATCTAGAGATTAGGCCATACCTCTACCTTTTAAAAATCTTTTGAAAAAGCTAACTTTCTGGGGGGTGCCCGGGTGGCTCAGTCAGGTAACATCTGACTTCAACTCGGGTCATGATTTCACGGTTCATGGGTTCAAGCCCCACATCGGGCTCTGTGCTGTCAGCTTGGAGCCTGCAGCCTGCTTCAGATTCTGTGTCTCCCTTTCCCTCTGCACCTCAACCCCTCTCAAAAATAAATAGACATTTAATAATTTTTTAAACTATTTTGTGATCCAATATATATTTTATCTTTAGGATAATTTTACAAATTGAATTTTTTCCCAAATGGCTAGCAAATTTATTACCATCTACTTCTTAGGCCTGTGATTATTCCTTTTAGAAAAAGAACTGGGGAACAAGTAATAACAGCAGCAAACTGTTGCTGAGGCAGCTGCTTTGGCATCAGCTATCATGAAACTAAAAAGGAAATGGTCGGGAAAAGGCTTTTGCAGAGAGAAATGTGATTTTGTACATCTTTTAGTACACAGAGATAATGGGTCATGCTTCACTTTTCTTCCTCTTTCCTTTTCTGTGCCAGGTAGAAAACCCACCTGAGGGTAGACCATTCATCCTGAGGTCTGCTTCATGTGACTTAACTGTCGTTTAGATCTGGTTCTTTTCTCTTTTTTTAAATGTTTATTTTTGAGAGCGAGAGAGAGTGTGTGAGAGAGCGTGAGTTGGGAAGGGGCAGAGAGAGAGGGAGACACAGAATCCAAAGCAGGCTCCGGGCTCTGAGCGATGAGAAAGCCCTGTGTGGGGCTTGAACCCATGAACTACAAGATCACGACCTGAGCTGAAGTCGGAGACTTAACCAACTGAGCCACCCAGGCGCCCCTAGATCTGGTTCTTTTGACAGTCAAATGAATGCCCTGGTAGGATGGCATTAGTCTCTAATTTATAACAAAATTAATCTGCTTTAGAAATGAATCACAAGGAGGGGAGTCTTGAGCAGCTCATTAGGTTAAGAGTCCAACTCTTGATACGGGCTCAGGTCATGATCTCACAGTCTCGTAGTGAGATCAAGCCCCCTGTAGGGGGTGCTTTGCACCTACAGCCCGGAACCTGCTTGGGATCCTCTGTCTCCCTCTCTATCTGCTCCTCCCCTGCTCTTGGGTTTTGCACACTTGTGCGCGCTCTCTCTCTCTCTCTCTCTCTCTCAATAAATAAGTAAATAAACATTAAAAAATCACAAGGATGAGTGATTAACAGGATTACTAGACACACAAGCAAACAAAACTAAAACTCCACGTGTTGTGAATTTAGTGTTTACTTCTCACAAGGGAGCTGGCAGAGTTCTCCAGGAGATCATCGCCTGCACATCACTCGGGGTCCCACCAGGAACACAGAAAATAGTCCTCCTGGAAAATAGAATGTAGTGGGGTGAGTGGTTACAGGGTGGCAGAAAGAGGCAGAGAATCCAATCAGGGGACAGCGAGGCAAACCAGAGCCTGGAGGCAGCAGTGTGCTGGTAACTGGTTACCCCTGGAGGAAAAAGCCTTCATTTGTAGCATTGGCCAACTTCAAGCTAGCAGCAGCTTAACAACCAGCTTGCACAATTCCCGAGTATTTAACAATCTGCCCTCGTGAGCTAGTACCAGCCAGCTCCGGCACACCCCTGGTTGGAGAGGAAAAGGGAGCAGGTGGTGTTATCCAAGCCTAGGCTTCGATCCCCACCCACCCCCCACCCCTACCCCCCGGGGAGAAACTACAGCCAACTGTGCAGGCCTGTCTAGGGATTTGGAGGCATAGGGAAGGCAGTCACTGCCGGAAGTTTGCATGAAGCAGAGTGAGGAGGAGAAAATTCTGACTTCCTTCTTCTCACCGTCCAGGCTCCTGCCAGTGTCTGGCTGGAGGCAGCTGACTGGGAGTGACAGCCTGGACACTAAGCTTGCAGAACTCATCTGCCAGCAGCACCGAGCAGAGCCGGGGAAGGACAGTTCCTTGTTCTTTTCTTTTCTCTCCCGTCCCTGTTGTCTTCTTCTGTCTTCCTGCGGAGTCTGCAGTTTCTCACTGCCCAGGCTTAAACTACTAAAGCTTTGCTTCCTGCTGGATAATTCTTATGCATTTTCCTTCCTGCTATCCTGTACAACTGTCCATGGCCATTCTGTGTTCTTTCACCATTCCTCTCCCTTCTGCACCTTTGGGGAGTTGCCGCATTCTGCTCTGGTTTCCCCAGGCGGCTGCTTCTCCGTGCCTCTACTTCCCATGTCCTGCCCAGTTTCCACAAGCTCCTGTGAGTCAGGGTCTTTGGGTAGAAAGGAGGAATCTCACTGAGGCCACCTAAGGGAGACAGGGCTTTGCAGAAAAGTTACACATGGACTGAAACTGCAGTTTGAAGGACGGGGGGATCCCAGACGGCTCCAGGGACCAGCCACACGCTCTGCTTGCACATCACAGCCCACACTGCCCTTCTCCCAGGATGACCTTGATTCTTCCAGCGGGAGCTACTTTCCACATTCTCTGCTCCAGATCCCGGTGCTCATGACCATCAGGCCAGGTCACATGATGCATCTCTGGCCAGCCCGCAGATGGTCTGCCCTTGGGTCAGTCTGCAGCACCCCTTGGGGGAGAGTGTAGCAACTGTAGTTTCTGAGCAGGGGCCATAGTTCAGCTAAGAGTGATACAATGTCGCTGCTGCCGGTGCTAACAGGGGGTTGCACTTGCTTTCTCTGTGTGCCCACCTGTGCACTAACGTATTTGCTGTGGTCTTAGCTTCTGTGAGGACAGGTCCTGGCCCACAGGCTCTGCTAAGACAGTGGTTCTCAAACCTGGCTGAAATGACAGCTACCTGGGAAGCTCTCAAAATTACGGATGCCGCAGCCCCCCCTCCCCCCACCTCTGCACCTTGACATTCTGGCTTAATTGGTCTGTGATCAGGCCGGGCATGGGTATCTTTTTCAAGCACCCTAGATAACTCCAATGTGCAGAAGGGATCCCAGCCTGACTGCCTAGGCATCGAGCACTGACTCTTCCTGGCACATCTTTCCTACACTCCTGTGCACAAGTTCAGGGAGTGTTGATTTTCCAGAAACCCTGTGGTTTGGGAGGGGAGAGCCAGAAGTCCTAGCAAAGGACAATGGAGAGGGCTGTGTCTGCCTCAGCTGTAAGGATCTTTATTTCTAGTGCTTTTCCACTTTAAAATTGTTTGGTGGGGAGGGTGGGGAGGCACCTGGGTGGCTCGGTCGGGTAAGCATCCAACTTTGGCTCAGGTCATGATCTCATGGTTCGTGGGTTCAAGCCCTGCATCAGGCTCTGTGCTGACAGCTCAGAGCCTGGAGCCTGCTTCATATTCTATGTCTCCCTCTCTTCTCTGCCCCTCTCCCACTCACACTCTGTCTCTCAAAATTAAACAATAAATAAATAAATAAATAAATAAATAAATAAATAAATAAATAAATAAATAAATAAAACTGCTTGGTAGGATCAAAGGAACCTTCTGTCCCTGGAGCTGTTTGGTCTGGCAATGGGAAGAAGGGCTTTTCACTTTCTGTTGCTTTGTTTTGTTTCACTGCCCACGAAGTGTGGGTTAGACACACACACGAACGCTGTAATATCCACAAACGGCTTAGATCCTCTTCGTGTGAACGTGCTCTCTTGCTGTAGCTACATGTCCTGCACGCTGGCTCTTGAGCGGTCATGTCCAAGGTCAGGAAGTAGGAGGGAACGGATAAAGAAGGCACCGCAGAAGCACAAGGAGTTTCTGGAAGAGAGAAGCAGCCTGGGGTCAGTACAGGTGGGCCGGAAGCAAGAAGAGGGAATTACGTGCCTGTCCGTGCTGATCTGTGACTGGTCAGGAATACGTGACTGATGACAACTCTATGCACTACTGTACAGCCTCCTGCGTGCGCCTGAGCCCCTAACTGCCCTTTAAGGAAGAAAGAACAAATATGTTTATCCTTTCCCCAGAAATTACTCTTCTGATGTCTCTCTTTTCTCAGTCTCAGGACCATAGTCATGTCCAGGGCTGAGTATGGGGCTCGAACACAGGACTCTGACGCCCCGCGGCACTTGGGCCGTGTGTTCTGTGTCTGCGGGGGAAGAGATCTGGGCAAGGGACGGTGGAGGGGCCTGGACAAGTGCAGGTTCGGAGGGAGTGAAAACCTCAGCTTTCAGGGCGTTAAATGGCAGTGGAGAGGACACGTGAACAGAGGGCATCGCAGTGGCGGCGTGGGGCCAGGTCGAGGCACAGGGCCCGGAGCTCCGCACACAAAATTGTCACAGGCTCCCCGAGGGCCAAGGGCCGTCTGTGGGTCTATATGAAATCCCCTACAAACAGCTAGCCTGTTTAGTTAAATCGTGTCAGAGCTCAGCTCGGGACCCCGGCTTTTCTTTTTCACTTTTTTAGGCTCTTAAACTGCAGGAAAAAAATTTTAATGTTTATTTATTTTGAGAGAGAAAGAGAGTGCGATGGGGGAGGGGCAGAGAGAGAATCCCAAGCAGGCTCTGCGCTGTTGGCATGGAGCCCATGCAGGGCTCCATCTCATGAAACCGTGAGATCATGACCTGAGCAGACATCAAGAGTCAGATGTTTAGGGGCCTGGGTGGCTCAGTTGGTTAAGCGACTGACTTCAGCTCGGGTCATCATCTCACTGTTCGTGGATTCGAGCCTCACATCAGGCTCTGTGCTGACAGCTCAGAGCCTGGAACCTGCTTCGGATTCTGTGTCTCCCTCTCTCTCTGCCCCTCCCCTGCCCACGCTCTCTCTCTCTCTCTCTTTCTCAGAAATAAATGAAATCGTTAAAAAAAAAAAAAGAGTCAGATGTTTAACCGACGAAGCTGCTCAGGCACCCCTACACTGCGGAAGTTTTAATAGGCTTTTTTAAAAAATATTTTTATTTATTTCTAGGAGAGAGAGACAGCGTGAGCAGGGGAGAGTCAGAGAGAGAGGGAGATACAGACTCTGAAATATGCTCCAGGCTCTGAGCCGGCAGTCAGCACAGAGCCCGACGCGGGGCTCGAACCCATGAACCGCGAGATCATGACCTAAGCGAAAGTCGGATGCTCAACCAACTAAGCCACCCAGGCGCCCCATAGGCTTTTTTTTTTTTTTAAACTATTGTGTGTTTTATGTGTGGTTTTCTTCAGATCACAGAAAGGTTTATAAAAATGGTTTTGGCAGGGAGGCCGCCTGGGTGGCTCAGTTGGTTGAGTGTGCAGCTTTCGCTCAGGTCACGATCTCACAGTGGGTGAGTCAAGTCCCGCATCAGGCTCTGTGCTGACAGCTCGGAGCCTGCTTAGGATGCTCGGTCTCTTCTCTCTGTGCCCCTCCCCCTCTCATGCTCTCTCTCTCTCAAAAAATACATAAACATTTTTTTTAAAGTGGCTTTTGTACTATGCCTGATTGAGGGTAGTCTAAGCTGCTGGCTGAATTCCTGTGCATTTGCACGTGCGTGTGCATGCCACGGCTCCCCGTCAGGATGTGCAGAGGCCACGTGAGAGCTCTGCTATCTGACAGTTGCCCCTCGGTCGTGGGCACCAGCGCTTCAGCCACAGATCCACGGGGCTCCTTCCCCAGGGGGAGCCTGCCAGGGAGGGTCTGGCCACCGTCCTGCGCTCTCCCTGCCTTTGTAGGGACGTCACTTTCTCCCCTGTTCCCCAAACCCACTCCCTTCCTGTCCTAACGCATTCTTATTTGTAGGTGATCCTAACCCCGGCTCCTCACAAGACAACTGGAAAGGCTAATAAATTAGGTCATGTCTGTCCACTGCGCTTTGATTGCTTTGCCATTGCCGTCTATGCAAAGTTCTTTAAAAGGTTTATGAGTAACACATTCCCTGCGGGGTAGCTGTCTCCACCTTCAAAGCCACACCGGCCCCCGCCCTCCCCCGCTCTCCCGGGCGCTCTGCACCCCGGTTCCCATTCCCGGTTCCGCGGAGCTCTGGCTCCAGCGTCTCGCCCCGCTGTTTGCATTTCCCTCATGTGCCAACTTTCCTGCTCTGGGCCTCACAGGTGCTTCAGAAGATTGGGCCACAAAAAGATACATACAGTTTTATTATGAATTTCTGTTAGAAACAATGTGCACGAGTCTAACAAGCCCACGAACAAGTGTTGTAAATGGCACAGTTTCCGAGCAGAGCTTCCGAACGAGGATAGTTTATCATGCAAGTTGATAAAAATGCTGTTCTGTTCTCAGCTCATCTGGCCTTCGTCTCCGACGGGCTCTGGGCCCCTCCCGGTCCCAAAGCTGGAAGGTTCTTCACCTCCAGGGGCTTGGGTCTCTTGGGGAGGTAGGGCCCCACCCCCTTCGGCTTGGACCTGCCTGCCTTCCCAGAATGCGGCAGTCATCAGGACCTTTTTATGGCAGGTGGGTCAGCCGTCAGCATCGGCGCTGGGAGTAACCCTGTCACGTCTTCCTCCGGGAGCTGCCAGGTGTGACCGGCTCCTGTTTGTGGCATTAAGGCCTTTGTCTCTGGAGACTGTTGCTGCCCCGGGACCCTCCTCATGGTGCCTCACAGCACTGGGGTCAGAGGCTGGAGACCCCTGTGTTCCTCTCTAGGGTGAGAGCCCCGTAAGGTAGACTCCCCCCATGTCGTGGGCCCAATAGCACTTCTGTGGAACAGCTCTCACTATGTAGCAGATGTCCTTGAGCTCCTCCTGTGACCCTGGTACCAGAGATACAAAACCAGGGAGGGAGAAGGTTTCCAAACAGCATATTTAGGGGCGCCTGGGTGGCTCTGTCAGTGAAGTGTCCAATCAGGTCATTATCTCATGATTTGTGGGTTTGAACCCCACGCAGGGGTCTGTACTGACAGCACAGATCCTGCTTGGGATTCTCTCTCTCTCTCTCTGCCCCTCCCCGCACAAAATAAATAAACATTAAAAAAAAAACCAGTCTATCTCCTGTAACATGGCAGACAGTAAGCTAACTGTGCACAGGGACGCAGAGGTCACTTAACCCCCCATGAGGTCTCAGGGCAGACCTCCTGGAGGAGGAGATGATGCCCTATTTGAGTCTGGAAGGGGGTGTGGGGTGAACAGAAGTGGGAAGCGCATCTAAAGGGGGCGGACGGCGGTAGGGAAGGCGCAGGATGTGGAGGATTCTGGGGAGCCACGGGCATCACCGGGAGTGGGCGTCACTAGAATACACGGCGTGAGCCAGTGCCTGGCCGGAGGGCTCGCTGCCAACTGGAGGCCAGGGGAGCCATGGGGGGCCCAGAGCCACAGGGTGACCGTCAGTGGTAGATGGCTCTGGGCGCGGTGACACCAGCATGACAACAGGTATGTTTAGGGGACTTGACAAGTGATTCAGAGAAGGGGAGAAACTCAAGAAATATTTGGAAAGTTGAATCTGCAGGGCTTGGGGCTGATTGGCCGGAGGAGGGAGAAAGGAACGTTCCGTGAACTCAGGCTTCTCGCTTTAAGGAGCTCTTGACGTTTCACCTACCATTTGCAGTGACGCTGGAAGATTCTAGTGGACTCTATACTCTGTGAGACCAGAGAGTATGAAGGAAGGGACATCAATTCCTCCACCAGCTTTTAAACATTTGGATACTTTGTCTCAGGATGTACTTCATCTCTTGGCAATGAAGGTCGCGTTTTAGGCCTGTGACCAGGATGGACATGAAGGGAGGGACGGGCAGACTTCAAAGCGGAGTCCTGGCACAGGACACTGGGACTTGCTCCCCGGCTCCAGATGGCCCGCTCAAGGACTTGGGGGCAGAGGCTGCAGCAGCCGCCTGACGGCCCAGGAGGGACTGGCCCACAGGAGCCACCACGCAGCAGGCGGAGGTGAACAGCCTTGCAGACGGCAGGTGGCCCGGCAGCCACAGGAAACTGCAGAGGCTTTCATTTCCTCCCCGTCACCTTTGGACTCCTCTCAGGCTCTCTAGCTCGCTCCGTGCTCAGCAAAAATAATTAAGGCCGACTGGTAATTAAGGCCCTCTTCCCCTCCAAAAAAAAAAAAAAAAGAAAACCCCACAAAAAACTAAGACATTTCAAGCGCTGTTTCCCTTCGTGAAGCAGCAGCAAGCTGAGCTTACAGCAGTGCCCTTGTCTGTACGGGGTCAGCACAAGCGGGAAGCCCCCCTCTTCCGTGTGCCCCGTCCACGAGGCCCTAGCACAGGTGACCTCGGTTTCGAGTTTGTCTCCAGCCACTAAGGAGAGAGAGAAAGTCATCACTCTACCCCACGCCTCCGAGCACTGACCAGGTAAGCTGCTGAGTGCCAGGGTGAAGCTCCCGGCAGATCACTGGGCCCTGATATTCCAGAATCTGCTTGAATATGTTGGACGTGCCTCTCTCGGCCCAAAGCAGCCAGGCAGCCAGGCTGAACACGGTGCCGTCAGCAGGCATGACGATAAAGGGAAAAGATGCCCCTCTGCCAAGTTTATCGTGATGGGAGTTTACTTAAATAAATCCCAGCCTCTTTGGGGATCCAGAGAAGTGATATTTTCATTTCATTCCAATAAGAGATACTTGACAAGCATTTTGAGGACCTGCTCTTTGTGTGACTTATGCAGCCTGCTGTGGTCAACGCAGAGTGGAGAACCCGAGAAATGTATAATCTCTTCGGGCAGACAGGGCATGGAAATTTAAATCGTATGCTGCACATGACCAAGTACATAATGGGTGGCAGGGGTTTTGGAGAGAGAGGCAGAGGGTTGGGAGCTGAAAGCGTTCATAGGGAGACTGACCTTGAAGGGCAGTAAGAGGTGGATGAGTGGGTGGCGGATGAGGGGAGAAAGACTCCCAGTTATGGCTTGTTAATGCTTCCACTGCGCCGATTCTACGTTACACACTTACAGAACTTTAATCAGCAGTTAGACCCTCAATCTTCCATTCAGAAAGGCCATTCCGCTGTCAATATTGAGAATTAAAATCCTAAAGAATGGGACTGGTATTTGTTTATCGTGGGTAACAGCCGACTGGCTAGGTGTTTCCTCACCCCTGCCTTCCCCCCCCCTCCCCTCCCCAGGGGTCTCTTCACCTTCAGTAACTTCTGCTATGTGTTCACTACTTTTTTTTTTATCAGAAATTGCTAAAAATCATTTTTTAAAGTTGCACATGGAGAATGAGATTTAGGCTGTTTTACATTTTATTACTGTTATTATTAACCTGTAAATGATAACTAGAAAAGCACAAAATCATTCCTGATAAAGCAAGAATTAATGGCGTGTCGAAAGGTGATGGGGTGTCTTTTCTCCGTATCTCCAGCATTTAGGTGAATCTGCTGAATCAAGCAGCAGCCATCCAGTGTGTTGGTGTTTGTGTGAGTGACAGACATGAGGCCAGAAAAAGAAAAAAAGTGTTTAATTAATTTATTTATTTTGAGAGAGAGGGAGAGGGAAAGGGAGAGAATCCCAAGCAAGCTTCCCCTCAGCACGTGGAAATGAAATGGGGCTCGATCTCAAGACTGTGAGACCGTGACCTGAGCTGAAATCAAGAGTCAGACGCTTAACCAACTGGACCACCATGGCACTCCCACCAAATGAACTCTTGAACTTCCCCTCCAAGATCTGTTCTTTATAGGAGAACATAGGAAGCCTCCAGAAGACCTGTATGATTTTAGTATTGAATCTTCTCACATATGTGTCTAACAAGGAATTGAGAGAATTTCAGAGTTTCTGGGATTCATATTTATAGCCCAATGACACAGGTTAATAACAAAAATATTAGTAGATAATGATTGACCTCCTTGAGTGAGCTCAGACGATTTCTCTTGATGCAAGGCCAGCAAATAAAAACTTACTATGAACAATGAAATAAAACAAAAACAAAAGCAAGTCCTTTACTCCTATTTTATTGCCTTTGCTCAAATTTCTCTCTGCCAATGATGATCCTCAACAATACCTCCTTCCTACACAGACACCATCTGTTTTCCAAATCCTTCGCTCATTCCCTGAAGAATGAGCATCATTAGTGAGGCACAGTGGCAAACTCAGACTCTGCCATAGTCAGGCTTATACACCAGGAAGGATATTTCCATCTGTCCGTTGTGACCCATCTCTGCCAATGCTTTCCCAGCACTTATCCAGAAGAATCATATTCTTTATGATCGCAAAGCAAGAGTCTTGCTTTTCTCTTATGTGATTGTGATATAATAAAATATATATATCTTTGATCTTTGTTCTCTGGTTCCTGGAACAGAGCTTCTAAACCCTTGTAATTTCCAGTGTCGGGGGTGAGAGGAGTCTTTAGTTATTCATAATAACTTTCACCCTTACCTGGGTCTGTAACTCCTGGAAGTTGGACTTGAAGGAAGAAGGATTGGAACTTTTAGCCCAATCCCTGACCTCCAGGGAGGGATGGACCGGGTAGGGGCTGGAGACTGACTTAATCAACACCGGCTAATGATTTGATCAACCGTGCCTGCATAATGAAGCCTCTATAAAACCCTAAACAAGTTCAGAGAGCACGTGGGCTGGCCAACAAGAACGCGCATGCACACATGCCCTGACGGGGCACACCCCTAAACTCCATGGGGACATGGGGACGGAGCTCCTCAGCTCAGGACACGTCTGGACCTTGTCCTCTGTATTTCTTAATCTGGCTGTTTACTTGTATCCTTTATAAATACCCTTTGTAATAAGTTGGCAATAGTAAGTAAAGTGCTTATCTGGGTTCTGTGAGCTGTTCCAGTAAATTACCAAACCTAAAAAGAGCTCCCTTGGGTGCTCAGTCAAAAGTACTAGGAGCCTGGGTTGGAGATGAGTGTCTGAAGTGGCGTCAGGTCTTGTGGGACTGAGCCCTTAACCTGTGGGGTCTGCACTAGCTCTGGGCAGTTAGTATCAGACGTGTTGTGAGGAGAGAGACTATTTTTCTCTTACGGGTCTATCATGTCCTGTGTTATAACCCAGCTATTTTGTACATATCCTTTCCCACTGTCAGAGCTGACATCTGCTAGTGTGTTCATGGCGTCCTTGCAAACTTAAGTGCTCATTATAGTTGAATTAGATTCATTTCATTTTCAATCCTTGAGCCCAGTGCCAGCACTGAGTTGAATCACGAGACAGAGAACGTGTAAGAAGGGGCATTGCGAGCAGAGGAGTAACTTGAAGAAAAGCCCAGAGAATATGGCCACAGCGTTTGGAATGCTTGCACCTGGGGTTTAAACGGGAGAACAGTAGAAACAAGTCCACGTGGGTGAGTGGGGGGTCTGGTCATGAAGCACTGGGTTTTACAGAGGAGGAAAATGAGACACATAGGTGTTACTTGATCGGCCCAAGTAACAAAGGGTTGAGAATCCACCACCTACGTGTCCCCGCTCTCCAGGCCCAGCACCCTCACACACGCTCAGACAGTGATTCTGTGCAGCCACACCAGGCGGGGCAGTTGGCTGGGAAAAGATGAAGGTAGTGCTGGAGAGTGGCTCTGACAATAGTGTCTGTGTCCACAGGCCACATTATTCCTCTCTTTGTATTTACCAGCAAATACAAAGGCGAGAGTAATGGCCTGAACAGAGGCGAGAGTAATGGCAGGGAAATCACCAAGAAAACTCATTGAAGACAACACTGAGCACTGCTCTGTGGTCTGTTGTAGGAGCCAGTCCGAGCCCCTGCTTGATAACACACGGACCTGTCTGTGAGCTACACTCTGAAGCAAATACCAGCAGTTACCAGTTCTGACATCCTTTCTGTCCTTGGCCTTGAGCTTCAGAGAACTAGTATTTTCCATGACACCTGGGTTAAAATAATAAGCAAAGGTATTGAGCAGATAATTCATAAACACACACACACACACACATGCACATGCAATTAACCTATGAAATAATATTCAACTTGTCTAGTAATCAGACATTTTTATTTATTTTTTATTTATTTATTATTTCTAGGAGAGAGAGAGAGAGACAGCGTGAGCAGGGGAGGGTCAGAGAAAGAGGGAGTCACAGACTGAAACAGGCTCCAGGCTCTGAGCTGGCAGTCAGCACAGAGCCCGACGCGGGGCTCGAACCCACGAACCACGAGATCGTGACCTAAGCGAAAGTCGGACGCTTAACCGACTAAGCCACCCAGGTGCCCCGTAATCAGACATTTTTAAATGAAACACTCCCCTCCCTTTTATTTATTTATTTTTTGCTTATTAGGTATCAGTTTAGAAAGATTAATAAGAATAATAATAACTCACGTTGGCAAGGGCGTAGGGAAATTGGCCTTCATAAAGAATCTGCTGGTTGGAGAAAAATTTGGTATAACCTTTCTCCCGAGCAATTCGGCGATACGTTTCATAAGTCACGAAAACATGTCTGTCCTTTGTCTCATCAATCCTATTCCAAGGAAATTTATCCTAAGGTATTAATCATAGATGTGCACAATGCTAAGTTTGAACTATGTGCATTTCAACATTTGGTTGTGAAAAATTAAAAACAACTCCCATATCCCACAATAAGGAGGTAGGTACATATATTATGGAACAGAGATAGAATAGTTAAGAAAATATTGATGTAGCACAGAGTTCTTAATGTAACGCTAAGTGAGAATGGTTCGCTGCAAGGCAGTATTTATAGCGTAAAGGCATTGTTTAAAACGCATATGTGTGTAAGTGTCATGTTGATCAAGTCCGACTCCTGGGTTGTCCTCACAGAGCATCTGTAATTTTGCCTGTAAATGCCACTGGGTAAAATGTGAGTCTCGTGACTTTTCACCGTTAGGTAATAAAAGTCCTTGGGCCCCTTGAAGCCACAGAAGTCTCCATTCAATATGGTGATTAGACCGGCTGGTACCTGATTAATTCCAACCTCATTCCGAGCCCGGGCCCTTCCCCTGGCACACCCACGGCGTGCTGCTGTGAGAAGCCCGGAGTAGGGAGAGGGATGTGATCCTCCCTTTCCCTGAAAGCCTCTACTTCCCCATGCCCTGAATGGAGGAGGTAGAGGGAGGATGGGCAGAGAGGTAAAGTTTTGGGTGGGGGGCGTGGGTGGTGACCGAGATGGCTGTAGGATGGTGTCCATGCTCTCTGGTTGGACAGATGTTTACATTGGCCTCTTGGGCGCTCTGGTGGGGTTTTTGGGCTCTGTTCTCCTGCAGCTTCCTTGATGAAAATGTGTGGTGTCCCCTGTTCTCTGCTAACCTTGCGTGTCCCTGGGAGCCCAGTGATTCACCCACAGCCTCTTTCCACTAGTGTCTTTTTACCTCTAGAGCTAGCTCTGGTGATCATGAACTGGGAGAACCCCACCCCTCCCTGGCCTCTTTGGGGGCTCATGTCTTGTCCATGGGAAACTTGCACAGCGTTTCTGCCTGAGAAACCTTGGAAGTGAGGATGGATTGCCAACAGAGCAACCACCCTTCAGCCTCCCTTTACTCTGAGCTGGCTGGACCAGCTTCTGGAATTTACTCTTCTTGCCCTGGAGCCAGACACCGGACAGCCTTTCCCCTAAACTGTCAACAACATAGATGAAAGTCCAGTGGTGCAGTTAAAGCCCCTCTCTCTAAAGAAAGTCTCCTCAAGGCTCCTCTGTCTCCACTCTTCTGACCCAGTGTGGGTAAGGGGGCTTGGAATATTAACAAGAAGGCTTTGGACTTGGTTTTGGTAAGGACACTTCACACGAACTCTACCCTCTTAACAGAGTTTTCAGTGCATAATATGGTGTTTTTATCTACTGGCGCAGCGTTACTCAGCAGATCTCTAGAACTTACTTGTTTACGCAGAACTGAAGTTTGACATGTGCTTAGCAGTTCCTCATTCGCCCTTCCCCTCACTACCACCCTGCTATCTATCCTTTGCTTCTAGAAGTTTAACTATATTAGAAACCTCGTAAATAGAATCATTCAGTATTTGTCCTTAGGTGTCTAGCTAATTTCACTCAGCATAGTGCCCTCAAGGTTTATCCATGTTGTCACATCTGCAGAATTTCCTTCTTTTTAAAGGCTGAGAATGGTCCATTGTATGTTTATATCATAATTTTTAAAAGTCCTTTCGCTGATGGAGTTTAGATTATTTCTACAAGCTGGCCGTTGTGAGTAATATTGCTATGAACCTGGGAGGTGCAGATATCTCCTGATCTAGTGTTTTCATTTCCTTCAGATGATTTCCCAGAAGTGGAATTGCTAGACCATATTCTATGTTTTAGTTTTTGAGGACCCTCCTCACTGTTTTTCACAGTGGCTGCACCATTTACATTTCCATCAGCGGTGCACTAAAGGATTCCAATTTCTTTATCCCTGCCAACATTTATCTTGGTTTTTGTTTTGTTTTTAAAATAGCCATTCTGACAGGTGTGAGGTGGTATCTCAGTGTGTTTTTGATTTGCATTTCCCTGATGATGAGTGATGTTGAGCATCGTTTCATGGACCTGTTGGCCATCTGGATGTCTTCTTTGGAGAAATGTCTAGTCAAGTTCCTAGCCCATTTTTATTTCACCTTTTTTTAATGTTTATTTATTTATTTGGCAGGGAGGGGCAGAGAGAGAAAGGGAGACAGAGAATCCCAAGCAGGCTCTGCACGGTCCATGCACAGCCTGACGCGGGGCTCTACCCTATGACGGTGAGATCATGACCTGAGCCGAAATCAAGAGTCAGACGCTTAACCAACAGAGCCACCCAGGTGCCCCCAAGCCCATTTTAAAATCAGGTCATTATCTTTTTGCTATTAAACTGTAAGAGGTACTTAGATATTCTGAAAATTAACCCTTTATCAGAGATGCATTTGGCACATATCTCCTCCCATTCCGTAGGCTATCTTTTCATTCTAGTAATTGTTTCCTTCTCTGTGTCCAAGCTAACTTTAACTTTGATATAGTCCTACACATCTGTTTTTGCCTATGTTCTTGGTGTCCTATCCGTGAAATCACACCACACTTTCTAATTTCAAAATACACTACAAAGCTAATTAAAACAATATGGTCCTGGCATGAAGGTAGATCTATAGGCCAATGGGACAGAGTAGAGAGCCCAGAAATAAATTCTTGCATTGTATCTCCAAGAATACATAGTGGAGAAAGGACAGTCTCTTCAACAAACGGTGCAGGGGAAACTTGACACCCTGAGGCAGAAGAATGAACCCGGACCCTTATCTTCCACCACACACAAAAATCAACCCAAAGTGGGTTAAAGACTTACGCATAGACTGGAGACTATAAGACCAGAAGAAAACATAGGGCAAAGGCTTTGACTGTTTGGTTTGGTTTGGTTTGGTTTGGTTTGGTTTTCAGTTTTTGGTTTGTTTTAATAAATCCTACCAAGCAAGTTCTCCTGACTGGTCTGTTCACAGTTCACTTGGATATGTGGAATCTCTTGCTGTCATGCCCCACCTGAAACGCAAGCAGGCTGGCTCCCAGTGTAGCAGCCCGCTGGCCCTGCGTTAAAATGCTGGGTGAACATTTGCACACACAGCAGTGTCTCTGGTTGTGGGGATGATGAGTGGTTTTTTGTTTTTACTTAAAGCTTTTGTAATCTCTCGTATTAAGTACAATTTTACTTTTTTTAAAAGTTTTTAAAAACATTTTTTTAAAAAAATTTATTTCTGGCAGAGAGAGACAGCATGAGCAGGGGAGGGGCAGAGAGAGAGGGAGACACAGAATCTGAAACAGGCTCCAGGCTCTGAGCTGTCAGCACAGAGCCCAACACGGGGCTCGAACCCACGAACTGAAATCATGACCTGAGCTGAAGTTGACACTTAATGGACTGAGCTACCCAGGCGCCTCGAGTAGAATTTTACTTTTATCATTAGGAAAAGAAAAGAGAACGTGAAAATTACAGAATGGCAAATCAAAGTCCGTTTTCCTGACACAGGATCCCCTGTCTCAACACCGAAGAATGGCCTTGGGAGCAGAGTCCCACTTGTTGAGTGTGGCCGGCTGTTTCAGTCATGCTCTTCCAGGTGACACTAGTTGACCGAGTGCATGGCCCTTGACTGGGTGGGTGGCACTTTCCTGGAAGTCTGGGACGGAGCCAGTAAGGAAACACAAGGAGCACCCTGCACAGCAAGGCTTTGGGAACTGGAACACCGATCCGGGCCAAGCAGTGGGCTGGTAACTGGCCAATGGCTCCACGACACCACTCTGTGTGTCCCTGTTGACTCCCAGTGTCGTCTCTCGTTGCCACTTTCCTGTCTGCCCCATGGCTTCAGCCTGTTCAGGACTCTAACTCTCAGACTCTCTGTCACTTCGGTTTGTCTTCCTTGCCATGGTGATTGCGAGCCGCGTGAAGAGGAAGAACATGATTTAGTTGTTAGTCACTGACCAAAACAGAGCACATCAGGTCAGCAGCGTTCTTTCTCTTGTTTAGCTTTTAGGTCACACACATTCCTGGGTCAGTTTATGGGGACGAGGAATGTGGAAAATCTTGGATCACATGACCCAAAGCACAACTACCCACGACCCCACGTGTATGAGTGGGATGCGCTCCCAAAGCTTCACGACTGCCCGTGTGCTAGGAAAGTGGCTCGGGTCTCTCAGATAGCACCATGCTTAATTCACTGAAAGATCTTATTTTTCAAAATTAGTGATGAGAATAGAAGGGCTGGACTGATTCAAGGCCAAACAAGACAAAATGGTGAGGGAATTAGACATCGAATTCCTTTGTCCTACGCCGTGCATTATTTTATCCTACCCGGAGGAAAACAATCATTTATGCAAACAAGGCCTAAGTGAGTCAAAGCTACATAGATGCTGACTTTTATTTTATTTTATTTTATTTTAATGTTTTATTTATTTCTAGGAGAGAGAGAGAGTCAGCGTGAGCAGGGGAGGGTCAGAGAGAGAGGGAGTCACAGACTGAAACAGGCTCCAGGCTCTGAGCTGGCAGTCAGCACAGAGCCCGACGCGGGGCCCGAACCCACGAACCGCGAGATCATGACCTAAGCGAAAGTCGGACGCTTAACCGACTAAGCCACCCAGGCACCCCATAGATGCTGACTTTTAAAATCTAAGGTCATTGTTTAAAAGAAGAGGCCACACCTGTATACATATGCCAGGTAAACAGTTCTCTTTATTTCCACTTTCTTCTGTAAAATACACCTAGCATTACCGCTTCATTACATTTTGACACTTCATTTTCGAGAAATGGGTGGATTGTTGACAGGTTGCGTACAGTTCTGTACCTGTTCTTGACACACTGAGACATACTCCCTTGAAGTGCACGCTAGCTGCCAATGTTACATTATCATTTTTGTTGTGTGGTAAGGCTTTGTTTAGGCCTTTTCTCTGAAAACCTGTTGAGACTTTATGATAAAGCATTTAATACATTATGAAGAATAATCACAAATTTGGTTGATTATTGAGAAAGAAGAATTTTTATTTTTTAAAATTCTTTTTAATGTTTATTTTTGAGAGAGACACAGAGGGCGAGTGGGGGAGGGACAGGGAGAGAAGGAGAAACGGAATCCGAAGCAGGCTCCAGGCTCTGAGTGTCAGCACCATGCCCGACGCAGGTCTCAAGCTCATGAACCATAAAATCATGACCTAAGCGAAGTCAGGCACCTAACTGACTGAGCCACCCAGGTGCCCTGAGGAAGAAGAATTTAAATACTAGAATCTGAAAGTGAAAATGATAACAAATAACATATAACAACAATATTACCAGTAAAATATCTTTCATACAAATGTTAAGTTTCCATAAATAAGTTACCTAATTTGGAGTAGACACATGCGTTTGTACTGCTAATTTCATACTTCATTTCACCCCAGGTACTGCTTTTGTTATAGAATCATTCTAGGAGTACTTCTTTGGAGTATGTTTGGGTAAATAAATGTAACTACATCTAAAAAGCAAAACCTAAGCTTTTCTGGATAAATAATACTATATGAAACATTATATGTGTTTGATATAACTGATCAGCAAAGTAATAATTCTAACGAGAACTTTTAGTCCAGGGATTCAGGGGGAAATGTTCAAAGGAAAGCCTTTGTCATGTGATTCTGCAGTAATTTCTGATGATGTGAAGTGTTGATCTGTCAGGTTGATAGATGGAGAAAAACAGTTTAAAACCAGTCCGTCGTGAGACAGGTTTATTAAAGTGAATTTGGGAAAGGCAGAAACCACTTGGAAAAGAGTTACATCAAGAATTAACTCTTTTTGAAAACGTGTTACAAACTGTGATTCAAACCCATGTGCCTTAACTGATGTCCACATCAAACTGTCATTGAATTCTGCAGTGGGTAGTGCTTTGCAAGTCACGGACTTCCTGAACCTCCATTATCCCGGATGGGGGCCCAGGGGCACTACTTTTCATGGCAGTGGCATTTGGGAAGCGTGAGGACATTTTCTCTATTCTGTGTCCTGAGGCAAAGACTGAAATGCTATTTGTAATGCCTCTTTCTTTTTTTGTCCTGACTCCCATAATTGGTCAGTGTGTAGGTAGGGGTAGGGAGAGAGGGAGTGTCATATTTCAGCATTAAGTTTCTTAAACTTAAAGGTACTTCCGGAATGCTGAATTTGAGTTGGTTTTCTAACATCGTTAGGTTTGCATGGTACCAAGTGAATTAAGTTGAATATGGTCACTTTGGTTATTAATTACAGTGCAGGCAATGTAGTCTTGTGACCTTTCCACTGGACCTGGAATAAAGCTATATGGGCATCGCTTTCTTTCAGCCATGTGGAATGGCCTAGGCTCCCCTGAGACCATCCTTCTTCCAGTACTTTTTTCCTACATCTTCTAAGAATTAGCATAAAAGTGGCTGAATATGACAGAAAAAAACATGCTCTGCATTCTTATTCGTGAAAATCAAGGAGGGACACACCGGATACACACAAGTATAGTTCTGTCTTGTTACCTGATTACATCACTAGCGGTAGCGAGGGTGTGGCCAAAATGTAGGATGCAGTCGTCTTTGGAAAGAAGCCATGAATAATATAATATGTAAGCAGATCCAAGCTGTTGAGATCATGTACTCTGTCCATGGACTTACTGGCTCTCCCCTGCCTTGCTCTTGTGCTGGGAAGAGCCCCATAAGAGGCATTTATGCCCATTTTTGCAGCTCTGAGCAACTTCCCTACACTGTAGAATCCTACCCCACAGCCTGAATTAGCCTTTGCCTTACAGATTTCTGTGGAAGGATGTCTGAGCATCTCTATAAAGAAGACTAAGTGGCGGTGCGGGGGAGGGGGGAGGGTGGCCAGAGAGGGGGCACCTGGGTGGCTCAGTTGGTTAAGTGTCTGACTTCAGCTCAGGTCATGATCTCACCACTTGGGAGTTTGAGCCCCGCATCAGGGTCTGTGCTGACCACTCAGGTCTGGAACCTGTTTCAGATTCTGTCTCTGACTCTCTGCCCCTCCCCTGCTCGGGCTCTGTCTCTGTCTCTCTGTCTCTCTCTGAAGTACAAAATAAAACAATAAAAAACAATTGGGAAGCAAAGGCTAAAAGCTCCATTTTTAATTCACTTGTATGCATGTGTTGGGTTACCCAACAAACATTTAGTCACTGCTTGCTGTGTGTCCGGAAAGTCTGGCGCTCTGTTTAGGGAGAAGGGAGCAGACACCCCAGTGAATAGCCCACCCGCATGAAGGAAAGTGCAGAGACAGGCCAAGGGTTGAATAGTTCAGGCCCTGGAAAAGAATCCCTACTCACTCTGGAAAGAACTCAGCACACGCCACCATGCTGAGCGGCCGGGGTCTGAGGCTAGTGCAAGTACTGTTTCGCTCACCACGGGGTAACCACAGGCATGGGCTTGTGGTGGTGGTGGTGGTGGTGGTGGTGGTGGTGGTAACAGTACCTACCTCCCTGCACACCTGAAGTGATTACGTGAGATCAGGCCTGTGGAAGCACCCAGCGCGGTGGCTATCACACAGCGTGAGTTCACCATTTACCCTAGCTCCGCTTCCTGCCTCCGGGAGGGTGCGCTGTGTGCACGGTTCCCATATGCTCAACAGCATCACGAAGGTACTAGATGTAACCTGAAATGTTGCCTTCTTCTTCCATAAAGGTATTGTTGGTTTGAATCTGGAATCGTAACTTCTCTTCTAGTTTATTTTCATCACGTGCTTGATCCAGAGGGAAGCCGCAGAAAGACAGAACAGAGAGGAGTGTAAGGACACTGGACACATGTGAATCTCGTAAAAGTTGAGACTTTTCAGGCCAACACATGGCAGCCCAGAGGCCATGGAGCTGAAATCTGTGAGATCCCAGATGGACCTAAATAAGATATGTTAACCATGTTCTTAATATTAGGCTGTGCTCCCTTGAAACATTAGCAAAAGCATGCTTAGAATCATAAAGAGTGGGAAGGGACCCTTGGGAGCTTCTAATTCAAACCCCTCATTTTTTAAAAAATAGTTTATTGAACACCCAGTGCTCATCCCCCCAAGTGTCCTCCTCCATGCCCATCACCTCCCTTCCCCTCTCCCCTCCCCCATCAGTCCTCAGTTTGTTCTTGGCATTCAAGAGTCTCTCATGGTTTGCCTCTCTCCCTTTCCCCCACTACTTCCCCCCTTCTTCTCCCCCACGGTCCTCCGTTAAGTTCCTCCTAATCCTCCTATACGTGCACACATATGATATTTGTCCTTCTCTGCCTGACTTATTTCGCTCAGCATAACACCCTCAAGGTCCATCCATGTTGCTACACATGGCCAGATTTCATTGTTTCTCATTGCCATGTAGTATTCCATCGTATAGATTAACCACATCTTCTTGATCCATTCATCCAATGATGGACACTTAGGCTCTTTCCATGTTTTAGCTGTTGTGGAGAGTGCTGCTATGAACATCGGGTACATGTGCCCCTATGTGTCAGCACTCCTGTGTCCCTTGGGTAAATTGCTAGCAGTGCTATTGCTGGGTCCTAGGGGAGTTCTAGTGTTAGTTTTTTGAGGAACCTCCACACTGTTTTCCAGAGGGGCTGCACCAGTTTACATTTCCACCAACAGTGTAGGAGGGTGCCCGTTTCTCCACATCCTTGCCAGCATCTGGAGTTCTCTGATTTGCTCACTTTAGCCACTTACCAGCATGAGGTGATATCTCAGTGTGGTTTTGATTTGTATTTCCCTGATGAGGAGGGATGCTGAGCATCATTTCACTTGTCTGTTGGCCATTTGGATGTCCTCTTTGGCGAAGTGTCTGTTCATGTCTTCTGCCCATTTCTTCACTGGATTGTTTGTTTTTTGGGTGTGGAGTTTGGTGAGTTCCTTATGGATTTTGGATACTAGCCCTTTATCTGATACGTCATTTGCAACTATCTTTTCCCATTCCGTCGGTTGCCTATTAGTTTTGTGGAATGTTTCCTTTGCCGTGCAGAACTTTTAATCTTGATGAGGTCCCAATAGTTTATTTTTGCTCTTGATTCCCTTGCTTTTGGGGATGTGTCAAGTAAGAAGTTGCTGCGGTGGAGGTCAAGGATGTTGTTTCCTGCTTTCTCCTCTAGGGTTTTGATGATTTCCTGTCTCACGTTCAGGTCCTTTATCCATTTTGAGTTTATTTTTGTGTATGATGTGAGAAAATGATCTAGTTTCATTCTTCTGCATGTTGCTGTCCAGTTCTTCCAGCACCATCTGTTAAAGAGGCTGTCTTTTTCCCATTGGATACTCTTTTCCACTTTGTCAAAGATTAGTTGGCTGTATACTTTTGGGTCCACTTCTGAGTTCTCAATTCTATTCCACTGGTCTATGTGTCTGTTTTTATGCCAATACCATAGTATCTTGACGATGACAGCTTTGTAGTAGAGGCTAAAGTCTGGGATGGTGGTGCCTCCCATTTTGGTTTTCTTCTTCAGTATTACTTTGGCTATTTGGTGTCTTTTGTGGTTCCATACAAAATTTAGGATAGTTTGTTCTAGTTTTGAGAAGAATGCTGGTGCAATTTTGATTGGGATTGCATTGAATGTGTACATTGCTTTGGGTAGTAATGACATTTTAATTATATTTATTCTTCCAATCCGTGAGCATTGAATGTTTTTCCATTTCTTTGTCTTCTTCAATTTCCTTCATAAGTTTTCTATACTTTTCATCATACAGATCTCTTATATCCTTGGTTAGGTTTATTCCTAGGTATTTTATGGTTTTTTGTCCAGTTGTGAATGGGATCTGTTTCTTGATTTCTCTTTCTGTTCCTTCATTGTTGGTGTATAAAAATGCAACCGATTTCTGTACGTTGATTTTGTACCCTGCAACTTGGCTGAATTCTTGGATCAGTTCTAGTAGGCTTCTGGTGGAGTCTGTCGGGTTTTCTATGCAGAGTATCATGTTGTCTGTTTAAAGTGAAAGTTTGACTTCTTCTTTGCCAATTCTGATGCCTTTTATTTCCTTTTGTTGTCTGATGGCTGATGCTAGGGCTTCCAGCACTATGTTAAACAGCAGTGGTGAGAGTGGACATCCCTGTCGTGTTCCTGATCTCAGGAGGAAAGCTCTCAGTTTTTCCCCGTTGAGGATGATGTTAGCTGAGGACTTCTCATAGATGGCTTTTATGATGTTTAAGTAAGTTCCATCTATCCCAACTTTCTCGAGGGTATTTATGAAGAAGGGATGCTGTATTTTGTCAAATGTTTTTCTGCATCTATTGACAGGATCGTATGATTCTTATCTTTTCTTTTGTTGATGTGATGTATCCCATTGATTGATTTGCGAATGTTGAACCAGCCCTGTAACCCAGGAATGAATCCCACTTGATCTTGGTGGATCATTCTTTTTATGTGCTGTTGAATTCGATTTGCAAGTATCTTGTTGAGGATTTTTGCATCTGTATTCATCAAGGATATTGGCCTGTAGTTCTCCTTTTTTGCTGGGTCTCTGTCTGGCTTGGGAATCAGAGTGATGCTGGCTTCATAAAATGAGTCTGGAAATTTTCCTTCAATTTCTATTTTTTGGAATAGTTTGAGAATGGCTATTCATTCTGTTTTAAATGTCTGGTGGAATTCCCCAGGGAAGCCATCAGGTCCAGGCCTCTTATTTGTTGGGAGATTTTTGATAACTGATTCGATTTTCTCACTTGTCATGGTCTGTTCAGGTTTTCTATCTCTTCCGGTGTGAGTTTTGGTAGTGAGTGTGTGTTTAGGAATTTGTCCGTTTCTTCTAAGTTGTCCAGTTTGTTGGCATATAGTTTTTCATAGTATTTCTTGATAATTGCTTGTATTTCTGAGGGTTGGTTGTAATCGGTCCATTTTCATTCATGATTTTGTCTATTTGAGTGCTCTCTCTTTTCTTTTTGAGAAGCCTGGCTAGAGGTTTGTCAATTTTGTTTATTTTTTTCAAAAAACCAGCTCTTGGTTTCATTGACCTGTTCAACTGTTTCTTTGGTTTCTATATTGTTTATTTCTGCCCTGATTTTATTATTTCTCTTCTTCTTCTGGGTTTGGGGTGCTCTTGTTGCTCTCCCTCTAGTTGCTTTAGGTGCGCTATTAGATTTTGCACTTGCACTTTTTCTAATTTCTTGCAATAGGCCTGGAGTGTAGTGTACTTTCCTCTTAGGACTGCTTTCACCGCATCCCATAGAGTTTGGATTGTTGTATTCTCATTTTCATTTGTTTCCATATATTTTTAAATTTCTTCTCTAATTGCCTGATTGACCTATTTGTTCTTTAGTAGGGTGTTCTTTAGCCTCCATGTTTTTTGGGGTTTTCCAGACTTCTTCCTGTGATTGATTTCGAGTTTCATAGCATTGTGATCTGAAAGTGTGCATGGTATGATCTCAATACTTTTATGTTTATTGAGGGCTGCTTCATGTCCCAGTATGTGATCTATCTTGGAGAATGTGCCATGCACACTTGAAAAGAATGTGAATTCCATAGCCTCAGGATGTAGAGTTCTAAATATATCTGTCAAATCCATCTGGTCCAATGTGTCATTTAAGGCCATTGTGTCTTTATTGATTTTCTGTCTAGTTGATCTATCCATTGCTGTAAGTGGAGTATTAAAGTTCCCTGCTATTAGCACGTTCTTATTGATAAGACTGTTTCTGTTTGTGATTAATTGTTTTATGTATTTAGGTGCTCTCATATTTGGTGCATAGACATTTATAATTGTTAGCTCTTCCTGATGGATAGACCCTGTAATTATTATATAATGCCCTTCTTCATCCCTTGTTACTGGCTTTACTTTAAAGTCCAGTTTGTCTGATATAAGTATAGCTACTCCACCTTTTTTTTGACTTCCTGCAGCATGATAGACATTTCTCCATCCCCTTACTTTCAATCTGAGGGTGTCCTCCTGTCTAAAATGAGTTTCTTGTAGACAGCAAATAGATGGATTTTGTTTGTTTGTTTGTTTTAATCCATTCTGCTACCCTATGTCTTTTGATTGGGGCATTTAGTCCATTTACATTCAGTGTGTATTATTGAAATATATGGGTTTACGGTCATTGTGTCATTTGTGGGATTCATGCTTGTGGTATGTCTCTAGCATCTTGCATTCTTTGCAACATTTCCCTCAGAGAGTCCCCCTCAGGATTTCTTGTAGAGCTGGTTTAGTGGTAACAAATTCTTTCAGTTTTTGTTTATTTATTTTTTTCTAATTTTTTAAAACGTTTTATTTATTTCTAGGAGAGAGAGAGAGAGAGACCGTGAGCAGGGGAGGGTCAGAGAGAGAGGGAGTCACAGACTGAAAGCGGCTCCAGGCTCCGAGCTGGCAGTCAGCACAGAGCCCGACGCGGAGCTCGAAACCACGAACCACGAGATCATGACCTAAGCGAAAGTCTGATGCTTAACCGACTAAGCCACCCAGGCGCCCCCAGTTTTTGTTTATTTGGAAAGACTTTTATCTCTTCTTCTATTCTGAATGACAGGCTTGCTGGAGAGGATTCTTGGATGCATATATTTTCTGTTCATCACATTGAAGATCTCCTGCCATTCCTTTCTGGCCTGCCAAGTTTCAGTAGATAGGTCTGTCACCACTCTGATAGGTTTCCCTTTGTATGTTAGGGCCCTTTTCTCTCTAGCTGCTTTCAGAATTCTCTCTTTGTCCTTATATTTTGCCATTTTCACTATGATATGTTGTGCAGAAGATCGATTCAAGTTATGTCTGAGGGGAGTTCTCTGTGCCTCTTGAATTTCAATGTCTACTTCCCTCGCCAGGTTAGGTAAGTTCTCTGCTATAATTTGTTCCAGGACTCCTTCAGCGCCTTTACCTCTCTTTTCCTCTTCTGGGATTCCTATGATATGGATATTGTTCCGTTTGATTGTATCGCTGAGCTCTGGAACTCTTCTTTCATGTTCCTGGATCAATTAATTTCTTTTTTTCTCAGTTTCTTCTTTTTCTATAATTGTGTCTTCTAAATCACTTATTCTCCTTTCTGCCTCTTCAGTCCGTGCGTTGGATGCCTCCAGTTTATTATATATCTCATTTATTGCATTTTTAATTCATCATAACTATTTTGAAGCTCCATAGTGTTTGTAGCCATAGTTTCTCTGATGTCCTCCATGCTTTCTTCAAGCCCAGCGATTAATTTTATGATGATTGTTCTAAATTCTTGTTCAGTTATTTTGCTTATATCTGTTGTGAGCAGTTCTTTAGCTGTCCGCTCTTCCTGGAATTTCTTTGGAGGAGAGCTTTTTCATTTCATCATTTTGGTTAGCTTTCTATCTCTTGTTAGTTTTAAAAGCTTGTTATGCACTCTGTACCTTTGAGCGCTGCGGTACCAAAGAAGGCTCTTTGTCCAGGGCCTGTCCGTTCAGAAAATGTTCTTTGAATGGTATCTCTTGGTCTCTCTTATTGAGACCTTGGTTATTTTATTTTCCTACTCATAGTGGTATATGGGACTCTCCACCATGTGTACTTTGGCTTATTCAAACCCCTCATTTTATAGATGAACGAATGCATGTCCAGAGAGAAGAGTTTCCCAAATTCGTATCCACTGGTTAACCGAGGGCTTATGGAGTCCTTGCTCTATGTCAGACATCATTCCAGAAAACAGGAACAAGCAAGGTCCTTGGTCTCATGGGTCTGACTTTAGTGGAGCCACAGAGGAGGTGACTGACAAAAAAAAGCAAGTAAATGAGGATGTTTTTATAAGAAGATTAATGAGAGCAAGAAAAGTAGACCAAGTCATGTGATAGAAAGTATGGTTGGGGGAAGGGATTTTCTCTGTCGGAGAGCCTCTCTCGGATTTCAGCATTTTGGCCAAGGCCTAAATGAAACAAATGAATGGCCAAATGATGAAGTCGGGAAGAACACTGCAGGTGGAAGGGACAGCAAAGTGCAAAGCCCGTCGGGCACCAGAGTGGCTTCCAAGAGGAACAGAAGGAAGGCCAGCTGCTGCCTGGAGCAGGGAGACCCATGATGAGAATGAGGGGAAAGGCAGAGGTCCAGAGGCTATGCAGCCCTGTAGACCATGGCGTTTGGGATTCTAAGGATGCAGGGAGACCCCAGAGAGATTTAAGCATAATGTACATTTTTAATATGTCTCCCCGGTTGCTGGGTGGAGCCTGACTGATAAAGGAACCGGAATATAAGCAGGGAGACCGGCGGGGGGTTCCCGCAGCCACCCAGGTGAGAGACAGTGGTGGTTTGGGCCAGGAAGTGGCCGTGGAAACACCACCACTTGCTACTACAAAGTCCAGGAAAGTTAGGAGTTGTCTGTTTTGTGCACCAACTAATCCCAAGCTTCTAGAACAGTGCCTGGCACATAGTACATGCTCAAAACAAAACAGCCAGCTGAATCGCATGTGCAACTACTTACTTTCTGAAGTTATACTGGAATCCAGGATGAGATTAGTAAAAGTGTAAATTATTCGGAGTTCAAGGGCACCTGGGTGGCTCAGTCGGTTAAACAGGCGACCTCTGCTCAGGTCATGATCTCTCAGTTCGTGAGATGGAGCTGTCAGCACTGAGCCCGCTTTGGATTCTCTGTCCATGCCTCTCGCTCTGCCCCTCACTGCTGGTTCTCCCTCACTCAAAATAAATAAACTTTTTTTAAAAAAATGTTATATTTCTGAGAGACAGAGAGAGGCAGCGTGAGCAGGGGAGGGTCAGAGAGAGAGGAACACATAGAATCTGGGTTCTGAGCTGTCAGCACAGAGCCCGACGTGGGGCTCGAACCCACAAACCGTGAGATCATGACCTGAGCCTAAGTTGGACGCTTAACCGACTGAGCCACCCAGGCGCCCCTCAAAACAAATAAACTTAAAAAAACCAAACTATTTTCAGTTTAAGGATGCTTGCCTTAGGAGAGTTTAGAAAAGTCAACTTCTTTTAGACATTTTACTAAAACTGTGCAAAAAGCCTTAGTGCTTGTGTTCCTGAACCTTGTGTTAGTGCGTTCAGTGCGATGTGAGGGCCAGTCTAGTGACCGGTAGGGAGCAGCCCCCACATGCTCCCCTGTCTGCAGTCTGCACTGCAAATTCGTCTTCTAGCAGTCACCCTGTTGACTTAAGTGCACCGTGGAGATCCAGGAGGAGCAGGTGGTCCACCCTTAAACAGTTGACGCCTTTGAATTTTTTACAGGGAAAGGAATACCCAAAGGGTGATTCTCTTCACTGCTGTCCAGCTCTGTTTTGCTGGGGAAGGTGATAGACTTTTCCAGCCTCCCTTCTCATCCACCAGCACGTTTTGCAGCATCACACTAACTAAGCCCTTCGTTTTGCCAGGCATGGGTGTATAGGCCTTCCGTGCATTACTCACTCAATCCTCACCCAAGCCCCATGAGGTATTATTACTCTCACCCCCACTTATAGATGAGAAAACTGAGGCACAGAGTGGTTAAAAATCCCACAGTATGTGAAGATCAGGGATGGCACTCAAAGGAGGCAGTCTGACTTTAAATAGCCTGTCCGTATTTTAATGTCCTCATTGGAAGAATGGAATAGTATTATTTATCTCCCAGCATTCTTGCGAAGATTAAATGAACTAACATATGTAATTAGGCCTGGCCCGGAGTACGCACTGTGCAAATGTTGGCTATGATTGGCTTTCCTGTATCATTCTTATAGAAAAAGAAATTTACATCCATAATTTTAACTGGCATGCAGGATCCCATCTCTCACTTATGTCAGATGCTGATTCAGTTGCTTCGCCATAGGGCACAAGTTTGTAGCGCTCATTCATTACTCCAAAAGCTCGGCAAATACATATTGATCCGCTATAAGTCAGGGACCATGCTGAGCCCTGGGGATACTGAGACAGATGAAACAGTACCCGTCCTCAAGCTGGCAACCTGGGGGCCAGCCAGGCAGGCGGCATGGCAAGTAATTCAGCGTAATTTGCAAAATCAGAGGTGACATTGCATGCTTTCCCAGGTGGGCTTGGGTAAAAGGAATGAATGGATTAAAAAGAGATAAGATTAACCCAGGAAGACAGAAATGCCGTGATGTCTGGCTGCATGAGGATTTGGCACCTAGTTTGATTCAGAGGGGACAGCGAGCCTTCCTCACCTTCTTTAGGATGATGGACTGGGAAGACTTCACTCACTGTAATCTGACCCACTGTGGGAATTACACACCTTGGTGATACTTAGATTACTCATTTTCTTCCTTGTGTTGTGATTTCATGTCGTGCAGGAATAAACATCCAAGAAGGCTGTAATGGCCTGTTTAAGAAATATAGAAAAGGTCGTCTTTCAGTCTACATTGGGTGATCTCGATCACAGCCATGCAAAGAATCTAAAAGGGCTTTATTATCTAGCGTGGCTCGAAAGCTGGTGCCATTATTTTGGGGCCACTCTTTTCGTTCTAAAGGCTTGTGTTTTTGTTCTTATTATTGCTTCAATTCATCCCTTCTCTTTATCTGCAAACTTCCCTTCCCCCAGACTTCCCTCTGTGGTTTAACTTTACTATCAGCAAAAGAACACATTTTACAAGACACCTACTTGCTTTCTGTCGTCCTGCCTCTCTGTGAGTCATGGCTGTGGATGGAGGCAGACAACAGGTTCTGATGTCAGGGACAAAGCCTCTGAAAAGACCAGCTTTTCAGAAGAGCATAAGAGTTGAGGGCTGGAGGTCAGGCCCTGGGCTGTGAAGCCGCTGGTGCAGCTGTGAACCAGGGCTTTTGCTTTCTTTACTCCACCTCTTCCGGGCTGAAATGTTTGTTCTAAGGCTCTTCCTAGCAGATGAGCGATAAGAAATCTGTACCTGGAAGTATCACCTTTCAGGAGCAGAAAAACAAAAGGGCTCACTTTCCTGAAATGAGTTTCCTTGGGGTTTCAGGATTTGGAAAAGGTCCTTAGCTGGACGGACTGAGCCAGCCTCCACTGTGACATTAACCCGGTGTCCAAGCTCTGACTCAGGAAACAGCTCCCGCCCTGTGTTCTCCGTTTGTGATTTTCTGTGTGTTGTGGTTGCCGGACAATATGGAACAAAAAAATAATTGAATTTCTGCATGAGAGAAAAACTTTGATGCTGCTTTGATCTACAACTCAGCGACAAATCCCCTTGTACGGGATTCAGCCGCACAGTTTTCTCTAGGCTTCACTGATGATGAAGCCTGAGAGCCCCAGAGAGGGGGCGGGACTGGGGGAATATTTTGGCAAGAGGTCCCTGAAGCCGAGAGGGGAGTGTTGATAGAGATTGGGCTGCTGGGCTGCCTGGAAAGCAGAACAAGGTGTAACAAGATGGTTCGTGTCCAGAAAGGTGTCCCGAAGCCGAGGAAATAAGAAAAGTGGAGAAAAAGTGAGAGTGAGGAGATGAAAAGAGGAATGAGAATCGCGTAAACAGGACTTGACACCGGCAGGAGGAGCAGCTCCTGAGGGAGCAATTTTGAGAAATGTTTGAGATCTTTCTGCCGAGAAAATGGAAGGTATAATTGGTGCTTTTTGGCGTAGGGGACTCGTTTGCTCTCAGCATTTGCCCACCTGCACGCTCTTGAGTCATATTTGGATTATCAGTCCTACCTTTTTAATGGGCAAAAGTCACTCTGAGCTTATGTGTAGCAACTGCATTTTTTATTAATGGAGTTAATGGTACCCAGAGGCAGTGAGAGAGAAGGCTAGGTGGACGTGGGCTTGAGAATCCAGGCATGGGCTATCAGCCCAGGGCAGTTCTCCAGCCTGCGGGCGCAGTGACTCTCTGGAAACGAGGACATCAAGTCCAAATGCAGAGTTGTGAGGATTAGCCATAATGGCTGCAAAATCCTGTGAGTAGGAGCCCCTCAGCATGTGCTGTTATTACTTGTTAGAACTTCACCCGAAGACCGAGAGATTGGCGAGGTTATATTGTGTGTGTGTGTGTGTGTGTGTGTGTGTGTGTGTGTGTGTGTGTGTTTTAATGAGATTATGTGTTAGGACCCTTTTCAGATTTATAAGATTTCTTAATGGTTTGAATCTGATGTAGGGATAGTCAGTCTTTTCCTTTCACTGTACATTTTATTTTATTATTTTTTTAATGTTTATTTATTTTTGAAGGGGAGAGAGACAGAGTATGAGTGGGAGAAGGGCCGAGAGAGCGGGAGACACAGAATCTGAAACAGGCTCCAGGCTCTGAGCTGTCAGCACAGAGCCCGACACAGGGCTGGAGCCCACGAACCGCGAGATCATGACCTGAGCCAAAGTCAGACACTCAAGTGACTGAGCCACCCAGGCGCCCCTTCGCTGTGTATTTTACACCTTCAGGATGTAAGGTGTAAGGTAAGAAGATACCTTCAGGATGACCTCATCTGTGTTTGTGTATTTAAGTTGTGCATAACAAACCATCCTGAAGCTTAAGGGCTCAGAAGGGCTTCCGCTGATGAGCGCTCAGTTCTGTGGGACAGGCCTGTGGGCCGCACCCAGCCGGGGGGCTCTCCCACCGGGCTCCGACACGCGGACGGGCTAAGGCGGCCTCGTCAGTCCCGGGCCTGGCCGGCGGCTGTGCCGCTCCGCGCGTCGCATTCTCCCGGAGGCCTGCCCGGCTTCCCGACGCACCAGAATCGGGATTCTGAGAGGCAGCGGGAAGGCAGAGGCTGTGGGGCTTCCTGAGGCCTGGGCTCAGAAGCCTGACCAGACCTCTTGATTACTTCCAGCTGCTCCAAGCACAAGGCCAGCCTGGACCCGAGGGGCAGAGTGACAAAGTCACGTGGCAAAGAAAGAGGGTCGGGAGAGGTGAGGGGTTGTGCAGACCTGTTGTGCAAACCGTCTGCCTCACCCTCCAACCTGCTTTCCCGAACGAGGGAAGCAAAGCCGAGAAAGTTAAATATTTGGCCGAGACCCCCCCAGCTGGAACCTGAGCCTGGTCCAGGGCTCTCTGAAGTCTCTGAGGGACAAGGGGTGGGGGCGCGGGGCGAAGCATGGGACAGAAAGAGAGAGCGGTCATTCACGGTCATTCACGCTAAGTGTTAGGAGGAAGCGAGCCGGTAAGATGAATACACAAGTCAGCCCGGAGTGAAGGTGAGCAAAGAAAAACGGAGTCGCAAAGGTCAGCAGGGGCACAGTGGGGGAGGGGAGACGGGTTCATGACGCCAGGAGGAGCCTGGGGGCACAGACTCGTTCTGAGCAGCACACGGAGGATGAAGATGTGTGGGGATGAGAAGGAACACTCTGACTCGGGGCAGAGGGCTGGCATTGGCTCAGCAAGAGACCTGATTTAGTGGAGGCAAGTTCACCAGTCAAGTTCACCAGCCCGGGGGTAGAACAGATTACAAGCGCGGGCGACACTCCTGATACGTTGAGTCAGGCCAGACTAACAAAGCCAACAAGGTGCGTGCTTGTAATTTATCTGGACGGTCGTCGTCTGGAAGCATAAGGTTCTGCTCGTTTGCATAGAATGCGTGGCCTCCCCACGTGGCCTCCCCCACGTGGCCTCCCCCACGTGGCCTCCTGGGTATAAACTTGGTTGAATTCTCTCTCCCAAGCTGAGTCCAACTGAGATTTAAAATACTGCCCTTTGAAGGTTCACATGTCTTTATACTAAAGTTATTGGGGGGCGCCTGGGTGTCTCCATCAGTTAAGCGTCCGACTTTGGCTCAGGTCATGATCTCACAGTTTGTGAGTTCGAGCCCCATGTCAGGCTCTGTGCTGACAGCTTAGAGTCTGGAGCCTGCTTCAGATTCTGTGTCTCCCTCTCTCTCTGCCCCTCCCCTGCTCACAGTCTCTCTCTCTCTCTCTCTCTCTCTCTCTCTCTCTCTCTCTTAGAAATAAATAAAACATTAAAAAGAATTTTAAGTTATTTGTTGTTTTGCTGTTGTTGAGCTTCGATATTTTTTTTAAGCAAATAGATCGGTCTAAACCACTGGTTTTACCGTTGTGTTCTTTTTAATAAAAGCAGCTCAGTCAGCCATTATAAAAGCCTTGACTCTATTTTATAGGACGTAGGACTCTTTGGTGTAAAAGATTAAGGAGTTGAGTTATAGGTAGGTACCTAGAGAGTTGAGACTTGCATGTCATTCATAGCTTCCCTTCCTGGGTTTTCTTCACCTCAAAGGCCAGAACTATTTATGTTTTACTTCCTTTAGTAATAGGTCAATGCAGTGCCATTTTTTTTTAACTCCCTGGCTCTTGGATTTTCTGGTTCATGGCTATACATATTCACCTACTTTCCTGACAGCCTTGGAATATTTCTGCTTAAGAAGCCACTGAATTTCTTCTTTTTTAAAGTTTATTTATTTATTTATTTTAAAGTAATTTCTTCACCCAACATGGGGCTCAAACTTACAACCCTGAGATCAGGAGTTGCACACTCTAGTGACTGAGCCAGCTAGGTGCCCCCAAATCTGCTGAATGTCTTTGAAATCATGCCCTTTTATAGATCTCATGTATCACTGTCTGCATTTCATTTCCCGTTGCCTTCAGGTGACAAACATTAGCATAAGCACAGCCACAGATTAACTATGTTTTACCTTCCCTAACCCTACTCAGAATGAAAGTCAGAAACCTGGGGGAAATAATTAGAGCAAGTAAGAAAAATAACAAGTTTGTGTTTTATTAAATATGCCTCATTCCGGTGAAAAATCCTGAGACGTTGATTTGTAAATTGATAAAATACACAATTGCCAAAGCGCAAAATGTCATTAGTAAGCAGACATGTAGGAATGTCATCAAACCTCCCTACTCATCAAAGAAATGTAGCAATTTTTTTAAGCAAAGGAAACAGAAATCCTTAAAAATGGCTGAAGTGCCCGGGTGGCTCAGTTGGTTAAGCATCTGACTCTTGATCTTAGCTAAGGTAATGATCTCACTGTTCATGAGTTCAAGCCCCAAGTAGGGCTGTCAGCACAGAGACTACTTGGGATTTTCTCTCTCTCTCTCTCTCTGGCTCTCGCTCTCTGCTCCTCCCCCACTCACGTGCACTCTGTCTCTGTCAAAATAAATAAACATTTTAAAAAGAAAGAAAAATAGCAACCCACAATTACAAGCATGGTACCTTGAAAGTATTAAATTCAGAAAACAGAAATACCCAAACTAACAACATCTAGTATTCCATAGGTGCCCAATTACCATCTTGTACTTCGCTCGTGTGAGTCATATGCTGCAGCCATTGTGAGAAGCATTTTGGTGTATAAAGAATCACAAAAAAAATGTGTTTGACTCCTGGATGCAATAATTCAATGTTCAAGTCACTGCAAAAATTGGAAATGCACAATGATGTTCCCTACAGCAGTATTTCTAAGGGAAAATCGTAATCTTCTTCACCAAAGGAATAGTAAATAGATTATAGAAATCATACTAGCTTGAATAGGATGCAAATATTTAGTGATTGCTACAAAGAGGAGTAATGGTAAAGGTGTTCAGTATAAAATGTTTTTTTTGAAGACTATATATGTCCCATCTCTGTGAATGGCATCTTCCGTGCACCTGTGTGAATCGGTAACTGAAGCGTCTTCCTTGACATGTCTGTCTCCTAGCCCTCCAGAGTTACTTCATCTCTCGGTGGGCACTTGGGGGTAAATTTTACCCACCAGTAGCTCTGAACACTTTCTAGTTTTCTTCTGCTTCACCACCATCATCCTGGTCTAAGCAAACACCTCTCTCTCCTGGGCCCTGCAAGTACCCTGACTGCTCTCCTCTTCGCCACTGGAATCTCCTCCCCTAGAACTGGGAAGTTTTTTCTTTAACTATTGAGGTATACTTGACATGTAGCGTTATATTACTTTCAGGCACACAATATAATGATTTCAATATTTGTAGACACTGCTATATGATCACCTCACTAAGTCTAGTTAACATCTATCACCACACATAACTACAAATTTTTTTTTCTTATGATGATGACTTTTAAGATCTGCTCTCTTAGAACTTTCAAATATTCACTGCTATATTATTGACTATAGTTGCTGTGCCGTGCATGACATCCCCAGGATTTATTTTTTCTGTGACTGGAAGTTTGTACCTTCTGATTCCCTTCACCCATTTCTCCCCCCTCCCATCCCTCACCTCTGGGAACCACCAATCTGTTCTCTGTGTCTATGAGCTTGATTTGTTGTTGTTGTTTAAATCCCACATGTAAGTGAGATCATATGCTATCTGTTTTTCTCTGACTTATTTCACTTAGTGTAATGCCCTCAAGTTCTATTCATGTTGTTGCAAATGGCCAAGACTTTGTTCATTCTTTTTAATGGCTGAATAATGTTCCATTGTGTGTATACTTGCATATATATTGTATTGTACATATATATTATACATACATAGTATTATATATATAAAATTGTATTTGTATCATATTTTTTTTTCCATACAGTTACAATTCTAGAGGTGTGTATACTTTTTGAGTTAGTGTTTTCATTTTCTTTGGATAAATACGCAGAAGTGGAGTTGTGGTTCATATATGGTAGTTCTCTTTTTCATTTTTTGAGGAGCCTGCATACTGTTTTCCACAGTAGCTGCACAAATTACATTCACACCATCAGTATGTAGGTAAATCCTTTTTCCACATCCTCACCAACACTTGTTATTTCTTGTCTTTTTGGTCTAGCCATCCTGCCTTGTGTGGGGTAATATCTCATTGTGGTTTTGATTTGCATTTCCCAAATGATGAGTAATGTTGAGCATCTTTTCATGTGCCTTCTGGCCATCTGTATTCCTTCTTTGGAAAAATGTCTATTCAGCTACCCTGTCCATTTTTTAATCAGATCGTTTGGTCTTTTTGCTATTGTATGTGTTCTTTATATATTTTGGTAATTAACCCCTTATCAGATATATGATATGCAAACACTTTGTCCCTCTCAATAAGTTGCCTTTTCGTTTGCTGATGATTTCCTTTGTTGTGCAGAACCTTTTTAGTTCAGGATGACCTTTTGAAAATGCAAACCTGATGTATCATGCCACTGCCCAGTCACTCATTCTCGCTGCTGCAGGACTAAACGCCCAGCTGCTCACCCTCTGCTCACGCTGCATGAACTGCCTCTTGGCTCTCCTCTGTGGTGACTAGGTCCATTGTCTCCATGTCCACACTGCAGCTGGCTGGCCTCATTTCAGCTCCTTGCTTCTTTCCTTGGTGGCACTTGCTCTGTGGCTATGCCTCCTCTGCCTGGAAAGCTCTTTCCCAGCACGGCCTGCACACTACTCCTTCATCCTTCAACCTTCAGGCCACATGTCATCTTCTCAGGAGAATCTTTGCTGCTGCCTTAGACCAGGCTCCTTGTTTCGTGCTCCCCTAACACCTGTTTACCTTTCTGCTCTTTGCCTCCAAAGGGTGTAAATTCCACGAAGGTGAGAACTTGACTTGTTCATTGCTCTTTACCCAGAGTTAGAAGCATGTGTTGAAGGAATAAATCATACTCACTACTCTTTGTTACTTTATATCTGTATTGTTGTCGGCTCATATCTGCCTCTCTTACTGGATAGAGAGTTCCCAGGAGTAGGAACCACCTCTGCTCTATTCAGCATCGTCTCCCTGCATGGGACCATTTTCAGGCCTTCCACACAGGAATATTCAATAAATTTTATCACAACCATGTGAAAAATCTCACCAAATGGGTAATTGCAATTGTGTTAGGATTGTGAAAACAACTGATTTTTTCCTTCTATCTACGAGAAAAAATTATAATGGAAAAAACACAATATAAATAAAAATTTACAAATGGAAAGAAAAAATAGGTTCATATATTTACTGAATAAACAATAAAAAAGCTAAAATTAGAAATGATACCTGTAATTATTCTGCACTGAGACATCAGATGCTTTGATATTTTTTCCCCCACTGCGTCTACATGGGTGCAACATTTTACGTAGCTTATTGTTGATAAAATGTGCATTTTGTTCTTCTTGCTTCATTTTAGGTCATGAGCATTTTCCCAGGATGCTGCGTTGCTTTTGCATAATTAGTTTCAGAAACCGCATAAAGGGGCGCCTGGGTAGCTCAGTAGGCTGAGCATCTGACTTCAGCTCAGGTCATGATCTCACCACCGCTCATAAGTTCAAGCCCTTCATCCAGCTCTGTGCTGACAGTGGCGCGTGTTTGAGATTCTCTCTCTTTCTCTCCCTGGCCCTCCCTCTCTCAAAATCAGATAAAAATTTAAAAAAAAGAGAAAAGAAACTACACCAAGTTCGATTAAATTAATGGACAGGGAAGGGGTCTATTTGTGCAAGACATATTTCCTAGAGTAGAATTCAGACTGTATGAGTATTCCCCAGGGAGACACGCATTGCTGCCTTCATTGGCCTGAAGTTGAAGAAGAAACAGGCTCCGATGGCTGTGAGTGCAAGCGGAGAATGAGAGCTTGAGGTGAAACTAAGCGAAGTGTGATTATTTTCAAAGAGAGTCAGTGTTACATCAAGGCTCTCACAGGAACCAGTAAATACAGTTACGTGGATGGGAGAATTGGGAAGTCGGGTTGCTTGGCTGTCCTCTGAGATGACATGAGTGTGTCCAGGCCGGGTAGGGGCGGCTAACAGTGTGGGGGGACCTGGAGAAAGTGGAGGTGGTGAACAAGTGTGGGGCACTAATGAATGAGGTGTGAGAAGATGGAGGCAGCCCGCACCGATGAGGAAGGCTCAGCTACTGCGGTCTCTGAGTGTGTTAGCAATGCACGTGTCGGTAGACAGGGGAGTGAGCCGCCAGGCGACAGAGGGAGGCCTTGGCCATGGAGGCACCCACGCAGACGTTGTGGGCTGGACGTGACGATCGCTGCCTAATGCTTTTCAAAATGCAAGTCTGGGCAGGATGGCCTTTGGCTTCCTTCTCGATTATTTTGTGAAATGAGAGTATCATAGCCCCAAGCGGGAGCCTGGGTTGCAGCCACCTCGGTTCAGCACCTTTAACCCCAGACTTGCCGCCTGGCAGCTGGCTTGCTCCCGGCTTCGTAGGGACCCGGCTCCCCAGCACCTGTGCTCCGCAGAGGACCCTGCACCAAGGACAGCTGTTGCAGCATCACCGCCATCCTGCCCCGGAGGCAGACCTGCCCGTGCTGGGTTCAGCACCTTTCATTTCCGAACATTTCTAGTGTTTTCCTGAAAGAGAGAGAAACCATTTGCTTTGGAGCCGGGAAGCACCACCAATGATTGAATTAAGGTCTTAGAGCGGCCTTTTCATTTGAGAGAGGACTGAGCAGAGAGGGCAGGGAGAAGGAGATGGAAAGCAGGACAGGACCTCGGGCCTGGCGCTGGGAAGGCGTGGGTGCACACACTTGTACTCTGGGCGCCGTCCCTTCCGGCTCTAATCCCACCATCCTCGCTGACTCAGTGGTACCTGTGGGCTCCTCCATGCGCTTTTGGGGTATGGGGCTTAAGGAATTTCATTACCTTCAAAAAAATTATTTTTAATGTCTTTATTTTTGAGAGACAGAGACAGAGACAGAACGTGAGCAGGGGAGGGGCAGAGAGAGAGGGAGACACAGAATCCAAAGCAGCCCCAGGCTCTGAGCTGTCAGCACACAGCCCGACACCAGGCTCCGATGAACAAACTGTGAGATCACAACCTGAGGTGAAGCCAGACACTTAACTGACAGAGCCACCCAGGTGCCCCAAAGAATTTCATTATCTAAAACTACATTCAATCATTTCTTCTCTGCATGTTAACTTTTATCTTTGGCCACTGGATGGGCAAGTAAGGACCCTGTTATATTCAGTGTTGAATCCCCACTGTCCACACTGGGACTAGTACATGGAGATTGCTCAATAAACAATGAATGAACCAATGAATGAGTAATCAGAACTAGAATATTCTGGGTGGCTCAATCGGTTAAGCATTCAGCTTCAGCTCAGGTCATGATCTCAGGGTTCATGGGTTCCAGCCCTGTGTTGGGCTCTGTGCTGACGGCTTGGAACCTGGAGGCTGCTTGGGATTCTCTGTCTCCCTGTCTCTATGCCCCTCCCCCACTCATGCTCTGTCTCTCTCTGTCTCTCAAAAATAAATAAACGTTACAAAATATTTTTTAAAAAAGAGCTAGAATATTCTAGTTTTTCCATGTCATTGAAACATCGACCATTGCTCATCCCAGGGTGTCATTACCAGCTCGATTATTTTAATGAGTAGCAGAAACTTAGATTGTCATCATATTTAGAAAAACATAGCTAAAAATGGACATGGCGATGAGAAGGAAATTCTGACGAGACCCATTTCCTCCCCGCCCCCAGACTCAGTTTACACAATTCTCCTACTAGGTCACTTTTAGCCTCCTGCCGCATGAGTTTGCACTTGATGTGAGGACATTTAAAGGGTGTGTTGATATTTTTGTTTCATTTCAGCAAACTCCAGAAGACAAAGAGGGATGTCAGATGGCTTCAAGGAGTGACTGGCGAATGGTTTGAAGAAATTCAAAGAAAGAAGTTTTGTAATGAAACGGATGTTAGCCAAATGTTAAAACAACCCCTTACATACAGGCTGAGGAAAGGGATGGCAGAAAACGGTGAGAAAAAAACTTCCATCTAAATTTTTTTTCTTACAGCATGTTATAGATAAATGACTCAGTGGATCTCCAATTAACCAGTCCATGTTTAGGACTATTTTTAAATCATAAGGTAGAAGAGTTTTATAACATAACATACAATAAGAAGAGTGAAGCAAACATGTACTATAATGTCCTAGGGGTATGTTTTTAGAATCAGGCAAGATAGGCCAATGGTTAAGAACACACACCTTGAGGGGCGCTTGGGTGGTTCAGTCACTTGGGCATCTGACTTCATCTCAGGTCATGATCTCACGGTTTGTGGGTTCGAGCCCCCAGCTGGGCTCTGTGCTGACAGCTTGGAGCCTGGCGCCTGCTTCAGATTCTGTCTCCATCTCTCTCTCTCTGCCCATCCCCCACATGTGCTCTCTCTCACTCTCTCAAAATAGATAAACATTTAAAAAAACAAAAAACAAAAATGGGGCGCCTGGGTGGCTCAGTTGGTTAAGCGTCTGACTTCAGCTCAGGTCATGATCATACAGTTTGTGAGTTCGAGCCCCATGTCGGGCTCTGTGCTGACAGCTCAGAGCCTGGAGCCTGCTTCGGATTCTGTGTCTCCCTCTCTCTCTGACCCTCCCCGGCTCACACTGTCTCTCTCTTTCTCAGAAATAAATAAAAATTATTAAAAAATAAAAAATAAAAATAAAAAAAAGAACAAACACATTGATATCAAAGAAGGCTTGCACTGTGTCTCCCTGTATTCTCTATTCTGTCAGAATCCATGTGACTGTTCTAGTTACTTATACTCTGTAAGCCTCAAGTTTTCCCCTCTTTAAATGGGTGTGATGATACCTACCTCACAGGGTGGTTGTATATGTACAAAGTGCTGAGCTGCGACACAGTGAGCACTTCTATGAATGGGTTGCTGATGCAGAAGGAGGAGGAGACAGGGGAGGGGGGAAGGAGATTATGGGGGAAAGGATGAGGAAGGCAACAGAAAAGCTGCCACCTTTCTGGAACTTTGGTAAATTAAGCTCGGTAGGTCACTGCCTTCTTTGAACATGCCAACTATGTGACTACTCACATGTCACTTACCTTCACCAATCACTTGTGTGTTTCTAATCTGTAAATGAGGAAAGTAAAACCCGCTTTCACAGGAATAACAAAGTACATTCAAAATTGTAACCTATCTTCCTACTGATATAGTCACGTGGACTACCTTGGCTGTTGTGTTACTAATGTTAGGAGCAGCAAGAAACCTGTAACAATATTTCTGAACTTATATGGGCAACATTCTACAGCTCCCATGATGAACAAATCTCTCTAAAAAGTCTCACAGTTCAGATTTTGAAATTAACCCCATGTATACCATGGCGACTTCCCCCTTCCATTGAACTTGTCTAATATTTATAAACTCAGCATGTCTCAAAGTATTACGGTATCATAGACTTTGTCTATGTTGATGTTGTCTTAGAAGTTTTGATACTCACATGTATAACTATACATTATACACGTATTAGACATATTTGTATTATAGGCATATACACCTATAAACCATATTGTAGCAAATACACACATGAGATAGATTTTTGATGGAAATAAGGTACCCTTAAATGGCTTCATTTCCTTTTTCCTTACTTTCTTTGCTTACAAAAAGTGACATGGTATCTATCACTGTGGTTTTAAAGTACTAAAATAAAAATGTCTGAAGGACGGGGCAGTTAAAAGCAATTTGAAAGTTGAAGGAGGTCCCTGACACCTCACCTTGGGCTTTGGACAGATTCACGCAGCTGCTGTGCGTGGAGGGATGTTTCGCAGAACTGTGGTCCACGGTGTGTATTGAAAGACTCCCTGCCCTTTGTGAGGGTTTTCTCTGTTCAGCAGAACCATCAGGGGCACTTCCTCAGGTCTCCATGTGGGGATGCCTGCTCTGTTTTCAGTCTGCAGAGAGAGAGAGAGGTGGGAAGCAAGAGCAAAGTCTTAGTTCTCAGAGATATAGTCACCCAGAAATATTGAGTGATGCCACCTTTCTACAATGTTCGTCTAGGTCCCGTGGAATCACAAACATCAAGATCTAAAACTACACCCAATCAAAGAAACCCCATGTCCGTTTCTTCTCGGCTGAGCTTCAGATCATCATTTTCTTCCCTGTTCTCCTTCAGAAAATCCAGAAGGGAAACTTCAAAGCTTCAGTCACCGGGACAGAAAGGGTGAGTTAAATTCAGATCCTGTGGCAGCTCATTGGTTATTTGATGCCAGAGGCCAGTAGCCTGTTTGTGTTGAGAATGTTTAATGTTTGTTTAAATTCAGATAGGAACAGAGGAAACGGGTCATGGCTTTTATAGGGACAAAGTCCTTCTGAAACCATGAAACTTGGCTCTTTTGGTATCCAATTTCTAACCAACTGCACACGTCCCAGGTAGTGGCCTTGGTGGATGAGGGGTTAAATGTTGGGAAGAAATCATTGAGAGTTTCTCCCACTGCTTCAAGAGGCTGGTCTATGCCCCGGTCAGGAAGATATCTTTAAATCAAAACCACTGTTTCCTTGGGGATATATGTTTCTGCTTCCACAAAGAGAGATGACGTATAAAGTTTTAAGTGAAAGTAAATAAGATGAGCAAAGAGAGCAGAGGAAAATTGTATTTTTTTTTTTTTTTACCTGAGGAGCTAGCAGTATTCAGGACAGCTGCTCTGATGTGGTTACCCAGAATTTAAACTTAAGGCACAGGAAGGGAGGTTTTGGGGAGGGTGGAGGCATAGTTCCAGATCATTCCCAGTGTGAAACTGTGTAAATCAGTTCCTCTTGACTCCTGAGTTGTTAGGTCACTTTGTGAAAAACAAGCGAGGCTTAGCTTACATGCAATTGAGCTGACTGCTAAATATTTTCAGCCTGTCTTCCTGGCTGAGAAGCTTCCCACCCTCTTAAGGTGTTGGCCTCACACGTGATGTGTGCCGTCAAACCATTAGGCAGGGGTGCGTCGCTGCACTCAGTACGAGGTGCCGGAGGTCACTCTCACTGCAAAACAGCCCGTGGCACGCCGCTGGTGGGCACGGGACGAGGCTCCCAGCCTGCGGGACAGACCCCTGTACCCCCCTCTCCCCTCCTGGATGGATGATCAGATTTTCTCCCCAGCCTGCTTTTGTCTGAGCTGAAATAGTGGAGAGCTGAACAGCATGTAGGTTTCTGTGCAGGGCTCGCCCAGAGCCGCTTGTAAGGACGTGCTCTTCAAACAGGTGAGTGGCTGTTCTTCCAGAGAATGTTTGAAATGCTGGGAATCCTCTCTCGTTTGGGGATTTAAAGTATGTCCTTGAAAGGACACACGTTTTATAAGGAGAAAAGAAATATTCCCGGCACGTGGTGTCGCTGGAACTTGTGACGTAATTTATGTTTTAGGTGATTTTCTCTAAGGCAGAATTTGTACAGCTCAAGCGTCTCACATCAGGAAACCAGGAAAAGTTGAGGAACCTGTTCACTCTGTGGGCAAGTTATTTCCAAGCTCATATTGCAAGTCACTGCAAAAGTGGATCCAAGGAGACAGAAAATCTAGACTCTTCCATCTGGATATCATGTGTATGTGTATGTTTTATTTTTTTTAATGTTTATTAATTTTTGAGAGAGAGAGAGAGAGACAAAGCACGAGTGGGGGAGGGGCAGAGAAAGAGGGAGACACAGAATCTGGAATAGGCTCCAGGCTCTGAGATGTCAGCACAGAGCACAACGCGGGGCTCAAACCCACGAACCGTGAGATCATGACCTGAGCAGAAGTCGGACGCTCAACTGAGTAGGCCACCCAGGTGCCCCGTGTTTGTTTTTTTTCCTAATGTTTATTTAGAGAGAGAGAATAGGGAGGGAAGGGGCAGAGAGAGAGGGGACAGAGGATCCGAAGCAGGCTCCAGGCTCTGGGCAGACAGCAGCGAGCACAATGCGGGACCCAAACCCACAAACCGTGAGATCATGACCTGAGCTGAAGTCGGACGCTTAACCTACAGAGCCACTCAGGCAGCCCCATGTTTTTTTGGTTATAGATCAAATTGGGAAAAAAAAAGGAAACTTTTATTTAGCAACTTTCTTGTGAACCAAAATGCCTGGTAGCTTCCTCATAACCATGTGCACTGAAACATAAACATCTGCGTGCAGAAGTGAAACAGATTTTATCCTTTAAGTATTGCTAGTGGAAATAGATATTTATGAATGGTACTAGTACAGATCATGAAGGCTCTACTTTTCGCTCTTGAATTTCAGTAGGTAAACTGTACAAATATGTCCTTTTCATTTTTAAATATATGTGTGAGCTAAACATTTGGATATAAATCCCGAGTGTATATGTGTGCGGCTGTGTGTGTGTGTGTGTGTGTGTGTGTGTGTGTGTGTGTCGCCAGGAGGTGGCTTAAGGTAAGAATATAAATCATGTGTTGTCCACTTTCAGGCACTCTTTACTCTTAAGTAGAACCTGACTTGGCACTTCTGATCTTTGGAAATAACAAAATCAACCTTCCAAATCCATGAATCAGGAGCTCTTGCTTGACTATTACTGCTCAGGCAGCACTGACAAAGGGCCCCGGAAAGCACAGTCATTCCGTGCAAAGTAGGATTCAGGTTTCTACTTGCCGAAGCCATCAAGGCTCGGGCTTGTCATACTTGGTGCTCTGGAGAACAAGTCAGCAAAGCAGTTGAGAGAATCTTTTGCAAATCGCAGAAAGGGAACCAACCCCTCTAGGCAAAATGCAGCCTTCTGCTCAGCCCTGAAAGACTTGAGTATCAGAGAAATTACTTTTCACCTTTAAGCTGTGGTTTAACTGAGAAATGATGCTGAATAATGGATAATTCTCCCAGGAAGAAAATGGATTTGGTCATTTCATCGGGTACTCACTTTAGAAAGGCCCAGTCAGGGGTGCCTGGGTGGCTCAGTCAGTTAAACATCTGACTTTTCATTTTGGCTAGGGTCATGATCTCATGGTTTCGTGAGTTCAAGCCCCACATTGAGCTCTGTGCCTACAGTGCAGAGCCCCCTTGGAATTCTCTCTCTCTCTCTCTTCCCCTCCCCACTCATGCTCTCTTGCTCAAAAATAAATAAATAAACTTTAAAAAAAAGAAAGAAAGAAAGGCCCAGCCAGTAGAAGTATATGATATATTGAAGCTTTAATTTTCTATTATCAGTGGTAAAACGCCTTGGAAACATAGTGACTTAATTAACAAAAAGGCAAAAAGTTTTGCAATTTCTGCTTTAGATAGGACCAGTTTCTCCTCTCAAATCTATGCATTTCCCAAACTATCCCATTATTATCATTTTAAATTTATTGATATATTTTGAGATACAGAGCTCAAGTGGGGGAAGGGGAGAGAGAGAGAGAGAGAGAGGAGAGAGAGAGAATCCCCAGCAGGCTCCACAGTCAGGGCAGAGGCTGATGTGGGGCTCGAACCCACAAACTGTGAGATCAACCTGAGCTGAAATCAGTAGTCAGATGCTTAACCGACTAAGTCACCCAGGCCCTCCTATTCCATTATTATTTTAATCCTCCTTATAAATGACTGAACTGTATCCTATGGGACCCCCTCCCCACCTCTAGGAAAAAGGAAAACTATTTTCCATTCATGTTTTGATTTATTTATTGCTAGCCAATAAATTCAAGAGACGATACATGTATATTGCATGTATGTTTCCCCCAACATTTCCCTGTGTGTTGTCTTTCCTCCTGTCTTATTATAGGGCATTTAGAGCCTGTGATAGTGCTCAGCGCCCCAGCATGAAATTTCAGTAACCTAGAGCCTCAAAAATTCCTTCTGCGTAGTTCAGCAAGTACCCATAGCGTATGTCATGAGCTTACAAATGCAGTCTTCCTGGCTGCCAAAGCGCGTCTGTGGTTGCTCATTTCTTACCCCGGACCCCTGTTACTCCAGTGATGCTCTCCACGAGTGCGTGCTGTGCCTGCCACTCTGTGTCTCATGCTGTCACATAATCCACAGCAAGGTTGTTTCCGCAAGGGGGTCACCTTCGTTCTCAAAACTGTGGTTCATTATGGCCATCTTAGGGGTGTGGACTCCCCCCTAAGTCACTTTATTTATTTACTCCTTTTTTCGGTGGTGTCCCAGAACTCAGACACCATGAAAATGCAAGGGAACTAGTTCATACGACTCCTGGGTACCATGTGCAGGTAAACTTCAGAGGGGGCACCCGGTGGCTCAGTCGGTGAAGCATCCAACGTCCACTCAGGTCATGAACTCCACGTCAGGCTGTGTGCTGACAGCGTGGAGCCTGCTGGGGTTTCTCTTTCTCCTCTCTCTCTGCTTCTTCCCCATGCACTCTCTCTCTCTCTCTCAAAATAAATAAACTTTAAAAAAATAAATTTAAGGTCACATCTTCCCCTTGAGGATTGTCACAGTGCCTCGCACATGCAAGTACCCGCAGCGCAGTGGAGATTAGAAAGTGGCAGCTACTGTCCAGCCGCGAGCGCCTGCCCATTACACTGTGACTTCAGGAAGATTCTTTTTTACCCCTGGAGATGCAAACAGCTTTGGTGGATCCACCTCGCTGCTCCCCAGACATGCCCAAATTTGCCTGATGCACAGGGTGTACCCAGTTAAGGTGCTCACGCTGCAGCCTCGTGTTATGTAAGCAGGATGTTCAGATGCTGTTTTGGAAAGTTGAAAAGGCAGATGAGGGGTGGTTAAGTGTCCAACTTTGGCTCAGGTCGTGATCTCTCGGTCATGAGTTTGAGCCCCACGTCAGGCTCTGTGCTGATAGCTCAGAGCCTAGAGCCTGCTTCAGATTCTGTCTCCCTTTCTCTCTGAACTTACCCTGCTCATGCTCTCTCTGTCTCTCTTTGTCTCTCTCAAAAATAAATTAAAACATTAGAAAACATAAAAATGTAAAAAAAAAAAAAAAGAAAACATAAAAATGTGCAAAGAAAAAAGGCAGATGATCTCTTCCCCCTCCCCCCAGTTCTGGTTGTTTATCTATCTATCTATCTATCCATCTATCCATCTATCTATCGAGCCTCTCACTCACTACCAGTGCTTGAGTTTGAAGACACAAAAATCTCAGACACCTCAGTAGAAAGGAAGTCAGAGTAAACAAGATCCTTCTTGGGAAATGCTCCCTCAGTGAAGCCAGGTGTGGTCTCCACAGGTAAACGGAAGGGTTGTGATGACGAGGCAGGACAAGGGGAGTGGTTTTGGGTTTCATCCTGGGTGGCTCACCGTTCCCAGTGATTCGGCCGATCATTATTATAATCTCGTCAACAGTTTAAAAATAATGACAGATCCTCAGATCCCTGGCTCTGAGATCCTGATTCAGAAGGTCTGAAATGGGGCACAGGGAACTTTATTTATTTACTTCTTTTAGATTCTCCAGGGTATTCAGATGCTCCCTCGGGTTTGGAAACCACAGCGGTAGAGCTTCCTGTGCCACTGTGGTAATGAGGGCGGTTGGAATTCCCGGGAAGGGTGTTGTTAGCCCAGGTGACAGTTTCTCTTCTGTTTATCTATGTGGCTTTTATCAAAGTCTTACTCTGGATCAGATACTGCGGTTAGTGCTGGAGGTAAAATTGTGACACTAACTCAAAGTCCCTGCCCGGACACCGTCTGTCCAGGAGGGAACAGCAGAAGGCTGCGTGCGGTCGGGTGTGAGGTGCACCACAGGACTCTGGGACATGGAGAACCAGTATGGGCTCCCGTGCTTCCTATGGCAGTTTTCTGGCAGATGACAGCAGGTATCTTGCAGAAGGGATGCGCTGTGGAATTCACACGGGGATACCATCCGGCCTAACTGGTGACAGACGATACACCGGTGATGATGGTGCAATACGGTGAGTGTGAGGGAGGGTGCAGGGCATTCCTGCCATGAGACTGCATAGGAGACGCACTTAACTCCTACTGGAGGACCGGAGGCCTTCCTGGAAAAGGAGAGCCAGTTGTCAAAGGACATTTAGGACTGAGCTAGGTAATTAAGAGTCGGAGGTTGCACCGGGCAGACTGACACAGCCAGGGTGTGGAGACTGGAAAAAGTAGGTACTCATGTAGGTGGCTGAGGTTCAGTGAGCTGGTATAAGGTAAGACCCGTAAGAGACAGAGCGAGAGGTTGGTAGAGGCCACAACCCAAGGACCAGCAGTGCTAAGGACACGGAGTGCTAAGACCCTTGGACTTGATCCTATAGACAATGGGAAACCATTATTCACTTTTACTAGTAATGCCATTGCTTCCATAGTTATATGTATTTCACGTATCTAAAGTCACCCACAACACGCTGACCCGGACAAACACTAAAATGTCTTGCTGTATTCAATGCAGGTGTGCAGGTGCACATGTGTATTTTATCCATTGATAGTTGTTAAACAGAGGAATGACAGAATCAGATCTTCACTTTAGAAAGATCACTTTAGGGGCGCCTGGGTGGCTTAGTCGGTTAAGCGTCCGACTTTCGCTTAGGTCATGATCTCACGGTTCGTGGGTTCGGGCCCCGCGTCGGGCTCTGTGCTGACTGCCAGCTCAGAGCCTGGAGCCTGTTTCAGTCTGTGACTCCCTCTCTCTCTGACCCTCCCTGCTCACGCTGTCTCTCTCTGTCTCCTAGAAATGAATAAAACATTAAAAATTTTTTTGAAAAAAAAAAAAGAAAGATCACTTTAGCTTGGTACTTTCCATTGGGGCCATTTTGCCCCGCAAAAGACATTCGGCAATGTCCAAAGCTATATCTGGATTTTGCAGCTGAAGGGTGAGGACTGTGGACCTGAACCACAGTGGCAGGCAGTGAGGAGAGCAAAAGGCAGACAGATTTGTGCACAGATTTAGATTGTGGACTCATGAGAACCCTGTAATTGGATGTGTTGGGTGAAGAAGAAGGAAGAATGGAGATGAACTCTCCTCTCTGACTTAGGAAACTAGTGGTTGATGGTGAAGAAATATAGAAGGAGGAGCAGATATGAGAATAAAAATGAACACATTTGCTGATTTATTCAGGGAAGACTGCTCAAGGAATGCCGCACACGGCACTGGGGAAACAAAGCACACAGCCCTTGGTTTCCAGGCTTTAGTCTTGTGAGGACCGCAAAAAGGAAATAGAGAAACATAAATAATAGTGCTAAGGTGAGGAAGTTCCATGCGCTCTCGGAGCACATACAGAGAGTTTTTTAGATTATGTCTTGAGCCCAGAAAGCTCTTCCAGGGAAAATGATATTTATAAGGATTGTTCAAGGATGAGAGTTATCCAGGCAAATAGGTGGTAGAAAAATGTTTCAGACAAATTCTGTGCAGATGCTCAGAGGTGTGCTCATTCCTTATGGCAGAGGGATATCCCAAGGGGAGAGATGAGGCTGGAAAGTGTATGGGGACTAGATCGTAATGGGCCTTCTGAGTGCGGATAAGAATTTGAACTTTCACCTGGGAGCAAATAGAAATCATTTAAAATGTTAAACAGAGAAGTAGCGTGATGCCCTTTGAACTGATCACTCTGGCTAAAGTGTAGAGAATGGATTGGATTGGAATGAAACTTGGAGGGAGAGGAGCAGGTAAAGGCCTAGAGCAAAAACAAAGCAGATAATAAATGCCTTAACTGGGGTACCATCAGGGGGATGTAAAGGTATGGGTGATTTGAGAGGGATTTCTGAGTTCGAATCAACAGGATCTGTCGGTTGATTGGATAGGATGGGGTGGTCATGCAGGGAGGGCAAGGAGGGTCTGAATTGCCCGTGGTCATCCAGACGGAGCTCTTCAGTGGCCAGTGCTTAGGGCGTGTTCCATCAGCATTTGGAGGAAGTCACCTGGGGTTCTGGTTTTAAAAGCAATATTCTTTTTGGTTGTTTTTGCTTTTGAGAGAGAGAGAAAGAGAATGAACAGGGGAGGGGCAGAAGGAGAGAGAGAAAGAACGAATCCCAAGCAGGCTCCATGCTCAGCACAGAGCCCAGCGTGGCGCTCGATCTCATGATCCTGGGATCATGACCAAAGTTGAAATCAAGAGTCAGATGCTTAACCAGCTAAGACACCCAGGTGTCCTTTCAAAAAGAATATTCTTGGGGCACCTGGGTGGCTTAGTCAGTTAAGCGTCCGACTTTCGCTTAGGTCATGATCTCGTGGTTCGTGGGTTCGGGCCCTGCATCGGGCTCTGTGCTGACTGCCAGCTCAGAGCCTGGAGCCTATTTCAGAGCCTGTATCTCCCTCTCTCTCTGACCCTCCCCTGCTCACATTGTCTCTCTCTCTCTCCTAGAAATAAATAAAAATATTAAAAAAAAAAAGAATAAAAAATAAAAAGAATATTCTTGAGCACACTCTAATGTCCTGAGTGAGAATTTCTGAGTGGTATCTGCAAAGGTATAGAGACAAGAGAGGAGTTTATGAAAGTGAAATAAATTCGGTAAGTCTAGCGTACAGGTACCTGCAGATGAGTGGAGTGTGGGCTTGACAGGTGAGGGGAGGCCTGGGAGGCTCATCAGATCAAAGAGCCTTGCATCAAGTGAAGATTTTGGATAATACCTTGTGAGATGTTAAGCGGAGGATTGATACAATCACATTTGGATTTTAGACAGATCTCTATGAGTGGTAGCAAGGATGGAGAGGAGTCCAAGAGAGAAATTATAGGAGTTTAATCGGCAGAATGGGTGAGCTGAGACATGGGGTTGGATGTGAGAGATCTTCAACATGTGTCATCAATAGGGCTTGAGAGCAAATGCAGAAGAGGAGGTAGCCCTGTGTCCTGCGACGTCACTGCCACCTGCCTCGCGTCCGGGACCCCACCGCCGCTTTTACTTGCTGCGCAAGTGAAAGCTGTTCACATCAGAAACATAAATTCACTTTTAGGAGGGTCTGGGAGTGGGTGCGGAGACTCTGTGGATCCAAGACACCTGAGTCCTGGGCCGGCAAGTCCACCAAGGCACCCACACGCGGCCTGGCACACCATCATGGGCACCCCCACCCCACCCTGCGCAGGGCTCACCCTCACCCTCCGTGCTCTCCCTCCCAGCGGCGCTCCTGTCATCCTGCGCGTCACATCGTCCTCCCTCCCGGCCCCCCCTTGAGGGCCAATCCCTGCCCTGGCTGCTGGCATGTAGATTCAGGGCCTGGTGAGCTGCGTGGGCGCCCTGTGAGCTCTGGAAGGAGCCTTCGCAATCTGGTATGTTCTCCTGGCTCTGGCAAATTGAATTACCTGCCAGCTCCCAAGCGGCCTGGCTCTTTCCCATCTCTGAGCTCTTGCTCCTGCTGTTTTCTACTTCCTCCCAGGCCACCTGCCACCTTCTTCCTGCTGCCTTCCCTGCTCACCCCCAGCAAAGTGCTCACCCGGCCTCTGCGTTTTCAGGGCATTGGACTTACATCACCCTATTGTCCTCATCGCTTCTTGGCGTGTATTTCTGCTCTTTATGTGTCTACTCTTTCCTACTGTGGACGCTCTTCTAGAACAGGGTCCCTGTCTCAGTCCTATTCGTTTCCTGAAAACCATGGGCAGGAAGGAGGCATGCAGGCTCGGTGTGGCTGTAGGGAAAGGAAGAATAAAAATAAAAGCAAGATTTAAGTTCTAGATATTAGTTTAGACCTGGTGTTTCAGAGTAATATGAAACACAGTCCATAATATTCATGTCAATTTCTGTTTGAAATTTGAGCTAATCTGGGGCACTCAGGTGGCTTAGTCAGTTGAGCGTCCGACTTCAGCTCAGGCCATGGTCTTGAGGTTGGGTTCACACCCAACTATGGGGAACCCCAAAGCAGCTAGGAGTTCAAATAAAAAAGGGGCGCCTCGGTGGCTCAGTCAGTTGAGCGTCTGACTTTGGCTCAGGTCATGATCTCATAGTTCATGGGATAGAGCCCCACATCAGGCTCTGTGCTGGCAGCCAGCTCAGAGCCTGGAGCCTATTTCGGATTCTGTGTCTCCCTGTCTCTCTGACCCTCCCCTGCTCATGCTGTCTCTCAGAAATTCAAAAAAAAAAACAAAGAAAAGAAAACTGCATCTTGCCAGTTTTGACTGATCTGACCAAAAATCCCAGTTTGTTTGCTAAATTCTTGGTTCCCTTTGCTGTTCTCTTGGGGAAGGAGAAGACCTCATTTTGTACAGAGCAGTGAACCATTGTCGTTTATTAAACCTTGAGCTATAATTCAGGCAGAGCAGCCCTTGGCATAGGACTGTGGATCCAAAAGATTAAAATCTGTCTCACTTCGGGACCCATGTCTTGTCAATTTTTCACCTACTGAATTGGAGAGAAGCAACATAAACAGTAAGAGCATCATTGTTCTCCAAGATGGTTTCATAGTAAATAAGGCATCTTTATAAAAATAAACATCCAGAAGCCATCTTTACAGGGCTTGCTATTTAAAAATTTCCTTGTGAATTGTTCGGTCTGGCCCTGACCTAATCTCTCTTTAAAATAAAAACGTACAGAAATCTATTTCCCATTTGCAAGAAGAGTCCATGCGCCTCACTTGTTAAGAAGAACTGCTCAGGATTTAACGAGCCTGTGGCCAGCTCTGAGCTCATCACTAACTATGTACATTGGGCAATGTCTTCTAACTTCTCTGTAAAATGACAGCACTCTTGTAGCATCCCCTTCACAAGAGTGATGCATTTACATGAGGTAACATGTGCACAGAGCACGAGAACACTGACATACAGTAAGCCTTCAACGCATGTAACTATTTTTGTTATTATGTCTTTACGCTGTGTTCAAATCCAAGTCCACCGTGAGGTCATTTCTTCTTGGCTAACCTGACATATGAAGATGTAAAACGTTGAGCCTAAATGGTCACAGGAAAAGATTTCTGAAATTTTTTCAACAATGCACTAACCACGAAATGTCTTCCTATGGGACTTTAGAAAAGAATCTTCTCCAGATAACAGAGCACATGCACTACTGACTTTCCTCCTGGTGAGAGTTAGGTACTTCTTCAAAGAAATTATTTCAAATTCTTTCCACAGATATGACAGCCATGCAGGGCCTTCCGTGTCTGTGAGGCGAACGAGTACGGTGAGTAACCAGAAACTAAACGCTATGCTCGGGAATTCAGCCTTCATGAGATCCCTGGTTGGCAACCTCCATAAAGAGACTTCTCCTTGACTCCGTTTCAAATTTACCATAGAAGTCTTAGATTTCTCCTAGAGAGTTTAAAGTTTCCCAACTGCAGTTGGTTTCCAGTTGGCTCTGCTACTGAAATACTCAAACAGTGGGCTCTGCTGGGAAGGAGTGAGGCCATCATGTGCCACTCAGCCCCTTGGTGGCCCTCTGATATTCTCCCTCGGGTCACCCCTGTACATCCCTAAAGCACTGGGCAGAGCCAGACATAAGAGGCGTCCGCTGCCCCTCTTACAACATCATTTGGGTTCAGAGTGGAAGCTGAGGACTGGCAGGATGCCCTTGGCTGGAACAAGGTGCCGTGGAGGGACTGACCCAACATAACCCTCCACCAAGGGCTTAGACTTCGGTTTATCTGTTCACATGCTTACAAGATTGAGAAGCTGTAAGTCTTTTGTGTCTGGCTTTTTCATGGTCTTGACTTTTGATCTTCACATGCCTCAGTCTTGCTGTGTGACTCATGTGTTTGGGAGATGAAAGAGAATCTTTTGGAAAGGACCTAAGGGTGCAGGAGGAAGGTAGAGGCTTTTTTCAATTTATTGTGGCCCTGGTGCCAATACCTACCTTTCTCTCTCTCCCTGCCCCCCCGTCTTTTTTTTTTTTTTTTTCTTCACAAAAAGCATGGTAGAATTCTAGTGAGGAGTACATACAAACAGAAGTTCTTTATTTCAGAGACAAAAGAGAGTCCCCTTTCTTCTTCAGCCTAATCTACCTCTTTCTGACCAACGCTGAACCCTAGCTTCTCTACGTGCTTGAGCCCCAGCCAGGATATGAGTACCAATAACTACTTCACTCTCTTGGAGAAACTGCCATCATCCAGGCACTTGACAGAGATCATTTCACTTGATCCCCAGAGGAAATCTGTAAAGTATGCCATTATTACCCCCCTTTGAATGATGAAGAAACTGAGGTTCAGAGAACTTGAAGATCATGTTCAAGGTCACTGGCGAATGGTAGAGTTGAGATTAGAAAATCTGGGTTTCTGGGACTCCACAGCCAGAGGTCAGTAATGCCTGCAGCTCTGTCAGCCCAGAAGCGCCGCCTGTTTCTGAGCCCGGGGTTGCTCACCACCAGCAGACTCTCCTTTTACTGAGCAGGGACCGAGGGGTCACATCTCCAGCCCGGCCCTAGCAGGCTTCTGTGCTCCCGCTTGTCCTTGGAGAAGTACTCAGGGCCAACCTCCCTCACCATTCAAAAGTGCTGGGGTCTGAAGCAGATGAGGGATCAAAAAGAATGGCAAATGCAAACCGTAAGAGTCTTTTAACGATATCTCACGGGAATATACCCCCCAAACCAGGAGCACGCTATACACTGCATGTTAGCCAACTTGACAATAAATTATATTAAAAAAAAAAAAAAAAGGGATTGCAAATGCCTGGAAGTTTAAAATAGCAGAGCTAATTTGGAATTCTCAGGATATGAAAATCCAGTCTGAGGATTAATAGGTTATCTTTTGCTGGCCCTCCTGATTGCCACTTGCATTTAACCATTTCACTACTCAAAAACGTGTCCTTCTAAAAGGTAAGACTTGGGATTGGTAAGAAATGAAACTCAAGCCAGTGATTGTTGACTCCCATTAATAACTTTTATAAAAATTCAGAGAGAGAGAGGGGCACCTGGGTGGCTTGGTTCATTGAGTGACTTCAGCTCAGGTCATGATCTCGTGGTTCGTGAGTCCAAGCCCTGCATCGGGCTCTGTGCTGATATCTCAGAGTCTGGAGCCTGCTTCAGGTTCTGTGTCTCCCTCTCTCCGCCCCACCCCTGCTCATACTTCATCTCTGTCTCTCAAAATTAAAGGTTAAAAAAATAAAATAAAATAAGGGCAGCTGGGTGGCTCAGTCACTTGAACATCTGACTTCAGGTCAGGTCATAATCTCATGGTTCTTGGGTTCAAGCACTGCATTGGGCTCTGTGCTGACAGCTCAGAGCCTGGAACCTACATCAGATTCTGTGTTTCCCTCTCTCTCTGCCCCTCTCCCATTTCCCCTCTGTCTCTCAAAAATAAATAAAATGCTTAAAAGAAAAGTGACAGAGAGAAAATAATGAAACTGTCTAAGCAAAGGTTTTGTGTGACATGTAGATTTCCATTATTTATTCATGGAAATCTTATATCCTTCACCAGCAAACAGCTGGAAGTTGGCCCTTGCTGCTGAGGCCATTGCTACTTGATCTTGCCAAGATCTGAGGTAATGAATTTCCCTTCACTTGGTTAGCAGCCTGCCAGGAATGGTACAAAGGGGATTCTGGTAGTTAATACGAGATTAGTCTGCATCGTTAGATGACCTTCCACTCAAAGAGAAGAAAGCTTCTATTTAAAAAAAAATTTTTTTAATGTTTATTTATTTGTGTGTGAGAGAAAGAGAGAGCAGAGGAGGGGCAGAGAGAGAGGGAGACAGAATCCCAAGCAGGGTCCGGGCTGTCACCACAGAGCCTGATACAGGGCTTGAACCCATGAACCGCGAGATCATGACCTGAGCCAAAACCAAGAGTTGGACACTTAACTGACTGAGCCATGTAGGTGCCACAGAAAACTGCTATTTAAACATTTTCATCAGCTTAACAGCAGCCAAGGTTTTCAGAAAACGGGATTTTCAGAAGTTAGAGAGAAGGTTCGAGATTTGTACTCAGTTTCTCCCAGCCTCAGCACGACTGACATTTTGAGCTGCTGCTGTTCTCTGTTGTGGGACCATCCTGTGTTCATATTCACAGGACGTGTAGCAGCTTCCCTGGCCTCTACCTTCTTGATGCCGAGAGTTCTCCACTCAACTGTGACAATCCAAAGCATCTCCAAAAAATGCGAATGTTCTTTGTGGGGCAGATTGCTCCCAGTGGGAGCCATCTCCTTACGGGTGAGGAAACTGGGGTCAAAGTGGTCACCATTTCTGAGACCAAAGACAGAGACAGATAGCCTTAGCTACTTGATCACTCCTCATGTCTGAACAATTTTGGCTGGGCCTGATGGTAGGTGATATGCCAGTCCTACACCCCCCATGACACACTGCCCGCATACTCAGCACACGGGCCAGCGCGGGCTTCCCGAGGCTGGGACTGTGTCTGCGTTCCCGTCTCTCCCCATTGCTGGGCACAGTCTGAGCCCTTAAACACTGAAATAAGAAACGAACGAGTGCTTTTAAGCTGCAGGTGCATTGGTGGATTTGACCTTTGTGGGATAACAGACACAGAACAAATTCAGGAACACCCTGAAAAATTAATCTGTTGGCTTTGCCAAGGCATTCAATACTATCAGTGAGCTCAGGCTTCAGCTCCAACAGCTGCTATACAGGTTTGGCTGCCCCAGGAAGTTCTCAGATAGTCTCAGGTGACTCTGTGACAGAAGGTCTGTTTGTCTCATCGTGTCAGAATTGCAGGCAATATCAGTAGAGTGAATCGGGGTTAGTAAAAGGCTTCATTTTGCTCAGCCTTTTTTGTGGACCGCGTTTAAGAATGTAACTGACATCCTAAAAGCCAGCATTTTCAGACTCTGGTTTCTAATTCTTTGAAACACTTTTCTAATTCATTACACGGTAAGCATCAGCAGGAATTCTCCAGGAAATCCTCTATAACCACAGAAAAATAGTGATGGCTGACAATGAGGACTCACTAGGCTCTGGCCACTGTTAGAAAGTGTTGTATGGCAATTAATTCATAATCTTCAGCACCGCCCAGTAAGCTGGGGGGAGAGGCGCTGCTACTATCATCATTATTCTTCTTTCTTCATTTTACCAAGAAAGAAATGAAGGTACAGAAAGGTTAAGTAGCTTGTCCAAAGTGATATCACTGTTAAGGGGCAGAAGTAGGGTTTGGATGTGTGGAACTCCTGCGCCTGACCATTATGCTTTCTTCCCTTAGTTGTCCTTTTCCAAGTCCTAAAATTGTAAATACTTGGTGTCTCGATTTTTGTAATCTTTACTAGAAATCTCGTTTGTGTAATTTCCTACCTTGGTCTGCTAGAAATCAACCCCTAACTGCATGTGCATGGAGGGCATGGAATGCTTAAAGCAAGGTTTTTATCCACAGAGTTTACCATCTAAATGAGGATCGTGTACATGAGTAAAACACCAGTAAACAACAACATAATGGAAAGGACAGGGTTAGGGAGTAGATCACATGAGTGTGAATAGCCAGTGCTACCATTTATTATTCACATGACTTAAATAGGGCACTTATCCAAGACTCCATTTTTTCATCTGCAGAATGGGAACAATAATCCCTACCTAACTTGCAAATTTTGTTCTAAGGATCTGATGAGAGAGGGTATTTTGAAAGTATATTGAAAACGGAATAAATGGGTTATTTTGCTCAAATGTTAGATAGTTGGTATCAAGTGACTGTACAAAAATGGGGTTGAGAAGTTCAGAAGCAGGTAAAGGTATGGTAGGAAGAGAGGTGTTGGAAATCCGCTCAGTAAATATTAGCGAGTCACTTACACATGGATGGTATGCTGGGTGCTCAGGATATGGAAGAGAATATTAGTTATTGTACAATTTCATCCACTTACAGGGTCCTAATCCATTTGTCTTCAAATGCTTGGTTTCCAGGACCAGGGCGGGGACTGAAATGTGTGGTAGGCAGGAAGGAGAGAGGTCTAATGATAGAGTCAAAGTGGAAAGAAGGTAGATGCTTCAGTAGGACATCATGGGTATAATAATATGGACCATAATAGGTTTGTACCATAATAGGTATGAAAACACTACGGTAACAAATTCTTCCCAGGGAGAGAGCTCACAGAGACAGTGATAGATGAGCTGGACACCGAAGGATGCAGTGCCGTTTTCTAAGAGAAGAGGGGAGAGGACAGAGATCAGGAGCAGAGACGTGAAGGTCTAGGATGAAGGGCACAGCATTTTAGAGAACTGTGTGTAGTGAGCTTGGAGCACAGGGCTCTTGAAGACCGTAGGGGAGGAATGGCTGAAATTCAAGGTTGGAATAGCATTTCAACCCGATTTTGCTGTGGGGTTGTTTTCAACCTCCTCCTTTAGGCTAGAATGGGAAATAGGTTTTGTCTTTTATGGCAACTCCATGGCGTGGAACGTGGTTTTGAGAAAGATTCCAAGATGGAGTCCTGACCGAGAACCCATGCTCTGGGCCGCAAAGAGATTTATCTCCATTGTAGGTGAGAGGAAACTTCTCCCCAGCGCCTCTCAGACCTGTGTTTGGCCTCGAGGGTGCTTCCAGATAGGATGTAGTGTGCTAATAAACTAAGAAAACGGTAAAGACATGTGACTGAGCTTGGGCTCTGGACTCTCACAGACTGGGAAGAAATCCTTCCCTCCACCAGTGTGACCTGAAGCAAATGACCTGACCTCTTGAAATCTCATTTTTCCCAAATGTAGTTTTTCTCTATGAAGCAACTTCATAGGGTCATTAAAGTAATGAAATAAGGTAACCTGTAAAAACCACAAAGCACACTGCCTAGAATATTCAGCTGCTAATAATAATAATTAATAATGATACTAACTACTCACATATAGCTCAAATAAAAGGAATACAGTAATAGTATTCAATCCTCTCTGTGTTTGGTACCTACCATAGACTAGTATGACTTCTTTTATTTACATGAGAGAGAGAGAGAAAGAAAGAAAGCATCAGAATCTTAAGCAGTCTCCATGCTCAGTGCAGAGCCTGAAGTGGGCTTGATCCCACTACCCTGGGATCATGACCTGAGCCGAAATCAAGAGTCGAGCTCAATCAACTGAGCCACCCAGGCAACCCCAGGAGTGACTTTTTTAACTGCTTTGTCACTGGAAAAAAAAACATGCTTGCAGAATTCAAATTGATCGTGATCTCTCTGTATTTTCTCTTAGTCATATAATTTGTACCTCTATGTGGAGGAAGCATCCATAATATGTTGGACGAGTAATGTTGGTTTTAAAGCAGGGGATTTGGGCAGATGTATGACCAAAAGAAGTTATATTCAGGGTCTCTAAGAGGTAATAATATGTCCCATCTTAGAGAAGTTCATCTCTTCACCTGAGCCCTCAGTCTAAGTATTTTGCACTTAAGTATGAATTTTCATTATATTAGCATATGATCCATGAGGCCAAAAGGAATGTATTCTGGTCTATATAGAGGAAATCTGGAGTTTGTTTGGGTGTTAAAAATGGTTAAGAGACACCGATGCCTGCTATTCTCTTAATCAGATGCATGTAGTCCACACAAATGATTGGTTTCTGGTTTTATTACCTCCAAATGGTATCTTACTGTAGTTATGCTTTGCCTTTAATATTTGTTTACCCCTGAATTTTATATTAGTGTGTTAATTATATCCAATGATCTATATCCTAAGTTGTCACAGGATTGTTTCTCTCTTATTAGTAAATCCTTGTGTGTATTCCATTATACACAGAACTGAAAACTACAAGTCATTAAAATTTGGGCAGGGCTCCTGCAAGAAATAATGACCTCGATCTTGAGAAGGAAAGTAGCAGGAGTAAAACTACGGGATTGTGAAATCAAGAGAACCTGGCGTTTGGAATCGGACAGACCTGTGACAGAGAAGTGAAAATGCTGGAGCTTTGGAAAAGTTAGAAATTGGTCTTGGGCATTCAAAGGAAATAAAGCGTAATGGCCAACACCAAATGGAAAGAGAAAACTTGGGGGGAAGAGGTACCCAAGAGGCAAGGACTGAGGAGCAGCGTGAGCTGACAACAGTCACTGAACGGAAAGTGCTAGCCTTGTGCAGGGACAGCTGCAGGAGTCGGAGTCCTCAGCGACAGAGCTGGTATCACAGAGGAAACGCAAATGGCGTTTTGGCAAAAGAAAGTGAAGCTATGGGAGTGGATAATCCCCCAAGGTCATGGAGGCGAATTAAGCTTGCAAGTAGGGTGGTGATGGATTTGAAGAAATCAAGATGGGGCACCTGGGGGGCTCATTTGGTTGAACGTCCGACTTTGGCTCAGGTCATGATCTCATGGTTTGTGAGTTCGAGCCCCGTGTCAGGCTCTGTGCTGACAGCTCAGAACATGGAGCTGCTTCAGATTCTATGTTTCCCTCTCTCTCTGCCCCTACCCCACTCTCTCTCTCTCTCAAATAAAGAAAAATTAAAACAATTAAAATATGTCAAGATAAAAAGTTGCTGTAAAGAAAGGAAAATGACATTAGCCCTATATCATCCTCCTAAACCCAATAAAACTAGCAGTGGTGTTTCAAAAAAACCAACCATTTATAAGGTCATACGTCTTAGCACCTTTGATTCAGGGAGCACCGTTAATCAGCTCCTATGTCTGTCTAGGAAGGTCTACCATTCTGCATGAACTCTCTGGATAGAGATACTTTTTGTTTTCATCTAAATGCAAGTTCACAAACCTTAAGGTCCACTACAGGCTTTAGCTAGCCAGCTCTTGACAGCCCCGAGGACGGTGTTAAATCTAAAATTCCAGCCACTGGGGCCATGAAGACCACACTCCCAAATCAAGAGAGGTCAATTTTTTCCTGTTTTCTAGAAACCTCCCTAAGATTTGTGTGGGGCTGTACAAGTTTGTAGGAGTATTTGGCAGAGAGAAACTCAAGATTTTGCTTGAAGACTCATCGTAAAAACCATTAGTGTAGATATAGAGAAGTGTGTGATCACTTGCAAATGACAGAAATAACAAAACGTTGTGCATTGAGAAAGAAGTGTTAGAAAAATTGATGTGTGGTCCTTAGACTTTAAGGTTTGGGCAATTTTTGTGGGGACACGTGAGTATTCTGGCTAGAGAAGGTGCAGGAATAATCTTGCATTTTCTGTCTTAAAATTAGCAGGCAAAATTATACAGCTCACCTCTGGAAAATCAACCCGTTGACAGTGTCTTTGTCCCGGGGCCAGCAGGCATGAGAGAGGGAAGTGGTATGCCTCCCTGGGATGCTTCGGTGCTGGAAAATGAGTTTTTCCAAGGTAAGTCTGTGCACTAACCTGCCTTTGGGACTCCCTGTGCGAAAACACATCATGATCACAGTTTGTGTTAAGGTGCTCAAAACATATCATACCCTAAACTTAATTTCTGAAATCTTTTTATTTGCCTTATCTGAAGAGGAGGCCATTCTGCTCTTTATTGTATTTTTTTAATGTTTACTTATTTATTTTTGAGAGACGGAGTGAGAGTAGGGGAGGAGCAGAGAGAGAGAGAGGGAGAGAGAGAATCCCAAGCAGGCTGCATACTGTCAGAACAGAGCCCACTGTGGGGCTTGGTCTCACGAACTGTGGCTTTGTGACCTGAGCTGAAATCAAGAGTGAAATGTGCAACCGACTGAGCCACCCAGGTGCCCCTGTTACATGCTATTAACACAAATATTAAAGAATCTTATACTTAAATATAATCTAAGCAAATAGGATCAGACCAAGGCTGATAAATCTGTAGAAAGAGAATAATGTTTAATATGAGGCTCAGGTAAAAGGAAATGCCTTTTTAGGAAATATGTCTATGAAGTTTACCGTTCCTAAATAGACTTTTATTGTTCCCAATCAGTACCTAAGTGCACAGTGATAAAATCGAATTGTTGTTGGAAAATTAACCTTGTACAACAGACAACAGTAGACTGAAACAGATTCCAAAGACAGAGAGAGACAGAGCATGAGCAGAGGAGGGTCAGAGAGAGAGGGAGACACAGAATCTGAAGCAGCTCCAGGCTCTGAGCTGTCAGCACAGAGCCCGACGCGGGGCTTGAACTCACGAACTGTGAGATCATGACCTGAGCCAAAGTGGGGCACCTCACCCACTGAGCCGCCCAGGTGCCCCAAGCATAGCTCCTCCTTACATAAGTTACTCTGTATCATCATAAGAAACTCTGAAGTCATTTTCCAGCTTCAGCCCCAGGAACTAAATCCGGTTTGCATAGGCACGGACCTTCCCTGGGCGCTGTAGTTGGGACCGCAGGTGGGGTGGTCAGGGAGAGACGTCCCCAGATGGTTCCTAGCAGAGAACCTGCTTCAGAGAAAAGAAGCCCAGAGGAAAATCTCTGTTTGAAAACAAAGCTTTTGCTAGTGCAGGAGAGCTACTGTTTATGAAATGAAAAAAAAAAAAATGATTTGTCCTCTCTGCAAATAAAGAAGAAACACAGAACAGATTTTTTTTTTTTTAAATCTCAAGAGTAATGAATAAAACAGCATTGTTAACTTGGGATTCTAAGTGACTTTGAACAATTTAGAATCTTTCTCTGTGGATGTTAAGAGATGTTATATCTGGGGCAGATTCCAGGTGATTTTACCTCTTTTGTTATACTTTCCTCTACTTTCTATGTAGACAGAAATCAAAGAGATTTTACTATAATCTGTTTTAAAGACAGATTTTTTTTAGTCATTCAACAGTTTTATTTTGCCACGCCTTACACTTTGGCACTGTTTGATTTGTGTGTGTGTGGATATATGGAATTATTTCAGAGACTGAGATAAATATTTTGTTCTTCATTTTTTTTTCCCTTCAGGGTGATTCCCCGAAGAATTCCTTAGTTACAGATCTTTAATTCTCAAGATGAGTTATTCTGCTGGCTGTGCATGTTAAATAGCACCAGCATACAAATAAAACAGGGCGGGGGATGCCCAGAGCATCAGAAATCTCTTCAGCACTTGCCCCAACGTAGTTGACATGTCCACAGATACATCCCACATATGTTCACAAATACTGACTCTGTCATTGAAGAGTTAAACTCAAATTTTTTAAATGATTATTTTTTTACTTTTTGGGGGGGAGGGGCAGAGAGAGAGAGGACACAGAATCCAAAGCAGGCTTCAGGCTCCAAGCTGTCAGCATAGAGCCCGACGTAGGGCTCGAACCCACGAACCGTGAGATCCCGACCTGAGCTGAAGTCAGATGCTTAGCCGACTGAGCTACCCAGGTGCCCCAAAATCAAATAAAAAAAAATTGTTTTTTAATGTTTATTAATTTTTGAGACAGTGAGAGACAGAGCTTGAGGCGGGGAGGGGCAGAGAGAGAGGGAGACAGAGAATCAGAAGCAGGCTCCACATAGGCTCCGAGCTGTCAGCACAGAGCCCGACGCAGGGCTCAAACCCACAAACTGTGAGATCATGACCTGAGCCGAACTTGGACACTTAACCAACTGAGCCACCCAGGCGCCCCAAAATCAACATTTTTAATGACAAATAATCGTAAATAACCAAGGAGAGAATGTATCATTTTATGTAACCCAGGAGGAAAGGTAGGACTTCTTCCGCAACCTAAATAATCCTATAATTTATTTCTCAGGCAAATTTTAATCCTCATTAATGAACATTTCTTCAATAAACACATAATCTACTTGTTTGTGTTTATTAGAATATGAATAGGGTAAAATATTTCCACCAGAGGATGGCCCTTAGGGAATCTTGAGACCTTAAAAAAAATTATGGTTCTATTTAAATTCTGACAGGTTTTTATTGAGGAAAAAGGTCAAATATAATTAAATAAACACCATTCAAAGACACAGAGGCTGTGGTCCTAGTAAGCATGATCTTGGGGTCTCAGATTCCCCTAGGTCCTTCGTATTATGCGGAGGTCACTGGGCTCTGACATGGACACCGCCCTCTGACCTTACCATTGAGAGAAAAGTAAACATTGTTTAATAGCAGTGACTTCAAATCCTTGTAGCATAGGAGCTTATAGTGAAGTCATCTTTATAATCCATTAAAAGGAAAAATGAGGGGCTCCTGGGTGGCTCAGTTGGTTAAGCGTCCAATTTCAGTTCAGGTCATGATCTCATGGTTCATGGGTTCGAGCCCCGCGTCGGGCTCTGTGCTGACTGCCAGCTCAGAGCCTGGAGCCTGTTTCAGTCTGTGACTCCCTCTCTCTCTGCTCACGGTGTCTCTCTCTCTCTCTATCCTAGAAATAAATAAAACATTTAAAAAATTAAAAAAAAAAAAGAAAAATGAAAAGTGAGCTGTTATGACATAGGTGCTACACTGTGCAGACTCAGGAGACCAACGTCCTGGATCCTCTTCCTAGCTGTGTGTCCCCAATGCCTGAATCTGTTCGTGCCTCAGTTTCCTCATTTATTCCTCATTCAGAATAGTAATAGTACCAATCTTAGAAGGTCATATGAGGCTATAATGAATTAATAAATTAAGTGCTTAGAACTGGGTCTGACACATAGAAAGTACAGTATTATAGGGGTGATAATTGCTCTTAATTTTTCCAGGAAAAAACAATCTACCATGAGCATTGATACATTTAGAGTTGTAGAGAACTCTAAATTTTATATGTTGCTGAAATCCATCCAAATAAGTATGTTTATACATTTTTAAAAATTTTTATTATTTATTTATTTATTTTTATTGAGAGAGACAGAGACAGACAGAGACAGAGAATGAGCAGGGGAGGGGCAGAGAGAGAGGGAGGCACAGAATCTGAAGCAGGCTCTAGGCTCTGAGCTCTTAGCATAGGGCCGGAAGTGGGGCTTGAACTCACGAACTGCAAGATCATGAACTGAGCCGAAGTCTGATGCTTAACTGACTGAGACACCCAGGTACTCCTATAAACTTTTAAAAATATGTTTATAAATTACATGCTTAAGCTTTTGGTAATAATGCTGTTTTCTTAACAGTACAGCTGAGAAATCACACGTTATTTATAGACTCTCATTTTTATTGAGGTCCTCTGAGGTAAACATGGTGGGAAATATCTTAGCTACCCTAGTGAAGCAAAAGATACGCTAAAAAATAAAACACCACAATTAAAATGCTGTTAGAAAAGAAAAATGTAGCTTTATGTTCTTGAGTCATCATGGAAGGTTAGTTTTGAAAAAGTATGATTTGGAAAAGCGTGAAAAAGAAACTTCCACTACAGCCTTATAAAAGTCAGTCTCTTACAAACATAATCTAAATTAATGTCCTCACATTTATATAAAGAGGTGCCTGGGGGCGCCTGGGTGGCTTAGTCGGTTAAGCGTCTGACTTTCGCTTAGGTCATGATCTCGCGGTTCATGGGTTTGAGCCCCGCGTCGGCTCTGTGCTGACTGCCAGCCCAGAGCCTGGAGCCTGTTTCAGTCTGTGACTCCCTCTCTCTCTGACCCTCCCCTGCTCACACTGTCTCTCTCTCTCTCTCTCCTAGAAATAAATAAAACATTAAAAAAAATTTTTTTTAAAAAAAGAGGTGCCTGGGTGGCTCAGTTGGTTGAGTGTCCAACTTTGGCTTGGGACATGATCTCACAGTTTGTGGGTTTGAGCCCCATATTGGGCTCTGTGCTGACAGCTCAGAGCCTGGAGCCTGCTTTGGATTCTGTGTCTCCCTCTCTCTCTGCCCCTCCCCTGCTCATGTTCTCGCCCTCAAAAAATAAAAGTTAAAAAAAAATTTTTTTAATAAAATTTGTAAATGATTTTGTTTTTTGAAGAGGGACCTCAACAACTCATTATTATTAGACTGTAAAGTCTTATATTACGAATAACCTGACCCATGTTCTCGTTTCAGTTTTAGATGACCTAGATAATAAACTGGCTCAGGAGCAATGTCCAAGCTCAGGGAATACCGCAGCGCCTCTCAGCTATGGATCAAGATCACAGCTCAGTCATTTTTACTCCAGGGGGAGCACACACAGCAATATCACAGGAAGGTATCAAAACCACCATAACGGAGCTTCTAATATGTCTATCTATGACATCCTAAGACCAGGAACCCCTAGGGAAGGTTTTAAAACCTTTTCTCCTAGGACAAAAACAATTTATGATATGTACCGGACAAGGGAGCCCAGACTCTTAAAAGAAGATTACGTGCAAAAGAATACTTTGGGTAGTACTTCTGTGTGTTTCGACAGCAGACAGCCGTCAGCTTCACCGGCCACAGTATACTTCACAACAAGAAGCTTACATTTTCCAACCATAACTCAGAACAAGAGTGGGTTTATCCCACCAAGGCACCGGCAGAGCCCAAAGAGAACCCCTTTATCATCCATCATATGGAATAGATCAGATTCTTCTGGAGACAGGCAGAGCCAGGAAGAGTTCCTGGGGGCACCTTCGCCAATGGAGGTTGACGCTGCTGACCAGTACATGTATCCCAGGTGTTTTCAGGAGGATAGGAGACATGAATTTTACTGTTCGCAGAGTGTTTACCAAGGTGTTCATTTGGACACCCCCATGGATAATGCAATGAGTCCTGACCCACTTGAGAACTCAGAAAATATGCCATTCTACCATCAAGGACACCCATATGCTAGATCCTTCTCTAGCAGTACCTTTGGACAAAGCAGGGAACCGAGATTTGGACAAAGTCCTCTTTGGGGCCGACAGGAAGAACATTCTTTCTGGTCTGACTTCCATCAAAGTAGGCATCCATTCACTTCTCACAGAGACTCTGAAATGATATCCTTTGAGGCATCAGCTGGTCACGGCCATAGTGTTCATTCTCAACACTGGGAATCATTTTCTCCTGGTTACAGAACAAACGCTTTCAGAGATGAAGAAGAGCCGTATCTCTGGCAGTTTGATTCTCAGACATCCACACTGGAGAGCATGGAGGTGTTGCAAGGTAATGAGAGCCAGATGACTCATTTCAGCATACCAGATGTCTGCCGTGTGACTGGTCCCGGCTATCGCTGCAGATCCGGCAGGTCAGTATGTCAACGGCACGGCCCTCCCATAGGAGTTCACGCAGACAAAGAACCTTACTCGTTTGGAATTGCTCCGACGACTCTAGCATCGTCATTCAAAGCCTCCTTCCCCCAGAGTCCTGGTGACAGAGGGAACGCTCAGAGGCCTAGCTTTCAGAATCCCACAGTCACTGTGCAGAAAACTAAGCCTGCCTCTCTGCCAGTGAAAAGGTATACAGAAGTCCCTGTGACCCAGAGCGATTCAGTCGATTCTCCACCTCTTACTGAAAGCCCATCCAATATTCTGGTCACACAAGTGACTGATGAGAAAGCCTTGAATGAATCTATTCGGGAAGAAGACAAACAGCTACACAGGAGGGACCACACAAACGTGACGGGTGAAACGGCCCAACCTGTTTCACAGACGGTGATCTCTAAACATTCCTCGGACTTCCAAAATCCCTTCTCCCAGGACTCAGCCAGAGGCGAAGGGTTTGCTTTTAATGCCTCTACCACAGTAAGTTCAAAAAGGTCACCTGGAGGCATTGCCAGGAAAGAGATCCCCAAAATTCATATATCACGCACAGAGAGAGCCAATGAACTTAAAAAAGATAAGAATTACACTGGGAACAGAAAACTTGGCTCGGCAACTTCCCTTCCTTTCATTCAGGAACGCAGAACAGCGTCTTTTCCCAGCCCAGATCAAGGTTGTCACCAGGCAGTAAGAGCAAGTAATGAAGATACTTCAGGCATTGTTAAAAATAACCATTGGAGCTCTGAACCTGCTGATGATCAAAAGGCACAATCTCCAGAAAAGCCTGCTATTTCAGATATCAAGGAAGAACAAGGCACCACAAGTCATTCTACAAACTGTAGCAAACCAGCTTCTGGTCATAAGATCCCATGTGATTATTCTCATCTGTCATCAGGTATATCTGCTAGGGGTCATCTGTCACCTGGTTCCTCACCATCGAATAATTCTTTCCTTGATAATCTGGCGATTCCTTCAACAACAGTCTTCTCCAGGAAAAGTCCTCCAGGCAAGGATCCCTCTCAGGGAGAAAGGGCACAAAAGGACAATGATAGCAAGGACCAAAGTGATCAGTTTGCCCTAAGCCCCTCAGAAAACCCAAAGTGTAACGAGAAGTGTGTGCTTGTACCCAGTGAGGTCGTTGATGTTGTCAAATGCCATTCTCACTCTCCTTTCAAGGATGGGAAAGGAAAAGGAAAAATAAGACGACGTGTATCCTCTATGGAAAAGTTAAGCAAAATGGAAAGTAGATCAGCACCCAGGAGTGATAACAGTAGCTCTTTTGAGACAAATCAAAGCAATTCCAAGCCTCCTGAAATTCACACAACTTCCTGTACCTCTCCAGCAAAATCAGCCAGCTCTCTCATCAATGACAGGAAATCGGAAAGTAAGACAGTGATGTCTTCGTGTAGGAATGAACCACTTCCATTCCCAACCAAAAACAGCGTGGAACACCCAACAGGGAAATACACACTGAACAAACTCAGTCCCAGTTCTTCCGAGTCAGAAAGCACACGTTCCAACACAGTGTCAGACTCGGTCCCAGCAGCACCTGAAGCCACGGAGAAGATGACAAACCTGAAAAACGCTGGGTTTGCTTCTGTTAGAAAAGGACCACTTCCGTTCCTCATCAAGAGGGCCGTGTCGTGTCCGTCAGGGGTACCAGATGCCTCCGATGGGAGAGACAAAAGAGAAGAAAGCTTGGTCTCAAACCCAGATGCTTCAGCTATAACACCTAAACCTCAGGAGGTGATCATTAGCCCTCTGGAAAATAATTCATCTGTTAGCGATTTGTCTTCACCCAAAAGACACCACCAAAAGGAACACTTTCCAGAATGTACTGAAAAGGATGGTAAAACTGCTGCCTCCAGGACAGGTCCGTTTTCCCTTTCCAATGAGGACCCTTTGCCTTTTTCTTCAGACATGCCAAGAAAAGAAAGTGGGAAAACGTTACATAAATTTAAGACTACTAGCATGTTTTCTGTTTCTGGCGATGAAGATAACGTAAAATGTCTTGAGGTGGTTTCGGTATATTACACTCTACCAAGGAAATACAGCAAAAAATTCTCTCACCTTCTCGAGAAGTATACACAGTGTATAGATTCACTTACGGAATCAACTAAAGTGGATGCTGAAACATTTACTAAAGCTTTTGAAAAGGACAAACTAAATTATTCTACACAAGAGCAGCTAGGAACACCTTCATCTGAAGGTCTAAAGATTCTGGTCAACTCTGCTCAGGAGAAGACCCGCTGTCTTTCTCACACCACTGAAAATAGGGCCACTTCACAATCACCAAGCATTTGGCCCTCAGAACCAACCTTACAGCAAGTGGATTCTACGGAGGCAGGTGTTTCTTTTCACAAAGGAGAATCTAAAACTAGACAGATTTCCCCAGATAGCCTCACTAAAACACCTCTAGGTGATTTGCAGAGCAGAAACGAGAGAGGGAAAAGATCACAAAGTGAAACTCTGCCTACTTCATCAATGCTTCAGGGAAAAAAAGGCACAGAAGAGAAAGCTGAAAACCATCAGCCATCCAGTAAATCCGGCCACAGTGGTCCTTCTAATCTCCCAGCCCATTCAGAAGAGAATGTTGGAAATTCCCAAAACGCAGGAAGTTCCAGGGAATGTGCAGGTCCTGGGATAGGCTTTACAGCTACAGGAACTGAAGGAGGCCTTCAGAGAGAGGCCGTGGATGGTAGCTCCAATGGATTGCAGCCCAGTCAAGTAAGAGGGGAAATCGGAACAGATTTCCAAACAGAGACCAATAAAGTACTTTCTGACTTGGAAAGCCAAGTCTTTGGTCTTACTCCAGCTTTGCGTAAACTACAGCTTGATGAAGGGACTTGTTCAGGTGAACCAGATTTAGACAGTTCACAGTCTGAACCCAGAGAGCTACCCCCAAGGAGTCAGGGGATGAGCACAACAGAGAACAGCGGGGTTGAAGATGAAATGCAGAAGTTGGCGTGGGATCCACCTTCATTTCCTGAAGGAAGCAGTAAACAGAAAACCAGCTTGGATGACCCAGAAAAGGGGAAAAACAGATCAGTAGTAAAACACGGATCGGCAGCCATGTCCAAAGCAAGCAGAAAATTCCCAGCTAAGGATTTAAGCCCCAGAAGACATGTAGCCACTATCTTTCCACAAAGTGGGAATAGTTCTGGCCCTGACGGTTTATCTCTTGGCAAGGCCAAGTGCAATCTACCATCCCCTGAGCCTACTCCAAAGCCCATAGAATCCAGAAATGAAAGCAGGTTGAGTAGGGATATAATGGATGTGGAAAAATCAGAGAACTCTCTCCAGGTCACCGTAATATCCAACAGAGAAGCTTCTACACACTTAAGCAATCCGAAGTCTAACAGCATTTCACAGCTACATCATAATGAATCTAAAAATATCTCAGAATCATCACCAATGTATGAGAAGTCTGAAGATGTCACAGCAGCTCAGACTTTGGAAAGAGAGTCAGGAGTCTTGGCCCCACCCACATTCACCAGCTTAGGGGAAGCTGATTTCTCTGACCCTGAGACAAGAATGAACTCTCCTTTTCCTTTGGAGCCTACAGAGAAATCTAGAGTAAGCATCCCATTGGCCAGTTATCAGCAACAACAAAGAAGTCCTTCCTCTCTGGAGTGGGGACCTGAACCATACCCCTGTCTTTCAAACAGTTTAAAAAGCATCAATGTGCACGGTGATCTGGTACGCAAAAGTCACCCTCCGAAAGTCAGGGGGCGCCATTTTTCTGAGAGCACTTCTATTGACCATGCCCTGAGTGAACTGACCCTTCGGGATGAATTCTCTGCCAGCAGCGCGTACAATCGAAGATTCAGATCCTTTTCTGAGCTTTCCTCCTGTGACGGAAATGAAAACCGGGCTTTGAGTAGCGGCAGAAAAAACATGGGGCCCAAGTTTGCAACATCTATATCTAGACCTATTGATTATGGAATTTTTGGGAAAGAACAACAGCTGGCTTTCTTGGAGAATGTAAAGAGGTCACTCACACAAGGAAGATTATGGAAACCAAGTTTTCTTAAGAACCCCGGCTTCCTGAGAGAGGATGTAATTAACCCCCCTCAGCCAACAGAGCCACCAAGCTCATATTCTGCTGGCAGCCAGGTGCCGGAACGCGCCTTATCTCCACTTCACATCTATGAGGAGCCCCCTGTCGACTCAGACACAACCACCGACGACGAGTACTATCTGGACGAAAACGACAAAGAGTCAGAGCTGTGAGGCTCTTCAGTAACGCGTATATAACCTTTCCTCCAAAAGTGTGCAACGGGAATAAAGTGTAAGTGTGTACGCCCTTGAGAAGGACATGTATAAAAAGATCTAGTGTGAGCAGCACCTGCTCTTAAACAACTCAGATGCTCTCCCCCCCAATACTATATAAACATATATAAGCATTATATGCTTTTACACCTTTCATTGTCATTTACAACCCTAATATCCCAGGCACATCCCAGAACAACCACAACATTCTGTATGGCCTCTTCCTTTTTTAAAAAAACATTTTTTAAATTTTTTTTTTTTAATTTACTGAGAGAGAGAGAGAGAGAGAGACAGAGAGAAAGAGAGAGACAGTGCGAGCAGGGGAGGGTCAGAGAGAAAGGGAGACACAGAATCGAAAACAGGATCCAGGCTCTGAGCTGGCTATCAGCACAGAGCCCGATGCGGGGCTCAAACCCATGAACCACAAGATCACAACCTGAGCCAAAGTCAGATGCTTAACTAACCGAGCCACGTAGGCGCCTCTGTATGGCCTCTTCCAATCCATGCCCTATATTCATGACAGTAAAAAAAGTGTAGGGATGATGACAATGGAGTACATATCATCCTGTTTAACTCATCAGCATTTAGAAGGATTAGGGCTTTTATTTTCTTTCAAACAAAGATAAGGGAATTTTCACAAGGGCACGGTATTATATCCATAGTGAGCCAGGGAGCAGATGTTTGATGTATTTGTTGAGGTCATAGATGAGGAACTGAATCCCCTTTAAGCCAAGAATATTAGTACTCCTGGCAATACCTTTGAAGACATTGGTACGCTTTGGCTGACTTGTTACAGGCTGAATTAAAAACAAAAAATTTTTTTAATGTTTATTTACTTTTGAGAGAGAGACAGAGCATGAGCAGGGGAGGGGCAGAGAGAGAAGGAGACACAGAATCTGAAGCAGGCTCCAGGCTCTGAGCTGTCAGCACAGAGCCCGATGCAGAGCTCAAACTCAGGAACCGTGAGATCATGGCCTGAGCCCAAGTCAGAAGCTCAACCGACTGAGCCACCCCAGCTCTCCTAAGGGCTGAACTTTAATCCAGTCAAGGACTCAGACCAGGCAACATGCTGGTGCACCAGGTGGCTTGGCCACAGACTGTGCGTAGGAGGGGAGCATGGCTGGGGATGTAGGTACGTGGATGTCCACCATCGGACTGGATTATCTCCTTGCAGCTCTCTCCAGAGCTGGCTTTTCCCATTTCTCCATGACTATCCATTTCTCTATTTGTATTTGCAGGATAGAACACTTTGTTTTCTTCTGTGCACATTCTTGTCATGAATATCACGTGGGAGCACTGGCCAAGCCCCTCAAATGCTGCCGAGTCAGATCAGACACCTTGGCGTTCACAGTCTTGTTTGCAGGATCATTTACCAAACCAATGGGGAATTAGAAGGCAGAGCTTCTCAGGGCTTTCCCTTAGAATTCTCTCAATAATTTCTCTAGACTAAATACTTCTCATACCCACTAACTTGGTTTTCTAACTCTTTGGCTGCCAGGCAGAACTTCTGGAACTTTCTCTCCTAACAGGGTAAACACCAGTAGATGGCAGTGAAGACAAATGACTAGAACTACAGAAAGCAATGCCTTTTGGGATTTTCATACTGTGAGGGTCAACGTGAATGGTTATATTTGCTTCCTGGCCTAATTTTATTCTCCATTTTGCTCACCTAGTCTGTTTCATCCATATAAATTAAGGATAATGGTAGTGCTGGTCAAGCAAACAGAGATCTGGAACTGATAGAAAAGCAAGAAAGAACTCTGTTATTATTATCCTCGTAACCATTGCTTTGCCCGGAAGCAAAATGCCAGAACTAGTTTACATCACTTCCATGACTCTCCAAACCAATAAACATGTGGAAACTAACATGAAAGCTATTCCCTGAATCTGTAAATTGTTCTAAAGTTCAGGCTCCCACCAATACCAAGCTCAAAAAGACTGATCATAGCATTTTAAATCAACTGTTCTGAATATTTCAATTTGTATGGTAAAGAGCAAATAACATTCTATCCTTTTTTTTAAATTTATGTTTGTAAATTCTACCTTTCCCCTTTTACTATTTATCTGATTATTTAAGTAAAATTTTCATAAACCATGACTTAAGTTTTCCATGTAATTAAGATACTCAGTTATTACTTTAATATTAAGCTTCTCCATTTTTGAAAAATGGGCTTGCAAGTTCTATTTCAGTAAATATTCTGAGTTTACATGTATGTTACAAAAGGTGAAATGAAGTTAGCTTACTTTTCACTGAGTTTAGGCTGTAGCAACTGTCAGTTAACGTGAGGATTAACAACTACCCCAAGGTCCTACTTCTCTGAACTAGAATCTACCATGTGAATTCGAAGGTAATTAATGACCAATGCAACTTGCACTGTTTGCTTGTTGGTCTGGCTCAAGCATCAAGAAAACCAAAAATTCATAAAAATAGCACCTTCTATAGTTTTATACTTTTATAAAAAACACTTCGTTAAAGAAGTACAGCCAATTTCTATGTATTTTAACATACAAACTGCTGCTTTTTAATAGTCATTTTTGATATAGCTGTAGTAATTTATAATCGTGATTTTTATACACCTGACTTGTTTTCTCACCGATACAATCATTATTAAAATAAATATTCATATAAATGGAGTAAATCATGAGGAAATCTCTTCTAAGAAGTACCTTTACATTATTAACTTATTTAGATCGTGGACTTCAACTGTACTCTATAAGGCTTAATGAGGTAATTTTCATTTTCGGAGACCTCCTTCTAAATAATTTACCCCCCTACGCTGTAAATACATTGATGTTAAAACTCCCAACTGCTACTAATGAGGTTTTGACTGATAGAAAGTGAATAAAAGCAACTTTGCGTAGAAGGTAAATGGGTATGTGTACTAGAGATAGTGAAAGAATGTCCACTTAGCTTACGGAGACGATGGGAATAAAATTGAAAAACTTGCACCTCCATAAAAGCACTATACTCTATGGAATTCTAGAAGGTTAAAGAGGCCTTAACTGCTAAGAGTTTATTGTTAACAGTAGTGATACTGCTTTAGAATATCCCGTTTAAACGTACAGGGTACGTATGTAAATATGTTACTTTCCAAGCAGGTTTGTAAATGTATTACCACTTAGGGGCTCTCTGTGACTGGCACACGGCACACGGCACACCCGTGTTTCTGAAACAAGCAAGCCTTAAGCACTTTTGTTAAAATGTCCAATAATCCTTTTATGTACATGTTCTCAATGCTGTTCTCTAGACATGAAAAGTGTTACAGGACAAGGTGCAAATTTAAAACAATTCCTGTGTTGAAATAAACAGATGTACCGTTTGACTTGTTTTTTTATTCCCATCAAATGATTATTTTTTAAGCGTGAAAGTTTCAGGAAAAATTCTAAAAAGGTGGAGGGAGAAGGCAGGGGGGTGGTGAAATGCATTCAAACAAATCTCTCTGGTTGTTGTTGAATGAGATCAGCCATGTACGTAGCTTTAAAAACACAGTGATTTCTCTCTCCTTTCGTTTGTCTCCAAAAGAAATCAACCAATATGTGAGGATCAGTCTATCTGGTCACAAACCAGATGAGGAATGAAGAAGGTCTGGCATTTCTGTCTGAGAGGAAGAGGGAGGAAGCTACATGGAGTTGGGTTATCCACTGGCCAGTGGCACTGATAAAAACCGAACAATTCTTTCCAGGTGAAATATAAGACCTGCAACATTAACGAATCAATTGATTTGCACTAATCTTGTGTCTTTTCTAGAAACACAACCCAAAGGATGTTTCTCTACCAAGGACAGCAGAGTGTTGTCATCTTGAATATGTGTGGCATTTTATTAAAATTTATAATACATTGGGTCAGCCCAGGACATTTAGTTGTAGACAATATAATCCTCTTGATGTGGCTTGAATTAAAAAGGCCTCATTGTAAAGCATCTGCAGTTTGCTCACGAACACATTGATAGGGAAGACAGAACAGATGCTCAGTAGAAATTCCGGCTGACTTTCCAATTTCTCACACCATGTCACAGCATTGAACTGCCACAGAAGCTGTCTCGGTTAGGACCAGGAAGATGCAGAATCGGGGGGAACCACTGCACACAATCACCGTATTCACTGGCCGGAGAAGTCACTCCAATAAAAATAACACTAGTATAGACTAGACTTATTATAGAGTTATTATACATAGCATTTTATTGCTACAATGTTTGTTGTGGCAAAAATGAGCACACTCAATAAGAAATGACCAAGGGGCACCTGGGTGGCTCAGTTGGCTAAGTGTCTGACTTCTGCTCAGGTCATGATCTCCCGGTTTGTGGGTTCAAGCCCCGCACTGGGCTCTCTGTCAGCGCAGAGCCTGCTTCTGGTTCTCTGTCCCCCTTTCTGCCCCCACGCCCCGCTCATGCATACACACTCTCTCTCAGAAATAAACATTAAAAAGGGGGTGGGTGCTGGGTAGCTCAGTCGGTTAAGCTTCCTACTTGACTGTTTCAGAGATGAGTGCCTGATTCAGGCTGGACCGGTGAGGAGTTGTGTTAGGTGGAAATACCCCTGTGTGATGTGGCTCTAAAAGCAAGTTAATATTTAAACCAATTGTCTCACAATCTAAAACCCACCCTACAAACTGCACTGTATAAAAGGGCAGACACTGAGTTTAAATCCCCAGCACCCTGCAGAATGCATGACATGATGTAGGTGTTAAATAATTATTATTGAATTAATTACTTTTTCATGTATTTTATGGGATCTAGGCTCCACTAACCCCATGTAAGGTTTTTATTAATTAATGACATTGAAAATTAGACATTTCTGTAAAGTCAGAAGAGAAATTTATTATAAGGATACAAAGATACCCTAAAAACCAAGGGCAGAGATGCCACTTACGAACCGTACCAAGCCTGTACAGCACACCGGAGAGTTTTGTGTATTAATCCTCCATCTTCAGTCTCTAAGACAAATAATAGTGAAGTTTCCATTGCCTCTGCTTAAGAGACCATTTCAAATTGAAATCTTTTTTTCCTTAATGTTTATTTACTTAGAAGGATAGAGACAAGCAGGAGAGGGGCAGAGAGAGAGAGAGAGAGGGAGAGAGAATCCCAAGCAGGCTCTGCACTGTCAGCACAAAGCCTGATGCAGGCCTCAAACCCACAAACCATGAGATCATGGCCTGAGCCGAAACCAAGCAGTCAGACGCTTAACCAACTGAGCCACCCGGGTGCCCCTCCCCTGAATTCTCTTACAACACAACCCACTTCACACATCCATGATAGGCCTTTTGCACCGTCTCCAGATTTGGGGGGTATATGTGTCTGTAGGGGCTGCCATAACAAAATATCACACTGAGTGGCTTAAACGCAGAATTAATTTTCTCACAGTTCTGGAACCTGGAAGTCCCAGATCAAGATGCCAACAGGTTTGGTTTCTCCTGTGGCCTCTCCCTTGGATTACAGGTGACAGCCTTCTTACAGCACTGCCCCGTCACATGGTCTTTCTTCTGTGCCCAAGCATTCCTGGTATCTCTCTGTGTGCCCAAAGGACCCAGTTAGATTGGATTCAGGCCCATTGGATCGGCCTACTTTTACTTAATCATCTCTGTAAAGGCCCTGCCTCCAAATACACATTGAGGTAATGGAGCTTAGTGCTTCAACATATGAATTACGGAGAAACACAATTCTGCCCAGAACAGGGGACATGGAGGTCCAACACGAACCGACATGAAACTCTGACAATGACTAAACAAGTCCTCTGTCTCTGACCCAGGAGTCTTGTGTCTTTTGACAGCATCCATGAAACAGTAACAGACTAACCTGTTAGTTTCTAAGAGGCTAGAATCTCGGGCCCTGTACCGTTCTCAACACCCATATTTTAGGACCTACCACACTACTTCTTTGTCTTTCCCTCTTCACCAAGCCACAGGAGTTTTAAAGTCAAAGTGTAATGTCTAAGACATAGTAGACATTGAATAAGTACTTGAAATGTGACTTATGATAAAGAATCTAGTCAAGGTATTGGTTGATCCGAAGAGAGATGCTTTTAAAGATACAGATTAAAATGAGAAAGAAAACAGGTTGGTATAGATTCAGTATTGCTAAATAAGAGTTTGGATACAATGACTTGTATGGCTTGATAATGTTCTCAAAAAATACTGGGTGTTACAAGTATTATGTAATACATTAGGATTATATATACGTGTGTGTGTGTGTGTGTATACATATTAGATTGGGCCATATTTTACTATCTCATATCAGCTAACACTCAGATTATTTCTCCAGAAAATTTTTTAAAGTCTGATTTTGGAAGAATGTGAATAAAATGTGTTCTACACAATTTTACAAAGTGATAGCTTTCATACAGCAATGCTTTCCATTTAAAGTACGCAGACAATTCCACAAATAAAATTTATCAATGAAAGTGGTGCTAAATGCAATGCTATACTTTAGCTAGCCCTACAAATCACTGGATTTACTACCAGTTTCTGAACATCTTTCTAAAATACTAAGAACACTGTCTACAACCTCTGCTCAGAATTACTCAAATCGGTCAGGAGAACTGGGAAGGATTGAGCCCTGGCAAAACGGGATCAGAGCAAGAATGCTGGGTAGACGAATTACCGCCAGATGAGCCCAGGGTGCCTGGTTCTGGCCTTTCTGGCAAGAGGGTGTAGACTCCCTGTGTCCGTTCCACTATGGGCTCCCCCTGGCTCACCCGGCCTGAGCAGAGTGTTTATTTTCTTTGAATAGATTTGAACCATAAGCAGATAATTAACGAAAGTGGATCAAGTGAGAAGAAAAGGCAGCAAGTGGCTTCCAGCGCCTGGGGGTCCTGCCAGGCGCTTCCCGGACCCACCTTCCAGCATCTGCGGGGCCAAGCCCTTCAAGCCTCATCAGCGCAGACGCCAGGCGCCACCTGGCAGGCGGGGCGCTCACCGGCCCGGGCTCAAGGCACGTCCTCCTCCCGACTTCCGTTACCCCGGTGCCCCGCTGCTCCCCGGGCGTCGGTCCCAAACCTAGTGGATGCTCAGAAAACACTCGCGGAGAGAAGTCAAGTGCAGCGGGAAGGAGGTGGGGGAGGGGAGGGCGATCTCAGCGCTTTCAGAGGTGACGTGCAGAGCCGAGCACGCCCCTCGCCACTCGCTCCGAACGTCGAAAACCCGGTGAAATTGCTTGGCGGAAGGCGTTTCCGTAAACCACTTGGAAGTTCTTCGCCGCGGGGGCCCTGGCTCGCCCCCTCCCCCACCTGGCAATCACCGCGGGGGTGGCTTCCTTCAAACCCAGCTGAGGAGCCCCGGCCGAGGGCGCGGCTCCCTCCGCTGACCCCGGGGCAGGGCGCACGGCTCCCGGCCCGGGGCGGGCGGGGCGGCGGGAGGCCGCGCACAGGCCTGCCCCCGGGGCCCCGCCCCCCGCCCCCGGGTCCCGGCCTCTGCCCCCCTGTCCCCCGGGGCCCGGCCCTCCCGTCCCTCCCGCCCCTCCTCCCCGTCCCTCCCCCCCACCCCCTCCCCGCCCCTCCCGCCCCTCCTCCCCGTCCCTCCCCGCCCCCGCCCCGGGTCCCGGCCCCTCCCCCGCCCCCCCTGTCTCCCGGGGCCCGGCCTCTCCCGTCCCTCCCGCCCCTCCTCCCGTCCCTCCCCCGCCCCCCGTCCCCGGGGCTCGGCCCCTCCCGTCCCTCCCCCGCCCTCCGCCCCCGGGGTATCGCGTCCTTCCCCGCCCCCGGGGCCCGGCCCCTCTCGTCCCTCCCGCGCCCCCTCCCCGTCTCTTCCCTCCGCCCTCCCGCCCCCGGGGCCCAGCCCTCCCTCCCCCCCGGCCCCTCCCCCCCCCCCCCCCCGCCCCCCCGCCCTCCCCCGCCCCTCCCCCCTCCCGCCCCCCCGCCCCCTCCCGCCCTCCCCGCGCCCCCGGGGCCCCGCCCCCCGCTGCCCCGTCGCCCCTGCAGCCAGGCCCCTTCGACCCCTCCCCTCCCCGCAGCCCCCGCCCCGGGCGCGGCCCCCCGTCCCCCCCTCCCCGCCGCCCCGCCGCCTCCGCCGCCGCTGAGCTGACCTCCGGGCCCGGCGACCATGCGCCGCCTCCCGCGGGCCGCGCTGCTGCCGCTGCAGCTCGCCCTGCTCGTGGCCGCCGGGGCCCCCGAGGCGCCGGTGAGCGCGGCGCGGAGCCTGGTGTGGGGGCCCGGGCTGCGGGCGGGCGTCGTCCTGCCCGTGCGCTATTTCTACCTGCAGCCCGTGAACTCGGAGGGCCTGAACCTCACTCGCTCGCCCCCAGGTAGCGTTGAGCCGCCCGCCGGCGCGGCGTCCTCCCCCTCCCCCTCCCCCCTCCCCGCCCGCGGGCCAGGGGCGCCCTTCCCGCGGGTGCGGCCGCCTCCCCTGCGCCCCCGCCTCCCCGGACGCTCGGCGGGGAGGGCGTCGCAGCCGATCCGCCGAGTGAGAGCGGGAGCGAACGCAGGCGGGCCGGCGCGGGCTCCCGGGGCCCTGACCGAGGCGAGGCGCGGGCCCCGCCGTTCGGGGCGCGGGCGCTCGGGAGGCCGCCCCGCTCCGACGCCGGGAGCGCCCCCGCGCGGTGCGTCCGCAGCGCCCGAAGTCCTCGGGTCCCGCGGTCGGGGCCTGGCGGCTTGGGACCCCAGGTCCTGCCCCGGGACGCTGTGCGCGCGGGGCGTTCGCCTCTCACAGTTCGGAGCCGTCCCCAGCAGCTTGCGGGAACGGGTGGGAGCTCGTCCGCAGGGTGGCCCTTGTCCCCAGTCCCGTCCCGCGTTCTCCTTCACGCCTCTGCGGCGCCTCACGACGCGTCCTGGTGATTTCCGGGTGTTGCCAGTCAGGATTTGCTAATTCGTGTCTCATTTCTGTTCGGCCAACTGGCGCCCTGTTTTGCCATCAGAGACCGAAAAACCCGGCACCGCTTCCTGCTGGCGGGAAACCGCGACTGCTTGTGTTTAGAAACCCGTTCCATGGCCCTAAGGATCAGAATACAAAATTCTTTTCTTTCAGTTTTTTTTTTTTTTTAATTTTTAAATGTTTATTTATTTTTGAGAGAGAGAGAGAGAGGGCGAGCTGGGTAGGGGCAGAGAGAGAGGGAGACACAGACTCCGAAGCGGCTCCCGGCTCTGAGCTGCGAGCACAGAGCAGGTCATGGGGCTCAAACTCACTAACTGTGAGATCATGACCTGACCCCAAGTCTGATGCCTCACCAACTGAGCCACCCAGGCGCCCCTATTTATATTTATTTTTGAGAAAGAGCAGCAGAGAGACAGAGGATCCCAAGCAGGCCCCACACTGTCAGCACAGAGGTTGATTGGGGCTGGAACTCACAAATCGTAAGATTATGACCTGAATGGAAATCAAGAGTTTGTCTCTTAACAGACTGAGCCACCTAGGTGCCCCAGAATAAAAGTTTCTTAAACCCAGATTCGAAGTCTTACACTATGGGTGTTAACTATAGAAATGTAGAAAACTATAACGTGTTCTTTACTTTCTAAAATTAATTTTATAATGTTATAATGGGGTGCTTTAGAAAGAAAAGGGAAAAGTGAAGAAAAATTAATTTATACAGGAAAAAAGAAAATTATATGATCCGAAATGACATACTGCTAATCTTAATGTTAATGAAAGAGCTATACATTCAAATAAAATTCTAATTTTTAATCTAAAAATATTGGCAAAGCCTTTTTTTAAGTGGTAATACCCAAAGCTGTTAAGAGCATCTGGAGACACTCAGACAGTGACCTTTGTGACCTTCAGGTGGCAGCCTAAATCGCTAAAAAGTTTCTGGAAAGCAATTTTCCAAATGGACCAAGAGTCTTTAATATTTACAAACTGAATGTGCAAAACATAAAGTTCGACAGTTAGAAAATACAATTTCTAAAAAGATGTCATTTGGAAACAGTGTCCATGCCCTTTAATCTGGTAACCTGAGGGGCACCTGGATGGCTCAGTCAGTTAGCTGGCCTGTTTCAGCTCAGATCTTGATCTCACGGTTTGTGGGTTCAAGCCCTGTGTCTGGCTCTGGGGCAATACCTCAAAGCCTGGAGCCTGCTTCAGATTCTGTGTCTCACTCTCTCTCTGCCCCTCCCCTACTTGTGCTCCATCTCTCTCTCAAAACTAAACATTAAAAAAAATCTAGTAATCTGATTTCTAGGAATCTATCCTGACAAAATGGTCCAAATTTGGTCAAAAGATTTATATACAAGAAATTCTTGCCACATTATCATTACTGATGATAGCAAATATAGCTAGGCAGACATCAAAAGAAAAGAGAAAGGACCCAAATAGATAAAATCATGAATGAAAGAGAAGAGACCAAAACCAACACCACAGAAATACAAATGATTATTAGAGAATACTATGAAAAATTATATGCCAACAAACTGGGCAATATGGAAGAAATGGATAAATTCCTAGAAACTCAAACTACCAAAATGGAAACAGGAAGAAACAGAGAATTTGAACAGACCCGTAATCAGCAAAAATATTGAATCAGTAATCAAGAATCTCCCAACAAACAAGAGTCCTGGGCCAGATGGCCTCCCAAGCAAATTCTACTAGACATTTAAAGAAGAGTTAATACCTCTTCTTCTCAAGCTGTTCCAAAAAATAGAAATAGAAGGAAAACTTCCAAATTCATTCTACAAAGCCAGCATTACCTTGATTCCCAGGTCAAAGACCCCCCTAAAAAGGAGAATTACAGGCCAATATTCCTAATGAACATGGATACAAAAATTCTCAAGAAGATATTAGCAAACCGAATTCAACAGTATATTAAAAGAAATATTCACCATGATCAAGTGGGATTTATTCCTGGGCTGCAGGGCTGGTTCAATATTCATAAATAAATCAACATGATACACCACATTAATCAAAGAATAAGAACTATATGACCCTGTCAAAAGATGCAGAAAAAAACATTTGACAAAATACAGCATCTTTTCTTTTCTTTTAAAAATTTTAATGTTTATTTCTGAGAGAGAGAGACAGCTTGAGCAGGGGAGGGTCAGAGAGAGAGGGAGATACAGAATCTGAGGCAGGCTCCAGGCTCTGAGGTGGCTGTCTTCACAGAGCCCGATGTGGGGCTCAAATCCACGAACCATGAGATCATGACCTGAGCCGAAGTCAGACGCTCAACCGACTGAGCCAACCAGGTGCCCCCACCATCCGTTCTTGATAAAAACCCTCAACAAAGTAGGGACAGATAGAGCTTACGTCAACATCATAAAGGCCATGTACAAAAACCTACAGCTAATATCCTCAATGGGGAAAATGCTGAGAGCCTTTTCCCTATGGTCAGAACAAGATAAGGATGTCCACTCTCACCATTGCTATTTAAAATAGTGCTGGAAGTCTTAGCCTTAGCAGTCAAACAAGAAAAAGAAAGAAATCATCCAATTTAACAAGAAAGAAGTCAAACGTTCACTATTTGCCGATGACATGATACTCTGTGTAGAAAATTTGAAAGACTCCATCAGAAAATTTCTAGAATACATGAATTTAGCAAAGTTCCCGAATGTAAAATCAACATGCAGAAATCTGTTGCATTGCTATACACCAGTAACCAAGCAGCAGAGAAAGAAATCAGGGAATCAATCCCATTTTTAGTTGCACGGAAAACAATAAGATACCTAGGGATAAACCTAACTAAAGAGGTAAGAGATCTAACTCTGGAAACTATAGATCACTTATGAAACTGAAGAGGACACAGAGAAATGGAAAAGCATTCCATGGTCAGGGATTGGAAGAGCAAACATTGTTAAAGTGTCTATATGACCCAAAGCAACCAACACATTTAATGCAATTGAAATACCAGTAGCATTTTTCATAGAGATAGAAACAATCCTAAAATTTATATGGAACCACAAAAGACCCTGAATAACCAAAAGTATCCTGAAAAAGAAAAGCAAAACTGGAGGCATCATGATTTCAGATTTCAAGCTATATTACAAAGGTGTAGTAGTCCAGACAGTATGGTACTGACACAAAAACAGACACATAGGTCAATGGAACAGAATAGAACACCCAGAACAGAACTAACCTTTGACAAAGGAAAAAAGAAAAAATGACAGTCTCTTCAGCAAATGGTGTTGGGAAAACTAGATGGTACATACAGCAGAATGTAACTGGACCACTTTCTTATACCATACACAAAAATAAATTTTAAAATTAATGAAAGACCTAAATGTGAGACAAACCATCAAATGTATAGAGGAGAACAGAGGCAGCAACCTCTTTGACCTTGGATATAGCCACCTCTCACTAGACAAGTCACCAGAGGTAAGGGAAACAAAAGCAAAAATGAACTAGTGGGACTTCATCAAGATAAAAAGCACAGTGAAGGAGATAATCAGCAAAACTAAAAGGCAGTCTACAGAATGGGAGAAGATATTGCAAATGACATATCTGATAAAGGGTTAATGTCCAAAATCTAGAAAGGATTTAGCAAACTCAACACTCACTCCCAAATAATCAAGTGAAAAAAATGGGCAGAAGATATGAATAGATACTTTAACAAAGAAGACATCCAGATGGCTAACAGACACATGAAAAGATGTCTGACATCGCTCATCATCAGGGAAATAAAAATCACGATGATCTGTATCAGCTCACACTGATCAGAATGACTAAAATTAACACAAGAAACAATAGGTGTTGTTGAGGATGCACAGAAAGGGGAACCCTCTTACACTGTTGGTGGGAATGCATACTTGTGCAGCCACTCTGGAAAACAGTATGGAGTTTCCTCAAAACACTGAAACTAGAACTACTTTATGATCCAGCAATTACTGTATTAAGTATTTATCCAAAGAATACAAAAATATAGATTCAAAGGGGGTACACTCACCCCAATGTTTATAGCTGCATTATCAACAATAGTCAAACTATGGGGAGAGCCCAAATGTCCATCAACTGACAAATGGATAAAGATGTGGTATGTGTGTATGTACGTGTGTGTGTGTGTGTGTGTATACATATAAAGGAATATTAGTCATTAAAAAGAATGAAATCTTGCCTTTTACAATGAATGTGGATGGAGCTAGAATGTAGTATGCTAAGCAAAATAAGTTAATGAGAGAAAAACAAATACCATATGATTTCACTCATGTGGAATTTATGAAACAAAACAGATGAACATATAGGGTTGGGGTGGGAGAAAAGAGAGGGAAAAAAACCACAAGAGACTCCTAATGACAGAGAATAAACTGAGGGTTGCTGGGGGAGGCAGGTGGAGATAGGCTATATGAGTGATGGGTACTGAGGAGGCACTTGTGATGAGCACTTACTGTTCTAAGTGATGAATCACTGATTTTACTCTTGAAACCAATATTATACTGTAAACTAACATTTAAATTAAAAAAATATATAATGTGAATAAAGATAGCAATAAAATGCTTTAAAAAAAAAAAAAGAGCACTCAACCAATTGAGCCACCCAGTAACCTTGAGGCAATTTTCCTCTCCAGATGTAGACCTTCTTACCAAGGTCGCTTGGTAAGACTTACCAAGATTCCTTTAATAATTATCACTCCCATTTAACAGTGTCATACTTGTCTGAATATTGTTATTATGCTGTGTGCCTCCAGGTCCCTAGATAACAAACATGTGATCTTGAATGGTCTAAAGCAAAGGATTTCAAACGAATCCAAAGATAGAAATTAGAGGGTCTATGACCTTGGATAAAGGGGAAGGAGCTAATTTCATCTTTATTTTTCCTCCCTTCTGACTTAAGTCTTTCTCAGTATTTCCTTCTATTACAAACATAGGCAAAACCTGTTAACATTGTTACATTGCCAGCATCTGATCTAATGCCTGGCAGAGATGCTCAGTAAGTACTGTAGAGAAAAGCAAGGAAAGGGTGGAGGAGGTGGAACTTGTCTACACGGCTGGATACAAATCCTCACTTTCTACTCAGCCCTCCTTTACCTTCACCAGTAATAATATATCCAGAAAATAATCTTCACTCCTACTTGGGTAGCATTACAGTGTGCCCTGTTTAATTTGTTCTCCTTAATTGTCTTGTCAGATACGAAGGATAGATCCTATTCTCTCCAGTTTACACGTAAGAAGCTAGGGCTCTGTGAAGCTAAAATGTTTTGCTTGTGGCCCCATAGCTGTTAAGCGTCAGAGCCAAGAGTACACATCTCTCTGTGCTCTTTCTGTCGAATCACATCTCCCATAACATGATTGTCGAGCATCAGTTTTCAGTCAGTTCCTGGAGAGCATCCATGGGCAACAGGCAGCCAGACATTTTTGGAGGATTACGTTTAGCCTCAAGACATAACAACAGCTTGGCCTTCCGGCACTGTGTTCCCTTGGCCCGATGTGGTTGACATGCCAGCTGTTGAGCCTTCATAATCTTCCTAAACAACAGGGGAGGTCGTGACTCCATTGGACCAGGTGCTCGGGGGTTTATTCCTCCAAGTCTGAATTCTGCAAACCAATATGCTAACATACATAGTGTGACAGGTGGATTTGGGACCGGCTTGGAAAGAAGGCGGATTCAGGCTATGGTCCAGTACTGCCTCTGCTACTCAACACAGGCGACCTTGGGCAGGTTACTTAACCTCTTGGAGTCTTGTTTCCCTGATCTGTAAAATGGGGCTGATGATACCCACCTTACGAGTTCTTGTAGGAAAGGAAATAAAGAAGGTAGAAAATGCAAGTGAAAATCTCCAGCTCAGGGACTGGCACATAATAAATGCTAAGTAAGTGATTTTAAGAAAAGTACTCCTTTCCAAATCAAAAGTCTTCAAAAGCTCTGGTTCTAGTGATGCAAGACTTTGATCATGAGAACTTTCTTTGGTTTCCATGGTCCCTGAAGCCTCACTTAATTCGGTCTCTCTCTTAAAGTTTGAATTTGACATAGGAAAATTCACACTGAGCTTGAAGTCTGTTCCAGTATGTTAGTGCCTGGGGCAAATGAGAATTCACATTCTTTCCACTGAAACAATTTCAGAGTACCCTCTTCTCATTTCATTTCTCTCTCTCTCTCTCTCTCTTTTAATGTCTATTAACTTTTGAGAGAGAGAGAGAGAGCACAGCAGGGGAGGGATAGGGGGACGTGGACAGAGACTGTGCTGACAGCGCAGAGCCTGATGCAGGGCTTGAACTTGTGAACCGTGAGATTGTGACCTGAGCCAAAGATGGATGCTTAACTGACTGAGCCACCCAGGCGCCCCTCATTTTCTCTTTTATGAGGTTAAAATTGCTTACTTCTATTTCAGTTTTGGCCCTTGTTATTTTGTGTTGATCCTAACACTAATGTCATGCCAACGATAACACAGCCATGTAAGATTACTATAAAAATAGCTGAACATTTAAAATATGTGTTTCCAATGGCTCTATTTTATCTATATACATATATATCTATTTTATCTATATACATATATATGGATAAATATTGAAATGGGATGTTTAAATGCCATTTCAGAGACAATTTTATAGCTGGAAGAGACAAGACAGTATCTAGTCCAAATCTTTGAATTTAAAAATAATGAAGCAATTTGGAGCTGGATTTTTTTTCTATAAATCCATTTTTTCCCACAAAGATCACACAGTCATTAATATGTTTCTCTTATATCTGTTTTGTTTATTTAAAATGATAAATTTATGGAGAACAGGATTCTTTGATCAAGAGACAAAACTTTTCTGCTTCCTATTTGGGGAGAAAATACTGAAATTACCTCCTAGTTTCTAGGCTCTGCCTGCCTGATTTTCAGTCTGCCACACTGCATTGTCCTTCTAAAACCAAGTGAGACGGCCACCTGGGTGGCTTAGTTGGTTGAACCTCTGACTTTGGCTCAGGTCATGATCTCACAGTTTGTGAGTTTGAGCCCTGCATTGGGTTCTCTACTGGCAGCTCGGAGCCTGGAGCCTTCTTCAGATTCTGTTTCTCCCTCTCTCTCTCTCTGCCCCTCCTCTGCTCATGCTCTCTCTCTCTCTCGCTCAAAAATAAATTAACATTTTTAAAAAGTCATTTTAAAAAATAAAAATAAAACCAGTGAGAAATAACACAAAAGCAATAACTAATGTGCTTCATTTCAGCATTTCAGGTAAATGGCTTAACATTTTAAATAATTTCACATTAAATTCTTACCTTTTTTATTACAACATCCTCTATGTTTATTATAGTTCATTTATTTTGTCAGATTGTTTTCACAAACATTATTCTTGGGCTCAAGGACCTTTCAAACTAAAACTAAAACTGTTTTGTTTACAATTGATTGTACAGAAAAAGGTAACTTTCGTATAGAGACACCTATCCAATAATTGGGAAGACAAAATAACCATGAAATAGTAGAGTTACTTATATATATATTTTTCTTTCAGGTCAAACACCATTCAAGGTAGTAATCAAACCTCTTTCACCTAAAGAGAGAGTCCGAGTTCATGTCCCCAAACCTTTGGACAGGAATGATGGGACATTTTTGGTCCGATACAGGATGTATGAAACGGTCAATGAAGGGCTGAAGATAGAGGTCCTTTATGGTGATGAACATGTGGCTCAGTCTCCCTATATTTTGAAAGGTAAGTGATTATTATACAGTCCAGAGCCAGCCTTATATGTGTAGACCCAATGCCTTTCAAAGTGGGTTATGATGACCTTGAAGTCATGTACAACAGAGTAAACATGCCTACCTCCTGAGGCTCAATTTAAGTAATTCCACATCTAATTAGGGGCTTGAACTCATGACCCCAAGATCAAGAATCGCCTGTTCTAAGCCAGCCTGGAGCCCCACCTGGGGCTCAATTTAACTTGGAATTTTGAGGGACGGAAAACTAGGTAGAGAAATTTAAATAGTAAGCAACAAAATCTTGTGTATTTACCGAGGCAGTTAACATTTCCAACACTCTTAGTTCTTTGGCATATCTGTATTTCTATCTAGTACCATTCGCCTTTGGCTCAAAGATTCCCATTAACATTTCTTTCAGTGTGAGAATGTTGGTGATGAGTTCTTTCAGCTTTTGTGTATCTGAAAAAGTCTATATTTTGCCTTCATTTTTGAGAGGTTATCTTTGTTAAATATAGAGTTGTAGGTTAACAGGTTTTTTCTTCCTTCTAGTACTTTAAAGATGTCGTTCCACTAGTTCTTGCCTGCATTGTTTTCAACAATAAATCTGCTGACTTCCATCTCTGTTCCTCCGTCCTGCTGAATGAAGGTTTTCTCTCCAATGGCTGTTTCAAACAATTTGATTATTATGTGCTTTGGTGTAGTTTTCTTCATGTTTCCTATGCTTGGATTTGCAGAGCTTCCTAGATCTTTGGGATTATAGATTTCATTGAATCCAGAAAGCTTTTGGCTGTGATAGCTCCAATATTTTTTCTGTTCTACTCCAGAATTCCTCCAAGGATTAGTTACCCCCTATATCAGGCTTGAAATTATCCCATAGCTCATCGATGCTCCTTTCATTTTTAAAGTTCTTTTTTCCCCTATATTTCTTATTCTCTGCTTTCCATTACTACATCATTAAGTTCACTAATCTTCTCTTCTGCAATGTCTAATGTGTCATTAATGGTATCCAGTGTTTTTTGTTTGTTTGTTTGTTTTTCTAATCTCTTCGCACTTTCTCATCTTCTTGAGCTTTTTTTTTTTAGAATGCAGTTAAGTTACTTGGGAATAGTTTGAACCTTTCAAATTTTGCTTTTATTTTTTTATTTTTTTTAATATACTTTTTTAAATTTATTTCTAGGAGAGAGAGAGACAGTGTGAGCAGGGGAGGGTCAGAGAGAAAGGGAGATACAGACTCTGAAACAGACTCCAGGCTCTGAGCTGGCAGTCAGCACAGAGCCCCACGAACCGCGAGATCATGACCTAAGTGAAAGTTGGACGCTTAACCTACTAAGTCACCCAGGCGCCCCTCAAATTTTGCTTTTACAACTCATTAGGCAAGACCAGAGCCATGTTTGGCTATAGCTCTTATTCCCTAATAATATACTTATTCCCTAAACACTCAGCTAATATCTCTCTGCCTAGTCTACCCAAACCTCAGAAATAAGGATGCTTTCCAGTCTGAACAGGCACTGTTTCCAACCCTGTACAACCAGTGGGTACTGTTGCCTCTAATCATTCTGGGTGGTTCTCTCCCTTCCTTGGATCCTTTCCTCACTATATATATCCTTCAGGAACCCTAAATACTTTAGGGGAAACCTCTTGCAGATCTCTGGAGTTTTCTTTCTGTAGAGTTCTCTCCTTTTTGAGAGTATGCCCTACAAATTTTAGCTGCCTTGTTCTCCCTGGACACTCAGTTCTGTCCCCTCAACTCAGTGAGATTGCTGAGCTCTGCCTATTTTTCTCCCCCCGTTTCCATTACCCAGAAACTCTCTTAGGCAGTAGGCTTAGGAATTGTAGGGCTTACCTCGTCCCTTTCCTGTCTCTCAGACTCAGTGTCCTTCACTGCCTCATGTCCAGTGCATTAAAAATTGTTTCATATATTTTGCCTCTTTTTTTGGTAGTTTCAGGTAGAAGTGTGAGCTAGTGCATATTAGTCACCTTAGTCTAAAGTAGAAATCCTCAAGAAACACATATCATTTGCTTTTATGTTAAGTGGAATATAGATATATTTTAAAGTAAAATATAAAATTTGTATAAAGCTCTTTTTAAAGTGAGTCCTCAGAGAAGTTTTATACTTATAGCTGGGTACTTTCAAATTGCACTGCCAGGGGGCACCTGTGTGGCTCAGTGGGTTAAGCATCCAGCTCTGGATTTCGGCCCAGGTCATGATCTCATGATTTGTGAGTTTGAGCCTTGTGTCTCGCTCTGTACTAACAGTGCAGATCCTGCTTGAGAATCTTTCTCTCTCTTCCCCTCCCCTGCTCATGCTCACTCTCTCCCCTTCAAATTAAACAAATTTAAAAGAAGAAAACAAAAAAGAAAACTACACTGCCAGATACCCCTGGGTTACATATTTCTTCTTTGAGATATGCTGATGGAAGTGATTTTAGGGACTCAGTGATCTGGAGATTGAGAGATTTTCCTTCTTGTCTTTAAAAAAAAAAAATCACTGAGGCTCCTGGGTAGCTCAGTCAGTTAAGTGATCGACTTTGGCTTAGGTCATGATCTCACAGTTCATGGGTTCGAGCCCCGAGTCAGGCTCTGTGCTGACTGCCATTTCAGAGCCTGGAGCCTGTTTCAGATTCTGTATCTCCCTCTCTCTCTGACCCTCCCCTGCTCATGCTGTCTGTCTGTCTGTCTGTCTGTCTCTCTCTCTCTCTCAGAAATAAATAAAACATTAAAAAAAATTTTTTAAAAAGAAGCCTTTAAAAAAAATCACCATCCTTACTATATAATAATGCTTAAAAAGTAACACATTCTTTTTCCTTGCTAAAAGGTAAGTTGTTTTACGTTCTCTAGGCATTTATAACTCCCCAGAACTGAATTTCGCAGCTAGTTGGCTGAGAGTGGGTTATATGGGGAGAGAGCATATGCTGTAGAGGTCACATAGAGGCATATAAGATGTTGATGGGAAATGGAAGCACAAGACTCTGACAAACTGTCACCAGTGATTTGTTCAGGGCAGATTATCCCCATCTGGATAATGTTAGAATTCACCAAGAAATCATCCAATGTTCATATCAGGGGCAGAAACCACTCCCTGCATTGTGCTTCTTAACGGAGCGTGGCATTATGCGTGTTTTGCCTTCCCTAGGACCAGTATACCACGAGTACTGTGAGTGTCCGGAAGAGGATCCTCAGGCCTGGCAAAAAACCCTTTCCTGTCCAACCAAGGAACCACAGATTGCAAAGGATTTCTCCTCTTTTCCCAGCGTCAATCTCCAGCAGATGCTGAATGAAATTCCAAAAAGGTTTGGGGATGAGAGGGGAGCCATCGTCCATTACACGATTCTCAATAACCACATCTACCGGAGACCTTTAGGGAAATACACAGACTTCAAAATGTTCTCAGATGAGATTTTGCTGTCACTGGCAAGAAAGGTATGAGAATGAACTCACCGGTTTCAAAAACAATATGTAGTTGACCCTTAAACAACATGGATTTGAACTATGTGGGTCCACTTATACATGGATTTTTTTTTAAATACAGTACAGTACTCTAAGTGTATTTTCTCCTCCTTATGACTTTGCTAATGACAGTTTATTGTCTCTAGCTTACTTTATTGGAAGAACACAGTATATAATATAACATATAGAATATGTGTTAACCAACTTAATAGCCAGTCAACAGTAGGCTATTAGTTGTTAAGTGTTGGGCGAATCTAAAGTTATACACGAAATTTAGACTGTGTGGGGATTGGCATCTCTAACCCTTGCATTGTTGAAGGGTCAACTGTAGTTTAATTATTTAGTTGTGACATTGCGATGCTTAGAACAGCAATGGCAAAGGATGGAAATGGCTTCCAGGCTTGGAAATGTGCGGCCAAGGTGTCCGCCACTTGAGTGTTCATAAGTTCTCCCCTTTTATGCATCTTTCTTTCCTTTAATATTTAAATTAAATGGGTTGAGCCGCCCTCCCAGGTAAGCAGGCCCTACAGAAAACTCCCAAGGTTTCTGGGGACTCCCAGACATTTTTAGCCTCAAAGTCACTTCTTGTAGTTCCCTGTTTGTGGTGAATACCTCCTCCCATTCAAATTTCACTTTTTACAGCTCTTCTGTTTCTTATCGCCTCAAAAATGACTTGAACTTAGATCACTTTTCCTTGTTTTACCCTAAGCACCTCTAAAAGATAGTATGCATGGCACGTTTTGTTGACAGTTCTAGTAATAGAGAGGTTATTTTGTACCAGTGCATAGTAAAAGTCAGCCGAAAAAAACCCTTAACATTTAAAAACAGACCTCTCTGGGGGAGCTGGTGGCCCAGTTTGTTAAGAGTCAGTTAAGACTCTTGGTTTCAGCTCAGGTCATGATCTCATGGTTGGTGTGTTTGAGCCCCCTATCTGGCTCCGTGCTGACGGTGCAGAGCCTGCTTGGGATTCTCTCTCTCTCCCTCTCTCTCTGCCCCTCCCCAACTTGTGCTCACGTTCTCTCTCCTAAAATAAATAAATAAGCTTTAAACAAACAAAGAAACAAGGAAATAAAAATAGACACTGTGTTAATCAGACTTCGTCATCCTTTTCTCCAGGAATTTCTCACTGGCTGTCATTGACCTAAAGGTCTTGGCTCTTGGTGACTATGCTCGGGCCTCTATCTTTCTGAAGACTTCTCAACTCCCTCCGACTCCCCTCTACTCAACCCTTCTTCCCACATGGGCAAAACCCTTAAGCAGAGCAGTTCAAATTGCCTTTTATTCTTCCTCCCTCCTGACCGTGCAGAGTGAAGGGTGAGGATGGGCATTTTTCTACCCTTCCCACCACCAAGGCTATCAAGGTAGTTTTCTAAATCAGAAGCCATCTTTGGTGATAAGAGTTACACACTTTCCCAAGTGTGCTCAATGTATGGCTGCAGTCACTTCCTATTTTAAGCAGCAGCCTCCTCCCCGCTCCCACTCGCCCACAGTGTGAGCACATGGCAAGTTCCTGATCACGAAGGTGGTGCTTTCTTCCTGGCCGACTGCCCACCAGTCCACCCCGCCCTGTACCCCACTTCGTACCCATGCTGCTGCCTCTAGAGCAGTGGTTTTTCCTAGTGATGAATTTGCCTCTTAGAGACCATTTGGCGAGGTCTCGAGACAGTTTTGGTTGCCACGACTTGGAGGTTGTGACTAGCCCCTGGTGGGTGGAGAACACGGGTACCACTCAGCCTCCTACAACGCACAGAGCTGCCCCCCAGGAAACAACTACCCAGACCGAAATGTCGGTACTGCTGAGACTGAGGAACCTGTCCTATAGTGAGAACGTCTGGTGTGTAGTTTTTGTTGTTGTTGCTTTGTGGTTTTTGTTTGTTTGTTTGTAGTGTTTTAGGGTTTATTTTATTATTATGATATTTTTTTTTGGTGTGGAGTTTATTAATGAGCTTATAAACAACAGTAGGGAAGCACCAGGGTAAGTGAGTAGTCCCATGCCCGTTCCCTCTTGTTCCGGGTTCTTTGCGCAGTGGCTGGGAAGAAATCCAAAGCAAATGAGACTCATCTCTGGACTCTGAGCGGCCTGCTCTGGTGGGACCTATTTTTGTTATTTGCAAGTTGGAGTGGTATCTGGATACAAATAGTTGTACCTCATTGTGGTAGCTTGTAAGAAAAGTAGGTGCCCAGGGTGAAAATGTCTGAAGCGGGTGAGTCATAGAGGAGGTAACATTAGGCCTGGGTTGGAAGGATGAGAAAGGAGTCCACCAAGTGAATAAGAAGGAAAAGAATATTTTAAGTGGGAAGGGAATTGCACAGGAGAGTGGCTGGCATTTTCAGAGAGCAGCCTGAAGTTGACCGGCACCTTCTCAGACGGAAGGTGAGGTTTACAGCTTAGCGGGAAGAAGATAACAGGCCTGTGTCTAGCCAAAGAGTTTACATCTTGTCCTGTGGGCTTAAGGTTCTCTTAAGCTTGTAGTACCTTAATTTGGGTTTTAGACATCTAGGCAGCAAGGTGAGAGCCGATCAGAGTGGGGAGAGCCTTGTATCAGAACACCTAGTGAGGACACTACTGCACCAATCTAGGCAAGAGATGGGAAGAGCCTAAACCAAGGCATTGGCTGCGGAGATGGCCACGGAGTAGCAGATTCCAGAAACAAAGGTAGATGTGCTGTGGGAGTTTGAGACTGAAGGAAAACAAGGGCTGGAGTCTAACCTTGTCGATTCTTTATCAGGCAGCTGACAGAAAGAGTACTTGAAGCCCTTGATTCATAGCGTTCTATACCATGTCCACTGCTGTAATAGTAAGCAATTTTGAGAATTTATCTATATTTTTGTTAAGTAATGTCTTTGCCCAACATGGGGCTCGAACTCACGACCCCAAGATCAAGAGTCACATGCTCCGTCAACTGAGCCAGCCTGGTGTCCTGACAGCAAGCAATTTGAAACGCCCCCTCTGAACAGAAGCAGCTTACTCCTGGTTGCGTGAATTTGCCATCGACCATCCTCCCCCTTGCTTTTCTGATACTGCTGTCAACTGAGAGGCATCCTTCTCTCCTCTGCTGTTTTCAAATGTTCACTTTTATTAGACATGTTTTAAAAAGCCAAAGAGCAGAAGTATTTAGAACCCCAAACTGAGGTCTTTGCAGCACTGATATTTCTTCTTTTGTTTATTTAGGTCCTTCTCCCCGATGTAGAATTTTATATTAACCTTGGAGACTGGCCTCTGGAGCATCGAAAAGTCAACGAAACCCCTGGCCCTTTACCTATCATTTCATGGTGCGGCTCCCTGGATTCACGAGACATTATCCTTCCAACATACGACATCACCCACTCCACACTGGAGGCCATGAGGGGTGTCACAAACGATCTCCTCTCTATTCAGGGAAATACAGGTAAATTAAAGTTTGTTCTCGAAGAAAAACAGAGATAAAAGGCAGTGTTCAACCAGAGAGAATAAAGGTATGCTGAAATAACCACTGTCCTTCTTTTCTAACCAAGAAAAAAAGGGCGGCGTAGGATTCCTCTAATCCAAAAATTAGGCCTGTGGGTTGGACTAGTAAAATCTAGACCTACCATAACTGGGTCTCCTTTGAGATGGTCATTTGTAAATAGCATTTAAAAAAAGATATTTGGTAAAATTGTCACTTACTTCTGACTCCAGTGCCTTTATATTGCTGGATGGAGTCAGAGAACATTTTGAAAAATATAAAATTATATGTGAATCTAAGAGAATTGTGATAGCAGTGTCATTTGGGTATTACTACCACTAGCATGTGGTGAGGAGTTTTCTTGTTTCCTCCTTCTGCCTTGTTTGATCCTTTAAAACCTGTTCTTCTGCCCCTCCCCCACCCCCATTGATGGCCTTACATTTTATGGCACAATTTTTTATTAAACCAGACTCCCTGAATAAAATAAACCCTGCCTAACCCTGCCTGTCTTTACAAACTCTGTTCATGTGTATTGTGATTTGTTGGACTTATTTAGCAGATGTGACCAGAGACTTTTTGCAAACTACCTAAAGACAACATGGGACGAAAACTGACTTTTTATTTGATAACAATGAATTCTTGAGAAGTGTACTAAAATATTAGAGAGTGACCCTCCCCAGTTTCTACATTTTACGATTTATCCCTTAGAAGAGTAACAGGTGTTAACTAATGACTTCTCTTTAGAATAATAGAAATAGATTTAAGTTAACTCTTAGAATATTTCCCTCTCAGGAAAAAAACACGCACACACAAACACACACGCACGCACGCACGTGCAGATTTACACACACATATATAGTTGAGTCATATGTGTATTTTTTCATTTCAGAGCATATTAGACAATCTTCCTGTATTCAAAAGTGTTGTGCTCAAAATTCTGAGCAACCTATGGATTAAAGATGTGGTTACCTAGCTCTATAGTTTGTTCTGGTTACCCAGTCTAAGAACAAAAGCCTAGCTCATTTTTTATTCTGAAGCACAAAGGATGGAAGAAGCTAATGCCTGCCTGGGTGAGTGGCCAAGTTGCTGAATGTTTTTGGCTTTGAACTTGATCCAACGTTATTTTGAATATCTCCCACTATCATACGAGAGACACTCCAGTATTTGAGTGAGCTGTCACAGGTGGACAAATTGGAGAAATTAGAGCATTCTTTTATGTGATACAGCTGATACAAGGGCTGTTTTTGATCATCTAAACTGGAAAGTATCTCAAGAAGATACTCAATCCCATATTTTTTGCAAATAGCACCTTATCTTAGAAGATGAGTTGATGATAAAAGAGCTTTAACATCTTAAATGACAGTGGTAAATTAAAGATGATTATGCTTACCATTTTTATAAATGTCAAATTCATAATCGTATTTTTTTTTATGGCTTCAAACCTCTAGGGCCTTCCTGGATCAATAAAACAGAGAAAGCTTTCTTCAGAGGTAGAGATAGCCGAGAAGAGAGGCTCCAGTTGGTACAGATGTCCAAGGAAAACCCAGAGCTCCTAGATGCAGGAATTACAGGATATTTCTTTTTCCAAGAGAAAGAAAAGGAGCTTGGAAAAGCTAAATTGATAGGTTTCTTTGATTTCTTTAAGGTATGCATTTGTGTCTTCCTGTATGGATATGAAGCGATGAACTTGTATTGAAAGTCTACCCAATCACCGGGTGGCAGATTTGTCCAGTCCTGTGAGCTGGCACACTCACACTTTCTCCCTTCCAGGCATTAGGAACTACGGCATTCATGGTGGTTTCCTTTCTTTTATTTTTGTTTTTGTTAGTTTTGTCTACCCAATGGCCAGAACTGTATGTAGTACTCAAAGTAGAGTACAAGGATTAACCTGGGGTTTTTGGTGCATTTATTTATCTGTTTTTCTCTTTTTTAGACATGTTTTATAAACTAGGAATATAAATAGCTTTTACATAAAGTGATCTTGTTGTAAACAGAAAGAGTATAAACTCCATATAAGTAAAATAGCAGCTGGGATTATGGTCCGCATCCTGTCTGTCACTCACTGTGGGACCTTCATCTCTCAGCACCCCTAAACATGCGAGGTGCCTGCCTCGCTCCCGCAGAGCACTGTCAGGAGGTTCAAGGGATAGAGATGCGAACAGTACGGTGCAATCTGACTGGCTAGAAAACTCTTTGGTTCCAATTACTTAAGAAAAAATTAATTACCAAATCTGTGAGTACATCCTGTTCATTTCAGTGTGACAGAATGAAAAGAACATTGGATTTGAACTCAGAGAATAGGGGTTTATAAATTTATCTGAACACCAGTTTTCTCATTTGTAAAAAAAGAAGGGGGAGTGAAGAGAGGTAATGATAATATGTGCTTCACATTATTATGATCAAGTGAGGTTTAATTCCCATGAAAAGTGATTTTGAATTGTAAATCAAGGCTTATTAATCAAGCAAATATGTAAACAGAGTACATATTGTGTCGCTGCCATCACTCTAGTCTATGAACTTCTCCAAGTTTCTGTGCTCAGCTCTAAAACTGAGCTTTCTAGAGGTAACACTTTCCTTTTTCATACTTATGTAAGTATAAGGAACAAGTGAAATAATAAACATGAAAGTGCAAATTGTTACCAGTAGTCATCTTTAATAAACCTAGAACTTAAAAAAAAAATTTTTTTTAATGTTTATTTTTGAGAGAGAGGTAGAGTGCAAGCGAGAGAGGCAGACACAGAACTGGAAGCAGGTTTGAGGCTCTGAGCTGTCAGCACAGAGCCTGATCTGGGGCTCTGTCTCAGGAGCCATGAGCTCATGACCTGAGCTGATGTCCGACACTTCACCAACTGAGCCACCCAGGTGCCCCAAACATAGAACTTTTGAAACATTTTTCTCCCTGGTCACAGAAATCTGAATCCCCATTACATAGAGTTGAAAAAGGTATTCCTGGTTCCTAAGTTGTTTCTTAAAACTATTGACCATCTTATCCTTAAATGCATTCTTTCTTTTTTTTTTTTATGATTTTTTAAAGTTTATTTATCTATTTTGAGGGAATAAGACAGAGTGAGTGGGTGAGGGACAGAGAGAGAGAAGAGAAAATCCCAAGCAGGCTCTGTGCTACCAGCGCAGAGCCCAACATGGGGCTCAAACTCGTGAGCCATGAGTTCATGACCTGAGCCAAGATTGAGAGTCTGACACTTAACCAACTGAGCCACCCAGATGCCCCATTGCATTGTGTTTCTTAAAATCGATATGCTAAAGGATGCTTATGATTTTAATACAAAGAGAAAATGTGAATTACAAAATGAAGTCTAAGACTTTTAAACAATGAAATTGGACCATGAAAAATAACTCCTTTTTATTTAGTATTAAGGTGTTGATGACCATCAGAATGAAGCAAATGGCTGTTAAATTTCTTCTTTGTTTATGTTTGTTTTAACCTTTCAGTACAAGTATCAAGTGAACGTTGATGGGACCGTGGCTGCGTATAGATATCCGTACCTCATGCTGGGCGACAGTTTGGTTCTGAAGCAGGACTCAACATATTATGAACATTTCTATATGGCACTTAAGCCTTGGAAACATTATGTCCCATTTAAAAGAAATCTTAGTGATTTACTAGAGAAAATTAAGTGGGCCAAGGTACGCTTTCTGCGATTTTAATTTCTTGAGGCGATAACAAACTTACCAGTATTAATTTACATGAGTTCTATCATGACGCAACTTAACTTGACATAATTTAGTCAAAGAAATGTTATTTTCTGAAACTTTTGTTCTCTTGAAATAGCTAGAGAATCAACATTAAGATCATTTTAGTACCCTTTATCAACATTTTTCAGAATTTTTAGAAGAGTTGAAATCCAGTGTTATATAGAATTATATTTTATATATATTATATAGACTATCACAGTTAGATAGAATATAGATTTTTCTGAGGGCATCACTCTTCATGCATATGCACACAAGCAAAAACACAGTAAATGCAAATCATAGGTTGAAAATCCCAGGGTGAGAGTGTTTTGTGCACAAGAAGATATTGAAGGCAATTACGATGCTCTTTTCTTATACCCAGTTAGAAAAAGGCACAATAGTTGCATGCTATGCAGCGTCCCAAGAATTACAAGTTTTCCATAAAGTATGATTTTTTTTTCATATTTTTTAAAGAAAAAGTATTAAAAATCTGTTATGTTTTATTATGAAGCTCTCGAAATATACCCTGCCATTATAAGACTTTGTTCTGTTTCTAAGTTCTAAGAAACAGTGTTTGGTTATGAAGATAACTGTGTGCCGAGGCAGAATCATTTTTGTGACCTTTCATAAAAAGTAAGGGTTGCTTGCCAATGGCTTTTACCCTGGGCAACAGAGTAGAATATTAGCAATTTTCCAAAAGTATAACTAGGAGCGCTGACTGTACCCGGGACTGAAGGAACACCCTGTGGGGACTAATGACTGAATTTACTATTAACGCAGTAAGATAGGCTTTCACAGGCAGTGATCAGTAACGACTCTGGGCTCTGGCTGCAGATTAAAATGGAGCTCTTAAGAGATGTTAGAACATGAAAAGTGATTCATTCCACTCCAGTTTGCATTTTAATATCAAGCAGAGAGGCTAGGTCGTGGGAACTGAGGATGAGCCCGAAATGTCCTGGGGAGTCAGGATGGCACCGGAGTCACAAGAGAGGTTGCATGTTGGGTGCGTGTATGGGGTGCGTTGGCGGGGGGCTTGGGGAGCTTCTGGGCCGTGGAACAGGGTCCAGACATGTATGACCGTTGCTGTGTAACAGGGATGTCTAGCAAAGCCCCTCATCTATTTTTCAGAGCCCCCCTCTGAGGCTGTTTTCGTCCTGTCCCGTGTCTCCCATGCTGTTCACATTCAACCCGACACCGACCCGGCTTCACACTCAGGGGTGGCTAGGCCTACAGGAAGTACTTTTCATTTACTGTGTGTGTTCTTTTCCAAACCTTTCAGGAGAATGACGAAGAAGCCGAGAAGATTGCAAAGGAAGGGCAGCGGAGCGCCAGGGACGCCCTGCAGCCACACCGGCTTTACTGCTACTATTACAAGGTGCTCCAGGTAGGTGCGCGCGGCCCTCCTGCTGGGGGGCGAGCATCCCCGGACCCCAGGCCGCGCCTGGGCCCCAGGCTTCTTCAGAGGGTTAGGGAGTCAGCCCGTGGAACTCGGGCCAGGCCGAGCACCAGCCCACGGAAAGATCGGAACGGTGCTCAGTCTTTTTGTGGCCCCTGTATTTTTATCTCCACTCAGTACTATGAAAAAAAGTGCACCGAGCCCTGACAGGTAGAGATGGAAAGCTCCCTCGGTCTTGGCAGTGCTATCTTTTATTAAATGCCTTATGGAATTCCTACTTCAGGTATTTTCTGAACCTCAGAGAACATCTTTCCTCATCTAGACAGTAAAGGGGTTGGACTAGAGATCATGAACATCTCAACTGTCTGCCTCTTTGTTCTTACTACTTAAGATTCAGGATTTTGCTATCATGCTATAGGATGGAAAGCAAATATTTAGCTTGCTGTAGAAAACAAACAAATGAAATAATTTATTAAAATTATTTTAATGTTTTATTTTTGAGAGGGAGAGACAGAGCGTGAGTGGGGGAGGGACAGAGACAGAGAGGCAGACACAGAATCTGAAGCAGGCTCCATGCTCTGAGCTGTCAGCACAGAGCCCATCGTGGGCTCAAACCCACAAACTGTGAGATCATGAACCGAGCCAAAGTCAGACCCTTGACAGACTGAGCCACCCAGGCGCCCCAAAATGAAATATATTTTTAATGGCTCTAACACCGTAGGCCTAAAATATGGAAATGCAAGGGTTGGTTCCTTGAGTAACTATCTTGTGTTTTTACGCAGTCAAATCTCACCAGGAAGGAAAAAAAAAAAAGAAAGAATGCTTTTGTTTTTAACCTAAACTTATTTTTCTGCAGGCAGAAAGAAAGTACATTTCTTCAGATGCCTGGGGATATCGCTCTTTCATAGAAAAATAAAAATGAAGAATTACACTATTTACTAAAAGCAGCCTTTCCCTTAACTGACTTGTGTGCCCTCTGCTGGTCTGCCTGTAATTTAAACAGTAGGATTTTTCTCCCCCTAAATTATTATCTAGGTTCCTGTACTCGTTTCAGTATTTTGTTGGGTTGGGCCCCCAGCCAGGAATGTGTGGCCGACTGTATATGGAACCGCTGTACTGGAAGTCTAATTTATAGGAATATTTCAGTCAGTGGCCCACGTAGAGGGACACTGCACAGGGCTGTAGCCATTTACACAGCATACGTGGCCATGAGCCTAAAGGGGAGGGTGTGTGGAAACGCCAACTGTATTTTGAAATGCATATCATCTTTGTTGATTTGAGTGTTCAACAAATTTAATTATTCATTCATCAGTGGAGGATAAATGCCAAGAGGTGCTGTTACTCCAAGCAGGGACGCCTGGCTTGACCTCCTTTTGTGGAGGCTTCCTGCGTCCACAGAAAATTGTAGATTGGGGTTCCTTGATAGATTATGAAATATTGTACTTAGTCCCTGTAACAACTAAAGCTGGGACTGGAGAAAACCAGACCTTTGGTTGTAGTCTCAAGACACACAGCCACCAGGGCCGCCTGGGTGGCTCAGTCCGTTAAGTGTCAGACTTTGGCTCAGGTCATGATCTCACTGTTTGTGAGTTTGAGCCCCTCATTCGGCTCTGTACTGACAGCTCAGAACTCAGAGTCTGAAGTCGGGTTTGGATTCTGTGTCTCCCTCTCTCTGCCCCTCCCCTGCTCGTGCTCTGTGTCTCAAACAGGAATAAATGTTAAAAAAATTTTTTTTGAAGACACACAGCCACTAGAAAGGATGACATGAGTGGGGCAGGGAGGGAGGGTCCAGTGGAATGAAGCGAGGACTAATCTTTCAGTTGCCTTCACACCCGCATTCCAGGAATACGCTGAGCGCCAGTCCAGCAAACCCGAAATACGTGATGGAATGGAACTTGTTGCTCAGCCAGATGATGACACGTCCGTGTGTCAGTGCCACCGGGAAAGACCTTCCAGAGAAGAGCTGTAAGTCAGCTCACATTCACACCCCTGCGTGTGTGGCCGACGCGTAGCCCACAAGCATTCAAATCATTCAGGTAGAGGCCACCCTGCGTTGAGCGCAGTTCAGGAGACTTACCTGCGTGGATAGAGCAGTAGAAAAGGGAGTATTACAAGTGTCTTTGAATGTTATTTTTTTGTGTAAAAACTACTATTATCGGCATCACAGTTTATTTTTTAAAAAGAAAACGTGAGTCATAGTAGGTAGGCTTGCCGAAATATAAGTCCCTCTGTAGGAAACTATTGGCACCATATTGGTTTGTTTCTGCCCCTTGTTCACTTTCCCTCCCCCTCTTCCAGTTATGAAGAAGAAATACCTGTGCCGGGTCCTTCCCCTCACTGCACAATTTCTTCTCCTGCGGGCTGCTGGTGGCATTCAGTAATGGCAAGCCTCCTCTCGGAAGGTCTGATAAGAACAATTAAGGAAGGAGAGGAGGGCTGTCTTATTAAAAGTAGCTTGGAGACTAGGGAGGCAATATTTTTTAAAGCTCACTCCTGTCTTCTTAGCTAAGTTTTACCGAAGCCTGGGACAAAATCAAGGAGAAATTGTGTTGTAAGCTAGTAATTTCCAATCTTCCTGGGTGGGACACCCATCAAGGACAACACAGTTATTAAAGTACCTGAGAACATCCTATGGGAACTGTTTATTATCTATCTATTGACTAGAGGGAAGATAACAATAGTCAGGTGGGGATCCTTGCCACTTGTTTTGGTCTATAAAGGGATACTTCAAACCATGTGCCAGAAGCAGCAGTAGTCAGCCTGGTGTCTTGGGAATTCACTAATAAGCTGATAAGAAAGGCAAACATCCTGACTGCATCCTTCTTGATTCAGTGGTTTTTGCACTGCTGAGAGGAAAACTTTGGAATTTCCTTCTCCTTTTTTGGACACGGTCAAGACTTAAAACTCACTGCCCAGAACTTTATTACACACACTTTTTGTAAAATCACCCATCCAAGAGTCATGTCACTCATGAGCACGTTCCCAAAGCAAGAGCTATCTACCCTCCCAATCTAAAATTACTGACTCCTCTAATTGAAATACTTAATTTGGAAAGCACTGTAATGTAACCACTTTAAAGTAGTCATATCCTCTTTTGAAGGTCAATAAGAGCACAGAATTGTGTAACTATGCGAAAGCAAAACCGTATTTAAGAACAGTGTAATCAAGGGCTCCTGGGTGGCTCAGTTGGTTAAGTGTCTGACTTCAGCTCAGGTCATGATCCCACGGTTCGTGGGTTCGAGCCCCGCATCGGGCTCTGTGCTAACAGCTAGCTCAGAGCCTCGAGCCTGCTTCAGATTCTGTGTCTCTCTCTCTCTGACCCTCCCCTGCTCACACTGTCTCTCTCTCTCTCTCTCTCAGAAATAAATAAAAAATGTTAAAAAAAGAACAGTGTAATAATCAAAGCCACGTATCCAAGGAAAACTAATACCTGCCAGTTGTTCAAAAGTACAAGGTCACAAGCATAAAATAAAGGGCAAGCTGTACTGGGACCATACCCTAACGAATCATGTCGTCTATATCTTGTACGCGGAGTTTGGGGCTTGTCAAAGCTGAGAATATGGAAAGAAAATTTGCCCTCCCTCATACCTCCCTGCCCACCAACCCCTGCTCCTTCCTTATGGCTGATGGCATTTTGTTAGAAACGTCTTAAATTTTTAAAATGTCTATCACCTGCTGCCAAACAAGACTGACAGTGAAAAGTGAACTGGGATACATCAGGCAGCGCTGAGCATGGAGCAGACAGGATGTGTTTAAGAATTGAGTGGAGCCCTCAAAAAATTCCATAAGGCGTGAGCAGTCCTAATCTAGATACTCCTCTATCCCCTCAACTCAGTCATAGTTTTAAAAAGAGTTAGTTCAAATGGTTTTCTAGTTTGTTGACATGAATATAACTTAATAAAATAGTCTTTTTCCCTTTGAATTCACACACATCACCCACATATTCCGTTAGTCATTTTTAATACTCCAACTTTCATTTTGAAAATCTGATTTTTCGAAGGAGGAGAGGACTGTAAGGATGTGCAAGTAAATGTAATAAACCAGCAGCCAGGGTAGTTGTTGCAGTGTTGTTTTTATTAGTAAAATGTTGCAAACTCCTTGAATAGCCTTCATGAGGGAACTGGCCAAATAGATAATGATATATAAAGAAATATAATACAATTATTAGAAAGAATGAAGTAGCTCTAAACATACTATCATGAAAGATTTCCATTACAGTGTTCAGTGGAAAAAGTACGTTACAGAACAGCACCTATAATGTGAAACTATGAATGTAAAAAACAAAAACACACTTGTATGGTTGAAAGTTTGGAAGGATTTTATTTACCAATATCTGAGGAGGAGATGGAGAGAAGGGAATTTTTACTTTTTGCTGTATACCTATGATATTTGTTTTTACTGCAAGTATGAATCAGACTGTAAACTAAAGAGAAATGTAAACCTAAAGACTTTAAGTGCACTAAAGATATATATAAGGAAAGAAAATGGATATTTATATTTTCCATTATGCTGTTTTTAAATCTACTATGTGTCTAGAATTTTATATTATGGGACATATTTTATACACTTTTAAATAAAGTAAAATTTCTATATAATACTTTGAAAAAGAAAACTCGTGTTTTTAAGAAAGAGGGACACCTGGGTGGCTCAGTCAATTAAGCGACCGACTTCGGCTGGGGTCATCAGTTAGAGCCCTGCCTTGGACACTGTGCTGACAGTTCAGAGCCTATAGCCTGTTTCAGATTCTGTGTCTCCCTCTCTCTCTGCCCCTAACCAGCTCTCACTCCCTCTCTCTGTCTCTCGAACATAAATAAACATTAAAAAAAGAAAGAAAGAAAGATTGTAACAACCTATAGCCCCGGTATTTCTGCAACTGGGTTGGTCTAATTATAATTTTATTATGTCTTCATAAGTGAATGAATCCAAATTTTTATCACCACCTCAGTCCCTAGTGGGATTTCCCTAATTAGAGGGAAAGAAATTTGGGCTTGACACCATTCTCTTTCGAATTTCAGGTTAAAATACAAGAAGTGCAATGTCTCAGCCAGTTCACATCGCCATTACACTGCATGGCTGTAACTATGCATGGTGACAGATGTTAACTAGATTCACTGTAGTGATCACTTCGCAATATATACACGTATGAAATCATGATGTTGTCCACCTGAAACTAATGGTACATGTCAATTATACCTCAATTAAAAAAATAATAAAACTGGTTTGGGATTTACCCGCTAAAGAGCTTACATTTAGAAATCGCATTAGACGACAATCACCTGTCACGTAGTCTTGGAGCCTGAGCGAGAGATGCTAAATCGCTAGAAGGATCAGTTTTCTTATTTACAAATGAATAAATCACTTACATCTGAAAGGTTTTATGTATTTCTCCCACACGCTTAAAGCCTTTGGTGTTAGTGACCAGGCTTTATAAATAAGTTTAGCCCCAACTCGCAAAAATGCACTTTGGTTTCCCTTTCAAAATGCTTTGCCTCAAAGCCTTTTAACAATCGCAGCGAGGACTAGCCTCACATTTGTTTCTTTTTGGATCCGCGGGAGACGGTAAGGTCGGGGAGGAGGTAATCGCGAGGCTGAGGGGCGGGGCCTGGGCCGAGGGGGCGGGGCCTGGGCCGGGGGCGGGGCATCGAAGCGGGCCGGGGCGGGGCCGAGGGGCATACTGGGGCGGGGCCTCGAAGAGAGCCAGAACGGAAGTAGAGGTGCGTAACTTCCTCTTGCAGCGTTAACGAGGCGTCCTGCGGAGCGCGGTACCTCGGCGATAGACAGGTGAAGGGAAGGGTGTGCCTCCCGTGTCCGCCGGTATCGTAGCCCATAGCTCGTCTCTGTGGCCCCTGTTCTGAGACCACCCTTGCCCGGCGCCCTGACGTTCCCCCCCTCCCGCCCTTGAGCTCCGCGCCCCAGCCGACCCCCTCGAAAACGTGTGGTCTCCCTGAAGCCCTCCAGCCTCCGGTTTCCAAGGCTGCCCACGGTTGAACCCCGCGCCCCCGGCTCGGCTTCGGGGAGCTCGCGCGGTCCTGGTGGCGCGCCCCCTGCTCAGCCGGAAGCCTTGCGGGTCGCCGCTGCTCGCGCCTCCGCGGAGACGCGGTCTCGTCCCCCAGGGGCCGGGGGCGAAACCCTTGTTAGGCCGCGTCGCCTGTGTTCCGTTCCACGCGTGAAATGGCTTCGTCACGCAGAGATGGAAAAGCGTTTGTGAGGAATTGTCTGCCCTCCTCCGCCCTCGGCGGAAAGCACAGGAGAAAAGGAAGAGCGAGATTCCAAAACAGACGAAGGTCTTGAAACCTTGGCTTAGTCACTAAAACAAAAGAGGTAGTGTAGGTTCCGATCCCGGCAAATTAACCTTAGTGCCCTTTCCCAGCCTTTAAAGTGGCTGAAACCGAGAATTCAGAGGTTTATCTTGTAAGCTTTTTCTCATGAAAGTGAAAGATCAGTGGAGCCGTAATCGATTATAATAAAAATTGTCGCCGAGTCCGTATTGACAGACACCTTCCGTTTCGGAATCTGTAATTAGAACCTGGTGTAGTAAATGCCTTCATTACTTGAGCAGTGGTTTGATAATACTTTAAGTATCTTACAGTGGATGCAGTGTTTTCACATTGGTTCATCTATTTGGAACCTCATAATAACCCTACGAAAGCCGAATCGCTTTTTAGCTTTTGATCTAAGGCCACCAGTTATCCCTACCCTCTTTCTTGTTTCTTAAACCTCCTCAAAAGACTGTGTGCCACCCTTCAATTTATCTCTCTCTTGCACCTATAATTTCTCCCTCACTATGGGATCATACCTAATAGTGTGCTTTAATGTCTGTCCTATTAAAAAAAAAAAAAACCACACCCTTGGAATCCAGCCCTGCCCACCAGCTGTCGCCCTGTATCTGCTCCTTGACGGAATTCTAAGCAGTTGTTACTGTACTTGCTGTCAGGACTTGGGGCTTCCTCCATCCTTCCCCGGCCTTCTTTGTTGCTATTCAGCTGAAAACAGGACTTCTCAAGGTTCCCAGCGGCTTTATCGGCCAAATCTAGTTCTTTATTCTGAATGTACTTGACCATCCGGCAGTGTTTGATGCAGTTGAGTACATTCCCTTTCTTGAAATATGTGGGAGATCGTCACCCCTCCCTCGTGTGACTGGTTTCTGAATCACGTTAATTACAAATATCGGAAGATACTATTACCTGGAGAGACACAGAGACCAACCGAAACCACTGAAGGCAAATTCAGGGAGTCTGTTACCGGCCGGGGCCGCACACAGTTAACCGAGAACTCTTAAGCGTGCGCCTTGAGCCCAAGAACTTGGGGCTTTTTTATGATGCGGAAGCAGGCAAGCAGGAAGTACAGATGCACAGTAGAGCCGTTACTGCAAAAAGGCTACAAAGTGATAAAGAGAGCAGCCCTTATCCTGGTGTGTAGGAAAACATTTGTTATTTTGAAGGCAAGGTTTAGGGTTATAGGGGTATTTCAAGGGAATAGCCATTATCTCAAGGACAAAATATGCCAACTGTGTCAAACAACCACTAGCAGGGGACATTAGCCCTTGACCTCTTATTTTCTTCCCCTGCCCTCGAGTATAGTCACGTAGCCCTCCGAGCGCAGGCCCAGAAGGTAAACTCTGGGTCAAGATGAAGGACTGAGGCTGATCTTAGGTGCACCCATATTGTGTCAGTATTCTGTGCTGTTCATGATGTCATGGCAACATACACCACACCCAGTGTCCGTTAGCATTTTCACCACCACTTTCTTAAATCTAGACAACCAACAGAACAATCCATCAAGTCCTGATTTATAACTTTGTCGGTTTCTGTGGTGAAAATACCCTCCCTGGCCAATGTCAAGACACCGAAATGACCTCAGATCCCGGGAGGAAGTGTGTGGTAGTGCAGCAGAATCTATTATTTCCACACGCGTTTACCAGGAGGCATCACACGGAGACTAGTAGTTCTCAACCACAGGCGATGCTGCACCCAGGGGACACTGGGCAGCTTCTGGAGACGTCTTCGGTTATCACAGCTGTGCTCTCGGCATCTGGTGGGTAAAGTCCAGGGATTCTGCTCAGCATCCTACCGCTTACAGGACTGCCCGCAACAAAGAATCCAGCCAAAACTGTGAATAATGCCACTGCAGCGAACAGAGGTCCCCCCAGGAAACAGGCAGCAAGATGAGTGTAGGAAAGGAGAACACTTTTTCTCCACTATCTTAGGTTTTATAATCGAGACGTGCACATTAAACTGACAAAAGATGCATTAACCAGAGAAAAGACAAATATTTTATTTGATGTATGTTTCAGTTTTACATGCACATGGGGTCTCACAGAAAAAAAATTAAAAACCCAAAGAGGAGGTTAGAGCCGGGGGTTTATATACCATTTTAACAAAGAGTGATAAAAGGAGTTTGGATTTATGGAGGGAGTCAGTTGTGGGACGGTAAATATGTTGGAGAAGCTATTAAAAGACGAGGGTTATTTTAGTTAGATTTGTTTGTAATGTCGCTGGTGATAATGGCTATTTTTCTTCTGTTGGTATGAAAAAGCAGAGAGGTAGCACCTTTGCAAAGGGAAATTTGTGTCCTGCTTTTAAACAGGTGGGAAGGATAGAGAGCTTTTACTGCCTCTTCTTTCTAGTTTGCCTTCAGCTCAAAATAATTCTTACACAGGGGCACCTGGGTGGCTCAGTCAGTTAAACGTCGGCACCTGGGTGGCTCAGTCAGTTAAACGTCCAACTTCAGATCAGGTCATGATCTCACGGTTCATGGGTTTGTGCCCCGCGTCAGGCTCTGTGCTGACAGCTCAGAGCCTGGAACCTACTTCAGATTCGGTGTCTCCCTCTCTCTGTCCCTCCCCCACTCACATTCTGTCTCTTCTCTCTCTCTCAAAAATAATAAATAAACATTAAAAAATTAAATAATCCTTACGCCAGAGGCATGTTTTCAGGTGGTATATTATGATCCCCTGTAACAGTAAAATCATTAATAGGGGATAAATTTTGAGTATTTGTTTATTTTATTCTAGGTTTAAATAATCTTTAGTAGTCACTGTGTTTAAAAACCAGCTTACAAAATTCTTGAAAATTTAAATTTTCAAGAATTGAACTCAGCCAATACAAGCTGTGGCACGCCGTCCAAACCAGTAGTTTATGGTCCATTTCCCACCTAATTGTAGTGTGGCTCCTGGTACCTCTCTCCCCTTCCCCCCCCACCCCCCACCTCTTCTCAAAGCTCCAGCAATCCTGCTTGCTTGCTTTCAGCCCCTTGAACACACCAAGCTCCTTGTCTCAGAGCGTTTTTATCTTCTATTCCCAGAACGATCTCCAGCAAGTGTCCTGTCTCTTTGCATCATGAAAATTAATGTCTTCTTAATAGAGGGCCCTTCCCTCACCACCTGTGCCAACATAGCCCCGGTCATTCTTTATCCCACTGCTCTTTTTTTATTGCACGTGCATTTCCTTGAGTTTTTACCTCCATATTTTATTTTATTTTTTCCCTTTTTTAATAATTTATTGTCAAGTGGGTTTCCATATAACACCCAGTGATCATCCCCACAAGTGTCCTCCTCCATGCCCATCTCCCCCCTTTCCCTCCCCCGCCACACTCATCAGCCCTCAGTTTATTCTCCACATTCAAGAGTCTCTCATGGTTTGCCTCCCTCCCTCTCCCCCTCTATTTCCCCCTTCTTCTCCCCCACGGTCCTCCGTTAAGTTCCTCCTAATCCTCCTATACGTGCAAACATACAGTCCTTCTCTGCCTGACTTATTTCGCTCAGCTCTCCCTCAAGGTCCATCCATGTTGCTACACATGGCCAGATTTCATTCTTTCTCATTGCCATGGAGTATTCCATGGTATAGATAAACCACATCTTCTTGATCCATTCGTCCATGTTTTGGCTCTTTCCATGTTTTGGCTGTTGTGGAGAGTGCTGCTATGAGCGTTGGGGTCCATGTGCCCCTGTGCATCAGCACTCCTGTGTCCCTTGGGTAAATTCCTAGCAGTGCTACTGCTGGGTCCTAGGGGAGTTCTATTGTTAATTTTTTTATACCTCCATATTTTAAATAACATGTTATTCTACTTGTTCTTGATTTCTTTCTTTCTTTTTTCTTTTTCTTTTTTTTTTTTTAAGTAATCTCTCTTCCCAGCATGGAGTTCAAACTCCCTAGAATCATGCTCTACTCACTGAGCCAGCCGGCACCTCTGTTCTTGCTGTCTTATTTATTTAATTATATGTTTGTTTATTTTTGAGAAAAGGTGGGAGGGGCAGTGAGAGACGGGGACAGAGGATCCAATCAACGGCAGAGAGCCTGAGGCAGGGCTCCAACTCACAGTGAGATTGTGACTTGAGCCAGAGTCACCTTTCACCGACTGAGCCACCCAGGCATCTTTCTGGTGTCTTTTAGATTTAGTTGTTATCTGGTAACTTCCTGTTACAAACCTCTTGCACCAAAGTGCCACAGCGCACATGCAAATTTACACATACTCATTCTCTCTCCTCATCTTCCTAATTAATAAACACAGCAGAAATCCTCCCATAATACTAGGGATTTAGAAATTTTAATTGCATAAAGTATAAGGTTGAGTTATTCCAAAGTAACTAAATATCTGTGATCAGCCTGCTTTGGAGACAGGAGCCAGTCACCAATCACGTTATATCCAAATTCATATTATGGGTGGTATTATCATAGGCTATATAATTATGGGGTGCTACTGTGGTGATGCCGGTAGAGTTAATACGAATATAGAATTTTGATGCATAGAATTTTATTTTTTCACAGTCTCATTTGTCTCTTTTACTTTTGTTGCTTATACCTTTACTGTCATATCCAAGAAGTCATCACCAAATTCAATATTGTAGAGCTTTTGTCCTGTTTTTTTCTAAGCATTTTATGGTTTAGGTCTTATATTTAAGACTTTGATCCATTTTGAGTTATTTTTTTTTTTTATACAGTGCTAGAAAAGAGTGTAACTCCAATCTTTTGCATGTGAGTATCCAATTTTTTTTTAACACTATTTGTTGAGATTGTTCTTCCCCCATTGAATGGTTTTGGCACCTGTCAAACATTTGGCATGTATATATAAGGGTTTATCTCTGGGATGTCTGTTCAGTTTGTGTGCTTGGCTTTAAGTCAGCGCCACATTGTTTTGAGTACTGCACTTGGATAGTAGGTTTTTAAATTAGCAAGTGTGAGTCCTCCAGCTTCTTTCTTTTTCAAGCTTGTTTTGGCTCTTCTGGAACCCTTGAGATTCCATCTAAAATTTTGAAGTGCGCTTGTGTATTTCTGCAAAAAAAAAAAAAAAAAAAAATGTCGGAGGCCGGCTCCGGCAGGCCCAGGGGTCCCTGAAGGATGGACGGTGTTGGCGAGAGAGAGACAGAATGAGAGAGCCCCGAGATCCTTTCTGATGACCAGGCAGGCATCTCTGTCCTGTCGGTTTTGGTGTCTTTATTTATAGGTCTAAAGTTAACATGGCATCAGAAAATGGAATTTTTACAATGGATAGCTTTTTGTGATAAGGTGTTTTTGGAAAATGTACAGAAACAAGTTTTACAGAAGTCTTCTTGCAGAACTGCCCCAATTATAGTAAGGTTGAGTAACTAAGAAAATAACAAGGTGTTCACATTTTAATAACACTAAGATTAAGTCATAGGTTTGTAGATACTCTTATCCATCCTCATCACAGCTGCCAGGGTAAGGGAAGGTGTTTGTGGAAAGTAGGCCTTAGGGAAGGGGCTGCTAAACACCATCAGTTAGCAAAGGTGTATGTACTATGTATCTTGTGTTCTTCTCTCTAGGTTAGGCTCTTTGTCTCCAGGCAAGACTTGATTTTCCAGTTATATTCTTTTTTTTTTCTTTTTTTTTTTTAATGTTTTATTTATTTCTACGAGAGAGAGAGAGACAGCATGAGCAGGGAAGGGTCAGAGAGAGAGGGAGTCACAGACTCTGAAACAGGCTCCAGGCTCCGAGCTGGCAGTCAGCACAGAGCCCGACGTGGGGCTTGAACCCACGAACCGCGAGATCATGACCTAAGCAAAAGTCGGACGCTTAAACGACTAAGCCACCCAGGCGCCCCTCCAGTTATATTCTTTACAACACCAGAGAGCCAACCATACCTTTAAAGAGTTTAGCTTATTTCCAATACATAGAATAGCGTCTACGAGTGCATTTACCTTTGTGTCTACTTTTATGATTTCTTGAGTAGCTAGGGCATGAAAGACATTTTTGATTAGTTGATTTACATGTTGAGCTGTATGAACATCTTGGACTAACACAACGGTAGAAACAGAATTGTACGTCTTTTATGAGTAAGGGTCATTAGCCTGTTCATAGCTCAAGGGAAAGTATGGAGGGAAACAGGACCTTCTGGAGACACGATGTCTGTTCCCATAATCAAAAGAAGAAGTTCCCACAATAAGTTCCTTCACAAGGTGCAGTCATCATACCAGGGCCGGAATAAGGGGACAAGTCACTCCCGATATTGATCAACAAGGTACCCTAGGGGTCAGTGCTCAAGCAGAAATAATTGAGTGGGGGTGGATATCGGTCGTCATCTGATTGGCAAGAGACCATGCAAACTTGCTTTAACCTCACCAGGAATTTTCTCAACTAGTGGGCTCAGAATGGCTCCCAACAAAAAAATTGCAATTTTTTTAGGGATTGCATTCAATCTATAGATCGCTTTACATAGAATTGACATCTTAAAAATATTAAGTCTTCCAATCCATGAACATGTGATGGTATTTCCATTAATTTATGTCTCTTTAATTTCATTCAACAATGTTTTGTAGTTTTCATTGTACAAGTCTTTCACCTCCTTGATGAAATTAATTCCTAAGTATTTTATTCTATTTGATGCCTATATATATATGTTTTTGCAGTTCATCAAATTGTTCACCACTATTATAGAGAAATGCAGCTGATTTATGTGGTGACTTCATATCCTCCTACTTTGCTGAATTCATTTTTTAGTTCTGAAGGATTTTTTTTGTGTTTGTGGAACAATTAGATTTTATACTTTTAAGATCCTGTTATCCAGAATGGATAGTTTTACTTCTTCCTTTCCCATTTGAGTGTCTTTTATTTCTTTTTCTTGACTAATTGTTCAGGCTGTAACTCCAGTACTGTGTTGAAAAGAGGTGGTGAGCGTAGACAACCTTGTCCTGTTCCAGATGTTCCAGAAAAAGTTTTCAGCCGTTTCACTACTGAGTATCAGAATCACTGTAGGATTTTCATAAATGATTTTTATTATGTTGAGGCAGTTTCCTTCTATTCCCAGTTTACTGAGGGTTTTCATGAAAGGGTATTGAATTTGTCAAGTGCTTTTTTTTTTTTTTGCATCAATTGAGATGATTGTGATAAAGTAGTATGTTATATTGATTGATATTTGTATATTGAATTGCCCTTGCATTCCAGGAGTAAATACTCTTTGTTTATGGTGTGTAATCTGTTTAATATGCTGTTAATTTTTGTTTGGTAGTATTTTGTTGAAGATTTTTGCATCAGTGTTCTTAAGAATATTGGTGTGTGGTTTTCTTGTAGTGTCTTTGTCTAGCTTTGATATCAGGGTAATGATGGCCTCATAGAATGAGTTAGAAAATGTTGCCTTCTCGGGGCGCCCGGGTGGCTTAGTCGGTTAAGCGTCCGACTTTCACTCAGGTCATGATCTCGCGGTTCGTGGGTTCGAGCCCCGCGTCGGGCTCTGTGCTGACTGCCAGCTCAGAGCCTGGAGCCTGTTTCAGTCTGTGACTCCTCTCTCTCTGACCCTCCCCTGCTCACGCTGTCTCTCTCTCTCTCTCTATAAATAAATAAAAACATTAAAAAAAAAAAAAAAAAGAAAATGTTGCCTTCTCTTCAGGTTTTTGAAAAAGTTTGATAAGGATTGGTAATAGTTCCTTAAATGTTTGGTATAATTCACAGTGAAGCCATCAGGTCCAGGGCTTTTATTTGTTGGAAGATTTTTGATTACTGATTCAATCTCCTTATTATAGTTATAGGTTTAATCAGATGTTCTGTTTCTTTGGGATTTAGTCTTGGTAGGTTTTGTATTTTTAGTAATTTGTCAGTTTCATCAAGGTTATCAAACAGGACTATGAACAAACCATGATTAGTTGTTTATAATACTGTTATGTTCCTTTTATTTCTGCAAAATCAGTAGTAATGTCTTCACTCTCATTTACTAGAGTAAATGAATCACTCTAAGTAATTTTCTTTGTCCATCTAGCTAAAGGTTTGCTAATTTTGTTGATCTTTTCAAAGAATCAGTTTTGGTTTCATTGATTTACTCTATTGTTTTTCTGTTTCTTTTTATCTCTTGTTCTAATTTTTCTTCAGCTAGCTTTGGATTTAGTTTATCCTTTTACAAATTCTGTAAGTTTTAGTTAGAGCGTTGATTTGAGATCTTTATTGTTTTTTAATGTGTGTAAAGCTGTAAGCTTCCCTCTTAACACTACTTTTACTGCTTGCTGTAAGTTTTGGTATGTTGTGTTTTAGTTTTCATTTTCCTAATTTCTCATGTAATTTCTTCTTTGATCCATTGGTTGTTTAGGAGTATGTTGTTTAATTTCCACAAATGTGAAAAATTTCCAGTTTTACCAGTTATTGATTTGTAACTTCAAAAGATTTTCTTGTGACATATATTGAGACATAATATATTGAGGCCTAATATATGGGCTGTCCTAGAAAATGTCCGTTGTGCACTTGAGAAGAATGTGAATGCTGCTGTTATTCAGTAGAATGTTCTGTTTTTGTTAGATAAGTTGATTTATTGTGTTTTTCAAGTCCTCTGTTTTCTTATTTATTTCCTCTTTAGTTCTGTCATCATTGAACGTGGGGTATTGAAGTCTCCAACAATTACAGAAAAGCTATATATACAAACGTATATATAACATTATAGATAGATATATATAGATATCGATATTATAGAAAAGCTATATATATATATATATATATATATATATATATACATATATCTATGGCATATAAATGTCTAGTCTTCCCTTTAATTCTGTCATTTTTGCTTCATATATTTTGCTGGTCTTTTACTAGATACACAAATGTTTATAATTATTATGTTTTCTTGTTGCATTGAACTTTTTGTTAATGTATACTATCCTTTGCCTATTATAAATTTTTTTGATTTACAGTCTATTTTGTCTGATATTAAGATAGCTACCCATCCTCTGTTTTTGACAACTATGGTCATGGAATATCTTTTTCAGTCTTTTCACTTTCAATCTATTTGTGTCTTTGAATCTGAAATGAGTTTATTTTAGATAGCATATAGTTGGATTTTGTGTGTTTATCCATTCTGCAGATCTGTTTTTTGAGTAGAGAGTTTAAACCATTTACATTTAAAGTAATTACTGATGGGGCTTCTGGGTGACTGAGTCAGTTAAGTGTCCGACTTTGGCTCGCGTCATGATCTCATGGTTCGTGGGTTCAAGCCCCATGTTGGGCTCTGTGCTGACAGCTAGCTCAGAGCCTGGAGGCTGTCTTTGGATTCTGTGACTCCCTCTCTCTCTGACCCTCCCCTGTTCACACTGTCTCTATTTCTCTTTCAAAAATAAATAAAACATTAAAAAAAATAAAGTAATAGGGGGCGCCTGGGTGGCTTAGTCGGTTAAGCGTCCGACTTTCACTTAGGTCATGTACTCGCCGTTCATGGGTTCGAGCCCCGCGTCGGGCTCTGTGCTGACTGCCAGCTCAGAGCCTGGAGCCTGTTTCAGTCTGTGACTCCCTCTCTCTCTGACCCTCCCTGCTCACGCTCTCTCTCTCTCTCTCTCTCTCCTAGAAATAAATAAAACATTAAAAAAATAATAATTACTGATAAGGAGGACCTCACTTTTGTCATTTTGCTATTTGTTTTCTATATGATTTATGACTTTTCTGTTTATCATTTCCTGCATTATTGTCTTTTTTTGTGTTCAGATGATTTGTTTATAGTGAAACATTTATTCCTTTTTTTTTTTTTTTAATGTTTTTTATTTATTTCTGAGAGAGAGAGAGAGACAGCGTGAGCTGGGGAGGGCCAGAGAAAGAGAGATACAGAATCTGAAACAGGCTCCAGGCTCTGAGCTAGCCATCAGTACAGAGCCTGATGCGGGGCTTGAACCCATGAACCGTGAGATTGTGACCTGAGCCAAAGTCAGCCGCCCAACCGACTGAGCTACCCAGGCACCCCCTATAGTGAAACATTTAAATTCATTTCTCATTTACTTTTGTGTATAATCTATAGTTGTTTACTTTGTGGTTACCATGGAGATTACAGATAACATCCTAAAGTTACAGCACTCCATTGTGAATTTATGCCCATTAAACTTCATTAACATACAAAAAACTCCTCTTTTACACTTCTATCCCAACTCCTTTCATTTGTTGATATCACAAAATTATACCTTTATACATTGTATGCTCCAAAACATGACGTAACAATTATTTTAAATATATTTATCTCTTAAATTACTAGAAAACACTATGTGAAATTACAAACCAAAATTAAAGTTACAATAATACTCTTTTTAGACTAATAATTTTTAAAAATATACTGTTTTCTTAAATCATATAGAAAACAAATTTAGTGGCTGATGGCAATGAGGGAGGGGAAGCAGGGTGATGGGCATGGAGGAGGGCACTTGTTGGGATGAGCACTGGGTATTATATGGCAGCCAACCTGATGATAAACTATAAAATAAAAAGAAAACAAATTTAGTTACAAACCATTGTTACAATAATAGTGGCTTTTATAACTACCCATATCTTTACCTGTATTGAAATACTATTTCTTCATACAATTTTGAGTTACTGTCAAGTGCCCTTTCATTTTTCCCTGCAGGACTTCCTTGAGCGTGTCTTGCAGGGCACATCTAGTGGCAATGAACTTTTACAGCTTTTGTTTATCTTGAAATGTCTTAATTTTTTCTTTACTCTTGAAAGACAGTTTTGCTAGACACAAGATTCTTGGCTGGTAATTTTTTTTTTTCATTGAGAAGTTTGAATATATTGGCCCACTGCCTTCTGACTTCCAAGTTTCTGATGAGAAATCTGTTAATGTATTAAAATTTTTGTGTATTTGATGAATCACTTCTCTCTTGCTGTTTATCTTTGGTTTTTAAAAGTTTAATTATAATGTGTCTTGGTGAAGATATATCTTTTAGTCCATCTTAATTGTAGTTTGTTGAGCTGGGATGTTTATGTTTTTCATCAAATTTGGTGTTTTTCAGCCATTATTTCTTGAGATATTCTCTCTTCCCCTTTCTCTTTTTCCTCTGGGACTCCCACAACATGCCTGCTAGTCTGCTTACTGGTGTACCAGAGGTCTCTTAGGCTCTACTCACTTTTCTTCAATCTTTTTTCTTTCTGTTTCTCAGACTTGACAATTTCTATTGTTTATCGTCAAGTTATCTTCAAGAATCAAGGCTGATTACTTTCTTCTGCCTGCTCAGTTCTGCCTTTGAATCCCACTAATGAATTGTTCCTTTCAGTTATTCTACTTTTCAGCTTCAAAGTTTGTTTGGTGTGTTTTTAGTTTTTGTCTCTTTATTGATATTTCCATTTTGTGCATCATTTCTTGAATTTCCCTACATCTTCCTTTAGGTTTTTTGAGCATCTTTAAGACATTTGTGTCCAGGTCTTTGTCTAGTAGATCTGCCATAAGGTCTTTTTCAGGGTCAGTTTCTGTTGATTTGTTTATTTCTTTTGAATGAGACATAATTTTGTGTTTATTTGTATGCCTTATAATTTTTTATTGCAAACTGGACATTTGAATTTAAAAATGCAAGAACTTTGGAAATCAGATTCTTTACCTTCCCCAGAGTTTAGTGTGTGTGTGTGTGTGTGTGTGTGTTTGTGTTATAGACTATAAGGATCGGTCAAGGATCAATCTGAATTGTGAACGTAAGGTCTTCCCGGTTCTTCTGTGAGTCTGTACCTTTTCCTGGGAATGACCAGCCACTCCTCATTTTCTCCATATGTGTTGTTGTTTTTGAATGTCCCAGTTTTTAATATCTGGCTCCCAAAAGGAGAAGGGAGACCAATGTAGAAGAAAGGAAAAGCCCTTAAATTCCCTGGAAGTTGCCAGATGGGAAGGGCTTACAACGGCGGTGGGGGGTGGAGGTGCGATACCAAAGGCTGCCTGTTTGCGCCTCTGTGATCGGAACCAGCAACGCGGATCTCCCGGATTGGAGGACAGAGTCCTTTGTCTCCAGCCTGCCGCCCACACGCTGCGTGCAGGCTGATCCTGGAGCATGGACACAGCTGCCTGCTGCTGGGGCCGCCCGGAAGGAATGGGGAGCTGCTACTGGGCCAAGAGCAGGTGGCCGGGGTAACCGCGGCTCACCCCCCAAGCCTTCCCCTGCAAGTTGGAAGCCTTCAGCAGACACCAGAGTTTGAACATAGTTACATTAGATGGTGCCAGTGCAGTTGTCTAGAGGCGGAGACTCTTCCCCGGTGTTTCCTACTCCACTGTCTTCCCAGAATCCGCTCTGTCTGCTGCGGCTTTCTAAAGGACTCACAGACCGTAATGGCTTTCTGACTTCCCTATTACTTATTTCTTCACAGTATTAATAAAAATTATGGGTAGAACTGGTGATTTTGTTTTGTCTTAATAGTCAGGCTTCATCTCTTTTTCTGACAATTTAATGCATGAGTGACCAATGAGTCAGCATATTTAAAAGAAGGAAAAATTCTATAATCATCTCTAATTCTAGGTTAGGGGCCTAGGTAAATTTGTGGATCAACCTCTGTCACTGTATATGTTGAATAAGAACAGTTTATTTAAAGTCATTGAATGGAGGCTGTGAAAGGTCATGGATTTTCAACACCAGCTGCCTTGGGTTTAATACTGGCTTTGTTAATCACTCTTTGGCCATAGGCCTTGAAGTGCAGTCTCTATGTCGGGCACAAGCATACTGGCAAAATCTGCTATGCAAGGTTGTTTAAATTAGAACTGGATGGGTCTGTGGGTCTGTTGGTTTAAGCATCCGACTTCAGTTTAGGTCATGTTCTTGCGGTTTGTGAGTTTGAGCCCCACGTGAGGCTCTGCACTGACAGTATGGAGCCTGCTTGAAAACTCTCTGCCCTTCCCCTGCTCTCTCTCTCTTTCTCAAAAATAAATATTTTTAAAAAGTAATTAAATAAAATAGAAAAAAGAAACACATTGGAATATAAGACAATCAATAGGTACCAACTTTTGTTTTTTATTATAATTATTTTGATACCAAGTCTCATCTTTATTATTTCCTTTATTCAACTTTCTATTTAAGGTTTCTTGAGTTCTAGTGAGTTTCACAGTGGAATTTATAAAGAAATTTTAGATATAACCTCTTTGCTAATTTTAGGATTTCCAAATGCCTTGGATGCAGGAATCAGAATTTACAAAGAGGGATAAAGCTGCCACAGTCATTCAGAAGGCCTGGAAACGCTATCTTGTGAGTTTATTTCATTGTTTTGTAATCTTACTGTGATATAATTTATATGTCGTAAGGTTCACCTGTTGAAAATATAAAATTCAATCATTTTTAGTATATTTGCAGATTGGTGTGCTACCCTTTGCTTTAAAAGCACCTATTTTTTAGAAGTTCACAAAGTTAACATTAATAAATCATCTCATTATCCTCAGGAATCCTTACTGAGCTCCTGATCAGGGCCAGGCATTTTGAACATAACTATGATCACTGAAAGTATCACTAGTAGGACCCTTTGATTTTTACCTTTAAAACTATTTCTTGACTCAGGAATCAGGTGTCTGAGCAAGTGTTAGGGATATATTCATTCACTCATTAAATATTTACGGAGTACTTGACTCTTTAAGATTTAAAGTTTAATAATAAACTATATCTGAATTAATGTACTTATTTATCATGCTTTCATCTGGGTAGAGCTGCTCTCATTGGTGAAAGGAATATTCCAAATTGACTTAACCTGGTTGGGTGAGAACCAGTAACTAAAGTGACTTCACTCTTTCTTCTTTGTTTGTAGCAATGCCGTCTGTGCCTGATAATTTTGTGTGAAGTGCTATGGCTCTGTTTCTAACACACACAATTTGTTAATCAAGTCTTACAACATAGCTTCCATCGTGTGTTCTTTTTGCCTCTTTCAAGCCATAAAGTCCATAACTGTTGATCTCTACTAAAATAATAGTTTTCTTTTAAAAATTTGTTTTTTTTTTTTCAACTAACATGGCTCGATTTTATTACAGGGAAGCTAGGGAGGAGCAGGACAGGTGAGGGTCTCTGTGGAAACTGCCGTTGCTGAGTAGGACTGCCAGGCCCCTGGTCTGTCTGCAAGGCAGGAGAGGATCAGAGGCCTGCCTTCTTTGGTCCATGTTGGGCCCAGGGGTCCAGGCCCTCGCTGCTTGGGGCCGAGGTAGGAAATGGCTTTTCCTGTTTTTCCCAAGGTCCCTAGCAGAAGGTCCATGCTGTGCTCAGAACTGATGCAAACCCTTGTTGGGTAGGTCAGTGTCAAACTCAACTCCTCCTTGCTTGTTGAGCACCCGACTGACCGCATTGGAGCAGCCTTCACAGGTCATGTCCATAGAGAACTCGTGTTTCAGCATGATGGTGAAACGTCCATGGTGGTAGTGACCAACAAATGGTGGTAGTGACGCCTCTGCTGGCTCTCTCTTTAAAAAAATTTTTAATGCTTCTTTATTTGTGAGAGGAGAGAGAGAGAGAGAAGGTGTGAGTGGGGAAAGGGCAAAGTGAGAGGGAGACATGGAATCTGAAGGAGGCTCCAGGCCCCTAGCTCTCAGCACAGAGCCCAACGCAGGGCTCGAACTCACAAACCATGAAGTCATGACCTGAACCAAAGTCAGACACTTAACCGACTGAGCCACTCAAGTGCCCCCAAAATTTTCTTTAAAAATCTATTCCTTTGGTGGTTTCTATCAGCATACCATTTGTAACTTCCTTTATCTCGTCCAAATCCTAGCAGCCACTTTCCTTATATTCCAAGCACTATGCAAGCATTTTACAGTACACCCTTGCCCTTGAGGCCTTTCAGCAGAGAAGCCCTGTATATGAACAGACAGGTGTGTGTGCACATGTGTGTGTACTGTAACTCCATATTTAAGTGAGCACACGTTTTCACTCTTTGTCCCTACAGAACCCCTGTGAAATGACAGTGTACAGAAAGCTAACCCAAACCGGAGAGAAGGGAGTTCATGAGCAGGTGAATCTGATCTCATTTTTGGACAACCAAAACTAGATGGTAGCCTCCTGTGGGACAGATCCATGTAGAAGCCTTGCCTGGACACGCTTCACTGGGGCTGCAGTGAGAGAGCCGGTTTGTCACCGGAGCCCTAGAAAGGATATCACTTAGAGTTAGCGGTTGGAAAGAGCTGGAAGGAGAATGACTGTAGACACAGGGCCATTTGTGCCATTTGCTCCACTGTCACTTCAGGTCCCAGAGCTGCAGGTACACGGATATTTGCCAGGAGTCAAAAAATGTACTGGCAGGTGGATATTTACTATTAGGAGAAAGAACGCTGAAGCTGATCTCTTTTTAAAAAATTAAATAAACTGTTTGGAAAAGCTAATTTTGTTGTGGACTTGGCACTCTCCAGTAAAAGCCTCTTGATTTTAATAGTAGGGAGACACGCTGCTTGGTTGCTGGCCACCTATCCGTACCCCTCCAAGAAAGTCTGTTGGTTAACTAATTCCACCCATGTTACAAAGCTCCCAGGCGATCTTCCCGTTTGTGTTGAGGAAATGGGAAAATAGGATACTTATAGAAAAGCCGAGGATACTCAGACTAGTCCCCATGAGCAGCTGACACAGACCTTCATTCTTAAGTATTAGTAGTATAACCAAGGATTGACCAATATTTAAGGAAAATCAATGATGTTTATAAAAAGAGAGAAGGAGGGGGGAAAATGAAGGAAATAAAAATGGTGATTGGGGTGCCTCGGTGGCTAGGTCAGGTAAACATTGACTTTGACTCAGGTCATGATCTCATGGTTTCTGAGTTCAAGCCCTATGTCAGGCTCTGGACTGCTGCTCAGAGCCTGCTTGGGATTCTCTCTCCCTCTCTCTCTCTCTCTGCTCCTCCCTTGTTCTCTCTTTCACCTTCTCAAAATAAATGAAATCATTAAAAATTTTTAAAATTTGTTTTAATATTTATTCATTTTTGAGAGACAGAGAGCATTAGTAGGAGAGAGGCAGAGAGAGAGGGAGACACAGAATCTGAAGCAGGCTCCAGGCTCTGAACTGTCAGCACAGAGCCCAATGCAGGGCTTGAACCTATGAACTGTGAGATCATGACCTGAGCTGAGGTCAGACACTTAACCAACTGAGCCACCAGGTGCCCCTAAAATACTTTTCATAAAAAGATGATCAATTTTAATAAGGCTAGCATGTTGAATGGATATAAGTGGGTTATATTTGGAGATAAAATGGTGCCCCATTCAATTGAAGACGTGGACAGAACAGTTGGATTTAAAAACTGATTAGAAACTGAAAAAAAGCAACCATGAGAGCCATGGTTCAAATATAAGGATAATGTAGCCCTAAGACTGAAAGATAAAACATTTGATCTTAAATCTAGATATATTCTGCTTCAAGTGCCTCAAAGGATGACTTCTAAATAGGATGCTTAATTTTAACACATTACTTGGTCCTATAAATGAAAAATTTGCATAGTCAAACTACTGAAAATGAAGGTATTTTCTTTCATGTGAATATTTTAAGTCATAATATATGGACTTCTTTCAGTAAAATAATCTAGAAGAACTTACAAATAAAAACACATCTTTTACCCCCTCCTACTCTTCTCTACCCTCATACTCTAAAGAGAACCACTTTGAACAGTTTTTTTAGATCTCCTAGTAGTTATTTCTGTTATTAGATAACATGCTTATATAATTATTTTTTATTTACCAACTTTAGAAGTGACCTGTTGATTTTCCGCGAAGATAACTGAGAGCTTATTTTACTTACCCCTTACACAGCCCTGTTTATCTCCCCTGCCAGTACCATGTGTGATTATTTTTTAGTTCCTCTCTTTGTTACCTTAATTTTTTTAAGTTTATTTATTTATTTTGAGGGAGAGAGCAGGTAAGGAGCAGAGAGAGAGGGAGGGGCAGAGAGAGAGAATCCCAAGCAGGCTCCAAGCTGGGAGCACACAGTGGGATGTGGGGCTCTAACTCACAAACTGTGAGAGTATGACCTGAGTCAAAATCAAGAGTCAGGTGCTTAGCCGACTGAGCCACCCAGGTGCCCCTGTTACATTATTTCTTTAAAGAATATGGGGCGCCTGGGTGGCTTAGTCGGTTAAGCGTCCGACTTTCGCTTAGGTCATGATCTCGCGGTTCGTGGGTTCGGGCCCTACGTCGGGCTCTGTGCTGACTGCCAGCTCAGAGCCTGGAGCCTGTTTCAGTCTGTGACTCCCTCTCTCTCTGACCCTCCCCTGTTCACGCTGTCTCTCTCTCTCTCTAGAAATAAATAAAAACATTAAAAAAAAAAAAAAAGAATATTTAGGGGTTCCTGGGTGGTTCAGTCAGTGAAGCAGTCGACGTTGGCTCTGGTCATGATCTCGCGGTTCACCAGTTCAAGCTCTGTTGTGGGGCTCTGTGCTGACAGCTCAGAGCCTGGAGCCTGCTTTGGATTCTGTGTTAATGTCTCGCTCTCAAAAATAAATAAAGTAACTTTAAAACATTTTTTAAAAAAAAATACTTAAACCTGGGGCACCTGGCTGGCCCAGTTGGTTAAGGGACCAACTTTGGCTCGGGTCATGATCTCAGGGTTCGTGAGTTCAAGCCCCGCATCAGGTTCTGCGCTGACCACTCAGAGCCTACAGCCTGCTTCAGATCCTGTGTCCCCCTCTTTCTTAAAAATAAACATTTAAAGAAAGAATATTTAAACCTTCGTTTCCTGTTCCATCATGTTAACGTAGGATTATGTGATTCCTTATTATGCATGATGAGGATATAAATATCCCAGCCTCCTACCTTTTATTTCTTTACCTATCCCCCCAGTCTCCAGACCCCCAAATCCTGCTACATCTGCTAGTACACTGTCCATTTTCACGTGGAGGAGTTCCTCATGTATCCTAGGCTCAAGTCCTTTACTGAATACGTGCCTGGCAGATATTTTCTCCAACATTGCATTCTTAAAGATGTTGTTTTGATAATGAGAAGTCTTTCATTTTAATTAAGCCCAATTTAATCACTTGTTCTTTATGGTTATTGCTTTCTGTGTCCTGTTTAAGAAATGTTTACCTAGGGGCTCCTGGGTGGCTCAGTCAGTTGAATGTCGGACTTCGGCTTGGGTCATAGTCTCAGGGTTCATGGGTTTGAGCCCAACATCGGGCTCTCTGCTGTCAGCGCAGAGCCCGCTTCTGATCCTCTATCTGATTCTCTGTTCTCCTCTCTCTTTGCCCCTCCTCCACTTGCTTTCTCTCTCTCCCTGCTCTCTATCTCCCCCTCTCTCTCAAAAATAAAGAAACATTAAAAAATAAAAAAGAAATGTTTACCTAAGGAGGTGACAATATCAAAACTTTCCCAGTGGGAAAAGATCCCAAGGCAGACATCCAGCTCAGGCAGCACATTATGTGTCAGTTATATTGAAATAAATCTGAAGGGAAATGTTTACCTAACCCAAAACCAAGAGATACTTTCCTTATGCTTTCTCTAGATGCTTAGTTGCTTTTATTGTAGATTGAGATCTAGCATCATCTCAAATTAATGTTTGTGTGTGATGCGAGGTGTAGGCAAAGTTCTTTTTTTTTTTTTTTTTTTGGCAAAGTTCATTTTTGTCTTTATAACCAAATGATTAAGTACTGATTATTGAAAATACCATCCTTTCCATAGTATATGGCAGTGGTGCCTTTGTCTGAATCATGTCACCATATATGTGAAGTGTTTCTGTGATCTCTGTTCAGTTGCATCAGTTTGTTTGTCTTTATTTGGACCAATACCCCACTGTCTTATAACTAGCTTTATTATAAGTGTGGGTATCAGAATCCTCTGACTATGATGCTCTTCCTGATTATCACAGCTATTTTAGGGCTTTTGCATCTCCATATATAATAATAGAATCAATTTATTAAGTTTTGCAAAAATATTTGTGGGGGTTATAGTTGGGGGGATCAGTAGATCAATTTGGGGGAGAACTGACATCGCGGCCTCCGGCATTTTACTACTCTAAGCTTTCATGAACCTGGTACATATCTTCAGGTATTAGATCTTTTAAAATTTTCCTCCACAATGGTTTGTAGTTTGCAGTGTAGAAGTCTTATGTATCTTTCATTTAACTTAAGGGTATTTAACATTGTTTGATGCTACTGTGAGTGGTATTATTTTAAATTTTATTTTCTAATTCATTTCTAGTTTATAGAAATATAACTTATTTTTATCTGCTGACCTAGTGCACACTTATTATTTCTAATTGCTTTTTTGTTGACTCCTTTGGATTTACCACCTAATCATGTCATCTCTGAATGACTTCCATCTTTTCTTTGTAACTTTATACCTGTTACTTCTTTTTCTTTATTGCACTGCAGTACAATATTGCATTTTATTACCCTCCCAGGAGAATCCCAGGCAGGCTCTACGCTGTCAGTGCAGAGCGTGACATGGAACTCGATCTCACACACTGTGAGATCATGACCTGAGCCTTAGCCAGAATCAAGGGTCAAACATTTAACCAGCTAAGTTACCCAGGCACCCCTATTACCTTTCACTTTAAAATATTTTACAATTTCCATTGTGATTTTTTTTGACCTATGGGTTTTTTTTGAATTATGTTGCTTAAGTATCAAATAATTAGTAGTTTTCTAGTTACCTTTCTGTTACTGATTTCTGGTTTCATTCTGAGGCAAGTTATTTATATGATTTTAATAACTTGAAATTTATTGAAACTTGCCCTCCCCCACTCATGCTGTCTGTCTCTGTCAAAAATAAACAAACATTAAAAAAAGAACAGGGGTGCCTGAGTGGCTCACTTGGTTAAGTGTCCGACTTCAGCTCAGATCACAATCTCACCGTCTGTGGGTTCGAGCACCATGTTGGGCTCTGTGCTGACAGCTCAGAGTTTGGAGCTACTTCAGATTCTGTCTCCCTCTCTCTCTGCCCCTCCCTTGCTTGGTCTCTATCTCTGTCTCTCAAAATAAAAAAATAAAAACATAAAAAAAAATTTTTAAAAAAAGAAAGAATTGTTTGGAGATGTTTGACCTAACATGAGTAGTAGATAGGGTTTGTAAATCAACAGAATTACTACAGGAATAAGGTTTCTGTGATGGTAATAATAAGATGATAATTATTTAGTGCCTTCTTGTGCCAGAAGTTGTTCTGAGTGCTTTACGGATATTCACTCATGAACTCTGTGCCATAGCTGTATGAGATACCCACCGTCATTCCCGTGTTTTAGAGGAGAGACTGAGGAGAGAATTGAAGCAGCTTGTCCAGGGTCACACAGTGAGTGGGTACTAACCGTTGAATCCAGATTATATGATGCCCGGATCCGTGTTCCTAACCAGTAGGCTGTATTTTATCTTCCTCCTGAATGACTCTGGAGCACACACATGCGGTTCGACCAATGTCCTAGGTATCTTATTTACAGCTGCCTGTGATGCACTTCCAAAGTGAAGGGAAATCTCTTTGTGAGAATAAAACTAGTATTGCCTGGCTTGTCAGAGCAAATCCTGAATGATAATATTTCTAAAATCTAGTTTACACACATAAAATCTATTATATGGTCTTTACTCATTTTGCCCTAATTAGGAAAAAGCTCATCAGAGGCAGAGAATCCAGTTTTGACCATAAAATCTTATGTATTTGAACCTTTAGAATGTCGCTATCTTCCAGCACTTTAAAAGACTGATTGATCTAAGAAGACAAGGAGAGCCACGTCAGATAATGAGATACATCAGTCCTAAGGAGGTGAGGATGCTATTTATTCATACAGCATCTGTGTTCTCCCTTCAAGATGTGTGGCTGCTTTATAAATGTGCTTGTATTTATTTCTTTTAAAACACTTTTTTATCGGGGCGCCTGGGTGGCTTAGTCGGTTAAGCGTCCGACTTTTGCTTAGGTCATGATCTCGCGGTTCGTGGGTTCGAGCCCCGCGTCGGGCTCTGTGCTGACTGCCAGCTCAGAGCCTGGAGCCTGTTTCAAAGTCTGTCACTCCCTCGCTCTCTGACCCTCCCCTGCTCACGCTCTCTCTCTCTCCTAGAAATAAATAAAACATTAAAAAAAATTAAAAAAAACCCACTGTTTTATCGAAGCATCACACACATGATAGAAAAGTTTATGAAACATAAATGTGTATAGATCAGTGAATCATCACAAACAACCCCCTGTCTAACCATCACCCAGGTCAGTGTTTCATACTTGAGACCCCTGCCTCCCGGGGCTCTGCGCATCTCCACCAGGTCCCTGGTCCCTAGAACAACCACTATTCTCCATTGTAGCTTTTTTTGTTTGTTTGTTTTACTTTTCTCTGTTTTTGAGCTGTATGTAAATAGAATCCTACATACAAAGCTTTGGTATGTAGCTTTGTTCATTCAGCGTTGTGTTTGTGTAGCTGAATTGTATTCATTTTATTAAAAACAATGATAATTGTTTCATTTTATATATATATATATACTACCGTTTATTCATTCTATAGTTCATTGGCATTTTTTTTTCCCTGGATTGAGACTGTATAAAGATTGCTTTGGGGAACATCCCTATTCATCTGCCCTGGTGCATATGAACAAGAATTTCTTGTGGTTTCTATTCCACCTAGAAATGGGATTTCTGGGTAACAGGATATGCCAAACTATATTCCAAAGTTATTGTACTATTTGTATTATCCACCATCAGTCTCTTGGAGTTCTTGATGCTCTACATCCTACCAATGCTTACTGTTATCAGCGTTTTAATTTGCCTTTCCCTGATAACTAGTGGAGGTGAGCATCTCTGTGAGTTCAGCTCCTGGTTAAAATCCTGTCTGCTCTTCCAGGCGTGACCAGAATAGTCACAGGGACCTTACCCAACAGGCCCCACACGGGAAAGCTGTGCCCTCCTCACAGTCAGACTTGTCCTGCAGCCTCTGAAGGGAACTCAGGCTGGGGCTCAGGCCCCCTGGACAGATCCCCCCCACCCCAAGACGTATTTAAATGTCTAGTCCTAGCCCTTCATTTTTAGTTCTCTGAGGCTTTGGGCCGAGTTCTTCAGGCACGTCTGCTGAGACCTCTTTACGGGGAACCTTGAAGACACTCTGACTCAGTCCACCTGGACTCTCCTCTCTCAATCTCCTCCCTGCCTCCCACCCCACACATACACACCTCACAGTCCCTAAAAATGCAGGAGCCTTTTGTTTGAGACTCTGCTGATCCACCTGACTCTCTGTCACTGCGCTGTTCCGTGGGGGTGGGGGTGGGAGTGGGAGGGAACAGGTGGATTGGCGCCTCCTCCAGCTGTAGATGCTCTAACTCTTGCTTATTCCCACCTAGTAAGTGGTTAAAAGCTCTCTTTCCCTTTGTGCTTGTTTCCTTAAATGGCTACTCTGACACCCAACATCTCAGCTACTTGTCTCCCAGATCAGCTGAGCTCCTGACATAGTTTTTGGTGTGTTTTATGTGTATATTGTCTTATTCTTACTGGTTTAAAGCAGTTTTTTATAGGGTCTTCATAAAAGCGCTTTGTCGTTTTCACTTTCCATTCTATGATTTGACTTGTCAGTCTTAGGATGGTCTTCACTGTATGTTTTTTATCATGAAAAATGTCAAACATATACTAAGGTAGAAAGAATAAAATAATAGACCACATGTACCTATCACCTAGTTTCAACAATTAGCAATTCACGGCCAGCCTTGCTTCATCTTTATTTCCACCCTGTGGCCCCAATCCCTAGGTTAATATTTTGAAACAAAAATGTTTTTTGGTGAACAGAGTTCTTAATTAAATTTTTTTAAATGTTTATTTTTGAGAGAGAGAGAGGCAGGGCATGAATAGGGGGTGGGAGACAGAGAGGGAGACACAGAATCTGAAGCAGGCTCTAGGCTCTGAGTTGTCAGCACAGAGCCCATTGTGGGACTCGAACTCACAAACCACGAGATCATGACCTGAGCCGAAGTCTAACGCTTAACCAACTGAGCCACCCAGGCACCCCCAGAGTTCTTGATTTTAATGTACTTAAGATGATCAGTGCTTGTATGTATGGTTGGTCCTTTTTATAAGCTTCACCAGTCCTGAAATCATGAAAGTATTCTCCTATATTATATAAACTCTATTGATTTTCATTTCATATTTAGATATGCAATCTACTTGCGATTGATTTTTTTGTGTATGGTGTAGAGTAGAGGTCCCTTTCATATTCTTCCATATAGAAAACGGAATGATTAAACACTATTTATTAAAAAGATAGTCCTTCTGGGGCGCCTGGGTGGCTTAGTCGGTTAAGCGTCCGATTTTCGCTTAGGTCACAATCTCGCGGTTCGTGGGTTCGAGCCCCGCGTCGGGCTCTGTGCTGACTGCCAGCTCAGAGCCTGGAGCCTGTTTCAGTCTGTGACTCCCTCTCTCTCTAACCCTCCCCTGTTCGCGCTGTCTCTCTCTCTCTCTCCCTCCTAGAAATAAATAAAAACCTTAAAAGAAAAAAAAAAAAGATAGTCCTTCCTCCTCGGCCTCCACCGCTCTGCCACGCTACTTTTATCATAAATCAAGTAACCATTAATGTAGGAGTCTGTGAATTTTCTGTTCTCTTCCATGGTCTGTTTTTCTACCCTTGTCATAATGACTTTAGGTTTATAACAAGTGTATCACATGGTAGAGAAGTGCCCCTATTTTGTAGTTCTTCACGAAGACACTTCCAGGCTATTGTTGGAAGTTTTGTATTTCCATGTACATTTTCTTTATTTTTTTAAAGTTTAGTTATTTTTGAGAGAGAGAGATTGCAAGCTAGGGAGGGGCAGAGAAGGAGAGAGAATCCTAAGCAGGCTCTGTTCTTTCAACATAGAGCCCATGGGGCTGAATCACATGAACCATGAGATCATGACCTGAGCCAAAATCCAAAGTTGCACACTTCACCAACTGAGCCACCCAAAACCAGGTGCCCCTGTGTTTTTGTATTTAGAATAATAGTGGTCTCATAGAACGTGTTAGTAAGTGTTCCCTTTGCTTCTATTTTCTGGAAGAGATTGCAGAGAATTGATGTATTTTTGTCCTTAAATGTTTGGTAGAGTTCACCATTGAACCCATTGAGGCTTGGTGCTTTCTTTTTTTGAAAGGTTAACAATTCATTCAGTATCTTTAATAGGTGTTAGTCTATTCAGATTTTCTATTTCTCCTTGTGTGAGTTTTGTCAGGTTGTGTCTTTTCAGCCATTTATCAAATCTGTGGGAATAGAATTTTTCATATTTGTTAATTATGCTGTTAGTGTCCGTGGAATCAGTAGTGATGGCCCCTCTTTTCTGATATTAGTCATTTGTGTCTTCTATTTTTTCATTCTTAGTTTTCTTGGCCAGAAGCTTATTGGTTTTATTGATCTTTTCAAAGAACTAGCTTTTAATTTCTTTGATTTTTCTCTGTTGATTTCCTGTTTCAATTTCATTGATTTCTGTTTTTTTATTCTTGACTTCTCCTTACTTTTGATTTAATTTGTTTTCTTAGTTTCTTAAGATGGAAGCCTAGATCATTAATTTTAAGTCTTTGTTGTTTTCAAATATATGTAGTTAGTGCTATAAAATTTCCCCTAGGCACTGTTTTCAGTGCAGTTCACAAAATTTGATAAGCTGTATATTCATTTTCATTCAGTTCAGAAGATTTTAAAATTCTCTTGAGACTTTCTATTTGATCCACTTGGTATTTAGAAGTGTGTTGTTCAGTTTCCAAGTTCCAGGTGTTTTCAGACTACCCTTCTGTTGCTGATTTCTAGTTTAATTACATTGGGGTCTGAAAGCATGCTTTGTGTGATTTCTGTTATTTTACAGTTGTTAAGGTGTGCTTTATGGTCCGTAACATGTTCTATGTTGGTAAATAAAAGTTCTATGTAAGCTTGAGAAGAATGTATATTTACTATTGTTGAATGAAGTGTTGTAGAAATCTAGATGCAATTAATTGAAAGTGTTCTTTATTTTCATAATAGATTTAATGATTTTCTGCCTGCTGAATACACCAGTTAACGATACAAAGGTGTCAAATTCTCCAACTACAATAGTGGATTTCTCTAGTTCTCCTTGCAGTTCTGTCAGTTTTTGCCTTACATATTTTGATACTATGTTGTTAGGTATATATACTTGATGGATTTTTATGTCTTCTCAGAAAATTGGCCACTTTATCACCATGTAATCCTCTTCTTTATTCCTAATGATTTTCCTTGCTCTGAATTCAGCTTTCTCTGAAATTAATATAGCTTCTCAGTTTTCATTTGATCACTGTCAGTTAATATGTATATCTGTCTCCATTACTTTGCTTTTACCCTATCTGTGTTTTTGTATTTTAAATGGTTTTCTTATAGACAACATATAGTTGGGTCTTTTTTTTTTTTTCCCATTCTGTTAGTCTCTGCCAATAAACTTGTGTATTTAGACCATTGATATTTAGTATGGTGATTGATTGATATCTAACATATTTCATGTTTTCTATTTCTTATCATTGTTCTTTATGTTTTTTTTTTTCTATTGCACCATTTTTCTATCTTCTCTGGTTTTAATTGAGCATTTTATAAGATTGCATTTTCTTTCCTCACAGCATATCAATTATACCTTTTTTTTTTTAAACTAATTTTTGGTTCCCTAGAATTTGCACTGAGTATTTACAACTAATCTAAGTCTATATTAAATAACACTGTTCCACTAAATGAAATTCCCCATAGGCTTAGGAGATAGTCATGCTCAAGGAAAGGGAACTGCCTCAAATACACAAATGACTCTCATCCACATTTGAGTTTGTAGATGGTAGAATGATAAAGAATTAACCACAAATCTTCTCAAAGTACACTTGAATTTCCCATAGGCTTTTATAGTTGAAGAGATAGAGACTTGCCAGAACCACATCTGAGAAATAGGGAAAAACTAGGTGCACAAACCAGACATAGATGACTAAAAACTGCAATGCAGGCTTGACCCAGCTAAATTTGTTATTGGATTGACATGATTAGCACTTCACCATAACTGACTAAAATAGAAAGGAAAATATCCATGAAGCTGTACACTTAAGACTTGCCTACTTTAGTGGAAATAAAAGCATATATATAATGAATTTTGTTGAAAAAGTATATACAGTTCACCCTTGAATAACATTGGGATGGGGCAGTGACCTCCCACATGCTTTCAAGAATCCATGTGTGACTGTGACTCTCTAAAAACTCAACTACAAATAGCCTACTGTTGACCTGAAGCCTTACTAATAATATAGTCAATTAATATACATTTTGTATGTATATGTATTAAACACTGTATTCCTAAAATAAGGTAAGCTAGAGAAAATAACTTGTTATTAAGCAGATCATAAGGAGAAGAAAATACATTTACGGTGGTACACTATGAAAAATCCACATATAAGTGGACCCGTCCAGTTCAAACTCATGTTGTTCAAGGGTCACCTGCATAAATTTTATAAATGTAAGCTAAAGATCCTGTTATAAAACATATTTTTCATGATTGAACTGTGACCCTACATATGTATGTATGTATGTATGTGTGTGTACACTTTTTAGTCAGGAGAAAATTATGCAAAACCTACTGCAGTCTTTCAGGCTTTATAGACTGAACAATTTAGGATAAGATGTATTTTCTCATCTAACAGTATTATCAGAAGGTAAACTTGAACTCTTTTCTGTTAGAGGACCCAAAATTGCTTTCTCTGTTTTCCATGTGGTGCAGGGCATTACAATTTAGAAGACCACTTATATACAATGCTTATAAAATTTAAACATGGATATTTGATTTAAGAAAAGCTACTTAGGAAAGGTCATCTTCTGTTAAACTCAGATTAGTCAATCATATTTTTTTCCTCTGAATTTACCTGTAAGATGATGTTTAATATATAAATCATACGTTTGAGGACTTAATTAAAATTTCTGTTTTTAGAATAACAAATCACTTGGCTTTTATACTTATATGGTACACAGAAAGGAAACATAGTTTGGTATCATTTTTCCAGTTACAAAAGCTGTTTTACTTATTGGATGCCCATTAGAAATTAAATCTTAAAATATATATATATTTTTTTAATTTTTAAATGTTTATTTTTGAGGGAGAGAGAGTGTGAGCAGGGGATAAAATGTATTTTAAGATAATTATTTGAGGCTTACTTTATTTCGTAAATAATCAGTATTCACCACTGTTTTAACATGATAGAGTGAGAAGTAGTGAATAATTGATAATACAGAATGTTGAAGAGGAATATATTTTTTTATAGGCAGAGCTGCTAGATGCTGCCGCGGGCATCCACGTACGATTCAGATTAGGTGGTGTAAGTATGGGTGAATCCTTATTTGGTAATCTTAAAGCACATTTATATGAAATTTAAAAGATGTAGATTTTAAAAATCATTTTTGTAATTAGATTACAGTGGTCCTTTGAACTTTTCCAAATACAGGTTAAATTTCCACCTGATATATACTATAAAATTTTCACTCATAGACATATTGAAGATCTGTGTGCTAATAGCCCCAGAGATTATACAAAACTTCCAGCAAAATATTCATCTCATATTAAAAGTGATAATCTTGAGGAAGAGGATCATAGTGGCTGGTATCGTCGTGTAGAGAACAATGGCTGGAGGCCTGTCTCTGATACAGTAAGAAAATAAAAATATTAATAATTTTATATCTTATACATTTAGTAAGTCTTTTGCCTTTTTGAAAATTAATTTTAAGATAATAAACCTTGATAATTTAACTGATAAAACTGATTATGTTAACTCTTCTCAGAGGTTACTAATACTACTTCAAGATCAACAATATATATATATTTTTTTTATCTCTTACGTTTACTCAGACTTTTGGTAATCAGCTTTGATCTAGGCCTTCTTTAGATACTGTTTGGTACTCTGCAGTTTAGTATCTTTATAACAAAGCAGATTTGAAAATGTTTTTGACTCTATTAATGCTTAGACTAGTGGTGGGAATTCTTTTTAGTGTTTATTTATTTTGAGAGAGGGAGAAAGAGAAAGAGCGAGCGAGCATGAGCAGGAGAGGGGCAGAGAGAGAGGGAAAGAGAAGATCCCAGCCAGGCTCCACACTGTCAGCACAGAGCCCAATATGGTCCCATCCCATGAACCGTGAGATCATGACCTGAGCCGAAATCGGGAGTCAGTCACTTAACTGACTGGGCCACCCAGGCACCCCTAGAGGTTGGAAGTTTTGAGAAAAAGATGACATTGTCTCTTACAGAGCTTGTAACAACAGATACTGGTGGAAGATCATTTGGATTGTCATGGTGTTTGAAACTTTTAACATGTCTTCATATTAATTGAATAGAATGTTTTAAATATACATAGATCCTAATATCTATATGTGATTTAGGGACTTTTCCATAGATACTTCTTTTTATGGAGATAATTTTTACCTAAGGATGTTTGTAAGCTGACATTTTATAGGTTAACCTGGTCAGGTTCTATAGCTCTAAATGTCTGTTAATGTGGCCTCATATCTTCATTCAAATTTTCAGTCTCTCATATGCAGATTATAGAATGTAGCATAGTAAATATATTAAGTATGGAAAATGAAAATGATCAAGAGGTGAATCATGCATTTATTCAACAGATTTTATTGCATACCAACCATATGTCAAACATTGTACTAGATGCTAAGATACAATGGTAGATAAAATAGTCCCTTCTCTCCAGTAGTTTGCCTTTTAATTTGGGAGAGACTTAAGCAAACGAGTTTTTCAGTACAGTGCAGTAAATATGTGCTTTAATAGAGACAAATACATAGTGCTGTGGGGGATAGAAAATTCTCCTTCTTGTTATTTAATGTGTGGTGAAGGAGAAGGAATGAACTGGAAGTAGGAAAAGAGGCAACCAGTTAGGATAGCATGTCACACAGGGAAACCACAAACTCTTGGGACATGATAATGAGGCTTCCCTGTTCTTGGAGGGTGGCTGTCCTCCTTGAGAATCAGAGTCTTCAAAGTCAGCAGCGCTGAGAGTAGGTGAGTTGGTTCTTATGAATAGAGAGTTTGTTCTTAGGAAAAACAAAACTCTACTGGAGCATGTCTGTTCATTTACCCATTCAACAAATAGTTATTAAGTACCTCAGAATGCTAGCACTTTGTTAGTCTTTCTGTGACATGTGCTCCTTAAAGCTCAATGTGCTGTTCACCCATGACGTAGTAAGAAATAACCGTAGAGGAGGTGTATTCTCTCCTCTGTTTCTGTCTTGCCATATTCCCACTGAACACACAGAACTTCTTGACTGTAGTCAAATTCCCTCATAGTCAGCATTTCAACACTCGGTATATTCGTTTTCCATTTCTCAATAGTTTTGGGTGTCTCCTGAAAATGTAGAGGTGGGAGACAGAAAAGAAAGCGAGTTCCATTTCTCTAAACTGAAGAGAAGGCAAGATATGGAAAAGAAAAGAAAAATTAGAAAAATAGAATGGATGAGGAAAATGTAAGTTGATGAAATAGACTTACTACATATATACTGTTTTAAGTTCTTTTTAAAAAATGGCATCACTACGAAAAGAACTCATGTTTTTTTTAGAAGTAAGATTATGGTTATGTTTTAAAAAATATTTAGAAACTAAGTATTTAACAAATGCCTGCTATCTGTGAGACACTGTTAATCTCTGAAATATAAATGGGAAAAGACAGGTTGTCTTTGATCTCAAGGAAATTACAGTCTATTGAAATATCAGATATGAAAATAAGGATTTGCTCATATATCAGATAACTTGTATTTGGCCCTCCAGATCCAATCTGTATCCTTCTCAGCCCTTCTTTCTGATCTAAGACACCGACCTGTGTGGATTACCCTAAAAATCATTCTGTCTAACAAATGTTTAAAGCCAGCCGAAAAATCAGATTGTTTATAGATTTATTTCACTGCATACCCAGAACAAATCCCCACAATACTTCAAGGAACACAAAAACTTCAGTTTCCCGAATCATACAAAATTCACAATGTTGCCATATAGCAGTCAATTACCAGGCAAAGAAACAGGAAAATAGATCCCATCTTAGAAGAAAAATTAATTAGTAGTAACAGACCCACCAAAATATCTTTTGAAAATGAAGGTGAAAGAAAAACTCTTCAGGCAGATGAAAGCTGCGTTCTCTTATCATGAGCAGACCAGCACTACAAGAAAGTTTTCTGGCAGGAAGAAAATGGTTCTAGGTAGAAATCTGGATCCATGAAGAACACCAAAAGTGGTAATTATGTAAGTAAATATAAATGATTTTATTCTTACTGTTTAAATCTCTTTAAAAGGTAATTAACTATTGAACTGTACACTTAAAAATAGATAAGATGATAAATTTTATGTTACGTGGTTTTTACTACAGTTTTTAAAAGATAGGTATTAAAGTTGTAAAGGAATGAATTAATATTGATATTACCAATCAAATTCTATTTAAAGTTTTATATATATATAAATAATATATATATTTATATATTAAATTATATATACTTTATATACTTTATATATAGTTATACTTTAAGTATAACTTAAAGTTATACTCCTTTTCCCTTACATTGAAAATCTTCATTTCAGACAGAATATAATTGCTTATTTTCCTGACATTACAATTAAATTGTTCCAAAGAAACCAATATAATATCAGTATATGTGATGCAATTTATCACTGAATAAAGTTTTAAAAATTGTAAGTTTTTAAAGTTTTTTTTACTACTTAAAGCAGAAACACTGACATGATATTGTGAAATTTATAAACTTAGAACAGTGCAAAAGTGAAAAGTATGACAGTGATGCCACAGAAGTTGGAAGAGGTGAGATGGAAGTGTACCGCTAGAAGGTCCATCGTCTACATCTGAAGTAGTATAATATTGCTTAAAGGTAGACTGTGGTTGTTAAAGATGTATATTACAAACCCCAAAGCAACCATAAAATCAACAAGAGCAAGAACAAAGATGTAAATATAAGAATGAAATGATGGAAATAAAAGAGCATCATAAAACACCATCAGTCCAGAAGAAGGGTGAACGAAGAGGAAACGAAAGAGCAGAGAGGACAAATAGAAAGCAAATAGCGTGATAAAGACTAAAATCAATCATATCATTGATAATTTTAAACATAAGTGGTCTGAGCACCCCAAATAAAGGCAGAAGTTGACAGATTGGATTAGAAAACCATATATAAGGACATAACAGTCCTAAATACTGGGTTACCTAATAACAGAGGTTTGAAATACATGAAACAAAAACCAATAGTACCAAAAGGAGAAATAGGCAAATCCAAAATCATAATCAGAGATTTCAAAGCCCTTTGATAGAACAATGATTGATAGAACAGTGGATGGTAACTTAGTAAGGCTAGAGAAGGCTTGAGCAGAACTATCAACCAACTTGACATAATTGCCATCTATAGAGTACTGTCCCCAGTAAGCACACAGCACATTCTTTGCGAATGGCTGTGAAAATCCCACCAAGTTACATTATATTCCAGGTCATAAAACAAACAACCACAGATCTGAAAGAATTAAAATCATACAGAGGAAGTTATCTGATCACAATAGAATTAAAAAAAGTGATTAAAAACAGAAAAATGAATTAAAAGCAATTAAAATAATTTAAAAAATAAAAAAGTTAAAAACAGTAATAGCACATAATTTTCTGGAAAAGGTCTAACTTTTTAGATATTAAACAGCATACCTCTGCATAATCCATGTGTGGAGGAAGAAGTCATAAGGGAAATTTGAAAATATTTTTGATTTAACGAAAATGAAAAAACAACATAAAAATTGGAGGATGCAGCTAATGCAGTACTTAGAGAGAATTTATAGCATTAAATACTTAGATTTAAAAAGAAAGATCTCAGGACACCTGGGTGGTACAGTCGGTTAAGCACCTAACTTTGGGTCGGGTCATGATCTCATGGTTCACAGGTTCAAGCCCTGCATCAGGCTCTGTGCTGACAGCTCAGAGCCTGGAGCCTACTTCAGATTCTGTGTCTCCCTCTCTCTCTGCTCCTCCCTCCTCGTGCTCTGTCTCTCTCTCAAAAATAAATAAATATTTAAAAAGAAATACCTCAAATCAGTGATCTAAGAACATAAGAACCAGTTAAAGAAGAGCAAATTAAACCCCAAGCAGTAGAAGGAAATGCTAACAGTAGAAATCAGTAATATCGCAAACAGAAAGCCATCAGCAAAAATAAAGTAACTCAAAACTTGTTTCCTTTGAAAAGAGCAATACAATTTATAAACCTCTAAATAAAATTTTAAAAAGAGAAATAACACATGTAATTCAGAAACATCGGAAATAAAAACCAGGATATTACTACCACTAGGGTGAGGGCATGCGTGGGAAAGAAGCGGAACCCTGAGACCTGGGGTGGGGACATGTGGGCAGTCATAGACGAGGCTGGGAACCTTGAACCTCAGACTCTCCTGTTGGTGGAGGAAGTCCTTCCTCCCTGTTTTGAGGGAATCAGGCCTTTCCATAAAAGCTTTTCAGTGGGTGCGCCCGACATAGTTGCTGCACGTGCTTGTGCTGATTCTTAGGATTCTCTGTAATCGTCGCTCACTGCCTCCAGCCCATGGTGACAGTTATATCTCAGAACAGCCCAGAGAGGCACAAAGCCTTCTCCAGGAGGAGATGGCTTATAAATCAAAAGACTTACAAGAACTTATCAGCCTCTATTAATGGGAGCCTTGGAGATGTGTGTGAGAGTGGATTTTAAGGTTGCTAGGTCAGAAATTGGTTGGATTGAATTTATTGATAATGACTACAGTCACCCAGAATTGTGAATTTCATGTGTTGCTCGAGTACCCAGAAGTGATGGTAATTACATAATCTGTTTGGTTGGCTAATCAGAGCCTGAAATCAGCCAAAGCCCTACTATTACAAAAATGCCTTAACTTCTCTGGTAAACTGTAGAAGAAGGATTTCTGAAGGCTCAGGGGAATGTATATATATTTTTTCTTTTATGTGCAATCCGCTCGGCTATTCACTAGCTGTAACCCCAGGAGGCCCTAGAAAATGCAGTTTTCATCAAGTGATTAATACATGAGGGAGGCAGCAGGTATTTTTTATCTTACTGTTTTAGAGATAGCTCATGCACGTGCAAGCGGGGGAGAGGGCCAGAGGGAGAGAATCTCAGGCAGATTCCACGCTCAGCACGGAGCCTGACACAGGGCTTGATCCCACGACCCTAGGATCATGACCCGAGCCAAAACTGAGTCATCTACTCAACTAACTGAGCCACCTAGGCGCCCCAGCGGGGAGCAGCAGAGTTCTTGATGAACTCTGTGGTGGCTGTTTTTACAGATGAGATGACAGTGAGTGGTGGCATTGGTTTCTTTAGCTCACTGGAATAGTGGAATTTTGAAGTGGGAGAGGTCAGGTGGTGACACATATTGCAGCTAAGTTCCTTTAATGCAGCAAATCAACACAGCCCCTCAGCCCTTGGTACGCTGCAATTGACCTGACCAGTGTTCTTTCCCATCCCAACTAGTAAACGAAAAGAGCAGCAGTTGGCATTTGCGTGGAAGGAAGAGGACGTGCCTTTCCATCCTACTCTCAGCGCTCTGTCAGCCCTCCTGCTATTTTTCCTCGGGGCTTGCACATGTCCGTCCCCACAGACCGTCATGCCTGTCCCTTACATCGGCGAACTTACAGTAATCAGATGCATTGGGCAGAAAATAACTTCCCAGATGACTTAGGGGGACAGATGCACACCAGAAGGAGAGAGATACATTTTGCAACATGTTAAGGGTTTGCCACATCACTAAAGCTTACGGACATTTTGGGATATCCTTTCTAAAGTGAGAGACAAATTGCGGTGCCTTGTACTGTCCACCTTGAAGGCACACAGCACTTAGAGGGGCTCCCTGGATTTAGGGGGTGAAATATGCCACATTGGGGCATGCTGCTCCTACCCGTTTTGGGGGCAACCTGATGAGGCTACGGGGCTCCAGTGGGACATGGTGTTCTTACAGACGTGGTGGCAGGTCCATGGTGTGGTCATGTTGCCCTGCCACTTGGCCTTGATGGCCAAGCAGGCCTACCAGAATTGGAAATGTGTGTGCCAGACTGTGAACTTGTGTGTGGAGTCTCTCAAGAGTTGTAACGAGAGCATCTCAGCACAGAGGGTTTAGGAGAAAGGTAGTGCCCTGCTCTGCCAACAGCTATGTTACATATGAGGATCTGTTCTGGTTCTGCTACTGGGCCCTGGTAGAGACTGGATGCTTGGCAGTAGGATTCCAGGTGCTCTGTGATTATGAACTGACCTGGCCGTTACCTAATCCAATGAACCATAAAACTGAGAGTGAACAGCGCCATCTCCATACACAGTAGACGCGGGATGAATAAGAACGGCTCTGAGAAGGTCCAAGGGCTCTGGTAAGCTGTATGCTCGGGTCCCTTCACCCTGCTTAGGCTTCGTTGGCTCTGCATCATCCCCATGCCCTTGGCTTCAGAGGGAGTCCCCTGTGACCCACTAATAGACTATAATAGGTCTCATTCCCATGGACCTTTACAGGATTCTGGCAACATCCACATATGGACAGTCACTAGGTTACAACCCCTCAGTAGGCCCAGAAAATGGCCAAAGGGTATCCTCTCAGTGAGCACAGCCAGCTTTCTACTTCACATAGGAAGGGGAACTAGCTTGAGACTGAGATCTTATTGACTGTGCGCAGCAACTAGTAGCTTCTCAGATGATTGGGTACTTGGAATTAAATTGAAAAAGTAGTGATTGAGTTAGGGGACAGGCTTCCTGAGAATGGGCATAGAGTAAACTTGTGTCCATGTGAGTGCCCTCTGAAGGGCTTATGAGGCAGAAAGCTCTCAGTATTCAGATGGACAGAATGACCCAACCTTCGGATGTTGGTGTTTTCACCTGGCCACCTCAGTGGTTGCTCCCTGGAGCCAGGCACAGAGTGGCTGTGGGTATCGGGATGGAGACTACAGATGACTATTAAACATGGTCTTTTCCTCATGGAGGCTGTTCTGGCTCTGTCGTCAGAGCTAGGTGTACAGCAGAGGCCACTGCTTTGCCTCCAGCAGTGGGATGTGCTGGCTGCCTGGTGGCAGGCAGATGCTCTTGGACCCTTCCCGTGGAGAGACAGAGTCCCTTTGTAGTCACAGCGAGAAACAGATATAACAGAAGTCTTATCCATCATCATCTTATTCTGTACAACATTGCCTCTAACCAGGGAGCCCATTTGCAGCAAAAGAAGCATGGTAATAGGTTGAGAACAACAAAATACACTCACCATATGTGCCATCACTTAGAAGCAGCTGTCTCTGACAAAACAGCAGCATGATTTGCCGGCCATCAGGCCCAGCACCAGCAGTGACACCTGGTAATAAGTCGCTGCACATGAATACTAATCTGTTTTATCTCTTTTTTTCTTTCCTCTGTTTATTTACTCTCGAAACAGTCCTCATCCATAACTGAGCTCTGTTTTTCTAATTACATGGACACTCAAAGTCAACAGATCTTATGCTGGTTTCTTATATTCCTCATCATCAAAGTTGTTTCTTTTCAGTATTCCTCTTGGCCTCAGTTTATGACCCCGTCATTTATTTACCCAATCGTCCAAGCCAGAAAAGTAGGGGGCTAGACTTGACTTCTTACCTTTCATAAGCCCCCATGTGTAATCTGTCATAAAGTCCCATTAATTCCTCCTCCAAAGAACCTCCCAAAACTGGCATTTTTCTCCCTCCCCGCGGCAGCTTCTCATTGTTCTCCCTCCTGCATCTGCAGAGTCCTTCTGATTGGTCTCTTCATCTCTAATCTTCTCCCCATCTCTGCATAAACACTGAAGTGATATTTCCAAAACACAGATCACCTCCTTATGAGACATGCCAGGGGCTCACCCTTACGTACATCCCACATGATGCTCCCTCTCCCTAGGTTGCTCTTCTCCGGCTCAGTTACATGGCAACAAGATCCATCTTTTGATACTTGGCTCGCATATCTCGTTTTCAAGCCTTCCCTGACTTACCTAGGCAGAGGCACTTTTTTTGGGGTGTCCACATAGGTGTCTTACGTACTCAGTTGTCACACTTTTGCACATCTCTCTTTATTTGCCACCTCCACTGGACATAGTAGACGCTTAATGAATATGTGTTGCTTGTTGAATGAGCAAGTGAGTGAGTGAATCCTTATAACTGGATGTTGTAGTTTCCTTTTTGTAAGGTTGCAGTAGGTGAAGAAGAAATGTTCATGGGATTGAGCCCTGCGTTGGGCTCTATGCTGACAGCATGGAGCCTGCTTGGAATTCTCTCTCTCCCTCTCTCTCTGTCCCTCCACACTGGTGCATGTGCACTCTCTCTCTTTCCCTCCCTCCCACTCTCTCTCTCAAAATAAATAAATATTTTTTAAAAAAACCCACTTCAATTCTTACTAGGTCTTCCGCATTTTAACTTCTTCCCCTGTTGGTATATTCAGAAAAACATTTTTATGTTTTTCCTTTTAACTTTTTTTTTTACATTTATTTCTTACAGAGAGACAGTGTGAGCAGGGGAGGGTCAGAGAGAGGGAGATACAGAATCGGAAACAGGCTCCAGGCTCTGAGCAGCTGTCAGCACAGAGCCTGACACAGGGCTCGAACCCACAAACCGCCAGATCATGACCTGAGCTGAAGTCGGATGCTTAACCAACTGAGCCACTCAGGCGCCCCACTCTCTTTAACTTTTCTATCATAGAAAGAATAGGAGAACATTTTAAAATGGACATATTGCAACATTACCTATAAAGCCAAAGTTTATATTGTTTTTGTTTTAAATACCACTCATTTATTTTAAGACAAGTTGTGATTATTATAAGATAATCATCTGGGGGCGCCTGGGTGGCTTAGTCGGTTAAGCGTCCGACTTTCGCTTAGGTCATGATCTCGCGGTTCGTGGGTTCGAGCCCCGCGTCGGGCTCTGTGCTGACTGCCAGCTCAGAGCCTGGAACCTACTTCAGAGTCTGTATCTCCCTCTCTCTCTGACCCTCCCCTGCTCACGCTCTCTCTCTCTCTCCTAGAAATAAATAAAAAATATATATATTAAAAAAAAAAAGATAATCTTCTGGTCACTATTGTTTGAAATTGTATTCTACTTGCTACTCTTGTTTGAGTACTATTATAGCCTACTTAACTATAAATAGTGACTTATATTTGAAGAGTTTAAAACAATTAAATTATTGGAATGAGTATTATAATACTCTTTAAAACCAATCACCTTTCTATATATCCTTGGTGAGAGCAAAAATAGTAACTGAACTCTTGTAAATCACTGTTGTCAAAGGAAAAGCAAATATCATCCAGGTTTCCAAATCTAATCTCAAGTGTACATTTGCAAAGGTAAAATGTGGAGGAACTCACAAAAAATGCTCTCACTCTTAGCCTTCCAGAAGTTTCTGATTTCTAAATGCATTTTTGGGGGCACCTGGGTGGCTTAGTCGGTTAAGCGTCTGACTTTCGCTCAGGTCATGATCTCACGGTTCGTGGGTTCGAGCCCCGCGTCGGGCTCTGTGCTGACTGCCAGCTCAGAGCCTGGAGCCTGTTTCAGTCTGTGACTCCCTCTCTCTCTGACCCTCCCCTGCTCACGCTGTCTCTCTCTCTCCTAGAAATAAAAAAAAAATAATAAATTAAAAAAAAATCTAAATGCATTTTTGTTGTGACGTGAGCATTAGTTCATAAACCTGGACCATCCATTGGGTACCATCATTCATTCATTCATTCATTCATTCGGTACATACTTTTTTTTTTTTTTTTTGAGTGTCTATTATGTTCAGGGAATTTGGGTAGAAGATGGCAGGTTTCACAAAGGAATCCCACCTCTGTACACAGTGCTTTGCAATTGGGGGTGGTAGAAAGATTGTGAATTCATACTTTCTTAGATTTGTGCTCATACTAACCAATATAAATCGAGAGGCATGTTCCTGCTTTTATGAAATTAGCTCTCATGGGTCATTATCCCTTTAAAGTTTGAGAAAGCAGACACTTGATGAGGGCAGAGACATGTCTTGTCACTGCGCTCTCCCCTGCCATCCAGGAATTGGTAAGCCTTCTTTACTGAATGCTTACAACGTGCCAGTCATCATTCCAAATTCTTGTATAGGGACTTACACGTCTACACCCCTCAAGAATGCTAAGGAGTGTTGGGATTACCACTTTAAAGTAATCTAAAGCCTAGGCTAGATTAATAACCTAATCTAAAGACTAGGTCATTTGGCAGAAGTCATAGAGCTGGTAAATCACAGAAGCAAGACTCAAAGCCATAGTTGGATGTCGGAGTCCTACCCAGCTCTAGGCTACCACCATGCCACTCCCTAATCAATGTGAATTAATAAATGAAAACAACTTCAGAGTGAGTTAACTTTAAAAATGGAATAAGATGTAGATCTTAAATGTAGATCTTAAAATGAAAAAGCCAAAGAAAAATGCTGTTTTGTAATATTCTTTGTGAGGAATGCTAACCTACGCACTTAGCTCACATTTTGTGGATGCATTCATTTATGTGCTCAGACTACCATAAGACAGAATGGTGCTGCCCAAGAAATCTGGACTTGGAGTCATTCAGACACTGTCTCTGGCGTCTGTATTTACTATGTACATGATCTTGAACAATTTAAGTTCTCCAGCTCTCAATTTCCTCATTCATAAAATGGGAATAAAAATAGCTGTCACAAATGGCTGTGTCTTTTTAAAGTGAATTAAACACGATAATGTATGAAAAGTACTTGACACAAAAAAAGATGTTACCATCTTGTCTTCCCTTTGCCTCTCCGTCCCTTCCTCTTTCCTGTTCCCCTCTCCTTTCCTCTTCTTACCCACCATTAGCCACGTGACCTCATAAAAGTCAGCTCTTCCAGGACATAATTTCTCTCCTATAAGACTAGAGGATTAGTTATTTGCTCTCCAAGATTCTTTGACTCTATAATTCTGATTCAGTTCATAACTTGGTTTTTCATTGTATCATAACAGCCCTATGTACTGGTCTAAATGTATTTGAGTTAAGCAGGGTGAAAACTTGGTTTAATTACGTATATTTTTACATTTATATTAACTGCATCTGCTAGAAATCACCTGTTTGACAAGGTTCATATCTTCCTTCCCTTCCCCCATTTAGGTACTACGCAGGAAACCTAGAGGCCAGGTCAACAAATGCTAAAACTCTAGATTTAATTCACACAGCAACGAAAGGGCTAATGAGAGCTCTCGAAATCGGTGGAATCGATTCTGTGATGGAATGGGAGGTGGACGAAGTGCTGAACTGGACCAACGCACTCAACTTTGATGAGTAAATACATGCTTCTTGTTTGGGGAGCAGGGCAGGCCTCGTGTATTTTTGTTTCCACTCCCATGTCAAATCTTGGGCCCACAAACATAATACTTATTTTTTTTTTTAAAAGAGTATTGTTTGTTTAGAATAAAGAAGAACTGAAGGATATAAAAAAGACGATGTGGGGTGCCTGGGTGGCTTAGTCGGTTAAGCGTCCGACTTTCGCTTAGGTCATGATCTCGCGGTTCGTGGGTTCGAGCCCCGCGTCGGGCTCTGTGCTGACTGCCAGCTCGGAGCCTGGAGCCTGTTTCAGTCTGTGACTCCCTCTCTTCTCTGACCCTCCCCTGCTCACGCTGTCTCTCTCTCTCTAGAAAAAAAAAAAAAAAGATGATGTAAAAGTAGAAAAAAATTAGACCAAAGTGTTCTTGTTTTAAATGTTTATTTTTGAGAGACAGAGACCGAGACAGATGGGGAGGTGCAGAGAGAGAGAGAGGAACAGAAGATCCAAAACAGCTTCTGCACTGTCAGCACAGAGCCTGATGCAGGTCTCGAATTCACAAACCACGAGATCATGACCTGAGCCAAAGTTGGACACTTAACCGACTAAGCCACCCAGGCGCTCCTAGGTGTTTGTTTTTTTTTTTTTTCATTGAAGTGTAGTCAACTTACAATGTTATGAGTTTTAGGTCTATAACATAGTGATTCACTAATTGTATATATAGCTCAGTGCTCACTGCATGAAGTGCAGTCCCCATCTGTCACCATATAGCTTTATTACAACGGTATTGACTGCATCCCTGATGCTGTACTTTTCCCCTCTGTGACTTCTTTATTTTGTAACTGGACATTTGTACCTCATGATCCCCTTGATCTGTTTCACCCATCCTGCCACTCACCTCCTAACCACCACCAATTCTATTTTCTGTTTGTTCATTTGTTTGGTTTCTTAGATACCATACAAAGTGAAATCTTATCGTACTTGTCTTTCTCTGTCTGACTTTTTTCACGTAGCAATATACCTTCTAGGCTCATCCATATTTTCACATATGTCAAGAGCTCATTTTATGGCTGAGTGATATTTCACTATGTGTGTGCCTGTGTGTGTGTGTGTGTATACACCACCTCTTTATCCATTCATCCATCAGTGGACACTTGGGTTGCCTCCATATTGTGGCTACTATAAATAATGCTGCAATAAACATACATATCTTTTCAAATTCATAGATTTTTTTTCTTTTGGAAATACCCAGTAGTGAAATTACGGGATCAAATGGTATTTCTCTTTTTATGTTTTAGGGACATCCATACTGTTTTCCACAGTGGTACACCAATTTACATTCCTATCAACAGTGCCTGAAGATTTCCTTTTTTCCACATCCTCACCAACAGTTACTGTTTCTTGTCATTCTGATTCTAGCCACAAGGAGAAGGTGATACCTCATTGTGGTTTTAATTTGCATTTGGCTGATGATTAGTGATGTTGAACATCTTTTCATATGTTTGTTGGCCATCTGTATGTCTACTTTGAAAAAAAATGTTTATTCATATGTCTTCTGCACATTTTTAACTCTTGTTTTTTGTGTGTTGAGGTGTATAAGCTCTTAATATATTTTGGATATTAATCCCTTATTGTATATTTCATCTGTAAATATCTCCCATTCAATAGGTTGCCTTTTTGTTTTGTTTACAGTTTACTTTGCTGTGTAAAAACTTTTTATTTTGGTGTAATCCCAGTAGTTTATTTTTGGTTTTGTTTTTGTTGCCTGAGGAGACATAGCTAGAAAAATGTTGCTAAGGCCAATATAGAGAAATAGCTGCCTATTTTTTTTTCTAGGAGATTTGTAGTTTTAGGTCTCACATTTAGGTCTGTAGGCATTTTGAGGGTTTTTTTCTGAGCAGTTTGAGAAAGTGGCCCAGCTTCTTTCTTTTGCATGGAGCTGTCCAGTTTTCCCAGCACTATTTATTGAAGAGAATATTGTATATTCTTTTTTCCTTTGCCATAGATTACTTAATCATATAAACATGAGTTTATTTCTGGTTCCGTATCCCATACCATTGATTTATGTGTCTGTTTTTGTGCCAATACCATCCTGTTTTAACTACTGTAGCTTTGTGTAGTGTATTTTGAAATCTCAGATTGTAATAGCTCCAGCTTTGTTCTTTCTCAAGATTGCTTTGGCTATTTGGGGTCTTTTGTGGTTCCATATGAATTGTAGGATTATATGTTCTAGTTCTGTGAATAATGCTGTTGGTATTTTGATAGGGATTGCATTAAATCTGTAGATTGCTTTGGGTGGTATGAACATTTTAACAACATTAATCTTCTAAAGTATGAACATGGTATATCTTTCCATGTGTGTTGTTTTCATTTTCTTTCATCTCTGTCTTACAGTTTTAAGAGTATGGGTCTTTCACCTCGTTGGTTAAGTTTATTCCTAGATATCTTTTTTTTTTTTGGTACAATTATACATGGAATTCTTTTCCTAATTTCTCTTTCTGCTGCTTCATTATTAGTGCCTAGAAATGCAACAGATTTTTGTATTATATTAATTTTGCATTCTGCAAATTTACAGATTCATTTATGAGTTCTAATAGGTTTTTGGTGGAGTCTTTCAGGTTTTCTATATGTATTATCATATCAACTGCAAATAGTGACAATTTTACTTCTTCCTTACCGATTTAGATGCCTTTTATTTCTTGTTTGGTTGCTGCAGCTAGGACTTCCAGTACTGTGTTGAATAAAAGTGGTGAGAGTGGACATTCTTGCTTTGTTCCTGATTTTGGAAGAAAGACTCTCAGTTTTTCACCATTGTTAGCTATGGGTTTTTCATACTAGCTTTTATTATATTAAGGTATGTTCCCTCTAAACCCACTTGGTTGAGAGATTTTTTTTTTTAATCATGAATGATGTTGTATTTTGTCAAATGGTTTTTTCCATCTGTTGAGAGTATCATATGTTTTTTTCTCCTTCTTATTGTTAACATGATGTATCATACTGATTTACAACTACTGAACTACTCTTGTGCCCTAGACTAAATCCCACTTGATTGTGGTGAATTATCCTTTCAAAGTATTACCAAATTCAGTTTGTTAGTATTTTGTTGAGGATTTTTACATGTGTGTCATCAGGTAAATTAGCCCATTGTTATGTTTTGTATTTCTGTCACGTCTAACTGGTTTTGGTATCAGGGTAATGCTGGCCTCAAAGAATAAATTTGGAAGTTTGCCTTTCTCATCTATTTTTTGGAACAGTTTGAGAAGAAGAATAGATTTAACTCTTCTTTAAATGTTTGGTAGAGGCACCTGGATGGCTCAGTAACTTAAGCATGCAACTTCAGCTCAGGTCATGATATGGTTTGTGGGTTCAAGCCCCGCATCTGGCTCTGTGCTGACAGCTCAGAGCTTGGCGCTTGCTTCAAATTCTGTGTCTCCCTCTCTCTTTGCCCCTCCCCTGCTTGCATTCTATCTCTCTCACTCTCAAAAATAAATATTAAAAAAATTTTTTTAATGTTTGGTAGAATTCACACGTAAAGCCATATAGTCATGGACTTTCGTTTTTTGGGAGTTGTTTGATTACCACTTCAATTTCATAACTAGTAATTGATGTGTTCAAATTTTTCTATTTCCTCCTCATTTAATTTTAGAACATCATATGTTTCTGGGAATTTATCCATTTCTTCCAGATTGTCCAATTTGTTGGAATATAATTTTACATAATATTCTCTTACAGTCTTCTGTATTTTCGGTGTCTGCTGTAATTTCTGATTACATTTCTGATTTTATTCTCTTTTTTTCTTGATGAGTCTAAAGGTTTATCAATTTTGTTCATCTTTTCAAAGAACCTCTTCTTGGTTTCATTGATCCTTTCTATTTTTCTTTTAGTCTCTATGTTATTTAGTTCCTCTCTAATCTTGATTATTTTTTCCTTCTACTAGCTTTGGGCTTAGTTTGTTCTTTTTTTAGTTCCTTAGGTATAAGGTTGGGTTGTTTGAGATTTTTCTTGTTTCTTGAGGTAGGCCTATATTATTATACACTTTTCTCTTAGAACTGCTTCTGCTGCATCCCACTGATTTTGGACTGTTGTGCTTCATTTTCATGTTTCCAAGTATTTTTTATTTCCTCTCATTTCTTGGTTGACCCATTGGTTGTTTAGTAGTATGTTGTTAGGTTCCATGTGTTAGTGATTTTTTAAAGTTTTTTTTTTTTTTTTAATTATTTCTAGTTTCATACTGTTTTGGTGAGAAAAGATGCTTGATGGGGCACCTGGATGGCTCAGTCGTTTAAACATCTGACTTCGGCGCAGGTCATGATCTCACGGTTCATGGGTTCAAGCCCCATGTTGGGCTCTGTGCAGACAGACAGCTCCGAGCCTGGAGCCTGCTTCAGATTCTGTATCTCCCTCTTTCTCTGCCCCTCCCCCACTTGCACTTTGTCTCTCAAAAATAAATAAATGTTAAAAATTTTTAAAGAAAAAAAAAGATGCTTGATGTGATTTAAATCTTCTTAAATTTATTGAGACTTCTTTTCTGGCCTGACTTTGTAGCCTAACATGTGATCTGTCTTGGAGAATGCCATTTGTGCATGCACTTGAAAAGAATACATATTCTGCATTTGCATGGAATTTTCCCTCTACATCTCTTAGGTTTGTCTGGTCTAACATGTTGTTCAGTGCCACTGTTTTCTTACTGATTTTCCGTCTGGGCACTCTGTCCATTGACATACATGCCGTGTTAAAATCTCCTAGTATTAGTGTTTATTTCTCCCTTTCTATCTGTTAACATTTGCTGGGTGCTTCTGTGTTGAGTGCAGATATATTGACAATGGTTGTATCATCTTGTTGGATTGATCCCTTCATTGTTATGTAATGCCATTCTTTGTCTCTTGATGCTGTCTTTGTTTTAAGGCTATCTTATCTGATATAAATATTGCTACCCTTGCTTTTTTTCTCCTTCCATTCACATTATTCCATGCCTTCACATTCAGTCTGTATGTGTCTTTAGTTTGAAGTGATTTCTTATAGGCAGCATATAGATGGGTCTTGTTTTTTAATCCATTTCCTCACCCTGTGCCTTTTGATGGGAGTACCTAGTCGATTTTCATTTAAAGTACTTATTGATAGGTAAGCACTTACTGCCATTTTGTTAATTTTTTTCTGGGTGTTTTTGTAGTTCTTTTCTGTTCCTTTCCTGATCTCTTGCTTTCTTCCCTTGTGTGGTTTGATGGCTTTCTTTAGTGCTGTGCTACAGTATTCTAACTTTTCCTATTGAGCCCTGGAAACAAAAGTTTCCCAGGAATCCAGCATGATTATTTGGAAATATTAACATTACTGAGCTCAAGCTACTGATTATCGCAGGCCAGAACAAACTTGCGAAGACCTTCCCCTACTAATGGCAGATGTTAGATGTAAGTACCTTCCCCACAGTGTATTTATTGTCCACAGCATGCTCTGTGTTAGATCTTTGTAGGCATTTAGAGATTTGCAGTTGTCTTAATGACACCTTGTTTGTTGAGAATTTCAGAGTCTGACATTTTTCTCTTCAGGAAGATTGGTAGCCACTAAAACCTGCAGAGAGTTTTCAATAGTCAGACCATTAGAGTGACAGAAGTGTATTGAACATTGAAATCAAATGGTACAAGCCAATTTCTCCCCAGATGGCTTGTGTGCTAGCCCCTGGTGTGACAGCTGGGCCCTCCGCTGGGAACAGTCATGTGCGTCTTCTGATGCACATTACAGCAGTAACACCTGAGTACGTTATTGTTATTACTTTGAAGAATAGGCAAAGCCGACTTAACTCTTGGACTCCAGGACACTGATGAGTACTGTTGCCCTTCGTGGTGTCCAGAGATATGTTGCTGCAGGCACTTAGCATGTCAGACAACGCTTGCATTAGCATCCTTGCGTCACCACCTGGTGGCCGCTGTGACTGTTGCTGGCATTTATCCTGCTGCATTCCAGGGTCATAGTCTCTATGAAGATGGATGTCCCTCTTCCAGGGTCTTCACATTTTTCAGAACTCCAAGTGAATTTTGACGTAGCCTGTTAAGGGGTCAGCTGCTGGATTAGCCTAGTCTCCTGATAGTCTGTGAATCCTGTTGGTGAGCGCTCTTTGCCCGTGTGTGTTGGGGGTCATCTCTGTGTCTGAAGCTGCTCCTTTGATATCTAAGAAATGTAATTATGTGGCCTTTCTAGCCAGGGACTTTTCCTGGGCCATTAAGATGTTAAATGTATGCCTCTCTGGGGTGCCTGGGTGGCTCAGTTGGTTAAGCATCCAACTTCAGCTCAGGTCATGATCTCACAGTTCCTGAGTTAGAGTCCTGCGTGGGGCTCTGTGCTGACTGTGCGGAGCCTGGAGCCTGCTTCAGATTCTGTGTCTCCCTCTCCCTCTCTCTCTCTCTCCCTTTCCCCTGCTCACTCTCTCTCAAAAATAAATAACAGTTTTAAAAAATGCATACTTCTCGGGGCGCCCAGGTGGCTTAGTCCGTTGAGCGTCCGACTTTCGCTCGGGTCATGATCTTGCGGTTCGTAGGTTCGAGCCCCGCGTCGGGCTCTGTGCTGGCTGCCAGCTCAGAGCCTGGAGCCTGCTTCAGTCTGTGACTCCCTCTCTCTCTGACCCTCCCCTGTTCACGCTGTCTCTCTCTCCTATAAATAAATAAAAACATTTAAATTAAAAAAAATGCATACTTCTGAGGGATTCACTATAGATTCCACATACACTTTATACTTTAAAAATATACCAAAAATATCTTAGTAGGAAAGACAGATGAGCTCTATGATATATGCAGCATGAAAATGCTCTCATTAGATTGTTCCTTCTATTTGTAAAACTTAGATTTCTTATTGGTTACAGCTGGTGTGTTCATTATGGAAAAAGATTTTTTTATCAATTTTTATCAATTAAATAAATTCATGCCCTAATCTCAGGTAGAGGTGGGTTATCAATCAGCTTTAGAGATATGTTTGTGCTTCCGACTATTAGGTGGTAGAATATAATTGATTGAAGGACCTTTTTCTTGTTTCCTTGAAAGTGGAGTGAAAACTTGGAGTATATGAACCCAAGGAAGCAGGATGATTGACCATCAGCACCTGATAGTGCTCCTGTCTGAGAAACCACTGAGGACAGAATTGGCCTAAATTATTTTCTTATGCTTGATCTTAGCCAAAAGGACAAGAAGTGATATAAATTATTTTTTTAAGTTTATGTATTTTTTTTTTAAAGATTTTTATTTATTTTTAGGAGAGAGAGAGAAAGACAGCGTGAGCAGGGGTAGGCCAGAGGGAGAGGGAGTCACAGACTGAAACAGGCTCCAGGCTCCGAGCTGGCAGTCAGCACAGAGTCCGACGCGGGGCTCAAACCCACGAACCGCGAGATCATGACCCAAGTGAAAGTCGGACGCTTAACCGACTAAGCCACCCAGGCGCCCCTATGTATTTATTTTGAAAGAGAGACAGCAAGAGCTGGATCTTTTTCATGTGACAGTAACCCAGGAGCGTCCCATTTAAGGCTCTAAAGTACTTGGAGCAACAACAGGTACCAGTAAACAGGAAGGAGACAACTCAGACACAGTACTTTGTTTTAATTCAATACTCTTGGATAATACATACCTTCCCGTAACAGCAACAACAAAACTTCAGAAACGCACAGCAAAAGTGGGAAAACAGTTCACATGGAATATATAAATACTTGAAAAATCACAGAGTTTTTGAATTACGTGATTCAGAATTCTTTTTTTCTCTGCACCTTTTGGGACCAGTTCCTTCCTTGATTTCTTGGGTGCAGCCACCTCTTCACCTGATTTCAGGGAGGCTTGGGAAAGGGGGGTGCAGAGCCTAAGATGAACTTAAGGTAAGTCTCAGCAGACCTGCCTCCTCTTTGTAGCTCATCATGTAGCCTGATCCCTCCCTGTTCTACCTCTTCTTGGGCAGCCTCATCTCCCTGTTTAGGGAACAGATGTGGCAGCCGTGAAATCGTGCTGGACTTAAGTGTCATCTCTCACATCCACCAGACACAGTAGAGATAGCACTGTTGCTCCAGTAAGATCATAGAGCACACACTTTTCGTTTCCGTTGACACGGTGGAGACCGTAAGTGTGGCCGTCCAGAACCAAGGAGAGAGTTTGTTGTTTTCCCGTGACTTTTTCTCTCCTGGAGAGTTTTCTGTTCATACCTTTAATTTAGAAGTTGACTAAGATCTCAGGATGCCCTCACCTGGGGACGTCGTCTTGTGAAAAAGAAGCAGGATGAAATGAGAAGAGGTTTGGTGGAAAGAGCTCAAAGGGCCCGGACATGGTAGGCGGCAGGCACCATTTTTATCCCTCCTCCAACTCTTGTTCTAGGGGTTGCCTAGATACATGAGAGCTGGTTGGAGATGGAAAAGTCATGAGAATTCAACATTTGGACCTGTGAATTAGCATCAACCCAAGATTTCATAGAGAAAGTGGAGTTTTAGAAGTAGTCTAACACATACTAATGGATCAGTTTATTATTAATACAGTGATTTAATTTAATGAATGCCCGTATAATGTGCTTAGGTATATTGCCACCTGGAAGGAAATTGCTACAAGCAACTCTTCGGCTAACTTCAAAGGTAGGTGATTTTGAGGGTTGCTGTGGGGGGTAGGGATGGGCTAGATGGGTGATGGCCATCAAGGAGGGCACTTTTCAGGATGAGCACCGTGTGTCATATTTAAGAGGTGAATCACCGGGTTCTCCTCCTGAAGCCAAGACTACACTGGATGTTAAGTAATTTGAATATAAACTTTCTTAAAAAGTGGGTGATTTTTAGCAATATTTGATGGGAAATTGTGAACGAAATGCTACGTTCCACACTCGGACACACTTCTATGCACCTAGCTTTTCAGCACTCTGCACTGTGTAGGGACACCAATGAATTTGCCAAGTCATTTTTACCTTTACAAGTCAGATTGTTATTTGGGAATAGAAGAAAATTTTGTTTTATTTAGGTTGGATAAAATGGTTTAAAAAATGAGTCCTCCTTTTAAAAAGTTGCTTCTCTCATGGTTTCATAATTATTTTTAATGAGCAAAAAGCTCAAAATGTTAGGAATGTTCTTTAGGTTCTGTGCCACTGTGGTGCTGCCAGGGACAGCGCATTGAGGAAGCATGTTCACATGTTCTAGAAGTATCAGTCCTCCTAACATAGCTCATGCCTAATTCCGGGTACTGTACGTCCTGGGGGTACGGGTTCTGTCCTGCGGCGCCAGTGAGTACAGCGGAGAGGTCACACTGCTGGGGTGGTGATTCAGGCCGCCTGGGGTTGAGTTCCGGCCCTGCTGTCTACTGGCTGTGCGATCCTGCGGAAGTTAGCAGCTCAGGTGCCCCGTCTGTAAAGTGAGAATAACGATAGTAGCTCTTAGGTTGTTGGGAGGTAAGAAGAGATGCTGCAGGTGAAGAGCTTAGAATAGCGCCCCACCCCCAACCCCCGGTCTGTACTCCCTAAGTGTCAGCTGTCATCTGCCTTAAGCTGCCTGCTTACTTCTGAGTCACGGCCACCCCTGTGGCCTGAGCACCCTGCAGGCTTCTCCCAGCTGCCTCCAAACTGGTAAGCAGCCGGGGCTCCCCACACAACACATAGTGATTTTACAGATTTAAATCCTCCAGTTAAAGCATTGGTTTAACAAACTTTTCTTGATCACTTACTATGAAAGTGCTGTCTGAAAGCGCTTTATAAAATAACTCATTTAATTTTCAGAACAACTCAGTGAGACCAGGTGCAGGTTACAGATGAGCAAACCGAGATACCAAGTGACTTGCTCAGGGTCACGCAGTCAGTTCCCGGGATGGCTGGGATGTGAACAGAGGCAGGCTGGCTTCAGAGACCACGTTCTTAACGATGAGGGCCTTCTGCCGCCTCTCCTGAATCCCCACCGCACGTGGAGTAAAATCCAGACGTTAGCACGGCCTTCTGGCTCTGCCTCTGGCCACCCCCCCCCACTCTTGTCATGTCCTGCCCTCCCCCCTCACTCACAAACCTGCATCCCCAGCCTCTGGCTGGTGCTTCAGAAATGCCCTGTGGTTTCCACTTGAGGGGCTTCATGGCGTTGATGGCCTTCTAGAGAACAGCTGTAAGTCACCGCCCTGACTTGACTGCAGGGATTTGTCTCTTTGACCTAAAACCCCAATCCGTAGCACGTAGTAGGTCCTCAGTGGCATAAAGGCATGGCAAGTACAGACCTGAAGCAGAGAATATCACTACTGAGCTAAAAGAGATTACTGTGAGAAGAAGGGAGGTGATAGCATGGCCATCGGGAGGGACAGAGAATCAAGTGCTGCAGATCCGCGTTATGAGCGCAGTCCATGGAGGAGGGCGCGTTGAGGGTGTTGGCGTGGGAGAAGAGGAGACAATGTGCGTCACTTCTCCAAGAAGCACCAGGAAATCAAATCCGGAGAAGGTCTGGAACCTTTTCTCTCGAACCGTTAGCTAATAGTTAACTGTGGAGCACTAGCTGAAGGCCAGACGAACTAAATGCTACGGTGTTTTACATGCACCATTGCACTTAATTCTCATAATTCTGAGGTACGTATGTGCTATTATTATCCCCATTTTACAGGTTCAGTAACTTGCCCCAAATGACACAGCTTCTTAGTAGTGGCTCAGACCTCAAGCCCAGGTCCCGCGGAACCTTCCGTAGAGACGAACCGCTGTGTAGTGAAGAGTAGGAGGAACTGAACTACTCGGGACAATATGGCTTCAGTTGAGAAGGATACAAAGGCATCCGCTCAAGGCGGGATAGCGAGGAACACAGAAGGGACCTTGCCGGCTGTACAGTGAGCAGTGTACTGGATGAGTCTGCTCCTTCCCGTATGTGACATCTTTCTCAGCATTTGTCATTTCTCTCTAGGTTTCCCATTTGAGCGAGCTCGGAAACAAGGATACGACTATGCAGATATACCAGAGGAGAAACTGGGAATCCCAGAAGATTCTTCAGATGGAAGTTCTGATAAAAATCCAAACTTTACTAGACCAACACCTGATCTCACTTATGACGTATAAAGTCCTCTGCTTTCCTGAGCGGTAGCCCTTCACGCCCTGACTCTGTCAGTTATCATCACGAGATCGTTTACTCGCACTGGAACGACTTGTATATTCTTGGCACAGAACCCAACTCAAGAAAATAAAGAAGCCTAAAGGGAAATAGGACATCAGACTTCATACAGTGGTCATGAAAATGTAGAGATTATTCCTTGTATTTGAAGAAACTGCAGTAATCTAACAATCGCATAAATAAATATATTTATGTGCCCCCCCCAAAAAAGTCATTGGATTTTCTTCTCTACTTGAAGCATTCTTTGTGTGTTCGTGTCAGAGCTCTTTTTCGATTTAAAAAAGGCGCCTGGGTGGCTCAGTCTGTTAAGCGTCCGACTTAGGCGCAGGTCATGATCTCACAGTCAGTGAGTTGGTCAGCGAGTTTGAGCCCCACATCGGGCTCCGTGCTGACAGCTCAGAGCCTGGAGCTGCTTCAGATTCTGTCTCCCTCTCTCTCTGCCCCTCCCCCAATCACACTCTGTCTCTCAAAAATGAAACAATGTTGAAAAAAACTTTTTAAAATACATAAATAATAAAAAAGGGAAAAGGGCAGTGTAACAGGCTCTCCTTTTATCAGGAAAGCAAAAGCCCTACCAGAAGCTACAGCATTAGCCACTGAGGCCTCCTTGAAATGAAACCAGGTCACGGGGGACCCTTAGCTGAAGAAGCTAGAAAAGCAAAACTCTTGTCTTTCAGCTTCCACAGGGGGAGGAGAAGAGGAGTGGAGGTAACTGCTGGGCCTCCCACACCTTCCCGCTCTGAATTATTGTGTGTTCCCATAAGCAACCTTTGCTACTAGCCCTCGTCACCCTGATCACAGTGGGTCTTAATTGTAGGTAGAGCATGTGTGCAAGTAGGGTAGAGGAGCAGAGAGAGCGAGAGAAAGTTCCAAGTAAGTTCCAGGCTCAGCACAAAGCCAGACACAAGGCTCGATCTCAGGACCCTGAGATCATGGCCTGAGCTGAAATCAAGAATCGGATGCTCGACCAACTGAGCCACCCAGGTGCCATCACACTGAACCTTTGAAAGCCTGCGTGGCTCAGTTGGTTAAGCGTCCAACTCTTGATCTCAGTCAGGTCATGATGTCACTGTTCGTGAGAACGAGCCCAGTGTGGGGCTCTGTGCTGAGAGGGCAGAGCCTGCTTGGGATTCTCTCTCTGCCCCTCACACACTCACGCACAAGCTCGCTCGCTCGCTCTCTCAAAATAAACTTAAAAAAATCTGTCTATAACCCTGATAGACTAGGGGCTTGCACCTGCAAGTATTAAGACAAATAGCAATCAGAAGATCTGTGTATTTAAGAAAATCTGATTTCCTGAGCTTTAATTTACATCTACCCATTTTGAGTATTCAGTTTTGACAGATGTATACATTCATGTAAATTTCACATTCAAGATTGATAGTATTTCCATCACCCCCCAGATTATGCATCTGCAGTCAGTCTACTCATTTCACCTTGAGTCCTGGAAACCACTGATCTTTCAATCACTACAGCTCTGCCTTTGCTAGAATGTCATGTAAATGGAATGATTCCATATGTAGCCTTCTTGGTTTAGCTTTTCATTTAGCTTAATGCTTTTGAGATTCGTCCTTGTTACCACTCTACTCGGTATTGCATTCCTTTTTTAATGACTAGCGTTCCATTGTATGGCTTTACCACAGTTTGCTTCTCCATTCGCCAACTGATGGACATTTGATTGTTTCCAGTTTGGGATCATTATGAATGACGGTGCTGTGAACATTCATGTAGAGTCCTTGTTTTCATTTCTCTTGGAAAATACCTGCAAGGGGAACTGCTAAGGCAAGCTCTATTTTATAAGAACCGTTTTTTTCTTATTTTTTTATATATTTATTATCGGAGTATAATTGACATACAGTGTTAGTTTCAGGGACACAAGATACTGATTTGACAATTCTATCGTTGTATAGAATACTCACCAATGCCCACAACTACTGTGTGGTACTTGTCATTTCCTTATTTATTTTACAACTGGAAGTTTGTGGCTCTTAATCTCCATCTATTTTGATCAACCCCCACCCCCTGCCATCCACCTCCCTTCTAGCAACCACCAATTTGTTCTCTGTATTTAAAATGTTTATATTTTGTTTGCTTTTAGATTCCACATATAAATGAAATTATCTAGTGTTTGCCTTTGACATATTTTACTTTGCATGCAGTACCTCAAGGTCCATCCATGTTGTCACAAATAGCAAGATTTCACTTCTTCTATGTCCAGGTAATATTCCAGTATGTGTGGGCACCTGGGTGGCTCAGTAAGTTAAGCGCCCGGCTCTTGATTGCGGCTTAGGTCATGCTCTCGCAGTTGGCGAGATTGAGCCCTGCACTGGGCTCTGTGCTGCTTGGGACTCTCCCCCTCTTTCTGCCCTTCCCCCACTCATGTGTGCGCATGCTCTCTCTCTCTCTCTCTCAAGATAAGTAAACTTAAAAATTCCAGTGTGTGTGTGTGTATCATATCTTGCTATTATAAATAGTGCCGCAATAAAAATAGGAGTGCATATATCTTTTCAAATTAGTGGTGCTTTCATTTTCTTTGAGTAAATAGTAGTGGAATTAAGGGATCATATGATAATTCCATTTTTTTTTTTTGAGAAACCTTCACACTGTACTCCTCAGTGCACTAATTAACATTCCCACTAAGAATGCCTGAGGGTTCTATTTTCTCCACATCCTTGTCAGCATATTATTTCTTGTCTTTTTTAAGTCTAGCTATTCTGACACATGAAAGGTGGTATCTCATTGTGGTTTTGATTTGCATTTCCCTGATGATGAGTGATGCCGAACGTCTTTATATGTCTGTTGGCCATCTGTATGTCTTCTGAGGAAAAAATGTCTATTAGGTCTTCTGTCCATTTTTAAATCAGATTTTAGTTTTTTGGTGTTGAGTTGTGTAAGTTCTTTAAATATTTTGGATGTTAACTCGTTATCAGATATATCATTTGCAAAATGTCTTCTCCCATTCAGTAGGTTGTCATTTCGTTTCGATAGTTTGCTTTGCTTTGCTTTTTATTTTGCTGAAAGTCTCAGTTGTTTGTTCTTGCTTTTGTTTCCTTTGCCTGCGGAGACATATCCATAAATACATTGCTAATGCTTATGTCTACGAGATTACTACCTATGTTTTTTACAAGGAATATCATGGTTTCAGATCTCACACATAGGACTGTAATCCACTTGGAACTTATTTTTGTGTGTAGCTTAAGAACGTGGTCATTTCATTATTTTGCATGTGGCTGTCCAGTTCCCCCAACACCATTTATTGAAGAGGCTGTCTTTTCCTTGTTTTATATTCTCAGCTCTTTTGTCATAACTTAATTGACCCTATAAGCATGGGTGTATTTCTGCTGCATTGATCTATAGGTTTATTTTTGTGCCATTACCGTACTAGTTTGTTACCACAGCTTTGTAGTATATTTTGGAATCTGGGATCGTGATACTTCCAGCTTAGCTCTTTCTCAAGATTGCTTTGGATTTTCGGGGTCCTTTGTGGTCCCATACAAATTTTAGGGTTGTATGTTCTGTTTCTGTAGAAAATGCTGTTGGTATTTTGGTAGGGGTTGCAGTAAATCTGTAGATTGCTCTGGGGAGTATGGACATCTTAATAATCTTCCAGTGCGCGGGCATGGTATATCTTTCCATTTGTTTGTGTTGTCCTCAGTTTCTTTCATCATCACCTTACAGTTTTCAGAGTACAGGTCTTTTACCTCCTTGGTTAAATTTATTGCTAGGTATTTAATTATATTTACCGCAATTGTAAATGAGATTGATTTCTTTTTTTTTTTTTTAATGCTTTATTTCTGAGAGAGAGAAAGAGGCAGTGTGAGCAGGGGAGGGTCAGAGAGAGAGAGGGAGACACAGAATCTGAAAGAGGCTCCAGGCTCTGAGCTGTCAGCACAGAGCCCGACACGGGGCTCGAACTCACAAACCATGGGATCATGACCTGAGCCTAAGTCGGATGCTTAACCAACTGAGCCACCCAGATGCCCCTGAGATTGATTTCTTAATTTCTCTTTCTGCTTCTTCATTATTAGCACATAGAAACAACAAATTTCTGTATGTTAATTTTGTGTCCTGGAAGGTTACTGAATTCATTTATGAGTTCTAATATTTTTTTTGGCAAAGTCTTTTCTGGTTTTCTATATATAGTATCATGTCATCTGCAAATAGTGACAGCTTTACTCTTTGCTTACGATTTGGATGCCTCTCATTTCTTTTTCTTGTCTGGTTGCTGCAGCTTGGACTTGCCAGCACTATGTTGAATAAAAGTGGTGAGAGTGAACATCTTTTGTCTTGTTCCTCATCCTGGAAGAAAAGGTCTCAGTTTCTGACCATTGAGGATGATGTTAGCTGCGGAGTGTTCATTTATGAACTTTAACAAGGTATGTTCCTACTATACCTATGTTGCTGAGAGTTTTTATTGTGAAAGATGTTGTATTTTGGCAAATGCTTTAACTGCATCTTTTGAGAGGACCATATAGTTTCTGTCCTTCCTCTTGTTAAAGTTATGTATCACATTAATTGAATTATGAATATTAAACCCCCCTTGCATCTTGGAATAAATCCTACTTGATCGTGGTGAATGATCCTTTTAATGTCTTGTTGAATTTGGTTTGCTAATATTTTGTTGGTGATTTTTGCATCTGTGTTCATCAGAGATACTGGCCTATGGTTTTTCTGTGTAGTGTCTTTGGTTTGGTATCAGGCTAATGCTGGCCTCACAGAATGAATTTGGAAGTTTTCCTCTCTCCCTTTTTTTTGGAGTAGTTTCAGAAGAATGGTATTCATTCTTTAAATGTTGGGTAGAATTCACCTATGAAGCCATCTGACTATGGACTTCTGTTTGTTGGGATTTTTTTTTTTAAATTACTGATTCAGTTTCATTACTGGTTAGTAATTGATTTGTTCAGATTTCCTACTTCTTCCTTTTTAAAAATTTTTGTTGTTGTTAATGTTTGTTTATCTTTGAGAGAAAGAGAGACAGAGCTCGAGCGGGGAAGGGACAGAGAGAGAGGGAGACACAGAATCCAAAGCAGGCTCCAGATTCTGAGCCGTCAGCGCAGAGCCCGGCACGGGCTCAAATCCATGAACTCTGAGATGATGACCTGAGCCAAAGTGAGACACTTAACCACCTGAGCCACCCTCTACTTCTTCCTGACTTGGATCAGAAGGTTCTATGTTTCTAGGAATTTACTAATTTTTTTCTAGGTTGTCCAGTTTGTTGGCATATATTTCCCATTATATTCTCTTAAGATCCTTTGTACTTCATGTGATGTCACTTATTCTTCTTCCTTTATTTCTGATTTAACTTGAATCTCTTTTTTTATGGAGATTCTTACGAAGGTTAATTAACTTTTTCTTTTCAAAGAACCAGTGTTTAGTTTGATTGTTGATCCTTTCTATTGTTCTTTTAATCCCTATATTATGATTTCCAGTCTATCTTTTTTGTTTTCCTACCCCTAGCTTTGGGCTTGTTTTGTTCTTACATTTTTCAGTTCCTTTAGTTATAACGTTAGGTTGTTTGAGACTTTTCTTGATCTAGATTTAGGCCTGTATCATTATAAACTTCCCTCTTAGAACTGTTTTCACCGTGTCTCAAAGGTTTTTGACCATTGTATTTTCATTTTTATTTGTGCCCATGTATTTTTTTAATTTCCTCTTCATTTATTTGCTGACTCATTGGATGTTTAATAGCATATTGTTTAGCCTCCATGCTTTTGTGTGGTTTTTTTTTTTTTTTTCTTGTAAGTGATTTCTAGTTTCATACCGTTGTGGGCAGAAAAGATGCTTGATACAGTTTTAGTCTTCTTAAATTTATTGAGACTTGTTTTGTGCCCTAACTTGTGATCTGTCTTAGAGAATATTCCATGTGCACTTGAAAATGACGTGTATTCTGCTGTGTTTGAATGGAATGTTCTGTAGATCTCTGTTAGGCCCATCTGGTCTAATGTGTTATTTAAAGCCATAGTTTCCTTGTTGGTTTTCTGTCTGGGTGATCTGTTCATTGATTCGATAGGGTTTTTAAGTCCTATCCGTGTTTATGTCCTATTTAAGTCCTATCCTTTATTATGTCTATTAACATTTGCTTTATGTATTTAGGTGCTTCTGTGTGGAGTGCCTAGATGTTTACAGTTGTTATACAGTGGTGTTGGGCTGATCCTTTCTATCTTTATGTAACGCCTTTCTTTGTCTCTTGCTAAAGTCTTTGTTTTTGTTTTTGTTTTTTTTAATGTTTTTTATTTTATTTCTAGGAGAGAGAGAGAGAGAGACAGCATGAGCAGGGGAGGGTCAAAGAGAGAGGGTGTCACAGACTGAAACAGGCTCCAGGCTCTGAGCTGGCAGTCAGCACAGAGCCGACGCGGGGCTCGAACCCATGAACCACGAGATCATGACCTAAGTGAAAGTCAGACGCTTAACCGACTAAGCCACCCAGGCGCCCCTAAAGTCTTTGTTTTAAACTCCACCTTGTCTGGTATAAGTATTGCTACCGCATCTTTTGTTCCACTTCTATTTGCGTAGAATATCTTTCCCATTCCTTCACTTTCCGTCTGTATGTGTGTCTAGGTTTGAAGTGATCTCATGTGGGCAGCGTATAGATGGGTCTTGTTTCTTGTAGGGGTGTGGTCTGATTTTTTATCCATTTTGTCACCCTGTGTCTTTTGATTGGAACATTTAGTCCATTTACCTTTCAAGTAATTAGTAAGTATACACTTATTGCCATTTTGTTGATTGTATTCTGGTTTTTAGTTCTCTGTTCTTTTTTGTTCTCTTACTCTGTTACCTCATGGTTTGATGGCTTTATTTAGTGTATACTTTGATAACTTTCTCTTTATTTTTTGCATATCAGAGTTTTTTGATTTGTGGTTACCATAGGTTTCTTATATAACATCCTATGTGTATAACTATGTATTAAGTTGATGATCACTTAAGTTCAAACACAGCATTAAAGCGCTCAATTTTTACTCCTTCCGTTTTATGTCTATAGGGTCATATTTCACATCTTTTTATTTTTTGTTTCCCTTCACAAATTTTTATAGGCATAATTGATGTTACTATTTTTGTGTTTTATCCTCCATACTGGCTTTGTAAGTGATTAATCTGTCATTACTGTATGTTTGCATTTTCCTGTAACATTTTCCTTTCATAATTTTCTTCTGGCTACAGCCTTTCCTTGAAAGAATTCCCATAAACATTTCTTAAAAGAGTGGTGTAGTGTGATGAACTTATTTCTGGGGAACTAGTGATCTCTCCTTCGCTCCCTCCTGATGACCTTGCCGGGGAAGGTGCTCTTGTTTGTAGGCTTTTCCCTTTCAGCACTTGAGATAACATCCCGCCACTCCCTCTGGCTGCAGAAGTTCGCCTGAGAACCCCACTGATAGCCGCCTGGGGTTTCTCTTGCATGTAGCTGTCTGTGATCTTGCTGCTGCTTTTAAGACTCTGTCTTTATCAGTACCTTTCACATTTTCACTGTTGTGTGCCTTGGTGTGCACCTCCTGGGCTTCGCCTGTGCCTCCTGCAGCTGGATGGATATCGCTTTGCCTCCCAGGTTAGGGAAACTTTCAGCTCTTGTTTCTTCGAGTAAGTTTTTGTGCCCTTCTGTCTCTCGCTTCTCCTTCTGGGATCCCATTACTGTGAATGTTACGCTTAATGATGCCACAGAAGTCCCCTAACCTATTCTCATTTTTCTATTATTCTGTTTTCTTTTGCTTTTGGGCCTGGTTGCTTTCCATCGCCCTGTCTTCCAGGTCACCGATCTGCTCTGCCTCCTCTGACCTGCTATTGATTCCGGCCAGTGCGTATTTCCCCTTTCAGCTAATTAATTCCTCAGCCCTGACTGGTTTAGATTTTTAGATTTTCTAGTTCTTGGTTGAAGTTCTCACGGAGTTCACCCACTGTACTCAAGTCCAGGGCGTATCTTTATGACCATTTGAATTCCTTATCAGGTATGTTGCTTATTTCGGCTTCATTGAGCTGTTTCTCCTACTGCGATTGTATGTTGGTTTTTAACTTGAGGCACATTCCTCTGCCTCCTCACTTTGTCTCTGTGTTGCTTCTGCGTGTCTGGTAGGTCAGCCCTGCGCCCTGGTCTTGGAGGTAGTAGCCTTGGGTAGAAGAGGCCGTGGTGGCCTTTGCCACAGTCGCCCAGTCCCCAGGCGTCCCCTGTGGGCTCCGGGCGTGTCGTGGCCCAGGCACCCAGCCCTCCAGCCCAGCCTGCGGAGGGACCCGGCCTGCCTGCCGTGGGCGGAGGCGCAGGGTCCGTGGGAGCCCAGCTGTGCGGCCGCAGGCTTCCTGGGGGGCGGGGGGTGCGCCTGCTGCCAGCAGTTAGCCTCTGCCCCTGCTGCAGGTGCACGGGAGGCGGGCGCTTGCCCCCGGCCCCCCCGCCCCTCCACCCCCTCCCCCCTCCCCGCCCCCTCCACCCCTCCCCCTCCCCCGCCCCTCCACCCTCCTCCCCCGCCCCTCCACCCCCTCCCGCCCCTCCACCCCCTCCCCCTCCACCCCCTCCCCCCGCCCCTCCACCCCCTCCCCGCCCCTCCCCCGCAGCCAGCACCGAGGGTGGGGTGGGTGTGCCGGTGGGTGCACCTACGTCCCTCACCCCCAGGGCCGGGGTCAATCAGGAGCGGGGTGGTCCTGGTCAGGGCTGCCTGCTGTACACAGGGGGGGGGACGGAGGGGCAGGGCGTGCTCCCCGGCCGGGCGGATGGAGAGTTAGCCCGGGGCCGCAGGCTGTGGCCATCTAGGCTGGGCCAGGGGGCGGGAAAGGACGCCACGGGCACCTTTCTTCCTGGACAGATGCCCGACAGGTCCCTGCGCCGGCACGTCGTCCTTCCCCGGCGCTCCGGGGGCTTTTCAAACCGCGGCTCTGCGCGCGGTCTCGGGCAGACAGTGAGGACCCCGCTTCCTGTTGCCGGCAGCTCTGCCGGAGTGGAGCCCGCTGAGCGTCACCACTCCTGAGGTTAAGATCTCCCGGTTTTCAAACTTCCTGGAGTTAAGCCTCCACTTGTTTTCAAAGCTGGTTTTCATGGGGACTCATCTTCCTTATTGCCTGTTCCGTTGCTGGGGGGGTGGGGGGGTGTCTTGTCTCCCCGGGTGGGGTCCGATCCTCCCGCTTCCTCCTGGGGGTGATGCCCTGCTGGTGTCTGGTTCGTGGCCTGGGGCGCGGGTGTGAGCGGTGAAGGGGCCCCAGCGGCATCCCCCCGCCACCTTCCTTCTCCGGGGTGGCCTTGTGTCCGGGGCTCTGCAGTCCACCTTCGGAGTTCGCTGCACTACCTGGAGGCGTTGCCTTGGTGTGGGGGGGGCGGGGGGCCCCCAGACCCTCCTACTCCGCCACCTTCCCTCGGCGGAACCCTAGACTCTGTTTTATAAAGTGGCTGTGCCATTTTGTGTTCCCACCGGCAATGGACTCGTTCGGGCTGGCCGCTGGTATTCTGTCCCTTGGTGGTGTAAGCCGTTTTCACTCTCTCTGTTCTACCGGTGGTGTAGTGAGTGGCATCTCACCGGGGTTTTAGTTTCCGTGTTTCCCTAATGACAGTGTGAGGTGCTTTCATGTGCTCATATTTGCCATTTGGATCTCTTCTTTGGTGAGGGGTCTTGTAAAATCTTTGGCCATTTTTAAGTTAGAATGTTCATTTCCTCATTGTGTTAAAAGATTTTTAAAGTATGTTCCAAAAATCAAATCCTTTATCTGACATGTTTTGCAAGGCTTGGCTGTTTTTTTTAATGTCTTTTAAGGAGGAAAAGGTTTTCATTTTTAAAAAGTCCAGGTTACCATTTTTTTTTTCTGGCCAGTGTTTAATGTGTTATCTACAAAATCTTTGCTTAAACCAAGGTCACAGAGGAGTTCTTGTACAAATTTTGTAATGTTAGCTCTCACATTCAGGCATATTACCCAGTTCAAGTTAGTTATTATATATAGTACGAGAGCAGCTTTGAGATATGTGGGGTTTTTTGCATATGGAGATATTTTTTGTTTTGTTTTTTGCAAATACTATCTTTTCCCTGTTAAATTACCTTGGAGCCTTTGCTGAAAATCAGTTACTCATATACTAGGATCTATTTCTGGATTCCTTATCCTGGTCCGTTGATCTGTATGTCTTATCTTTATGGCAATACCACCTTGTACTGTTTATGTGGTGTTAGTGTCAGTCTTTTTTTTTTTAATTTTTTAACATTTATTCATTTTTGAGAGAATGAGTGGGGGAGGGACACAGAGAGAAGGAGACACAGAATCCGAAGCAGGCTCCAGGCTCTGAGCTGGAGCTCTCAGCACAGAGCCGGAAGCGGGGCTCAAACCCAGGAGCGGTTAGATCATGACCTCAGCCGAAGTTGAATGCTTGACTGACTGAGCCACCCAGGTGCCCCTAGTGTAAGTCTTTCAAACTTCAAAATTGTTTGGCTTATTCAAGTTCCTTTGCATTTTCGTTCTGATTTTGTAATCCAATTGTCAAGTTATAGAAGAAAAAAAAATCCTGCTTGTATTTTGATTGCATTGCATTGATTCTGTGTATCCATTTGGGGAGAATTGCTATCTTAACAATATGGAGTCTCCCAGTTCATGAACATAACACGTCTCTCTGTATTATTTAGGACTTTGCTTTCTCATTAATGTTTTACAAATTTTAGTGTACATGCACTTAACATATTTTATTACACTTACACCCAGCTATTTCATGTGTTTGATGGTATTGTTTTTTAATACCAGCTCTAGGGTTAGAGTGTTGGGTTAGTTTAGGTGTCTGGTATTTTGTAGTTCAGAGGGCTGCAGAGGGTGGGGGTGAGGGGTAGGAGTTAGGGATTAGGGTGTGTACCTGGTATCCTGCAGTTCAGAGACCTCTCCAGAGACTAAAACCCCAGATTTCTCCTGGGGTGAGAACACAGATAGCAGCCACGCACTGAGCTGAGGCAAGGAGGGGCTTGGGGGCTCTAAATACTCCTTAAATACACATTCAATGGGTCCTTCTGTTTTTACCTCCTCCTTCACAACCATTTTCAGAAATACTACCGATACTTAAATGCTTGGGGTCTCCTCCAGGGTAATGAGGCTGCTTCCCAGCGTTTCATACTGCATGTTCAGGAAGCCACTTCCTTCAGGTCTACAGTTAGGGTTAGTGTTGGGGTTAGTGTTGGGGACCAGAGTCAGGTGTTAAGTGTTAGATGTCCGGTATGAGGGTATGTGCCTGGGAGTTTGCAGTTCAGAGACCCCGCCCCCTCCCCCCTCCCCCAAAGAATAAGACTGTAGATGGCTGCTGGGGTCGGGGTTCTGGCTAGAGGTCCGTGCAGACCGAGGTGCAGGGCAGGCTGGATCTGGGTCGTGGGCTTCCGAGCTCCATGCGGACAAGCTGCCTGTCTGTGCCAGACCACAAGCTCTTTGAGGGCTCACTGCTGCCTCCCCAGGAGCTAGGCTCGGGCCTGGTACACACGACACCCAGTCATCTGAATAGAATAAGTGAGTTTAGCGTGTATTTTCTTTTAGAAAAATTTATTCAAAAACAGGAGCAATGTAACAGGCTTCTGGTAACAGTGTAGTAAAGAAATACATCCAATGGTACTAAAATAAATCTACAGAAAATACATAATTTCATTAAAGTGCAATTAAAATACTTGAAATGGTACATATTTCTATATTTCAAGTCAGTATACTAGCTTTCTACTTTTCTAAAGAATTGCCTACTGTAGATAAGAAATCCAGAGTTTTTCTTTTTTGCTCTTATTTCTTTAATACCATATTTCTAAGTGCATGTATTTTAAGCGTATACCGGAAGGAGAGGTGAACTGACCAGCACAGAACAGGGCAGCGCTGTTCTTTCCTTTAACCTAGACACAACTGTTCATTCTACAATCGACTAGCCTTTCTAGTAGATTCTTGGTGTGCACTGAGCAACTGACTGGTGAAGCCTAGATTCTTCTTACATGAAAGCTTCTAAAGTCAGAGACTGTCCTACACTTGTACCTTCAATTTACTATATTCTGGTCTTGGACAAGTTACTTTCTTTCTCTCAACTTCACTTTCCCCAGCTGTAAACTGGGACAACATCACGAACCTCTCAAGAACGCCGCATATAATACGTGTTCGGTACTCAGCACACAACACACTGTCTGATTAGTATTCATTTCCAGACATTGTTCCTGTCAGAATCTTTTAGAAGCTTAATTCTACCACCTGTGAATTATTCCTCCCACATTTGTTACTTGCAAATTTGGCAGACTTTACAAAGCCGTTATAATATGTGAAACAGGGTAGAAAACTATGGCATCCCTCCAGGCTGAAGCGAAGATTAATGTCATTCAGAGCTCTTTGTATGCATCAAGCAGCAAGAATTAGCAACAATTCATTTACCTATACTGTCATCTAGCTGGTAATTTCTTATTTCATCCACGAAGATCCCCTGATTTCACTGCATTAATAAAACTTCATATATATACTAAATTATTCATTTAGGCAGCGTACAAGACAAAGATGCCTTAAGCTGGTTATCTGAAATGCAAAATAGTAACTTTAAACGAGTTCTCCAGAAACCTTATCTGGAAGGAACTGTTCTTAACCCTGGTCTCTCAAGAGGCCCGCAGAGAAAGCCCGGCCACAGCTCACCTTCCCAAATCACATGACACGTGGATAAACTGTCCACCACAGATGAGGTTCAACAGGCACAGAATGTGACTCCATGTAGAGCTACTAGAGAGACTACAAATAGGGATGTGTGAAATGATTCGTGACAGAAAACCGAAAAGTTAAAAACAAGTTGACAATACAAAACAAGTTAACAGCCAGATGTGAAGAATATCACAGCTAGGAATGGAAAGTAGTTCTTGGGAAAAAACCAACCCACGAATGGTCTAAAAAGGAGATTATACACAGCTCACAGGAGAATTCATAAACTAGAAGAGAGATACAAGTCATCAGAAAGAGAAAAGAGTACAGAAGGGTTTCAAAATGAAGAGAACAGAATGAGAAGGGCCGGTATACATTTTTAAAAATAGAAACGATACTCTCTGAAATCTGTTCTCCATAATGTAACAGCTTCACTATCCGGTAAGTGATCTTCCTACTAAAAACCCATATACAGTTCTTAAGTACTAATTTGCTTTCAACACTGCTTATATTTTTTGAATTATTTTTGAGAGAGAGAGTGCAAGCGGGGGAGGGGCAGAGAGAGGGAGAGAGAATCTGAAGCAGCTCCAGGCTCTGAGCTGTCAGCACAGAGCCCGATGTGGGGCTGGAACTCAGGAACTAGGAGATCATAGCCTGAGTGGAAGTCAACGCTTAACCAACTGAGCCACCCAGGTGCCCCTCAACATTACCTATTTTTAATGTAGCTTTACCATGATATGTAAATGGTCACAATTTTGAAGTTTTTCTTCTTTTTATAAATTAATATCAAGTAATTTATCATTCATACACAATACCTGGGAAACAAGTTTTAATTAAGCTACCTCACACCTAGCAGTGTATTTCCTCTAATTCACTGTTAGTTCCTGCCCTTGAGCTGAAGCGAAAGTCAGTGATTCTAGTGCGAACAATACTAGTATGTACTTGAGAAGAAAAAATACAAGTTCGGTGCAGAAGTAGAGCATGAGCGACACTTCTAAAACGTGAGAGGAGCCTGTCGAGGCATCTTCAGGGGACCGAGGCACGTGTTACACATTTTAAAAACCACAGTGAACAGTTGACTGAGTTGCACAGCAACTGCGGGCGCGGCGCGAGCCTCACACCCACGCCTTCCATCCCGGGAAGAGCCGGCTGAGGTTCTTGGGGTCCATGGCCTGCTGTATGAGCAGGTTCACCTGCCCCCCGACGCTGAGCACCGTTCCTTCCTCCACCCCTTTCAGTTTCTCCTGGAGCCGCATCAGGACGCGTTCGGCCACTTTGTTCAAACTCTGGTCGATGTCCCTGGGGACAAACACAGAGGCTGCATGAGGCGGGGCGGGTTGAAGGGCCTCGGGAAGAGGAAGGTCTGCGCAGGCGACAGCAGGGCTCACCCGAGACCGCGTCTGCACTCCTGGTCGTCCGCGCTGGGGGTGGCGTGGAGCTCCGTGTCGTCCTCCGGCCTCTGCTGTAGGTACAGAGCTTTCAAAGGATTCATGGTCCAGTCAAAGAGGGGGTCGTACAGGAGGACCTAGACAGACAGAACGATGTGCATTCACACATGCAATCCGACAGAAGAGCCAGCTTGGTAAGGATAACGGAGGTCACATGGGGGGATGCGGGGGAGGGATGGGCCAGCCGACGGCCGGATAACGCTCTGTGCTTCTCACCACCCCCATCTTCCAACCCATTCTTCTCCTTGAGTGGGGGGCCGGCCTCCCCTACCTGGAAACTGATCTATTAACGAGGCCTAGTCACCTTCCTTCCTCCTCTCTCCTCACTTCTATGTTCCTGGGCAAGGGCGCCTGCTCTGCTGCCCCAGCTCCCTCCCCACCCGGGGCCCCAGCTCCTCCTGGGCTGGGCCGAGGCAGAGGTTAGGTGTGGGAGTTGGGCAGCACCGGCCAGTCTGTCTGGGCGTCACCCCTAGCCACGTCTCCCAGTAATTTTATCAGTACTAAACCTAACATTTGACCTCTATCCTATTCTGAAGGCTTTTTCCTTTTCCATCAATAGGTTCCAAATTCGACTGGAGAGAAGAAAGGGTACTGTATTGAAAACTCCTCAAAACTCAGGGTCTAGTGCAGTCTGAAGATACATATATGGAATAGAATTTAAAAACCAAAACCACCGGCATGGCCAGAGCAAGGGGCTTTAGGTCTTAAATTATAGTTAATTAGGTGATGAGGGATTTTTGACCTTGACAATGTGGAACAGCTAACTGCCCCTGCTGTTTATAACCACGGATTTTTTTTTTAAATATGTCTTAGCAAAAATGCTTATTGCACAGGGTCTTAATAAATGAAAACTGAGTTCCAGGGATGAGTGATCAGCAGAGTATCCCCCCATTACAGAACTGTGCCGTTTTTTTTTCTGCCGCTGACTTTTTCGCATTTTCTCAGTAGTTCTGTGGGTTGGGACTGTAAATTGCCTTTAGTGTTACGTGTTCAGTTCCAGGACGTGAACTGATCAGCAGTTCCAAAATCAGCCCATCCGTTTCATGCTTTCCATGCTGTTTTAAGCAACCCCCAGGGCCGTTAAAAACCAGAAGGGGACTGACTGAATATGTATGGTTTGTCCATAAGTTCAAGGGTTCCTTTGTGATCTTAAGTTAAGCATTAACATGCTCTAGAGTTGAGAAATCCAAACCAGATTCACCCACAGAAGGGAATTTTAATAAATCCCAGTATAGTTAGCACACCATGTAATATTAGTTTCAGGTGTACAATACAGTAATTCAACACTTGCATACATCACCCTGTGCTCATCACAAGGGCCCTCCTTAATCCCCATCACATATTCCCCATCCTCCCCCCCACCCCCCCAACTCCCCTCTGGTGACCATCAGTGTGTTCGCTATAGTTTAGAGTCTATTTCTTGATTTGGCTGTTTCCCCCCACCCCCCCCCAACCCTTTGCTCATTCGGTTCCTAAATTCCATGTGGCATTTGTCTTTCTGACTGAATAATTTCACTTAGCATTATACGTTCTAGTGCCATCCATGTTATTGCACGTGGCAAAATTGTATTATTTTTTAAAGCCAAGTAATATTCCATTGTATAGATACATCACTTCTTTATCCATTCATCTACTGATGGACACGTGGGCTGTTTCCATAATTTGGCTATTGTAAATATTTACAAATATTGTAAATAATGCTGCTATAAACATAGTGGTACATGTACCCCTTTGAATTAGTGTTTTTGGTTTTTTGGGGTAAATACCCAGTAGTGTGATTGCTGGATCACAGGGCAGTTCTACTTTTAACTTTATGAGGAAGCCCTACATTGTTTCCCACAGTGGCTGCACCAGTTTGCATTCCCACCAGCAGGGCACGAGGGTTCTCCTTTCTCTGCGTCCTTGCCAACATCTATCGTTTCTTGTGTTGCTGATTTGTGGCATTCTGACAGGTGTGAGGTTGACATTTTATTGTGGTTTTGATTTGCATTTCCCTGATGAGTGATGTTGAGCATCTTTTCATGTGTCTGTTGGCCATCTGGATGTCTTTGGGAAAATGTCTATTCATGTCTTCCGTTCATTTTTTAATTGGATTATTTGGTTTTTGGATGTTCAGTTTTATAAGCTCTTTATATATTTTGGATAGTAACCCTTTATCAGGTATGCCATTTGCAAATATCTCCTCCCATTCCATAGGTTGCCTTTTAGTTTTGTTGACTGTGTCCTTCACTGTGCAGAAGCTTTTTACTTTGATGAGGCCCCAATAGTTTATTATTTTTGCATCTGTTTTCCTTAGGAGACATATCTAGAAAACAAGTCTCTAGAAAACAAGTTGCTACGGCCAATGTCAAAGAAGTTACTGTCTGTGTTCTAAGATTTTTTATGGTTTCAGGTCTCACATTTAGGTCTTTAACCCATTTTGAATTTATTCGTGTGTGGTGTCAGGAAGTGGTCCTGTTTCTTTCTTTTGCACATGGCTGTCCTGTTTTCCCAACACCATCTGTTGGAGAGACATTCTTTTTCCCATTTTATACTCTTTCCAGCTTTGTCAAAGATTAATTACCATATAACTGTGGGTTTATTTCTGGGTTTTCTATTCTGTTCCGTTGGCCTAAGTGTCCGCCGTCATGCCGGTACCATACTGTTTGGATTACTACCGCTCTGTAAGGGAACTTCCAAGTCTGGAGCTGTGATGCCCCAGGCTCTGCTTTCCTTTTTCAGCACTCTGCTTTGGCTACTCGGGGCTTTTGTGGTTCCAGACACATCTTAGGACTGTTTCTTCACCAGCTCTGTGAAAAATGCTGGTGGTATTTTGACAAAGATTGCAATAACTGTGCAGATTGCTTTGGGTAGTATAGCTATTTTAACAATATCTGTTCTTTCCATCCATGAGCACGGAATGTCTTCCTATCTCTGTGTGTCCTCTTTACTTCATCAGTGTTTTATAGTTTTCAGAGTACACCTCTTTGGTTGGATTAATTCCCGGGTGTCTTATTTTTTTTTTTTTTTTAAATTTTTTTTTTACAATGTTTTATTTATTTCTAGGAGAGAGAGAGAGAGAGAGCATGAGCAGGGGAGGGTCAGAGAGAGAGGGAGTCACAGACTGAAACAGGCTCCAGGCTCTGAACTGGCAGTCAGCACAGAGCCCGACGCGGGGCTTGAACCCACGAACTGTGAGATCATGACCCAAGCGAAAGTCGGACGCTTAACCGACTAAGCCACCCAGGCGCCCCGCGGGTGTCTTATTTTTGATACAATTGTAAATGGGATTGTTTTCTTAATTTTGCTTTCTGTTGCTAAATTTTCATATAGAAAAATGCAAAAGATTTCTGCACATTGATTTTGTGTCCTGCGACTTTACTGAATTCATTATCCCCGTTCTAGTCATGTTTGGTGGGATATATTGGGTAATTTTTGGCATCATGTCACCTGCAAATAGTGAAAGTTTTACTTCTTCTGACCAATTTGGGTATCTTTTATTTCTTTTTGTTGTCTGGTTGCTGTGGCTAGGACTTTTACTACTCTGTTGGATAAAAGAGGTGAGAGTGGCCATCCTTGTTTTGTTCTTGATCTTAGGGGGAAAGCTCTTAGTTTCTCTCTACTGAATATGATGTTTGCTGTGGGTTTTTCATATAAGGCCTTTATTATGTTGAGGTATGTTCCCTCTAAATCTGTGTTGTTGAGGGTTTTTCTGATGAACTGTATTGTGTCAAATGCTTTTTCTCCGTCTACTGACATTATCATATGGTTTTTGTCTTTTCTCTTATTGATGTGATCCATCATGCTGTTTGCAAATAGTGAACCTCACCTGCACGCTGGGAATAAAGCCCACTTGATCATAGTGAATGGCTTTTTAAATGTACTGTTGCATTTGGTTTGCTAGTATTTTGTTGATGATTTCTACATCTATGTTTGTCAGAAGTACTGGCCTGTAGTTCTTTTTATGGTGTCTTTATCAGCATGATACTGGCCTCATAGAATGAATCTGCAAGTCTTCCTTCCTCTTCTATTTTTTCGAATAGTTTATAAACAGAATAGGTATTAACTCTTCTTTATTTTTTAAATATAATTTATTGTTAAGTTGGCTAACATACAGTATTTGCAGTGTGGTTTTGGTTTTGGGGGCAGATTCCCATGATTCATTGTTTACATGAAATACCCAGTGCTCATCCCAGCAAGTGCCTTCCTCAATGCCCATCACCCATTTTCCCCTCTCCCCGGCCTCCCCCATCCACCTTCAGTTTGTTCTCTGTATTTAAGAGTCTCTTATGGTTTGCTGCTCTCCCTGTTTGCAATTCTTTTTTTTTTCCCCTTCTCTTCCTCCATGGTCTTCTGTTAAGTTTCCCAAGTTCCATATATGAGTGAAAAACGTGTGTCTTTCTCTGACTTATTTCACTTAGTATAATACCCTCCAGTTCTATCCACAGTACTGCAAATGGCAAGATTTCATTCTTTCTCATTGCCAAGTAGTATTCCATTGTGTATATAAGCCACATCTTTATTCATCCATTGATGGACATTTGGGCTGTTTCCATAATTTGGCTATTGTTGAATAGCACTACTACGAATTTATCCAAAGGATACAGGAGTATGAACTCTTCTTTAAATGTATGGTTGAAATTGTCTGTGAAGTCATCTTGTACTGGACTTCTGTTTGAGTAGGTAAGCAAAAAAATCACAATTTCATTGGTGGTAATCAGTCTGTCCAATTTTTTAATTTCTTCCTGCTTCAGTTTTGGTACGTTATATGTTCCTAGGAATTTACCCATTTCTTCCAGATTGTCTAATTTATTGGCATAGTTTTTCATAATAATTCTCTTACAATTCTTTTTTTTTTTTTAAGTAGGCTTCATGCCCAACATGGAGCTTGAACTCACAACCCTGAGATCAAGACCTGAGCGGATATAGAGTGGACGCTTAACCAGCTGAGCCACGCAGGTGCCCTCAATTGTTTGTATTTCTGTACTGTTGGTTGATATTTCTCTTTTATAATCTTGTTGAGTCCTTTTTTTTTTTTTAATGAGTCTGGCTAGAGATTTATTAATTTTGTTAATCTTTTTAAAGAAATGGCTCCTGGTTTCATTGATCTGTTTGTTCTTGTTTTTTTGTTGCTATATCATTTCTGCTCTGATCTTTATTTTTTTCCCTCTCCTGGTTTTACATTTTGTTATTGATTTCTATCTTCTATAGATACAAATGTAGGTTGTTTGAGATTTTGAAGTAGGCCTGTATTGCTATATACTTTCCTCTTAAAATTGCCTTTGCTGCATTCCAAAGATTTTGGACTGTTTTCATTTTCTTTTGTTTCCATGCACTTTTTGATTTCTTTGATTTCCTGGTTGGCCCATTCATTCTTTATTTATTTAGTGTCCATCTATTTGTGGTCTTTTCAGATCTTGGGGCAGGGGTGGGGTGGGGAGGGGGCAGTGACTTCTAGTTGCATAGCTCTGTGGTCAGAAAAGATGTGTGGTATGACTTCAGTCTTTCTGAATTTGTTGAGGCTTGTTTTGTGGCCTAATATGTGATCTATTCTGGAGAATGTTTCATGTGCACTTGAAAAGGATACGTATTATGCAGTTTTAGGATGGAATGTTTTGAATATTTGGTTAAGTCCATCTGGTCCAGTTGGTCATTCAAAGCCACTACTTCCTTGTTGATTTCCTGTTTGGATAATCAGTGTAAATGGGATGTTTAAAGTCCTCTACCTTTATTATAATACTACTGATTAGTTCCTTTATGTTTGTTATTACCTGTTTTATGCATTTGGATGCTTCCGTGTTGTGTGCATGTTTATAATTGTTGTATCTTCTTGTGGGACTGGCCCCTTTATTTTATGGTGTCCTTCTTGGTCTGTTTTACAGTCTTTGTTTTAAAGTCTATTTGTCCTATGTAAGTATTGCTACTTCTGCTTTCCTTGACATCATTTGCATGATGTTTCTCCATCCCCTCACTTTCAATCTGCTTGTGTCTTTCTTTAGGTCTGAAATGAGTCTCTGGTAAGCAACATATAGATAGGTCTTGTTTTAATCCACTCTGTCACCTAATGTCTTTTGATTGGAGCATTTAACCCATTTATATTCAAAGTAATTAGTGATAGACATGTAAATACTGCCATTTTGTTATTTGTTTTGTGTTTGTTTTTGTAGTTTTTCTCTGATCCTTCTCTTGGTCTCTTTCATGGTTTGCTGGCTTTCTTTAGTGATTATACTTGGATTCCTTTCTCTCTATTCTTTGCATATCTATTAGTGTTTTGTGGTTACCATTTGGTTTATATATGACACTTTCATATAGCAGTTTATCTGAAGCTGATGGTTGCTTAAGTTTGAACCCATAGGGTGGTACAATATATTAATCAACTAATGAAAAGAATGGAGGCTTCTATTGTTATAAAAAGCCTATAATGATGTTCTTGGGTTGAAGAAATAACATGAATTATTTCAAACCCTAGGGCTTCTGTTGGAATCATATTTACAAATTCTGAAATCAAAGAGGAACCAGAATATTTCAAAAGTTGACTTTAGTCTAACTGTCAGAACAGAACACAATAAAGGAACAGCTTCATTAAGCTAGACCAGGATTTCTCAATCTTGGGACTACTGACGCTTTGGGGCTGAATATTTCTTTGCCGTGGGGGCCATCCTGTGCACTGCTGGAAGTTCAGTGGCATCCCTGGCCTCCACCCAGTAGATAGCAATAGCTACTGAAAAACACAAATGTTCCTGCCCCATCCCCAGAAGTATGCTTTGAGTAGGGTCAGCATCAATATTTTTTAAAAGCAGTACAGGTAATACTAAAGTACATTCCAGCACCACCAGGTAAAGGAATAAAAGCTGAAGACTGTAAGTAAGGGAGGCTCGCCTGTACTCTAGTCCGCATGTCTCCTTGTGGAGGAAACACTACTAGTCTCTTGCCCCACATACCCTTACCCAGAGTGGTGAGTGCCTGCTTTAGGTACACAATTGTGTCCTGGGTGGAGCTAAGGTCATAAGCCTGGGAAATCTGCTTTACTTCCTTCCCTTTCTGCCTGATTAACGTGACTCAGAGATGAAACAGTTCTAAACCTGGTCAGGGAAAAGGAGATGCGACTTACTGATTTCTCTTAAAATCCCAACAGAAACCATTCTGAAAGCAAGTAATGCCTCAGGAGAGATCTACGATGTCAAAGTGCTGATTTATGAATTAAAGACGAGAGATTACGTATAATGCTGTAACATGCCCAGAAATCTGAGAGGACTAGAGACATTCCTAAACCAGGACTTACTGAGGTATGCACCCTCCCCCACCCCAGCATCTTTCCACCACATGAAAATGAAGCACCGATCCTCATGTCAGTGACTTCCTAACAAGATACACAGTCTGACTGCAATCAAGATTTCCTTGTAAAGCGCCTTACCTCCACGATGGTTAACAGGGTTTCCTGAGAGCTTCTCATAACCTCCATGGTTTTCTCACAGCATCTACGAACACATTATAAATATGGATTTTGTTACACAATATTTCCAACATACCTTCATCTGTTATATATTCATGTATACTGTGCTGAGACTATTCTTGTTAATAACTCCCAAATTAATATCTCAAAGAGCAGAGTAGTAGGCAGACTGCGTTTTCAGTAAACGTTTTTGACAGGAATAGAAGTATCTGTGAACGTAAGCTAAACATTTATAAGGATAAGCAAGCACTGCTATGAAACAGTTCTCTGTCATTGATTATTGTAGTAATTTTTAGTTCACTTTGACTAGAAGCTACTCTATTAAAAGCTGAGGACGCGGACCAATGCTGGGAAAACTATGGGGAGCTGTGAAATGCTCTCAGCAGGAACTGGTACCTCAGACGCTCCTTCAGCACAGGTTACAGGCCCGACAATGAGCGCCCAAAGGAGTTCTGAACAACTGCTTCCAGAGGGGCTAGGAAGGAGGTTAGTGTGTCATGTGGGGTGAGGTCCCAGATGGTCAGAAGGAAGGGGAGAGTATTATTCTTGACCCTGGGTTTCTCCTTATTACCTGTAAAGCACTGGAACCTAATTTAGCAGTGAATTCTATAATCTATAAAATCAATAATCCAGATAATTTTGACACCAGAAGCCATCTGCTTTACCTACCTGTTTAAACACCTTCTGGGGGAAGTGGGTGGGGGATGGCTACCTGAGTGATCGGTACTACAGGAGGGCACTTGTGATGAGTACTGGGTGCTGTACATAAGTGATGAAATCACTGAATTCTACTCCTGAAACCAGTACTACACTATGTGTTAACTAACCAGAGGTGGTAGGCGGGGGAGGGGCACAGGAGGAAGGTGGTGCAAGGTACAAACCCCCAGGTAGGAGACAAGGCCTGGACATGGGACATAAAACAGGTGGACTCCGGCTAACACAACAGTTAACATTTGTTAACACTCTGACCCTGCTGTGTGACACGTTAGGAGCGGGAATCCTAAGAGTGATCACAAACTTTTTTGTCTTTTTTCTTCTTTCTTTTTTTTAGTATCGGTACGAGGTGACGGATGTAGGCTGAAGCTACTGTCGTCCTTCTTCTGTAACACACATAAGTCAAACAAACCAGCATGCTGTGTGCCTTAGACTTCTACAGTGATGGATGTCAATTATCTTTTAATAAAACTGGGGAGAAAAAGAAAGAAATACCCGCCTACCTTCTGAAGACCCCTTCGACACCAGTAATGCCCATCCCATCCACAATATCCCTGGTGAGTCTGAAAGGAACCGTCTCGGGAGTAGGGAGGATTTTACCCTGTTCAAAAGCGACTCCTAAAGTAAACAGTACAGCAGTGTTAGGGGCGTCCACCCTCCCGTGTGGCGTGCGAGCTGTGCCCAGACCCCACATAACCTGTCACCAGCCGTCCCGAGCACCAGAACCCACAGCGGTGCAGTCCGTTTCTGCTCTGCCTGTCTAGGAGGTGCACCTCAGACTGAAAAACCACTTCAGATTTCAACATGCAGCCTTCACGCAGCCGTACTTAACATCTCCATTCCCGCAAGATCATCTTCATTCTTCCCCATTCCGTACTTGCTGATGATCCTTGCTCGCTCTTAAGACCTGCCATAAACGTCCTGTTCTACAAGAATCTCTCATTATGCCAGCGGTTAGCCAGTCCCTCCTGCACGTGCTGATGCTATCTGAAACGTTTCCTACTGTGGTGAATCTATATCTCCTTCACACCTGTAATATCCTGGGGGCAAACATCATTTCTTATTTTGTTAAACAGAATAAAGATGCACTTCTCATCTTTCACTACTTACCTAAATCTATGTGTACGAGCTCTGCGGACTGCTCATTTATCAAGATGTTCTGTACGTGTCTATCACCAAGTCCAAGTATGTACCCGACTAGGAAAGAAAACACAACAATGTGAGATCACTGGTACCTATTTCTAGAACACATTTAGCTATTATTTCAACTAATACCACTGACAACATGACCTTTTAGTGTAGGCTATTTAGCCTAAAGGCAGATACGTACATAACTTGCCACTTTGTGTGTAAGTCAAGTCTTGCCAGCTATTTTCATTTATACTGCATTTTACAAATCCTAGATGACGTGCTAAAAAAAAAAGCTTCCCCTTTACAAGTAATCTTATGTCTAAAAATATTAGTATGTGCGTTGAATATGAGTGAGGTTAAAGTCGAGACCCATTATTTGGCAGGGTCAAAGCAGTGTCTTCTATGCACTCAAATATTTTACTGAGTATACTTTTAGAGTGAGAAGCCTATGGGTAAATTCTTCATTCTTCAGTGAAACTTTCTTCTGCTTGATGAATTACATGTCACACAAATTAATCATTAATTCATTTCATCAGGTATTTATCCAGGAAAAGCTGCATTTCTGTTTTCAGGATAGTTGAGGGCAGGCCTGAATGCTTTTAATCCAATGAAAACCACCGTGCGGTGTTCCAGAAGCAGTGAGGAACGGGTCGGGAAGCCTGTGTGCGTGGCCAGCACTGTCGTAACTGGCTCTACTTTCTGGTTTGTGAACTAAATTAGGAGAATCAGATTAGTTAATTCTTAATGTGGAAAAGAAGGTTTCGTGTTACCTAGAACTTTTTCAAAACCTCCATGCCCTGCCTTCTGGGAGTGTGGTACCAAAGTGATGGAGGGAGGGTCTTTATTAGTTAAAAATCGATAGATGAAAAGATCTCTGGTGTTCAACATTAGTTTTCATAGTTTAGGATTTTGTGAATTGCCCTATCTAGCTATTCCAATATCTTACCAATTAAAAAAAAATGGCCAAAATATGTATTGAGCACTGCATATTTAAGTATATACCATGATTTCTAATCCAAAAATAAAATCGATTAAGCAGATCCAATCACTGGGTGATATTAGAGATTCTGTGCAGAACAGAAACAATTAAAGGAGCTAAATTAAATATAGTTATCATGGGTTTTATGATTTTCCAAAGAAAATCTGAGAAAACAGTATATTGAGGGAAGGGAAATGTATTCACTATTCAACAAGGTCTTATCTCTCTTCTTTGGTTGGAGTAGGAGAATCCTTCCCGGCAAAAGGTCGGAAGAGCTACAGTTAGAAGCTGAGAAAAGGGATGAACAAGAGACACGAGATCTCTCAACAAGGCTTGCCCGGCTGACTGGGCACGTCACCACCACCACCAGCAACGCCCACCCCTGCCCGGAGCTCAGAAAGCAGCAAGTGCTGCATCTGCTGAGCTGTGTACAAAGCTTACCGATAGAAGAAGTAGCCACGCTGCGAGTATAAGCCAGTCGTTTCTCGAACCAAACAGCTGGGTCCAAGAATTTCTCCATGCAGAAGTAACGGAAAACTGGTTGAAAATTTTGGCAGATATCCGTGAAGGTTTTATATTTCTCTTCAAAAGACTTCTTTTGTACATCCTTTAGAAAGAGCCAATACAAAACTTTCTCAACGCTGTGTTCAACTACTTTTAACACCCACACGAAGTTTCTTGATAGAACTTAGTACGACAGGCATAGAGGCGACCAAAAGGTGAACAAGGCATCACCTCACCACCGGAAGCTGCCGGTCTGCTCGGGGAAAGAGTTACAAGTCAGAACCCCTGTGGGGCTCACGGGTCCACCTTGGGGGAAAGGAGGCACACCAGCAGGGCCGTTATGTGTTTTAATTCAATCCTAATTCGAACAATTCTGTAATCTATTTGGATGTGAACACAAAACAGCCACAGGCAGCTCTAGCCACACAGCCCCAGGGTCAACAGGAACAGAAAAGGAAGAACAGAAGAACCACTGATGGAGAGCAGCTCACGTGCCTCAAATCCGTCCTCCGACATCTTCTCACGTGTTTAATCCTTCCCTGAAGCAAAGTCTCTCTACTTCAGTGGGCCCAACTCGCAGCCCTGTGCCGGCCCCAATCTGCGTCTCTGGCCCAGTGTCTTTATTTTTTTATTTTTTATTTTTTTTAATTTTTTTAATGTTTTATTTATTTCTAGGATAGTGAGAGAGACAGTGTGAACAGGGGAGGGTCAGAGAGAGAGGGAGTGACAGACTCTGAAACAGGCTCCAGGCTCTGAGCTGGCAGTCAGCACAGAGCCCGACGCGGGGCTCGAACCCACGAACTGCGAGATCATGACCCGAGTGAAAGTCGGACGCTTAACCGACTAAGCCACCCAGGCGCCCCTGGCCCAGTGTCTTTATTAAGCTCCAGCTCCATGTGCTTCTCCAGTGGCTCCCTCTGTATCCGCACCAGGAGCACCCCCAAACCCGTTCTCCAGCAACTCCCTTGACATCCGCACCGGGAGCATCCCCAAACCCAAACCGCTTCAAGTCTCAGCCGGCAAACCTCAGCCACTTCCTCTCCCCTTCTACCCCCTCATTGGAAAACTGGGGGCCACTAATGATTCTCTTCCCCAACCCCACTTCTAATCAGCCACCAAATCGCATCAGTTCTGTCCCCTTACGATTTCTGGTATGTTCTCCCGTTCTCCACTCCTGTTATGACTATTAATACAGGACTCCTGTGTCATCCTTCTCGTCAGCCTCTCAAAAGTGTAGCCCCCAGTGCTGCGAGAGTCGTTTCTCTAACTCCAAACGTGGTACCAGCACCTTCTCAACAGTTCTCTGCTGCCCGCAGGATAAAGTGCAATTTTCCCAGCATTTCACAAAGCAACCCTTCATTTTCTAACGAACCATACTGCTGCAAGGCTCCTGTATCTCCGCCTCCTCTAAGACTAGGCCTAAGCCGTCTCTAACCGCCAGTCCATGCCCCTTCCTGCCCTTGGCCTGTGCTCCTGCTTAGAAAACCAGCTCAGTCAGTAATCTCAGCTCAGAGGTCTCTCTTCCACGAAGCCTCCAGAATCTGACCCCACCCCTGCCTGTCCCAGGTAGAGCTGCCTACCTGCCCTGCGCCGCGCCCTGGACAGCCTTCCGTGACAGCGCGTGCGGCGCTCTACCACACACTTCACATCTATTCACGTCTCTATAGAATAGGACAGTGAAAGGAAAAGAATGGATTTCAGAGTTGGACAGACAAGATTCAAATCCTTGCTCCGCCATTTATTAGCTCACTGACCACAGCCAGGTTATATTTCTGAATTTCCTCTCATTTTAAGATGGGAGAGGTACGGTGGTGATGAGGCCTAACGTCCATGCCGGGTCCGCACAGGAGCTGGGAGACAGGAGACATTCAGTCAAAGTTGCTGACGGGCTGAATGGCCGTCAGGCCAGGTGGCCAGCGTCTGTGGTACGTGTCCTAAAGGGTCTGTCAGTCTCCTAGAAAAACTACCTCATCATCTGTTTTCTGGCTTTAGTCAGCGTTTTGAATCCACTTACCCCAAACTGGAAGCAAATTAGCATTCCACTAAGTGTTAAATCTCTCATCAGACCAAGGCTGTCACTTTATACAGTTCAAAAACTTTCCTTTTTTCACTCCCACAAACTTCCATTCCAGTGAGCCTTCCAGTGAGCCTGCCTCCTCCTCTTACTGTCACTAACCTTAGTACCATTACCTATGAAATGAAAATATTCTGTATCCTGTAACACTCAGTAACTGCCAGCTTTAATAAGCTGTTAAATAATCTCGCAATAATTCGTACTTTTGAGTGTCACTCACCATGATTTTCTTTTGGCACTGAAGGGCGCTGAAATCCCTCGGCCTGTATCTCTTATGAGCGCCATTCTCGTTGTTAACAAGAAATTCACCGATCGGGATGGTTCCTGTGCACCACTCGAGAACGCCACTCCGCTGAGAAAGCGGAACCACCTGAGTTCAGGACGAGATACACTTGGATTACGCGAGGGTATCGACGGGCACACGGCAGCCACTCAACTCAGAGTCTGCGCGAAGCAGCTCTTCAGGTGGGACCGCTATTTCTCTGTGCAAAGGAGACAAAATTCCTTGGAGGAAAATGAACTTGAGCTCAAAGACTTTTGAGTCCAGCCTGCCGCGTGGACTCCTGAGGGCCTGCTCCTCTCTCCAGCTTCAGGGTTCGCCAAGGCCGGTGCTGCTAACTATCTACACTCTCCTCTCCGGCATCATCTGCGACGCAACAGTTTGCTCCACTTAGCAGGGAGTTGACTGCGTTCCTTACACTTTTAATAGCAAATAGATTTAAAGAGCGTCACTTTGGGAAATATTGAATATGATCTTAATACTCTGATCATTAAAAGTTCATGTATTCTTGCTTTGTAGTCTTATGAGCTACACCAAGAGGAAGTCTATTCCTGAACACGAAATGAGCAGTTTTACCACAAAGATTAAAAGCTAGGACATGTACAGATATATGTCAAGTTCAGAAAATGATATAAACAAACATCCTTTTACCCACTCATCAGCTTTCTCAAATGTAAAGATTTTCTCCTGTTTGCTGCAGAGATGAAGCTGCCTTTGGACCCCTTACTGGCCCCATGCCCTCTGCCACCAGTAACTTTATCTTGTTCCTCTATTTTCTGGTATATTTTTATTTGAAAGCAATATATGCATAAATGGTTGTAAGCTTTAAATATAGGAGTATTATATTCAGTGAATGCTTCTGCAATTTGCTGTTTTTTCACTCAACACTATTTCACCGTTAGTTGTGTTAGTACATGTAACTAAATGGCTTAACGAACCTATACTGTAGAAGTATACTCTAATTATCCACTTTCTACAATCTGCATGTTAACTGAAACTTACAAACTGTCCAGAGTCCCCTCAAGTGGTGGGACAGTGCCCTAGTGTCCTGGCTGGTGACTATCTCAGTCTCTCCGGGCACGGACATACCTGGGAACTAATACCTGGGTCACAGGGATGTTCACCTTCAAGTTAGTTAACCAGGTACTGCCGAATACCTATCCAAAGTGCTTGTGCCATCTATACACCCAGAAACAGAGTTCATTCCATAACCTTCCCAACATGTAACACTGTTAAAGTTTCTATTTAAAGTGTACCAGTCTGAGACGTGTGAGATGGTAGCTCACTGTGGTTTTGATCTGTATCTTCAGATTCCCAGTGAGGCTGAGTAAAATCTGGCAGGTCATTCAAGTATTTTCCTCTTGTGACTTGTCTGTATTCTTTACCTGTTTCCCTATGGACATGTTAGTCTTTTTACAACTGGTTTATAAGAGCTATTTATATATTCTGTACATAAATCCCTTGTTATTACTATTACAACAATTCTTTGTTGTTATTACCATCATCATCAAACTCATTTTTCTTAGTTGGCCACTTGTCTTTACAGAATATTTGATTCTACAGTTTTTACTTTAATGTGCTCAAATAGGCTGCACTCTTTTATGGTTTGTGTCTTTCATTAATTTACTAACTTTGTGTGTTGAGGGTCGGTTCCGTGCTCACTGGTGCGTGTGTGTGGAGAGTGGCGTGTGAGGCACGTGAGGACCGTGCTGTCCGACAGCTCGCGCCGGTGACGGGACATATGCGCTCACAGACATGTAACGATGCCAGAAAACAAGGACGACGGAACAAAACAGGCATTGAAAATAGTAAGAGAGATCTGGTCGGAGCAGGGCTCCGGGAGTGGGTGACCGGACACAATGTGAATGAGGTGAGGGAGGGAGGCACGGGCTGCGGGAAGAGTGTGCCAGGCAGAGAGGGATGAGGAAGCCCTGAGCTGAAACCAAACCGGGGCATCTATGTGAGAGCCGGAGGCCAGGTGAGTCCATGGGAGGCGACACCATCAGGAGGAGGAAGTGAGGGACAAGGGCGGGAGAGCAGCAGATAAAGGTGGAAAGGGAACAGGAGAGGCGAACCCTTTCCCTCAGGCTACTGTCATCCTGAGTTCTGAGCAGGAAATGGACCTATTTATTCAGCCCTGGACTCTTTAAACAGATCGTTCTAGCTGTTGTGAGTGAAGCAGCTGTGGGGGGCTGAGGACAGAGGTAGGGGCTTAGCCAGATGCCACCGAAGAGACGTGAGTGCAGGGCGGGACTGGCAGACGTGCAGGTGGCTGGAATGAAGGTGGACGGGTAAGCACGCGCTGACGGAAGGGATGTGAGAAGGTGAGATATGAGGGGGATGGGGAGGGGTTACTAGGATGCTGAATATTTGGTGACATTTAGGAATTACTGCTAACTCTTTTAGGATGACAGGATCGCGGTTCTGTTTTCTTTTTTAAAGAGACATTATCTTACCTAACTACACATTTAAATAAACATTTACAGATGAAATATGACATTTTGCTTCAAAATAATATTGGAGAGGAGGAAGAGGGTGGAAGTGGAAATGAGTCGATCACTACTGATCACTGGGTGAAGGTAGGGGGAATTCATTACATTATTCTATCTACTTTTGTTTTGTTTGAAATTTTTAACAGTACTTAAAGTACCAAGGAAATCGCACCTCCAGGATGTGGACTGAGCGCCGGGGTGAAGGTCCTGCTGAATGCGGAAGAGCCGCGGTGTGTGGTCTGGGACTGGGGGTGGAGGTACTCATCCAGGACCTCTCAGACTCCGACACGGCGCCCTGATCTGGTCGGGAGCCAGCCCTCCCAAGGGCTGTGTGTGATCTGACACAGCCCTCCGTGACAGGCCGAGCAGGGAAGACGGCAGCGGGGAGCGGCCGGGACGCAGGGCCGCCGCCCCCGGAGTGGCTGCTTCCCAGGACCAGGCTGCAGGGAGCACATGTGGCCCACGCGGTGTGCCATGTTTACTATCACAGGAAACGCTGGTGGGCCCCTCGTCTGAATAACGGCATCTTTCCTGTGCTCTTGAGGAAGGAGCAGGGGCCGGAGGTACTCACCTTGTATGTGCAGATGGTCAATTTCCTCTTCCTGGTCTCGGTGTTTCTCTGCAGCAACGTGTTACACATCTGGAAGACCTGCTGCATGACGGCATCTTGTCTCAGGTCATCGCGGCCCTTCAGGATACCAGACACAAGTAAGAGGCGCGGTCCATTTGCTTTATTACAGGATCATACAGAGGGTCACATCAGGACCACGACTGGGCCCTCAGAAATCAGCCCGGCCACAGCGCCTGGGGGCTCAGCCGGTTAAGCATCTGACGTCAGCTCAGGTCATGATCTCACACTTGTGGGTTTGAGCCCTGCGTCAGGCTCTATGCTGACAGCTAGGGGCGGGGCGCCTGCTTCGGATTCTGTCTTCCCCTCTGTCCCTCCCCTGCTTGTGGCTCTGTCTTTCTGTCTCTCAAAACTAAGTAAACATTGAAAAAAAAGAAAGAAATCAATCTGGGCATCTGTACTTCTCACGGTCTCTTAAAATAACTAAGACCCACTGCTACTCTCTCACTTAGAATTAGCTGTAACACTGGGGAGAGACCGATTCGGGAAAAAGCTTGCCCCGGCTGCGTGTGGAACCAGGTTAACTGCAACCCCTCTGTGGAGGCACGGCCCACTCTTCTCTTCAGTGTCTCCCAGGAGGCCCCCAGGGCTGGGGAGCAGAGTCAGGGAGGAAGCTGCCCCTTCCTGATACAGTTAACAGCAGCTGGCACAGTGCCAGACTCAGGACAGTCAGGCAAAGGCCCTCAGCTCGAACTATTCAAGAAAATAAGCAACAATCACTAAAGAGACTTTGCAGAACAGGCAAGCTGTGAACCTCCTCATACCTGTGCCTGGTACAGGTATTCTTTTACTTCAGTCAACTGTTATGATGATGGCTTTCCAGAGACACAAAAAAATTAGGAAAAGCAATCTGCTTCTAAAAATGATATAATTTATATTCTGTAAGTTTTCTTCCCTTGTAATTTTTGAGAAGAAAAATAAAGACCCAAAGCAAGAAGTACAAAAATACAGTTTTGTTGTGACTTTTCTCACTAAGCCGCTAAGAACCACACCACTTGAGGGGAGTCTCACCTTGACAAGCTGTCTCCTTTCCTTTCCATCAGAGCCCAAACAATCGATTATTTTAGGTAAATTTAAACCTCCTGCTAAACGAAATTCTGCTTTAAATGATTGTATCGTCACCAGATTTCCATATTCTCCTGTAGGGTCCACCTAGTAAAGAGTATAAATGTGACAAACAGGTCAGGTACATTACGGGTGTTTAAAGATAAATTAAAAATGACAATTTTACTCTTTTGTTAAAGTTTATTTATTTACTTAGAGAGAGGGAGTGTGTGCATGCGTGCAGGAGCGGCAGAGAGAAAGACAGAGAGAGAATCCCAAGCAGGCTCCATGCTCGTGTGGAGCCCAGACATGGGGCTCTAACCCACAAACCGCTGAGACCATGGGCTGAGCCGAAATTATGAGTTGGATCCTTAACTGACTGAGCCACCCCGGTGCCCCTATAACCAACAATTTTCCTATGAAACACAGGAATGAATGACAACGTGCTGTGGGTTAAGGGCTAGAGTGGTAATTTACTTTCTGTTTAAATGAAAGAAACAAGGGGTGTCTGGGTGGCTCAGTTTGAGCAAGTGACTGTTGATTTCTGCTCAGGTCATGATCTCATGGTTTGTGAGTTCGAGCTCGATGCTGACAGTAGAGCCTATTTGGGATTCTGTCTCTTACCCTCTCTCTCTGCCCCTCCCCTACTTGTGCTCTCTGTCAAAATAAACTTAAAATATTCTTAACTTTAAAAAAGTAAATGAAAGAAACAAAATTCAACACAGGAAAGGTTTATAAAGTCACACAAGTTACCTCCCTAAGTTCCTCTCACTGAAAGAGGGGCACGCAGTGTTGGGAAAGTGTAGCCAAAAGCTGCTTTCAGGTCTGACCCCTGACTTTGTCTCTATTCAGTCATCTGAGAAATAGTTCTATTTATCACAAAAACATAGGAAGGTAAATTTTAGAGAAGTATAGACAGTGGTTTCCAGGGTTGTAAGTGCTAAATCTGGCATTTTCTGGAACTATTCAGCCAACTACCTTTGCTAGTGTAGCTGGAAAAATATTAGTCCAGATGATGTGGCTACACTTCAAATCAAATAAGTACATATACTAAGAATGTAGTCAAAATGATCATTTTTCTTTCATTTTTAAAATATTTTTTCAAGTTTTTATTTAAAATCCAGGGTTAGTTTCAGGTATACAATACAGTGATTCAACACTTGCATACATCACCTGGAGCTCATGACAGCAAGTGCATCCTTCACCCCACGACGTATAGCACCCATCCCCCTACCCGCCTCCCCTGACCACCAGTCTGGTCTCTGGAGTTAGGAGTCTGTTACTAAACTATCACCTTTATTATTACTACATGTATCCCTGCCAACGTGCTATTTCTAGCAAAGGATCACTGTGACGCAGCTAGAAGTGTCACATATATTACAGTTACTACCATAACCTGAGCTCTAACACTTAATACCGTAACACAGCGCAGTCAATACGGTCTAACACATCCAGGATTTTTAAAACACGAAGCATTTAGGGACTTTCTTGCCAAGTTAAAAATTGGTCTTGGCATAAGCACGGGGAACCTTTCCTTATTTTGGCCAGTGAAGGTGAGCATCTACAGACCTTCCCTCAGGGAAGACGGGAGGTGCAAGGCGGAAGGCGAGGGAAAAGCAAGCAGAACAGTCCTTTAAGTATTTTAAGGGCTGGGTCAACGGAAACACAGAGTTTCTTTATAGAATGAAAGTGCAATTTTGACCTTAAAAAAAAAGTCTGTTTCAAATGATTTACCCTAAGAGGAATTTAGCTCAATAAAAAAATCAAAACAGCTAATAGTAAATTACCTTAATTTCCATAGTTGGGACAACAACGTCTTCTAAATTCTTCAGTTTGGTAATTGGCTGGTCTGCTGGGATATTTATGCCTTCTGTGTTTAAAATAAAGAGGTTCTGGTGATCACCTGTACACTGAAGAACAGCTCGGAAGGGAAAGAGGGAGAGTTCAGCAGACACCACAGACCCCAACCTGTGGTTCGGACCCTGGTTCAGAAATGAAGAGCCAGGGCTCGGGACACGATGTAGCTCAGAGCAGAGCATGGCTGACACACGAATTTGCAGGTAACCTGGCGCTAGTGATTAGGCCGATCCCGGCTGCAGGTCCATGCTGAGCACCTTAAGGTAACTCCGTAAGTCTGCGTAGCACGTAGGTAATGTACTCCTGCCACGTCACTGTTAAACGTAACCAACGGACGTGACAATTCATATCCTTTGCTTACAGGAATACCAGAGAAGTCTCGTTCTTATTTTAAACTAGCAACAACTTAAATGTGAAGACATGATCCTGAACAGAAGAGGGAATATAATTCTCCAAGTATGCAGAGAGAGACTTTGGAGTGTATGCACATAACCAAATACTAGAGCAGCTCCTGATGACTCGCAGAGACACAGGAAGAAGAGGGAGGGATCATATGTGCGCAAGGCATTCTAACACTTGTGGAGGAAACAATAAGGCTTCTCACTCTTAAGTCCCAGAGAACAGCGAGTAACTGACATCATTTTAAGAAACTTTCGAACCTGAAAATGGTCAGTTATTCAGTTATTTTAATGGACTTGTCTCTACACAATTAATTCTCTGCAACAAGTATTTGCACCAGAATATTACCCAGAGAAATCAATTAATTCAGTGCAGTCGTCTATCATCAGATAGATATAAGATATTAAATAAAAAGTGCCAGGGGATGTTGAAGCTACTGGATAAAAGTTAAGCTGCGGATCATGTGTGAATTGTAATCATAAGGACCTTCATGTCTGTAATTAACGTTATGTGTCTAAGTTAAAGAGATTACATATTAGTTAGGCTTTATAATTCACATATCCCCACAGAGAAAAACAGCAAGAAAACCACACTCTTTCTCCCCAACACATACTTCTCTGCGTCCTCCACTGAGTGGCATCTAAGTTTGCTAATATGATGTAAGCATCACAAAGTGCCTCGACGCTTCTGACCATCTGAGGTCTCCTACTTCTGATAGTACATATTATTCTGTTTGCAGCCTCGGTTCGATCCTGTTAGTAAAGAAACAGCAAAAAACATTACATAAAGAAATACCCAGGGCACCTGGGTGGCTCAGTCAGTTAAGTGTAGAACTCCCACTCAGGTCATGATCTCACGGTTTGTGGGTTCGAGCCCTGCGTCAGGCTCTGTGCTGACAGCTCAGACCCTGGAGCCTGCTTCGGATTCTGTGTCTCCTTCTCTCTCTGCCCCTTCCCTATTTGTGTTCTCTCTCTCTCTCAAAAATAAGTGAACGTAAACAAATTAAAATAAATAAATAATAAAAAAATTCCCAACACTTACACTTTTCAGAGTTATAACAAGAGGAACCACCAAATTTATGGACTGATCTAAGCACTGGAAAGACTCTTGTCCCTCAGAAATGAACGGAAGAGTCACCTTATGAATGAAATACATCAAAGGTACAATAATATTAACAGTAAATGACTTAGGTGTGTCTTGAAATCTGTTTTCTCTTTGCTCAATGTCAGGGGAAAACGTATTGGTATCTCCTATGCTTTGAGAATATTCAGGAATTTTGAACCATTTTTAGGTGGCATAAAAACAAAGGACTTAAAAACTGAATATGAACAACACACATTCTTAGAATTCCTGAGATTTAACAAATGAATATCCTGAGAAAAAAACGAACCCTCCAGTTCCGAAGGTCTATACCTCATCAAGCTGAGAGCTCTGTTTAGGTGTGTGTTTACTCATTCTACTCCTCCTTGCCGCCTCTGGTTTCGTCAAAAATTCATCTTTGTTTGCATTCGCTAAGGCCAGTATAATGAACAAGGTATGATGGGGGTGGTCCATAGCGATTCTAGAGATAAGCTGTCAGAAAATAAAGAACTGTTAGTTTTATGCAGTCAACCAAACAGACGAAAATGGAAAATCTGTAATGTCTGACAGGACACATGTCTCCCTCCCGGATGCCACGGTGGGCTGTGTGTGTGTGTGTGTGTGTGTGTGTGTGTGACGGGGGAACGTGAGGAAGGACACAGAAATGAGTAACTTACGTAGAGAGAGATGAGACAAAAGGAGGTTTTTATTCCCGCCCTTTCACAGCATGATAAACACAACTTACTGGGATATTTTTATATTTTCATCTCCTCGAGTGGGAGAGTAGCATATAATACATGAAAGAACAGCGCCTGTGTTTTGGTGTGCGGGCGTGCTTACGTTATTGAGGACTTCGTGGAATCCTAGGCCCCCCATCATTTTGGTCCCCATTCTAGCAGCCAGCTGGTACATAAGAGGCAGGAATTTGTACGACGGAATCTCCATTCCCTTGCTCTAGCATAAAAAAGAAAAAAAAAACTTAAAAAACAGTGCGTTTCAAGAAGCCTCCTATCTGAGCAAATAAGTTACTCTAAGATAAGGCGAGCCGCACAGCCATCTGCTGCTTGTTGATAAGACTGCACTAGTTGCCTTTCCCCGCTTAACATTCATCTTCGCAGTCTTCCGCGGTGTTCTCGGCTGGATTCACCCGTGAGCCTCGGTGTTCCACCCTGAAGTGAACTGTGTTCAGGCCCGGAGTGCGCGCCCTGATTACATCCCAGTGACGGGAGTCCGTGTGTAATAAAATGGGGAAAGTGGTCTCCCCGACGCCAGAGGTAGCAGGACTGAATGCGCGCGCACACGCACACACACACGCGCGCGCGCTCGCTTTTTCTCTCTCTCTCTCTCTCTCTCTCGGAGTAGAGCACCGAGCCAAACGGCAGGGATACAAAGAATACCCAAAATCGCTGACACTGGCAGGCTCCTGTCTAAGCTTTTTAAGCGCAGGCTACAATCCGGGGTTTACAGAGACCACTTGCCTTCATCATGGCATTGACCTCAGCAACTCCAGAATTTTCAAGCCAGAGAGAACAAAGACGGAATATCCACATATCATGTCCTTCTCCGCTCAATAAGCAACTGATGTAGTTTTCAACTGCTTTACATAAGAAGCGCTTCCGGTCCTCTTTCAGGGCACGGAGCGCACATTCATCCAGCTCCAGCTCTCGCTGCACCTTTATTGTGTATCTTGTGTTGGATAATTAAAGGAAAATACAAAATCCATCAGAGTATAGAACTACATCATACATGATACACAACATAAATGACAAGTCAGGTATCCATCGTAGGAGAAAAGGCAAAATTCTAAATATTATAAGGGAACAAGCAGTATTTCAAAGTAAGTCGGTGCAATTTAAAAGCCATTCTAGGGGCATGTGGGTAGCTCAGTTGGTTAAATGTCCAACTCTTGACTTTGGCTCAGGTCATGATCTCACGGTTTGTGAGATCAGCCCTGTGTCGTGCTCTGTGTGGAGCCTGCTTGGGATTCTCTCTCTGCCCTTCCCCACTTGTGAGTACACACACACACACACACACACACTCACTCTCTCTCTCCCTCTCTTCCTCTTTCTTGCTCTCAAAAATAAAAACAAACGTCAAAAGCCATCCTAGGCAACCAGGGACCAAGTGGACTCTACCCAAGATACCTACTTAACTTTATTCTCTACTTTCACTATCGTATTCAGACAAAAGGCAGGTCTGAATAAAGGGTTAAAAAAAACCCATACATCAGAATAGATAACTTCTGTCTTTAATTTCAACACCTATCTCTTTTTAACTATGCTACAACAAACCCAAAAAGCAGAACAAAAAGCTAACATCCATACAGTCTACAATGACCTTAGAACCGCAGCGGGAAATCACGCTCTGGTTCTGTACATCTTCTCTGTATATAGTCACTGCAGCTCTGTGCACCTTGTCACTTATCACTGGTTGACATCTAGTTACCTGGTGGTCTGAATTTTATGTTCCCTAAGAAGGCCCACTTCCTCTTTGGCCCTTTTCAGGAGAGCTTGCTTATTCTCAAATTCTGATGATTTCATGTAGTTTTCAATTCTCTGGTACTGAGTATCTGAGAACCGTGCTAATGAGAGAAATGCCTTCATTTTTCCATTTCTAAGCTCATCACTGCTTTCTCCATCATCATTTCTGGCAACTTCCACTGCCTTCAAGAAAACACAGTCATTTATGTTATACACACAGATACTAAATATATCTAAAGAATCACTTAAAGAGACAGCCACCCTAAATTTCAATTATACATATTTTTATGGAGAAGCTAAATCATATGAAGTACACAGTATTTTGGATTTTCAAACAACTCTGACAGCATAGAAATAACCAAGACAGCTAATATTTTAAAGAACGGTACAAAAACAAAGCGTTTCATAAAATGTAAAGACCATCATGTTATACTTTCATGCTACACTTAATTTACAGTGAGACAGCTACTTCCAAAATGAATTAAACTGAAGGAATAAGGGGGGAAACAGGAGGGGTAGAGGGGCCGGAGCACTAAGTCCTGGTCCTGTTTGTAGGGCAGCTGGGTTACAAGTGCACAGTCAACACTGACTTGCATGCTCCTTAGTCAGCTCTTCTCGTAGATCAGTAAATGGAGAAATGACAAGAAACAACCTGAGAGAGTAGCTTCCGGGGGTTGGGGGGTGGAGGGGTTGCTGAGGGAAGACATATCTGGGCTTCCTTTCAAAACAGGGTTCTTCTTTTTTACCACTGTTTCATCCACACTAAAAATTACACAGAGCTGCTACAGTATTAAATACCCCAAAACTGAAATCTTATTTTTATTTGCTTCTGAAATGCACTTGGCCTCGATGAAAGGATCAAGTGTCCTCGTGCTAAACAACTCTCCTCAGGCCTGTGAGAAAACCTTACCTTTTCCAGGTAGGTCTGCATGATGACCGCAGGGTTTTCTAAGCAAGTTTCTGCCAACCAGGTGCCGCAAACCCTCAGACATTCTGTGTACAGAAGTCTTAGGCTGGGATCGTTCTGTATACGAGAAGCAAAATCTTAAAATGTAATTCACGATCATGACTATGCGAAAGTATCTTCCATGTAGGGGAAAAGAGCAGGTTAAGAATATTTTCCCGCATATATGCCAGGCACTTCAGCGAGGCTTGACTTCTGTACATTACCTCATCTCAGCTCGAGGACCCGATGAGGCGAGCACTGTATTGCCCTGAATCTGCAGAGTGCGGCGGGAGACCAGACATACGGAGGGGCAGGTAACTCCAGCCAGGCTGACCCCGAGCCCCCTTGTTAAGCAACGTGGGAACTTCCTATTGTACCAGCCCCCAGAGCTCGGGTGTAGTGGCAGACTCTCGGATGAGGGAGGGTGTCCTACAAGTGCCCAAAACCGGAAATGCAGGCGTGCCTCAGAAGGACGGCACTGTGGCCACACCTGCAAACGCCATGTGATTCCCCCAAATGCCTCTACTTTGTCCATCACGTGCTGGAGAGAGAGCTAGAGGCACACAGATCTCCAGTAACCAGCAGATAATGTTAAATAAACTATTAGACATTTCCTAAGTATGAGATTGACAACTTAATTGTTCCAAATTGCTATTTTTTTTTTTTAACTTTGATTCTCTCACACGTTTCTTCTTCCATTACTTTACTTCAGATTTATAGTCGCTGTATCTTTCCCCCTCCACCTCCTACAGTAGTTATTTCAGGTTTGTGTCCATCAGACACTTCTCAAATTGTATATAGCTTTTTCTTTAAAAAAGGCTTAACACTCGGTTAAATCAAACAAATCTACCACAAGATAGACTAACAGAATTACTGCAAAGAGACAAAAAAATGAATATTTCTAAACTTTTACAAAAATTAATTTTCCAGGCTCTTTTTTACAATTTCTTGTTCATAGATCAGTAAATTTGAAGGCTTTAATAAAACTGTGGATATATTAAAAATATTTTAGGGGGTGCCTGGGTGGCTCAGTCGGTTAAGTGTCTGACTTCAGCTCAGGTTATGATCTTGCAGTTTGTGAGTTTGAGCCCCGCGTCAGGCTCTGTGCTGACAGCTCAGAGCCTAGAGCCTGCTTCGGATTCTGTGTCTCCCTCTCTCTCTCTCCCAAAAGTAAATATTAAAAAAACTTAAATGAATATACTTTAAAGCTCAGTAATTATTTTTTAACAGTAAAATACTAATTCAGTCAATTAAAAAAAAACAGTAAACCTCTGCACCACTGGCGTCCAGCTTCTTGATCATCTGTTTGAGGACGCTCAGGGCGAGACTCTGTTCCTTTCTCGCCCAAAAAACTTGCGCCTCCTCCAGCTGCCATTCGGAGACCCCACGACCAGCTGGGCTGTACTGTTTGATGTGAAATATTGCCCTTTCAGGGAGCTGAAATGAAAACGACATATGGGAATAAATACTGTTACTATTCCTACTGCTATTGCTAGGACGAATCATGGAGGCAGCTAGTCCCATCGCTGATGGCGGTTTGTCACGACGGCCTCGAGTCCGCCTGTGCCTGCCTCGCTCAGCCCCACATCCGCCTGGTTCTCTCACAAACATGTACGTATAGATATATACACAAGCATACGTACGTACACACACGTGTGTGCGTGAGGCATATAAAATCACTAAATTGTTATCAATATCGTAAGTTAGGTATCTTCTCATTTTAGAACCATGGGATTGAGTACTTAGTTAAGTACCCTGTCCAAGGCTTAAACTCAGGTCTGATGCCAAAAGGGGAAATCTTGAACAATTATGCTAAGCAATATTTCTATAGCAATCTGCTTCTCACTGACACTTCTGTTTTACTCATGCTTTCCATTTTCTGGGTCATAAAGGAAAAAGTCATGGGGTGAGACATCATTTTCAATCCTATTACCTGAGTGTTCTTAAAAGTTCGGGCTAGTACAGAGAGTTCTACAAGGTGCTTGGTGAGAATATCCTTCAAACATTCTCTCTGGGAGTTTTCCATTTCCTTTTCCATCAAGATCTCCAAAATGACTGTGCGGAGAGCCATGATGGGCTCCTGAAAACTAAAGTCACTGTCCTTGAGAAGCTGGGAGTGTTTCCGCCACTGAGCATACACTTCGGAGGGCTGCCTATCCGGGGCCGACCTGAAAGCAACACCACAGAAGCCACGTAAGCAAGAGAAATGAAGGACCCACCCGCCTACTGCACAGCTGCCGCAGCTAAGACACAGCACAAAGGAGTTTTTTCAGTAACGACAAGACAGCTTCAAAAGGATGCAAAATAAGCACCGAAGTTTAGACAACTACAAAACCATGAGGCCTGTGAGGGTCCACACAGGAGATACAGGTGGTGAACGTTTTTAAAGGTTTTCTCTTCAACCTCACAAAAAGCAGCATTTCTAAGTGTATTTCTTCTGAAATGAGAACACCGTCATGAGGCCTGGCATGGGAACGCCTTCACCCCTAGCCCTGCTTCAATGCTCCCTGCAGATAAAGAAGGCCTGTCAGCAAGGCAGTGGAGCAGACGTATTCATTTCTGCTGTGCCCAAGGGGGCGCAGGGGAGGACTCTGTGCATCATTACAGCTGCTAAAGAAACCACAATTCAGGGAGGGACATGCTGGCACCCGGCAAAGGTCTCACTCCCCAACATTATTTATTATTGTGCAATCAGTTTACATGAAAAGGATGCTTCCCATGCAGCCACACTAAGCAATACTGTGCAATCTTTCAGGGCCACTGTACTGACAGGAATCAAGATGAAGCAGGGACAGTAAGAAGATGACAAGGTGGGGACTAGGAAACGAAAGCTTGTTCAGGAAGCTTCTAGTACAGCACGGCAGCACAGACCTAAAACGACACCAATGCCAATGCAGTGCTGAGACAGAGTGGCCGTTCATGTGCTCTGGGAAAAAAACCATGAAAAAGCAATTTTATGTGGGGTAGGAAGGGGGAGAGCTGTGAAGAATAAAGTACAGTGATGCTAAATCTTAAAATCCGGAATTTTCACAATAAATATTTTTGAAAATGTTTAAGAAGAGCACAGTTCATTAGGCCAGTCGACTTCTATCTTGACAGAAGAAATAAACCTGGGACTGTCTCCCGTCTCAGCTGTCCCGTCAGGGCTCCCCTCCCGTCTCAGCTGTCCCGTCAGGGCTCACCACACAGACCTGCCCTCAAGCAAGAGGCACAGTGTCGCGGGAACCACGTACCTGGAGAAAAGCTCCCCGATGTTTTCGAGCTCCCCAATGGCCTGCAGCCTGCTGAGGGTGGGGTAGAGCGAGTACACGGACTCGAGGCTGCCCCTACACAGCTCCTCCACTTCTCTCACCCTGGGGGCAAAAGACAGGACACTTGGGACACGAAGAGGTTTTCAGAAAGATCAAAAATCAGATCTGTGGATACAGCGTTCCTTCGCCGGCTCTGCTGCTGACCTAACACTGCTGAGACACGGTGGCCCCCGCATCCCGCAGCGGAAACGCAATCCTTGCGCGGACCTGCACTGCATCCCGACCCTATGCTGCAGGCCGTCTAACCCGGGCCACGTCAGTGCAGTCCCCTGAACCCAGGCTTCTTCGTTTTCAGAATTCTTCTGAAGATTAGAGAATCCACACAGAAAGAGCCTTACAAAATGGCCAGCACATAATAAGCACCAGAACGGCAGCAAATATTTCTGTAATAAAATACAGAATTTAACAGGTCACTAACTACCATTAAATAAACAGTCTATTACCTGTGTTAGCCTGTTATAGTTAAGTACCTTCTTGTGCATCACCTCATTGTGCCTGATAACAAGCCTAAGTCCTGGTGAGTACTAAGCACAGTCAGCACTTCACAAAAAGAATACCAGTGCTAACAGGTAAACGCCATACAACTACCAGCGGAGGCGAGGTTAAAACTCTCAGGACACAGGGGCCCGGGAACAGGACAGAGAGGTGGGCATCAAAAAGACATTCTCAAGGGCTCTGCATAAAGAGCTGATCTGTTCCCAAAGGGAATTTTTTTTTTTTAAAGGAAAGAACAGATCTGAACCACATGAGCAAGTGAAAAGATTATTATATAAGAAAAAGATAATGTTAACAATTTACGTAAGCACGTAACATGAGCACATTCCTCCATCTAAAACCAAAAAAAAAGGTAGCGTTATAGCACCATATATATGGATAGAGAATTCTCTCCTCTGAACCCTCTGAAACACGGAGAATGCCTTTCCATGACATAGAAAACACCTGCAGTTCCTATAGAAGCATTCCTGCAGAAGACAAATCTCATTGGAACCCTTACTTCTCAGATGTACACAAGCTACAACAGTGCTCGTCAGAGAGTTCTGCCTGCCCCTTGTGCACTGCGGGAATCCCATCACTGACTGGCATGAGGTATTACAGAGAAGGTGCTCACAGAAGAGTGGGAATGACGAAGAAACAACCCGACCAAAGCCACCAACTGCTTACCCGTCAGCAGTGCAAATCCCCTCGCTGAAATTACTCACCAAGTTTTCCGAAAAGCAGCCATGATGCTAAATGTTAAAATACAGTAACTCTTTTTATAATACCTGGCATATTTGAGGCTTTCATAAAATGTGGAGAATTCTCTATCTCTTAGAGACTGCAGAGCATTGTAGATGGATTCGTGGTAATTAGTTCCCTCCATTGCTTTGCTGAGATAATTAAAACAGAAGAGGAAAAGAAATATATTTAAAAACAAAAAATCTTAAAAATGTACACGTAAAAATAATTGCACCAAAAAACCAAAATTTGACAACTAAAATTAAGGCGTCTCCATTTTAAAAAAGCATTTCTAGAACTTTTGGCAAGAAATACAAAGGATTTTGTGGATCATTTTAATTACTCAAGCAGAAAAATGTAAATTTCTCAGATCTTTTGCCTGGCTCATCACTTATTCAGTGAGCAGCGACTATATGCCAGGGGTCACCAGGCTCAGAGCCAGGGGTCCATGACCGGACAGGTCCGATACGGTCCCCATTCCCAGGGAGTTCACGCTGTGGTTCAGAGAAGATGGACACTAAACAAAGCCAACAGTGACAAGGAACGTGCAGAGAACTATAACAGGGTAACCAGAGGGGCGGCCAGGGAAGGTCTGAGACCCGACACTGCCACACTAGGATCTGAACGGCAAGAAGTCACAAACCGTGGCACTGAGGGAGAAACTAGATACACTGAAAGCCTTTACGTATGAGCAAGCTGGTGTGCAGGAAAGACGCCGAGCAAGCCCATGTGCCTGAAGCAGAGCAGGCAGCGGGAAGAACAGTGCACAGCGACTCACAGGGGAAGCCAGAGTAAATGCTGTAAAAGTACGAAAGCGCACCTCTAATCTTACAGCAATCTGACAGTCTGCAAATTGAAAGACATTCCAAGTAATGAAATTTTTTTCTTTCTTAATGTTTATCTATTTTTGAGAGAGACAGACAGACTGCGAGTAGGGGAGGGGGAGAGAGAGAGGGGGGGACTCAGAATCTGAAGCAGGCTCCAGCTGACAGCTCACAGCCTGACGTGGGGCTCGAACTCACGAACCGTGAGATCATGACCTGAGCTGAAGTCGGACGCTTACCCGACTAAGCCACCCAGGAGCCCCCACTGATTTTTTTTCTATGCAGGCAATGAAACATACAATTAATATGATTTGATTTTTTGCTTTTACATAAATGCAAACTCTTTTCTAAGATCAGGTATTTGGCTTTCCATTCAGAGCAAATGCTGATGTTACATACAGGGCTACAAACAGTATCTCCCTGTGTTCCTGAATGAGTAGTGTTTTTTTCATGAAAGAAAATACCTGTCACGAACAATAAGCAGCCTCAGCAGTGGCCACGACGGTGCCACCTGACCACGGGGCGCACAGCAGGCACTGGGAAGCCAAAGAGCTACACTTTTCTTTCTTTCTTTTTTCTTTTTTTTTTCACAAATAGTTTATTGTCAAATTAGTTTCCACATAACACCCAGGCTCATCCCCACCAGTGCCCTCCTCCATGCCCATCCCTCCTCCCCCCACATCCATCAGCCCTCAGTTTTTGTCAGCATTCAGGAGTCTCTCATGGTTTGTCTCTCTCCCTTTCCCCCACCATTTCCCCCCTTCTTCTCCCCCTTGGTCCTCAGTTAAGTTCCTCCTAATCCTCCTATATGTGCAAACATATGATATTTGTCCTTCTCTGCCTGACTTATTTCGCTCAGCATAACACCCTCAAGGTCCATCCATGAGAGCTACACTTTTCTTTGGGCTCATAAACAGTCAACGAAAAGATTCTCAGGAGAAAATACATTTTAGATTTCCATTTTCAAGTATGTCCTGGGGGCGGGAGTGGGACCGCCCTGATGGAGAAGAGGGTGCAACTCAAGCCAGGTATGAGAACTGCTTCCGGCTGTCATGTTTCAGCCACTCAGGCACCTCTACAGCCTGCAGCGTGTACACACACGAGAAACACCGTAACTGCAGTCACAGAGTAAGATTAAAAACAGTTTGTTGTAGGGGCGCCTGGGTGGCTCAGTTGGTTAAGCACCTGACTCCTGATTCTGACTCAGGTCAGGATCTCACGGTTCCTGAGTTCGAGCCCTGCATCGGGCTCTCTACTGTCGGCATGAAGCCTGCTTAGGATTCTCTCTCCCCTTCTCCTCTCTCCGCCCCTCCCCTGCTTGTGCACACACTCTCTCCCTTTTCCTCCCTCAAAATAAACAAATAAACTTAAAAAAATAAATAAAAACAGCTCACTGTTTACAAGCAGAGAAAACATCGCATTCTTACTTGGCGGAAGCACAGTGGTCCCACTGCATGTTCCTCCACGCAGCCTGGAAGCACAGCTCCTGCAGCCCAGCACACCCCTCTTTATTTTCCACATCTAGTCCTTTCAGGTAGACGGAAAGGATATGGCAGAGTCCCAAATTCTGCAAGGCCTAAGCAGCAGTTTAAAAAAATTAAATAAGCAAGTAATCAAAGACAACAAAACTAGAGAAAAAAGAGCAACCAAGCATGAAAAGTAGGGGCGCCTGGGTGGCTTAGTCGGCTCAGCAACCGACTTCAGCTCAGGTCATGATCTCATGGTTTGTGAGTTCGAGCCCCACATTGGACTCTCCACCCTCTGGAGCCTGCTTCAGATCCTCTGTCTCCCTCTCTCTCCCCTCCCCTGCTCTCTCTCTCTCAAAAAAAAACCATAAACATTAAAAAAACCAAAAACCAAAACACAAAAAGTAACTCTCACAACACCATCACTGAAACCACCACACTCTGTTTCACACGCTCCCCTGAAACACACAAACAGACACGGGAGCCTGGCTGAGGGGCACTAGCCAGCAGCACAGGTGACAGCTCTCGGGACCGTGTGTCACACAGACTACGAGTCAGAGTCCACGTGAGGCTTTCCACAGAAGTCTGTAACCTGCGACCTGCCACACTGTGCACTGCTGACACACGTCTCCTGCCACAGGCTGACGAGACTGTGGTCAACAACCCACACTATCAGGTCAGGGGCCCTTGGGGTTCTGCCCCCGACGCCCCGGTCCAGAGCTTACGTGGCCGGCTAAAGACGTCCCTGATGTACTGGAATCCCCTCCGCGTGCCCAGGGCTTCACCAGAGCAGGGGACTCACCTGGATGATTCCTGCCTGGCGGGTGGGCGAGGAGATTGCCGTCTCCAGGTCATATGTCACCAGGGCTTTCCCCCACATGGCTTCATGCTCGTACGTTCGTAGCCTGTAACGACAGTTTGAGTTCTGCCCGTGCGTGGCTCCTTCCCAGACAGAACTACCACCCCCGCCGCCCAGAAGCTCGCGCTTTACCTGGTAAGGGGCTGGAGCATTTTCCCTCCGCCACAGCCGTACAGGCTGTCCGGCTCTCCTATACTTCTGTAGATCTCTAAGAGCAGGTCCTAACAACATGGCAGCAAGAAAGAGCGGGAGGGATAAATATCACTTTACGAAGTCAGCAGATTGGAAATTATACCATTACCAACATGTCTCCCAACTCTACGTGCTATAGTCCTAAGAGTGAAAACCAGTGATACGGATACGTGTTCCGAAGACGTGAATCAGCAACATGACACACTGATCCCAGACAAGTGGATCCCTGACTCCCTGAAAAGAACTGCTCACAGGTTCATGAAATGAAGTAAGAAATCAATCCCAATTCACCAGGCTGTTAACACATGCGAAAGTAATCACTAAAAACTGCACACAGGAAAACAGCATCTGCAAAGTCTGACTCTTGGAAACTATAGTAAAAATAAAGGTCATGAATTTTCTTTGAAAGAAAACCCAAAACTGCAATATGTTACGATTGGTAAAACTCGGTATGGATAAAGCAGAGGCTTGCTGGCTCAAATCTTTGTTGTAAAACGTACACAGAATGGATTCTGTTTGAAACCATCTTAGTAAAATAAAAATGAAACCAGGAAGACAAAAGAAGAATGAAAAAGTTAGAAACCGCTGCACAGAAAACTGATCAAGCAATTTTACTCCCTTAATGGTGCTTGCTCTGGCAAACATTTACTAAATAGAAATTCACGGGTACTGGCATAATTCTGTAATTCTAATTCTTTTTTTTAATGTTTGTTTATTTTTGATGGGGGAGGAGAGGAGAGTGATGGAGTACTAGCGGGGGAGGGGCAGAGAGAGAGGGAGACACAGAATCCGCAGCAGGCTCCAGGCTCTCAACTGGCAGCATAGGGCCTCTGATGCGGGGCTTGAACCCATGAACTGTGAGATCATGACCTGAGCCAAGGTCAGACGCTCAACCAACTGAGCCACCCAGGTGTCCCTGTAGTTTGAATTCTAATTAAAATGTTTCTATTCATGAACGTGAAATTGAGCCTTTGGTGCTGGAATGTTCAATACCCAGCCTAGTGCAGTCTCACACACAGAAAATACTGCAAAGACTCAGTACGAGAGGGAAAGACAATAAAAAAGCACAAACGGAATAGAGAAAGGAGAATGGGATCAACCAGCAGAGAACAGACTTCATGCCAGGAGTGGCTGATGGGGCTAAGTGTTAGCGAAACATCAGGGAAGATGCTGAAGGCAAGGCGATCCCCACACCAGTAGTATGAAGTTCACAGGGCCCAGGAGCAAGGGCTGCTTCTGGGAGGAGGCAGCAAACACGGACGGTCTTTCACAAGTCCAGCTGCTAAGGAAAGGGAGGCCAGAAAGGGCGACAGAAGAGAGCACAACAGAAGAGGGAAATGACTTTATTTTTGTTTAAGTAGGTTCCACGCCCAAAGTGGGGCTTGAACCCAGGACCCAGAGAACAGCAGTCACGTGCTCTACTCAGTGAGCCAGCCAGGTGCCCCTGAAGGGGAATGATGCGAACAGGAGAAGTGTGACCTGTGTGGACACCTTCCGAGGGCGCACAGCACAGCAAAGGGTAACTGTTCTAAGGAAGAGGTCATGAACAACGAAGCACAGGAAGGACTGTGCTGACCAGAAGGAGAAAGTGTTTCTCCACCTGTTAACAAGAGGAAAGGCCACAGTGGAGCAGAGGCATGCGGTTTTCATGTTCGCTGGGGAGACGTGCTGGGACTTCCTCTCCATCTCCTGTTTTCTTCGAGAAGCAGGAGGCAAGCTCCAGCCAAAGGGAAGAAAAAGTGAAGAGGTAGAAACGGTTATTTCAGAGAATTGAGCTGACCAAAAAATTCAGTGAGAATGGCCAACTCAGGAGTAGACAGAAGAGAACTACAGAAGGGACACCGGGGGGCTCAGTCAGTTAAGTGTCTGACTCTTGGTTTCGGCTCAGGTCATGGTCTCACAGTTCATGGGATCAAGCCCCACGTTGGGCTCTGCGCTGACAGTGTGGAGCCTCCTTGGGATTCTCTCTTTCTCTCTCTCTGCCTCTTCCCTGCTCTAAATACATAAACATTAAAAAAAACAAAATTTATAGAAGGAATCGGCTCTGCCATGTGATATACAATGAACAAGTAAACAAATGAATATATGATTACAAATGTTAAATGCTATCAAGAAAAAAAACAGGCTCCCAAGGCAGAAAATCTATGGTATAAATGCATCACATGAGGTAGGTGGTTTTACCTCCAAGTGTCAGATGATGAACTTAGGTTGGAAAGAGGGATCTGCACAAGATTTCACAACAAGTGGCAGTCAGGATTAGAACTCCAGTCTGTCTACCCCGAGGCCTTACATTTATACCGTGAACTTACATAAAGGACACTCAGGCCAAACTGTAACATCACTTTGAAAATCAAATGGCAGCCCTATCATCTCTATAGCAAAATAATAATACACAATAAATAGTTTCACAAATAATAAAGTCTCTGTAATATTTACCTGTAAACTTATTCCAGTTTCTTCTTTACTTTTTTCACTCAAACTAGAAATCGTTGTATTTTGGCTTGCTTCTTCAAACATAATGCTTCTGTTGGTCACAAGAGCACATCTTTTAATGAGAATACACTCTTTTGAAGCTTATTAACACATATACAATAGCCCTGGATGGGAAAAAACTGACCAAGCTCACAGATAAAACATAATGAACCATTTATACTTTAAAATGTAATTGATCTACACCTAGAATGGAAAAAATTGTGAATATTAATTCTTCTAATGACAATCAAATTTTAATGATAATCTTATAGACGGGAAGGCCTTATGCCAAAATATGCTTATTTATAGAGCCATGCCTATTTAAAAATAAATGCTCTCCAATTTCTAAATGTTCTGTCAGGGGTTTTACTGGAAGTTCAGCCTCATTAATAATCACGGGCACACAAATTAGGACCACCTAATACATGATAAGTCAGCAAAAATTAAAAAGTCTAATAATAATGTGTTCAGAAAGAGGTGCATCAGTGGGATTCACCCACACTCAAGGTCATAAAACCACACCCGACATAAAACCACTAAGTGACAGGATGGAAGCACAGATCTGCGCACTCCGAGGCCATGGCTTTCAGCCACGCATGTACACAGGGATACTCGGCCTGTCAGTAATTTCAACGCAGAGGTCACGTCAGCTATAACTCTTGGTGACAATAATAACGCCATGTTAAAATCAATAGTAACCTAAGTGAGAGAGCCTCTATTATTACTTATCAACTGATTCCTGTTAGCTCCCTCCTTCAAATATAAGGCTTTCTACGGATCCACTCCCTCAACTCCTTTTTTTTTTTTTTTCAAATGTTTTATTTATTTCTAGGAGAGAGAGAGACAGCGTGAGCAGGGGAGGGTCAGAGAGAGAGGGAGTCACAGACTGAACAGGCTCCAGGCTCTGAGCTGGCAGTCAGCACAGAGCCCGACGCGGGGCTCGAACCCACGAACCGCGAGATCATGACCTAAGCGAAAGTCGGACGCTTAACCGACTGAGCCGCCCAGGCGCCCCTCAACTCCATTTCTGACAAGTATGCAAACGGGTGTGACCACTTTCAGAAACAATCTGGCTCTATCTTTAGAAGGCCGAGCTTCTTACATCCCTTAAAAACCAGGAATTTTCCCCTTCGACACAGATCCCGAGCTGGAAGGAGCGAACGAATCGCGGGACACCCTCCCGCTGGGACACGGAGTGGCAGTGACAAAGTACTGGCCACAGCAACACACGGCATCGATAAATTTTATAAAAATATCGAACGAGAAAACCAGCTGTAGAAAAGTACACATTAAATTTGTCAGGAAGCTCAAAAATGAGGAAAACTAACCTACATTTATGCATTCACACTCCTAGGATAAAAACGGCATCCGAAAGAATGAACACAGAACACGAGCTGACACTCAGCTCCGGAGGGAACACGGAGGGACGGGACAGAGGGGACGGCTGCCTGAGGGAATGGTGGCGACAACACGCAACCGTTAGATGCAGCTATTCCGTCTGTTCTTCTCACCGGCAGGGCGTGCGGAAACCAGTCTTCAGAGGAGAAACCTGGAAAGCAGGGGGCAGTGCTGGAGGCTGTGACTCTGCCCGTCTACGGCCGTAATTCATCCAGGAAACCAGAGCCGCCAGGACCTGGCAGTCGCTGCCTCATGTACCAGGGACACCAACGTAACTGAGGTCGTGGATGAACCCCTCTGGTCTAAATCTGTTTGAGGGAGTTCTGCACTTCTTTCTGAAAAATTAGGGACACTAACTTGGAAATCTCATATATTCTCAGGAGCAAGTTAACAAATTAAACTTTAGGGTACTTAACTGAGTCACTGAAGAAAACCGGCATTCCCTACCCTCCGTCAAGCTCATCCCTCTGTCTGCCCCTCCTTTCCCATCAGGTACTTGGGGGAAAAAATTAACACCAGACTCTTAAAGCAAACTGCGAGACTTATTTTTTCCTCAAGTTAACCAAGTCAAAATTCAGGGCCTCTTGTTAGTAAAACAGGCCTGCAAAAGTTTGCCAAATTCTATAAAGTCACCGATCTACACATTAAGGTGATTTTATTTATACTCATAGATGGGTGCTTGGATGGCTCTGCTGGTTAAACGTCCAACTTTGGCCCAGGTTACGATCTCACAGTTCATAAGTTCAAGCCCAGTGTTGGGCTCTGTGCTGACAGCTCGGAGCCTGGAGCCAGCTTCAGATTCTGTGTCTCCCTCTCTCTCTCAGCCCCTCCTCCACTCCTGCTCTCTCTCTCTTTCTCTCTCTCAAAAATAAACATTATACTCAGAGACGAGTGTATTCACTCCTGATTAGTAAGAAATACTATACAATGAAACCAAGATACTGAAACACATTTAAATCATAATTACTACTGCCCAGTATGCAGATACTAACTCAAATGTTAAGTCTCTGAGAATAAGCAACAATTTCTTACTTAACATACTTAATGAACAGAACTGTCGTCATACAGTCTATAGTGATAATGAACAAATCAGTTACATTTTTATACATAGTATCTACATGTTATAGATTTCTGTTTTTAGTTGAAAAGTAGAAATTAAATACCAAATCAGAAAGTTAAGAAATCAGTTCAAGTAACTCATTTATTTACATTTGGACTAGGACCTGAATTCTGACTCCTAGTTTTCCACAGTCTAAAAACTACACTGTCTCTAGCTTAAGGACAATCCAAAGTAGAAACTGTAAGTAGCAAAGGACAATTTAAAGTAGAAATTGTAAGTAGCAAGCATGAGAAATTTAGCAATATATTGTATCTTTGCCATTGTAATTCTGTAAAATGAGTGATTCTATGGTAGAGAAAATGAGGATAAGAAGAAAAATAAACACTAAGCTACTTGAAATGAATAACATCTGAGGAGTGCAGCTGAGATGCTAACAGTGTGCATTCTCTATTCTTTAACCTCCTTGCTTTCTTGTTTTTTACTAAGATCTAGGACAACACCTATTCAACTCCTAAGAGAGCTCTAACTCAAAGGATAAGTTAATTAAATTAGGGGGCGCCTGGGTGGCTTAGTCAGTTAAGCATCCGACTTTCGCTTAGGTCATGATCTCGCGGTTCATGGGTTCGAGCCCCACGTCGGGCTCTGTGCTGACTGCCAGCTCAGAGCCTGGAGCCTGTTTCAGTCTGTGACTCCCTCTCTCTCTGACCCTCCCCTGCTCACACTGTCTCTCTCTCTCTCTCTCCTAGAAATAAATAAAACATTTAAAAAAAAAAGTTAATTAAATTAGTACAAATACAGATAGCAAAGTAATGAAAGAGATTTAGTCACAGGAAGAAATCAGTTACATTACGTTATAATAAATGAGGAAAATGGATCTTCATCAAGCTGGGGGATTAATGATTACAGTAATTTCACTGAAATCAGGGAATTGGAAAACTTTTTACTGATCACTCTATTAAATTCCCAATGCTACCTACTATAGGGAATGCAAAGACGAATTAGGAGTTTGCTATCTAGAATTTCTACAATTCTCAAGGAATAAGCACCTCTATTTTCAGAGCATAATTACTTAAATCTTTTAAAATATTATCATTTCACTTAAATAGATAGAAAATGTCTATCTAAAATGTCCTTTAAATGGGGGAATGGGAGCAAAAATAAAAATACATGCCTTTACTGAAATGATGTCAACACTGATTTCAAAAACTAAATGTCTAACTTCCATTACCTTTTCTCCTGGTCATCCATGCTTTTCTTATCTGCGTAAATTTCTGCGTAGAGCAATGCTGTAAAGTGTGCAGCACAAGACTGAGCCACCTTAGCAACCTCCAGATAATTCAACTCCAGCCAGAAAGCATCATCAAAAACGGTTCCTAAGGAAGGCCTAAAGAAAAATTCAACATGAGGTCATGTCCATTTGTTTAACTTCAATATCAAAGAAAAGTATGCTGATAGACAGCACAATAGTAGCAAGTGTTAAAAAGAAAAGTACATTCAAATAACCAAAATTCGCATGTCCCCAACACACAGCTGTAAACAGGCTAATACACCACGGCTGAAGAGCCCTACCTGACCCTTCTTGGATCACAAACTGCATACAGAATCTGATAAAAGCTATAGATCATCAGCTCATACAAATCTGGGGTTCACACTCACCCTCCATTGAGGGTCCATTGAGGTCTATGGATTCTAGGCTAAGGGTAGGCTGCACAGAATATCCAATAATACCTACAGAAATCCTTTTTAAAAAGTGACCAATTTGAGGTGGCTGGATGGTTCAGTCGGGTAAGCTTCTGACTTTGGCTCAGGTCATGATCTCATGGTCCGTGGGTTCGAGCCCCACGTCAGGCTCTGTGCTGACAGCTCAGAGCCTGGAGCCTGTTTCAGATTCTGTGTCTCCCTCTATCTCTGACCCTCCCCTGCTCACACTGCCTCTCTCTCTCTCTCAGAAATAAATAAAACATTAAAAAAAAGTAACCAATTTAATAAAAATACTGTTTCTTCAAGACACAAGTACATGTTTTTCCTATTGCAGTCTATTTTCTCTCTCTCTCTTTTTTTTGCCTAAGTTACTTAAAAAAAAAACCTTCGGGGGTAACAGTGGGTCACAATCGGAAGGGATCATCTATCTCTTTAAAAAAATTTTTTAAGTGTTTTATTTATTTTTGAGAGAAAGATAGAGACCGCAGGAGTAGGGGAGGATCAGAGAGAGAGGGAGACACAGAATCCAAAGACAGGCTCCAGGCTCTGAGCTTTCAGCACAGAATCTGTCACAGGGCTCGAGCCCACAAACCATGAGATCATGACCTGAACTGAAGTCAGACACTTAACCGACTGAACCACCCAGGCGCCCCTCTTTTAAAACCAGCACTATAAATGAAATGCGACAAGGTAAGTAAAAGCACTGGTTTTAGACCAGCATACAGCCTGGTTCAAGTTCAGTTGGACCCCTCCCCCCCCCCCCAAGATATATCACCGTCAGCAATTTTGATTTTGGAGGCTTAATTTTCTCATTTGTAAAACCTGGGAATGATATCCATCTTCCACAGAAGTTGCAATGATTAAATAACATGTATCAGGCTGATAAATACAGTGCCTATCACAGAGCTGACACTTAACTGTAGCTACTGAAGGGTGCCTGGGTGACTCGATTGGTTGAGCGTCTGACTCTTGATTTCAGCTCAGGTCATGATCCCAGAGTTGTGGGATCAAGCCCCAAGTCAGGCTCCACACTCAGTGCATAGCCTGCTTGGGATTTTCTCTCTCCCGCTCTATCCCCCTCAACCCTACCTCACTTGCATGTGCTCTCTCTAAAATAAAAAACAAAAAAAAAACACCAAAAAACAAAAAAACCTACAGCTGAGGAACTTAAGTTCAGAGATCACAAAGCACCAGAACTGGACATAAACTGAGGTCCTTACATCCTTGGTTCATATTCTCTTAAGGAATCTCTGGTAAGGCCTATTCAGAATGAAAACTGAATGTGAACAATATTTATCGTCTCCAAGGACTGGCAATGTCAACACCATTCTACCTGGATGACGAATCTGCACTGAATGATTCAGAAGTGAAACAAGCACCAAGAAACAAAATGCTTCTAGTTACAGCTACAGCTGTAAAGGCATTAAGGGATTCTTCATTCCTCCCCTACGTCTCCTTCCCACCCCGCATCAATCACTGCTGCCACCATCAGACACACTCGTAGACACCCCTTCCTGCTGCCCAGGCTGCGGGCCTGCTACATTATTTCTTCTGAAGTCTCAATGCCGGCACAGCAGAGATCAATCAGACCACTCACTCTAGCAGTTCCTGCACTCAGTGGTGAAAACCTCGTGAGGGGTAGCAGGAACAAGACCCTACCCTGCACACCCCGTTCTCACAATCCAGAAAAACAAACACTCCCGTAGCACAGCCTTACTACACAGAACCACACATTTTGAGGGCCACAATTCAACAAAGAAACTTTTATCTTAGGAAGTTCCTGGCATTGGTTTAACCAAAGTGCCACCACCTGCATACGGATGATTTCAAGAGGATATAAGCATCACACAAGTTAAATACAGCACCTTGCAAGCAGCGTCACCTCAGATAATGTGGAAATGCATCCACAGTAACAAGCTCCCCTTCCAAGTCCCCGAACTCCAGAGGCCACATGCGCTCCGTTACCTCCTCTGTCTCCGCATGTAGTCCACGACGGCCAGCATGGTCCTCTGAGATCTTTTGTCCACACAGCCCCGGAAAGAGTGCTCTGAGTCTGACAGAGAAAGACAGCTCTCCTCAGTCCCGGGCAGACTTGCTGAAGCGTGTCCTTCCTTCTGTGCGTGTGTCTGTCTCCCTCCACATCTAAGCTTCTGGTGGGCAGTAACCTGGCACAAGACTGGTTCTAGGTATGAATTGACCAGAACTTAATGGCGTTTCTTACTCTTTTGCAAGAAACTACTATGCTTCTTACTAAGACTGAGAATTTAATTACAATTTGTATTTTATTTCTGAAGGGGGTTAATTCGCCAACTCAGTGAGTACTTACTGAGGCTCTTTTATGTACTGGGCGCTCGGGATACAACTCCGAATAAGACAGAGTGTTTCTGTGAGCACGAAGTGACTGGCCCGCCCAAGAGCCTCCCCTGGGTGAGAGGAGGGCCTGACGGGTCGGCACACAGGACGGAACCTCATCTGAAGAAGGAAAGGCACACAGGAAAAGCGGTATCCGACCGGAGAGGAGCAGACAGCGTCCAGGCAAGAGTCACACCAGCTGTGGTGGCTACGACCAGAGCTCACTGCAAGAATTTCAGTTGTGTGGCAGGGAGGAGCTGGGGGCAGAGACCCGCAGAGGGGCTCACGGGACTCAGACCCGGCAGGACCCGGCAGCCGGGTGAACCTGACACAGGCCTCCAGCTTGAGCAAGCGGGTTCACTGACCAGGTGCACGGTCAGAGAGGCCGTGGGGAGGGGACGGGAGGAAGATGGCAAGTTTGCTGCGGAGAAGTGCGTCCAAGGTGCACAGGACACCATCAAGTGAGGGCAGGGAGACTTACAGACAGACAGCGGATCTGATGCAAATATGTATTTACTTTCCATGTAAACAACAAAACTTTACATGTGAAATTTAAATTTTCATTTATGGTCACAGATATTGACACTTTACATGAAGATGAAATAAAATAGGCAGATTTCTACTGATGAATGGTAATCACACAGTTATGTATATATACAGGATAAACATGAAAACAACGTTCATGAGAATGAACTGCCAGGTCACCACAGGCAATGACTACTTTACAGTGGGTAATAAAATCGTTTTTAACGGGACTCTGGATTATTTTAATATTTAAAGCTTAAATGCTTTCCGGTAACTGAATCACACCATATTGCCCAAATTAAGGACAGGAGATAATAGGTTAGTTTGCAAAGATTCTATGAGAATTATTTCATGAATTTCATTCCAATAATCTGAAGAAAATTCATGTAACCGTATTTTGAATCATTCATATGACACGTTATAATCTCCTTGGACCCCAAGGCGAGCTTCCTTGGGTCTAGGTTTATAATTAGATTATTTCACATGGTAGGTGTGTAAGTGCTGTCAATGCAGAACTACGTCACATCACAGCCGTGTCGAAAGTTTTATCAATATACAAACAACTGGGATAAGGCACAGCCTCTGCCAAAGTGACCGGAACCACCTCACAACTGGAAGAGCAAGTTAGCTGCAGTAAAACAGCACGTAAATCCATCCTTTCTTAGAGCAGCACTGGTCTCAAGTACACCAAGTGAGTTTGCACCTGCTTTTGTGCTTGCGCATAAAATACATTAATGATACATATTACGGACAGTAAGTTAACATTATAGATTTGTGACTTTTTTATTTAATCTTAAGTTTGAAAAACTGACCCACAACAAGCACTCAACTCTGCACATATACATTATAAACTCACAAATACAGTGTTCCTGAACCATGCAATATAGGTGTATTACACACCCACACAGCACAGTGTCCCTGAACCACGCACACATAGATGTATTACACACCCACACAGCAGTGATCCTGAACCACACACACATAGATGTATTACACACCCACACAGCAGTGTTCCTGAACCACGCACATAGATGTATTACACACCCACACAGCAATGTTCCTGAACCACGCACACATAGATGTATTACACACCCACACAGCAGTGTTCCCACACATATAGATTACACACCCACACAGCACAGTGTCCCTGAACCACACACACATAGATATATTACACACCCACACCACAGTGTCCCTGAACCACACACATACAGATGTATTACACACCCACCGCAGTGTCCCTGAACCACACGCACATAAAGATGTATTACACACCCACACCACAGTGTCCCTGAACCACACGCACATACAGATGTATTACACACCCACACCGCACAGTGTCCCTGAACCACACGCACATATAGACGTATTACACACCCACACCACAGTGTCCCTGAACCACACGCACATACAGATGTATTACACACCCACACCAGAGTCCCTGAACCACACAAAAATATAGATGTATTACACACCCACACCGCACAGTGTCCCTGAACCACGCACATATACAGATTATTACCCACCCACACCGCACAGTGTCCCTGAACCACGCACACATATAGGTGTATTACACACCCACACAGCAGTGTCCCTGAACCACGCACACAGAGATGTATTACACACCCTCACAGCACAGTGTTCCTGTTCCCAGTGGGACTTCTCCTGCTATAAGCTCTCACCAAGGTAAATATTATCAAGCACAAAAAGAAAGGTTATGTGAGTAAATAAAGTATAATCTAATTTTTGTTTACAAAAACTCCAAGGATATGTACTGCATGTTAACTGTTGTTATCCTTGATCACAGAATTATGGGCAACTTAATTTTTTAATTTCTGCTAATTTCTATTTTCCACAATAAATATTTTGTAATAAAAGGGCTTTTTTTAAAAAAATGAGCTGGGGCCAGAGCTTTGCCATGAACATTTCATCGTCTCTCCAACATGGGACCCGTAGCATATGCTTGCAGCTATCTGTCTGCTTCTCCCACTGCTAGAATGTGGGCTGTCCTCTGTGCGTGGCTGGTGTCCGTGCCAAGCCCCGTGCCTGACACACACGGAATGCTCACTGAGTTGCTCCACTATTAGCAGACAAAATTCCCTGAGGGAGTACTCTGCAACATGGACTACCCTAGGTGCCTTATACGTATTATCTCATTGAAAGCTGACTACAACTTTCATCTCCATTCTACAGATGAGGAAATAGATATTAAACCAATAAAGCATCCTGAAGAGATTCAAATAAATCCACCTTTCTCTAGAACTGAGAAGCTAACAGTATAAAGGCTACAAATTTAACAGAATACCTGAATCCAAATTTGCAGGGGTCGTGGATCGACTCGTTTGTGAGGAGTGTCTGAAACAGTTAGTGAAAAATCCCTGAATGCGTGTAGACAGCAGATTTCTCCATGATTCATTTGTATCTTGGAGTAAAATATCATGAATCAAGTATGGGAGCACAGTCTGACAAAAGTCCGTTTTCACCTAGAATATACAAACACATCAAGCCAAGAGACTGAGTGAAAATAACATACTTAAAATTTTCATTCCATTATTGGCTTAAAAAAATGATAGATGAATCTGTCATGAACTCAACGTACCTCTAAAACACAACCAAAACACATATATCAAGCAGCGCCTAAACAAATCAAACTAATCTAGAGTATCTGTGTCAAACATACGTGTTAATGACGTGACAATTGTTCATTTCCAACCTAGGCCATCTGAGTACAATGCAATAGGATGCTGCTGACGAGTGAAGTTATTAGGTCACTACTACGAATAAAACTTCACTGCTGAAAAGTGTTACTAATAACAAGTAGCTTCTGGGGTGCCTGGGAGGCTCAGTCGGTTAAGCATCCAACTTTGGCTCAGGCCATGGTCTCACAGTTTGTGAGTTTCAGCCCTGCATCGAGCCCTGTGCTGACAGCTCAGAGAGCCTAGAGCCTGCTTCGGATTCTGTCTGTCTCTCTGTCTCTCTGAGCCCCACCCCAACCTCTCTCTCTCTCTGTTAAAAATACATCAACATTAAAAAAATTTTTTAAAAAAAAGCAGTTTTCTAATTTGTTATAAATGAAAATGGGGATCAAAGTTAAAGAAAAAAGCTGAAGAGCTGATTTTTGTGTATTTTCTACACTCAGTGAAAACCTACCATAGTCATGCTAAAATGTTTATTATTTTAATAAACTCCAATTTCTGGGTATATGATGTGGGTACTTAATTGTGATCTGCTCCAAACTGTAGACAAGTACTTTCACACCTACGGTGCACTGAAACAGCACACAACCTTATTTCTGTCAGGATACACTCTTCCTTACTCACCACATACTACACACACAAAACAAATGACAGACTGCCAAACACACACTTAATTTATTCTTTTTAAACTAAAGACAAGTCAAATGGCAGCTTGAGAAGTAAAGAATTTAAGGTATTTGGAACTGGGGTGTTGTCTTTATATATATGTGGAACCTTTTATCTTGTGGCCCAAAGTCAGGACTTTATAAAAAAAGCTCAGGTATGTTCACTAATGGGAAATGCGATGTGTGCAAGTTCAGAGTATCACCATGCTGACTCAGCACAAGTGCTATGCAGAAATGCAGAGGGCGTGAAAGTTTATTCACTGCCCACAGTTTTTCTGGCGAAGGAAGGACTTCTTTTTTTATGTTTATTTATTTTTGAGAGAGAGAGACAGAGTGTGAGCAGGGGAGGAGCAGAGAGAGGGAGATACAGAATCCAAAGCGGGCTCCAAGTTCTGAGCTGTCAGCACAGAGCTTGATGCGGGGCGTGAACTCATGAACCGTGGTATCATGACCTGAGCTGAAGTCGGACGCTTAACTGACTGAGCCACCCAGGTGCCCCAGGAATGCTTTTTAAACTGGTTTCAATAAGGGCACTTTACCAAAATACTCATTTCTCTATCAGTGTGAACTGGTAGATGTTTGAACCAGTCAGATAGAATATCTATTTTCACACTACTATTGAACTGTGCAGCTTTTGATGTCTTAGGGCATCATCGTCTTGTACTATTTTGCTGGCACATTTGATAAAAGCACATAAACTTTGTGTTTAATTGGGTATGTACCTTTAGTCCCTAATGAAATAAACGGTACTGTACCTTCAAAAATAAAAGAGCAATGTTAACTGCTACCCTAGCTCTTTGCTCACTCAAGAAAGTACACACCAGGGAAAGGGAATCACAAGCACCTTAAAAAAAAATAAATAAAAAACAGATTTTTGGTTCATATAAATAATTTACAACCATCAGTATTTTAACTATCATTAGTGGCACCCTTTAGAGCTCATCCAGGATGTAGCTGGCCCACAGCTGAAACCGATTGCACAAAGTGATAGCTGCGTACTTAAACACGCTCCAGCGATGGGTTCCCAATGGCCAAGCATGAGCGCTGCTCTCTGAAAATGACGTGAGGACCACAGATCTGCAGACCAGAACCGTGTAAACAGAAGCCGCATGGGACGTGACCAGAAAAGGAAGCTATTAAGAGAAGGCTCAAATAAAATCAGCAAAGGTAGGAAGGGAGAAATTAAGTCAGAATAATTAATCTTACTTCACACATTGGCTTTAATAACTGAAGAATTTCACTCTTTGTGCCTCCGCTATCCAGAAAAGCACAAGTCAGCCTCTTTATCCAAATGTCATGATTTCCACTTTGAGGACTCCACAGGCTTGTATCGTCCAGGCCTTCGAAAGGACTTTCTTTGTCCAGTGTGGGTACCTCTAAAAACTAGAAAGAAAACAGTCAACACATGTAAGCTAGGTAATGAGAAATACACTTCATCTTTCCTAAGCAGAACAAATATCCAGGCATAAACAAATCTGTGTCCAGGGGCGCCTGGGTGGCTCAGTCAGTTGGGTGGCCAACTTTGGCTCAAGTCATGATCTCACGGTTTGTGGGTTCGAGCCCCGCGTCAGGTTCTGTGCTGACCGCTAGCTCAGAGCCTAGAGCCTGCTTTGGATTCTGTGTCTCCCTCTCTCTCTGACCCTCTCCTACTCACACTTTCTCTTTCTCTCCTTTCTCTCAAAAATAAATAAAACGTTAAAAAAATTAAAAAAGATAAAACAAACCAAATCTGTTTCCAAACCAAACTAAATATAGTTACAACTAAATCTGGAGGCAATGGGTACCTTTTAAAATTAAAATACACTTATGTTTACATAAAAGGCAGAGCGGTATGCCAAAAAGTTACTGGACTACACAGCAGGATGCTTGAGTTCCACTCTTAGTTCACCAGAGTATATTACATGAATCACAGACTCTCTGCCTCACCCATCTTGTAAACAGAACCAGTCCAAGTCAACCACATAGAACTGACTTCAAGATCAAATCAGATTTCAAAGTGTTAAAACTACAGTGTTTTATGCCTTAGATAACTGGTTTTATTAACACTTTATATTACTAGTAATTTCACAGAGACCAAAATTATATTGATGATCTATTAAAAAGACTATTACAATAATGGATATATGTCCTGAAGTTAATTTGGTGAAAATTCTATTTCCCAGTTGCTTTAGGAAAAGAAAATACTAAAGAGGAAAGCTTAGACTAACAGAGAGGGAAGAGTTCTTAAATATTTACTTCCAGTAGAGTCTTGCAATGGTAATATCATGGGAAAAGGAGAAATCTACAGGCCATCTTCTATTTCACGAGGGGATGGTGCTATTTTAACTTCCACTGGGAATAAGCTCTTGCTTGTTGCATAATACCCACACATCACTCCCAACACCAATGACTTTCGAGGGGTCAACATAAGGGTTTTCTACTTCTAAGAAATAAGGCCTATCACTAAAAACTCCTCTGATCCTCCATTTCAATCAAAAGTTGAGCTTTCTATCTCTCAACTATTTCACACTGCTGTAATTAAAAACAGAAATCCCCTGGATTCAAGAAGTACAGTTGGAATTACTTACAAGAAAGATTAAATGTTAGTATAATATTACTTAAGAAACTTGACGGTCATATCCCACAGCAAATACAACTGTTTTAGACACAGTGGGCATTCAATAAACATTGAATAAACATTCATTATTTGACAGACCTTTTTTCTCGAGGTTCTAAAAGGCTGTAGATAGATCAGCATGGGATCAGTCGTCCTCTTATAAATCTCCCAGAAAGTATGTCCAGTCTTTGTGGCTAAAATACTTTTCAGACAGGTAACAGCAGCTGATCGCACTTTGACACTGAAAAACATATATAATTCAAATGCCGATAAAGTATAGTTGATACAAATGCCGATAAACTATATCGACTATGGACGTGAAGCAACTTCTAATAAAAAGTTTAAAATAAATTTACATTATAGGTGACCCTTAAATAATGCAGGAGTTAGGAGTGCTGATTCCCCCACAGTCAAATATCTGCATAAAAATCTTGACCCCCTCCCAACACTTAACCACTAACAACCTGCTATTGACCAGAAGCCTTGCTGATAAGATAAACAGTCAATTAACAGATATTTTATATGTTCTATGTGTTATATACTGTGTTTCTACAAAAAAAAGTAAGCTACAGAAAAACCTATGTTTTTAAGTAAATCCTTGAGGGCTAAGGGGGGGATGGGGGAAAGGGGAAGGGGGGTGATGGGCATGGAGGAGGGTACTTGTTGGGATGAGCACTGAGTGTTATATGTAAACTAACTTGACAATAAACTTTAAAAAAATAAATTAAAAAAAGTTAGTAAAAAAAAAAAATCCTAAGGAAGATAAAATACATGTACTGTACTGTGCTGTGTTTATCAAAAAAAAATCCACGTAGAAGTGAATCCACACAGTTCAAATCTGTGTTGTTCAACTGTAAACTTTACGTAAAGGTCAACTGTGTTAGGCAGTTTTAACATTAGGAAATTTTACACCTATAAAATTCTATCCAAAATTATCAAAGAATTTTTCATATTTCTTCAGTATACCTGAGATGTTAATCACTGCAGCAATTGCCTTCACTGAATATAATTAAGTTTATATTATGACTACTCTAAGCTAAAAGTACTCAGAAAAAGACATACTTGTAAATAACACTAACAAATGGGTAATGAGAACCACAGAACAAAAAATCACCTGAGAAAACAATACTTTGATGGTATTTTTTTTTTAAGAGATACAAATAATTCAGGTAACAAAGCACAGCCTTTCCCTCAAATAATAAAATTATTGTCTGGAACAGTTTTATTTCATTTATTTTTTTAATGTTTATTTTTGAGAGACAGAGAGAAAGGGGGTGGGGTGGGGAAGGGAGGAGCAGAGAGAGAAGGAGACACAAAATCTGAAGCAGCTCCAGGCTCTGAGCTAGCTGTCAGCACAGAGCCCAGAGCTGGGCTTGAACCCATGAACTGCGAGATCATAGCCTGAGCGGAAGTTGGATGCTCAACCGCCTGAGCCACCCAGGCGCCCCAAGTCTGCAACAATTTTAAACAAACGGTAAGTACACATGTATTCTGACCGGAACCTAGTTGAGGATTAGGAGGTAAGGCACCTGAAACCTGTAACCAAACCCTGAAGGTCCTTTTGCTTTGCAACATATTAGGAAAAGGAGGGCTGCAAATACAAGCGGAGAAAAATGTCAAAAAGCCTGACCCCATAAAAGGATGATGAGGTATGAAATAAAGGCTTAATTCCTTTCAGGAGTTTCTCAACTTAAGACGTGGGAGCATCTGGATTCACCTTTCATCCCCTCTCCCTCGCTCCTCCACAGCTGACTGATCGGCAACTGAGTCCTGCCAGCTCTCTGTTAAAAACACACCTTGGCTCCAGTGATGTTCCAGCTGCCCTCTGACCCCGTCACCCTAACCTGAGTCACCATCGTTCCCCCTCTGACCACCCCAGCTGCTCCGTAACTGGGCCTCCTGTTTTCCCTCCCAAGCCGTTTGCCACATAAAAACCAGAGTGAAAGCGTAGGCTGCATCTTGACACTACTCTGCTCAAAACTCCATGGCTTTCATGTATGTTTCAAATATAATCAATATTTCTTACTCAGAATTAGTCCTACCTTTCTAATTTCATCCATACCATCGTCTTCCACACCAGGCTTCTTTCTGCTGCTCAGACACACCACGCTCATCCCCACTCTGGAATTATCTCCCTGTCTGGAATGTTTCATCCCTTATCACCTGCACCTCATTCCCGCTCACACCCATCAGCAATCGGTGATCAGCGGGGTGACAGCTGCTCACACAGCCTTCCAGGAGCAGCTGTGGTGGGAATCCTCTGGTCAACATCCCCTTGGTAGACCCGAGGCCCCTCAAACGTAATGATTTGTTTCGTCTTACACAAAGGGGTTCCTTATGGCTTTACAGCTTAAGTCACACTAATATCTTTGCCCACCCTTTTCAGAAGAGCCAACTGCAAAATTACCATGTAGTGAATGCTGCCTGCCAATTTTCTGTGGAAACACCTCCAATGACTGTGCCTTGTACACTTTGAAACACAGTTTAACTGAGATGGATTAATAAGTGGATAGAAGGATGGCTTGAGGTGATGAAGGAGAGACAGCAGTGAAACAGTACGTATAGAATCTAGGTGGTGAGTATATGGGTATTTGCTGTAAAATTCTTTCAACTTTTCTGTAGGTTTGATAATTTTTTAAATAAAATGTTGAGAAAGAAATGCTGTCAGCATTTTTACTGTAACAAGGACAGAGAAAGATACAATGAGAACGTGTCAGGTAGACATTACTACCAATTATTTATTCTCTGAGAGGCGGGGCAGTTGTAGGCAAACACCTTATTACCTTAGAAGGGTGTCTGGTGGTGGGCAAAATTCCTCTGAACCCACCGTCCCTGAAATGGTGGTGATGAGGTGCTCACGTACATCAAAAATAAATAAGTAAATAGACAGACAAACGGGGCAGGGGCTGGTGCAGGAAGAAAGCCAAAGTGATCTCACAGCCATCAAGCAGAAGTCAGGATAGTATCTGTGGCAATTTTGATTGGCTTAACGCATAAATGGGCAAAAGAAAACTCTAAGCTGAAGACTGTTGGAGTCAGGAAGCTTCTGCTCCAGGACTTACTTGAAAAGGACCAGAATTCTCTAAATGAGAGGAGAGCAGCACCTGTGATCTTGACAAGTGCCCCAAACATGCCCTTTTGCAATTCTGTTTTAATGTTCTGTACAGAACCACCCGGTACTTTTCTTATTGTTTCTCTAGTCTATTCTCACTAAGATTTCACGTGGCCCTCCTCTGGTGTGCTCATCAGTGAATCCAGGGCCTGGCACAGCAGGGTTTTAGTGATTATGTGAATTAATAAAAATAGAGCAATTTTCATTAAAATACCTGAGACTACAATTATGGCAGTTTATGGGACCCCTGCGTGGCTCGCTCAGTTGAGTATCCGGCTCTTGACTCCAACTGAGGTCATGATCTCATGGCATGTGGGTTCAAGCCCCGTGTCGGGGATTCTTCCTCTCCCTTTCCTCTCTCTGCCCTTCCCCTTCATGTGTACATGCTCTCTCTCAAAATGAATAAACTTAAAAACAAAGTATGGCAGCTTAAAGGAGAACAGTTCATTTATGAGAGATGTTCATTTATGTAAAGTATCATCCTCCCTGAACATAAGACGAGGTAGGTGCTATCAGATATAAAGCATTAAATACTCACCAATCTTCTACCAGCGTATTATTCAGGTAGGTCAGCGTTAGGAAGGTCCATTGAAGTTCTTTATCTTCAAAGAACTCGAGGGCCTTGGCAGAAGATGTATCTCTGCTATGCTGTATGGCTATCGTCGAGAAATCTACTGGACCCACTTCTCCCAGGCAGCTCCCAACAGCCTCTGTAGAGAGAAAGTCCTTGTGAGCACACTTGTAGCTGAGAGCTCTTCCATAAAACAACTTTTTTTATTTCAAAAATATAATGTTTTGTCATCCTCCAAGATTTACGTGGTGAATCAAAGACGGACTAGATTAAAGAAGCTGCAATCCATTGTATCGTTTTTTTTATATATCCGTGTAGGCAAAATAAATCCCATATAAAATCATATCTAGGAGAGAGAAGTCAGTAATAAAATACAGATATTAAGGATGAAAGTGTAAACACAGCTACTGTATGAACATATCAACAGACTTTAAGCCTGTTAAAAATTTTTTGAAGTATTACATACACAAAACACACAAATCTTAAATGCTCAGTTCAGTGAAAATTCACACACCTTTTTTTTCCACCTGTATTATTACTACCCAGATGAGAACAGAGCAGTTTCTGCAGGCCAGAGAACTCCCCCATTCCCAGGCATGCTGAAATTTATTAAAATATGTTCCCAAATTTTTGAGAGCTTTCCTTCCAAAAGGTGGAGTCTGATTCCTCTCCCCTTAAGTGGGGGTACCCTTGGTGATCCACTTCTAACAAACAGATTGTGTACAAGTATTTCACTCCCTTGATTAAATTTATCCCCAGGTATTGAACTCTCTTAGATGCTATTATAAACAGAATGGTAAATGGAATGAAATTTTCTTTGTAGATTATTTGCTGCTGGTGTACATAATCACAATTCAATTTTGTGTATGGATCTTATATCCTGCAACTGCGACTCATTTATTAGCTCTGTTACAGTAGCTTTCTGGTAGATTCTCTAGGATTTTCTAGATACAGGATGATGTCATGTGTGGATAGAGAGTTTTACTTCTCCCTTTCCAATTTGGATGCTTTTTCTCTTCTTGTCCCACTGCTCTGGCTAGAATTTCCAGTACAACTTGGAACAGCACTGGTGAAAGAGGGCAACCCGGTCTCTTTCCTGATCTGAGGGCGAAAGCTTTCTATCTTTCACCACTAAGTATGACGTGAGCCGTGGCTACTTAATAAAACCGTACTAAGATTCATGCTACACAGGAAAGCCTCTTAGGGTTCCTGTAGCATATCAGGATTGTTTCTAGAAACAGTGTCACCATGGAGGGGTATAAACTCCTTGGTCAAAGGAAACTTCTAGGGTGTTGATAAGGTTCTATTTCCTCGTCTGGGTGTTAGACGCACAGGTGTGTTCTGTTTGTGAAAAACTTTCAAGTTATTTACCTATCATCTGTACACTCTTCTGTATGTACGGTATATTTCAATAAAAACATTTACAAAAAACCTGCCCCAGATACGAGGCTCCCCGTGAGATGTTAAGGAAGATTCCACTGGGAGAAAATAGTATCTGAAGGACCTCTTATTCCTGCCATTTTTCTTAGCAGAATCAGTGCTGTCATGACAACTCCAAGCTGACTTCATCATTGTTTGCGGCCTGTGATCCCTAAGTCGAAACACCTCTTCTAGGCAGGATGCATGGTGGCCCTTTATCTTACACCAGGATATGCCACAAACAGTGCAGGACTTGAATGTGGATCTAATTTTTTTTTAATGTTTATTTGTTTCGGAGAGGTGGGTAGGCAGACAACGTAAGTGGAGGAGGGGGAGGAGCAGACAGAGGGAGACACAGAATCTGAAGCAGGCTCCAGGCTCTGAGCTGTCAGCACAGAGCCTGATGCAGGGCTCAAACTCGTGAACGGCAAGATCATGACCTGAGCTAAAGTTGGTCACTCAATCAAGTGAGCCACTCAGGTGCCTCGAATGTGGTTTTAGTATCTGAGTTTAATTCATCTAGCCCTCCAAATCCTCATCTTACTTCTGTCCTAAAAAAGATGAAGTACTAATCAGTTACATGCACAATATGTATCAAAAGTTGATTTATTTACAACTTAATGCTACAAACAGATATTTCTGATTATCCTAAAGATAAACAAGGCCTTTTCAAAAGAACAGTTTTGCACATGCATATATTGCTAACTTCTCACTTTTGTAAATGTTTAAGGAAGGATGTGAAAGGAGTGCTGCTTAAGGGCATCTGAAATAGACAGCAATATACCTCAGCGAGCACCTCACATTTCCCCAATATTCCAAATGACAAACTTCTGCTGATTGTGAAAACAAAGATGGCGTCTCAAACAGAAAAACCCACATTCACTTAGCCAGAATTTACCTAAAACTTGTCTTTCCCCAGTGTGGCTCACCGCCATCTTGCATAACTGCAACAAGTTGACGATTAGCTTCACCATGACGCCATCTTGGGGGTTTTCTAGGAGGAGTTTTGAAAAACTTAGTTTCAACTACACCGGAAAAATACACATTTCTTTACAACACGCTTATATATTACATTATCTGACTAAAACACTTTTGTCAAGATTTTTTTTTTAAACCAAGGTTTTAAAAATGAGAATGTCAAAAATTATACAGTGAACATATCTCAACTTCTAAAACAGAACGATGTAAAAATGACTGGAAATATTTGGCAGACAGAGAAAGAGAAATGTCTTCATATGTTGTACAGATAAGCCGATACCTTAGCAAAATCACAGTAAGAAATACAAAAATCATTCAACATCAACCTGGAAGAGACCCTGGGAGCACGTCATGTTCTTTAATATCTAGCATTCAGTCCAGACCAGCAATATCCAATAGAATTTTCTGCAATGATTGAAATGTTCTATAATCTGCACTGTCCAACAACTGCCACTAGTTTACTTACTCCTGAGAATCTGACATGAGCTAGTACAATAAAGAAACTAAATGTTCAATTTTATTAAACTTTTAATTCACTGAAACTTACGTGTGTACGAACAGCTAATGGACAAGTCTAGACCAAAGAATTACCCAAACACACAAGAACAAGACAGAGCTGCTTATCTTTACAAATATACACACATCTCAGGACAAATGTGCTATGAGCTCGGAGCTCAGAGTGTTGAAACCAAAGTTAGTTTTTAAAATAACTGGGGAAAAAAATCACACAATGGAAATATAACATCAATGGGTACAAGATGAAAATCAAAATGTTAAGTAGAGAAAATTTCTCCTCAGTACAATATTACAGAAACCTAAACTAACATAAAAATGAACGTTTTCTTAAATGAAAAAAAGCTAGAAACCCATGTAGAAGTATGTGTATACAGAAAAACACACACACACACACACCCAATTATGCACATGTACACACATGGCTAAGAGGCTGTAAGCGGGATACGTTTCTCCCATGAACATGTTCTGGAGAAAGAGACAGGGTGACTATCTGTACGCACGGCTCTGAGGATCTCAAATTTGTCTCTCAGGTGGCAGGAAGTGATTAACACTTTTCAGGCAGTAGAATAACACAATCATGTTTGGGTTTAAAGAAATTATCCTGGCTGAGGTGCAGAGGAAGGATAAAATGGGGGTGATTCGAGGTGAGGAGACCGCGTAATAATCTCTTTTCTGGTTAGAGGAGTAATGATAGAGGTCTAAACTAAAGGGTCAGGGTCTAAACTTAGTCCCTGGCAATTCAACAAAGAGCAAGAGTTTACAAAACTCTGTCAAAACGAAACAGGTCACATAACCCTCAGTGTGACATTAGTACCCTGAGATGCTCGCACGAGATCCATCATCTCGTCTTTATGCTGTGCCAGCTGTCTGCGGAGATCCTTCAGGCCTTCGAGCCTTGTCAAAGGAAGTGCATCGTAAACACTCACGGAGAGAAAATGGTTTATTTCCTAAAAGAGAAAATCAGTTAAAAACGTAACTTGGTTTTTTTATTTGTATGAAGTCTGTGAAATAAAACTCAAAGAAAAGAATTAGTAAGTGCCTTTCACAGACCCTGACTCACAGCACTATTACTACCAAAAAAGGTAGATATAAATGACTTCTGCCATTTCAAATCCACAATGTGGGTTTTTTGTTTTTTTTTTTTGCCAATGTTTTAACCACAACTCGCTCACGAGAACATATTTAAGATTTTAAGATTGTAACTGACATACTCCAAGGGAAAAGCTTAAATTTTTACTTATTTAGTACTATAACTCTAGTTTTATACCTTACTACATGTAGCCATATTATCACATTGATATGTAGTCAAATACAGAGTATGGTTTTAAAATTATAACAAAATTTACACTAAAAAATACACTTGAACATAATTTTCAAGTTTATAAAGATTAAGATTAAAACTTAAAAAACTGTTTAAAAAGTCAAATATCATCTCTAATTTAAATGTGAAATTGTCCCTTAAAAGATCATAGTAATTTTGAGAAATTAATGGATCTGATGCATATGAAAATCAAGCATATTTTATATCACATTTCTTCAATATTTAGTTTCAAATCTTCACCAAAAATACCTTAATATTTATAATTTTACTGCAATACAAAAGGAAATATTAAGATTCACTTTTTTATTTGGTGAGGATAAATCTCATTTATCACAATTTTTTTAAAAGACTCAGTTTCTTACTTTTAGAGAATCAGAAGTTTTCAAAAAGTACTGCTCTTAATTCTAATACAAAATAGTAAGATGATGGAATAATTATTACCTCCAAAAGTGAAAAGGGTCCTTTACTGTATTTAATTTTCTGCTGAGTAAGACGCAAATCCTTAAAGACATCATGGTCAGGAAAAGGATCTAAGAGTTTAATTGTCATGTAGAGGTTTTCATTATCCTTGTTATCTATCACTAAGTACTTCAACAAGTCCAATACCTAAACATAATTTAAAAAAAAAAAGTCAAAAGGGAAAAATAGTTTAATTATATTTTAAAGTAAAACAGCCAAACTTACTATATTAAGTGATAAAAACTCTACTGACCTAGTTCAGATAAAATATTCTAATTAATTCTATAATACTGCTATTACTGTTTTCAAATGAATCAACAAGGACGTAAGTTGCTGCAACAGCAAGGGCCCTGGGGTAGAGAAACGCCAGTATTACTAGCACATTTTGTTTTAAGTAACATCTCACACACCATCACAGCAGTGGAAGGGCTGTCCCTGGTCTTCATTACCTCTACACTCCAAACTAAGTAAGAGACAGACCTATGAGATAATATATTAGATCAAAATTACTGGGGGCACCTGAGTGGTTCAATCGGTTAAGCATCCAACTCGGTTTCAGCTCAGGTCATGATCTCAAGGTTTCATGGGTTCGAGCTCCATGTCGGGCTCTGTACTGACAGTGTGGAGCCTGCTTGGGACTCTCTCCCTCTCCCTGCGCCTCCCCCACTCGTGCTCTCTCTCTTTCAAAGTAAACACAAAAGTAAAAAAACAAAAAAAAAAATTACTAGGTGCTCTTTAATTAAATGATTACAAGGCTTAATTCACTGAAAATGTTTTTCCAACATTTTTCAAAGAATATTTTCACTAAAATGACTCACTGCACCAACGAGACATAAAAATGTTCAGCTCCTCCCGAGAACGCTTTATCCATGTATTTCAAACACCTCTGCAAAGATGATCTGGGGAGTTACCTGTTCCCGAACCTCCATCTGATCATCCACAAGGGGTATGAGTGTGCCGACAATGACATGAAGATGATTTTCTAGAGCATCCTTGCAGTAAGTGACGGCTGTGTGGCAAACACAGCTTAACAGGTCACAACACAGGGAGAAGCTTCGTAACGACACATCCATGAAACGAGAAGGCCTATGACACGGGGAAGAAACAGTAAGTTCTAGGAAACTGCTTCAATATGAGCTCACTTAAAAGTCATTTTTCTTCGGCAGCTCTCATTCTGAAGTGGCCATTACATAAACGTCACTTTCATATCTAATTCCTTAATGATTTAAAACCCAGAAAGTGAAATGACAACAGCAAAATGACAGAGTGGACAGTTCCAAACCCCTCCTGACAGAAATGCTGAAAAACAGGCCAAGCAGCACTCTGTCCAACAGGCAAACATTTACAGCAGTCAAGCAAACGCTAAAATACAAACAAAAACAAACAGAAAACCCCAGCAACTTAACTGTTGGAGGGGCACCTGGTGGCTCAGTAGGTTAAGAGCCTGGCTTCAGCTCAGGTCATGATCTCACAGTTCATGGGTTTGAGCCCTGCGCTGGGATGTGTACTGACAGCTCAGACCCTGCTTGGGATTCTCTCTCACTCTCTCCTTCTCTCTCTCCCTGCCTCTCCCATGCTCCCTCGCACATGCGCAATCTCTAAATAAATAAACAAATAAATAAATAAATTAACGTTTAAAAAAAAAAAAGACTTAAAAAAACTGTAGGAAGTTTTACGGTGTCCACCTGCCTCTGCCTCGATACTCCTTCCCCAGCTTGGTGGATGTGATGGAAAAAACTAACGGCCCCTGTTCCTGGCGTGGGGTCCTGGCCCTTTGCTCTGGATGGAGCACAGCAGACCGTATTTGCTAATGACCGTGTCTATCTGTCCTAGGCCTGTCTGGAAGCTCCCTGAAGGGCGGCTGCCTTCACTTTGGTTTGTCTAACTTGCAATCTCCCCAGGCTGGAAGAGCCATGAGCAGGGCTCAAAAGCACCGTAAATAACACTGGCCAACTACCCACAGTCGTAAGGGGTAAAAGATTATTGTTCACACACGTAAGAGACCGCCTAAAGCCTAGGACAAGAAGCTGGAAAGAAAGTTTCCTTCTGAAATTAGAGCATTCAAAATCACTCACATATCTGGGAGGCCGAGAAAGCCATACATACGCCCAGGGTAAGAAGCTTGCTCAAAAAATACCCAAGAAGATCGTACGTTCACACTGAGCTAGTCCCTAGGCTCGGTGCGAACCTGCCTATGAAGGGGAGTTCTCACACAGAGCCCACCTGCAGGAGCTGGGAAGATTCATTCTCTGTCTCTCTCCCACCCACTCAACCACTTACTCGCTCCCAGCACACAGAAATCTCTGCCAAAACACTACCTGAACACAAGGGACAACCCTCAGTAGCCACACATATGAGGATCACACCCTTGGCAAAGAGAGTCCGTACACTCATGAAACAGATGGCCCACTACAGCCTTCGACAATTAGGGAAAGAAGTCAAATCCTGGGGAAGGGAGGAGCGTGATTTCCCCAGTTACCACATTATAACAGTAAAACAGCCAGTTTTCAGAACAAAACAGAGAGCCCTTAAATCCACACTTTTCTAGTCACTTCATCTACAGCAAAGGAGGCAAAAATATACAACAAAGGAAACACAGTAACCTCAACAGTCTGAGCTGGGAAAACCAAACAGCTACAGCTACGTGCCAAAGAATGAAACTAAACCATAAACCACTTTCTTTTTTTTTATGTTTTATTTATTTCTGAGAGAGAGAGATACAGCATGACCAGGGGAGGGGCAGAGAGAGAGGGAGACAGAATCTGAAGCAGCTCCAGGCTCTGAGCTGTCAGCACAGAGCCCGATGCGGGGCTCGAACCCATGAACTGTGAGATCAGGATCCGAGCCGAAGTTAGACACTTAACCGACTGAGCAACGCAGGTGCCCCGAAACTAAACCACTTTCTTAAACCATACATATACACATACACATAAGTTGTAAACCCAAAATGCATTACACCTAAACATGAAGCCTGAAACCACAGAACTCCTGGAAGAAAACTCAGTAACTTCTCTGACATCAGCCACAGAAACAGTTTTCTAGGTGTCTCCTCAGGCAAACAAAAGCCCAAAAAAAAAAAAAAAAAAAAATATATATATATATATATATATATATCAAAAAAAAAAAGCTTTGGCACAGCAAAGGCAATTATCTACAAAACAAGATATAAGATATCTCCAAATGATTATCTGGTGAGGGTTTATACCCAAATTACATAAAGAATTCACACAACAATTAAAAAGAAATCTGACTGGGGCTACTGGGTGGGTCAGAGGGTTGAGCACCTGACTCTTAATTTCAGCTCAGGTCTTGATCCCAGGGTTGTGGGACTGAGCCCCACATGCTGAGCATGGAGGCTGCTTAAGATTCTCTCTCCCTCTCCTTCCCACTTGTGCTCTCTCTAAAAACAAAAACAAGGAAACAGAAAAAACAAATAAAAAACAACAGAAAACCCAGTGAGGTACTGGCACAAGGGCAAAGCAAAGGCACGGAAATGAGAATCCAGAAATCAATCCACACATCAGTGGCCAACTGATTCCTGATAAGGATGTCAAGTCCATTCAACGCGGTGCCCACTTTCCCTACACAGGGTCCTACGCATTTCTTCCATCTGGCTGCTCCTGAGCTGTGGTCTTCTATAACAAACCGGTACTTTAGTCAGCAAACAGCTTTCCTAAGCTCTGAGAGCGGCTCTAAAAATGACTCAGACTGGAGCCCCCAGTGTGTAGCTGGCTGGTCAGCGCAGGTGCCAAGCTGGGCTAGTGACCGCCATCGGAAAGGAAGGAGGGGCCAGCGGTCTGCAGGACTGAGCCCTCAATCTGTGGGGCCTAAAACCAACCGGCTACATCTGAGTTCAACTGTACAACACCCAGCAGGTGTCTGGAGAATTCCTTGTGTGTGCACGTGTGAAACTCTCCAGACACAGACATATACACACACACAGACACACACACACACACACACAGAGCCAGGAACTGGTGACCAGAACAGCTATAATAACATAGATATTTCAGGCCATCTAAAATTCGTTTATTTTAAAATGCTGAACTGGGGCGCCTGGCTGGCTCAGTTGGTTAAGCGTCCAACTTTGGCTCAGGTCATGATCTGGCAACTTGTAGATTCAAGCCCCATATCAGGCTCTGTACTTAAAGTTTGGAGCCTGGAGTCTGCTTCAGATTTTGTGTCTCCCTCTCTCTGCCCCTCTCTGGCTCACTCTCTCTCTCTCTCTCAAAAATAAACATGAACAATAATTTTTTTAAGTGTTGAAGACCCTCAGTACTAATATTTTTCAAGATGAAGAAATGGTATTCCAACTTTTTAAAAAATATTAGGTAGATATATATTATAAAGTAAAACAAAGAAAATAATACCCTGGCTTCTCCGTTTTCGATGTAAATTTTCAACTAACAAGGTAGAAAAAACAATTTACATATTGGTCTAAATGTATTTCTTACCTTTTGTTGATATAATGAATCAAAGTGTAAATAACGTCTCGAAGAACGAAGGCCCATGCTCCTCCTAAGGAACTTTTTATGTCTTTCAGTAATAAACTAACAAATAGGTGATATATTTTCAGAATCCTGTGCTTTTTATAAACATTATTTGTCTCAGCGGCTTGCTCACATATGGCTAGAAGAATTTTCTGATAGGAATCCTGGAAAATAAAGACACATTTCATAAAAACTTGTGTAATCATGTATACTCAGCTATAATAAACCTGTTTTACATTCAAAACAACTAATTACAGAATTTCGCATTGGCTTGATACCAAAGGCAAATATTACAGTTAGAAAATTAGTATCTTAAAAATACTATTGTCAATTTACCTAGTTTTCAGAGAGCAAAAAATAATTTTAAAAAATGCATATACTCCCTGAGCTAACACATGACTGTTGTGACATGAAATTCAGGCTCCATCAATTAATACTGACAGGTAAAATACCAAGATATAAGCTTGTAAGTGAGTGTTTTTCTTTTTAATTACTTTAGAGGAATTTTTTCTCTTCACCTTTTTTCTTTTTAGGATCCACTCACACAGATTTTTGAGCTGAAAAAGAAGCAATCCTCTCTTCAGTTATTATAATGAGAATGTGTACTCACAGGGCTTTTGGAAAGAATTTCTAAGATGCTTTTCAGCTTGGTTTTATGGCAGTTACTGATATAGGCAAACGTTGCTTTGATCACGTGGGACGGGAAATGAGGCGGGTTAGGAGCAGGGTCCAAACCCCTAAGAGTCAGAGGAAAACAGGCGGTCATCGTTTCAGAACAAAATCAAAGTAATAATAAGCCCACACTCTACAACTACTCTTCCACTGAGAAATCAGGCTTTTAAATAAAATCACAAATGACTTATCGCAGTCTCTGTATTAGGAGTCAGCATATCTAAATACCTGTTCCCTCCATGACTTAATTTTAAATGACTTGCTTACAAATCTTTTACGAAGTTAGTGGCAACTGCACAAATGAGCCTTGGTATCACTTCACATCTGAACTAAACTCCTAAGGTAGTACTGTAGAAACACTAACACCTTAAGACTGGCAAGTCAAACACTATCTATGCCAAATGAAATTATACAGTAAAAGTGCTCTGGTTATATTATTACTGTTTTGCACAGCTGACATGGTAGGGAACACAAAATGCATCAAGGGTGCTTTCAAGCAGCTTACAGTCAAGCTGGGAAAGTAACATTCATATACAGCCACGTGGGTCTCACATCCAAGTTAAGCTGTAGTACAGTTAAGATCCTGAGAGCTAAGGGGCGTAAGAAAAGGTGATCTAGAAACGCAAGCCACAGATAAGGAGAAGAAAAAAACGGATGTGCCCACGAAATTTCAAAAAATAGACGGCACAATCCCGGACTATCACAGAAAGATTGAGAAGAAAAAGGTCAATGGATTTGCAAACAGGGTGATCCACTTGAAAGAGCGATCACTGATCACTGCGGGAAGGCTCTGGTGGAGCAACTAAGTAATTACTTCAAGTCAAAGGTAGTTGTTTTTAAAGAAACAATTTAAAAGGTTGGCTGTGCCTAAAAACTGAAACAGACATTTGAAGGTGTCAACCAGTAAACCTCCCAAGGGAACTCTGAGACTGCAGCTGACCCTCCATGGTTAAAACACCGTACCCTGAAAAGTCCCCGGGGTCGCTGCTTTGGCCCGCACCGGAAGTTGATGGTTCATGTAACGTCATCAGTAACTCCACAACTATCTCTGGTAAGTTACTAAGGAATAAGTGATCAATCTGTAAGGATACAAAATTAAAATAATGTTTAAGTTCTTATGTCTGTGACCTTTAAGACAGCTCAAAGGGCTAATGTAGGGCATCATTTCCAAAATTAGTCTGTGACCATGAAAGGAAATGAAGGACCAAAGACCTAAGATCTGCCAAGGCATACAGCTAATTCCACTTTTTTCTGCTACGCAACCGACCTGTAGCCTGGGGGAGAGTAAGGCAATCCTACCAAACAAGACTCCCTTCATCTGACTCTAGTTTCATTTTAAAGAATCATTTTGACAAAGGCTTTTGCTGTAGTGCTGAATTCCTCAACCTAGTAATTTTCCTGCCAACCAAATCCTGCACTGATCCACACAGTTTCCCAGTCTGCATTCCACTCCTGACTCACTTGGGAAATCTATCTCACTCAACAATACTTTACTACTAAGAATTCCCAGTAACTGGCAATAAGCATTTCGTTGTTCCCTGCAGAACTTTTCCCCAGATTTCTACTTGGCTGATATGCCACATTCTGAGTCATCATCAGTGAACTAAAATCCTCCCAGACAGGAACAGGTTCTCCATCGATCCACTTCCTGCCAGGCAGCCTCCCGGGGAGCCTAAGTCCTCTAACCATACAGAGTGGGCCTGCTGCGTTATACCCCAGTCGAATGAACGAATGATCGTGAAGTCCTAAAGGAAGACTTATTACTTCTCTAAGTTAGGAAGTACAAGTGTACCAAACTTACAGGCAAATAAATGGCTGATTTACTTGGTACAAAGAGGGTTGAAAACATACTTCCTCATAACAGAAGCATTTTAAAATGTGATAAGACAGACACCAAATGTAAAGATGCTAGCCTTTCCCTCAGGCTTACACATCAGTCATTCAGGTCCTCACTTCCAAGGTTTCAGCCCTCTTAAAACTCCAGCCTCACTTCAAAGTATACCTGAGATAAGGAAGGACAAATTGGTCCCATCTGATTAATATCAAAAGAAAAAATAATCAATTTTCTTACACGAAAAATGACCAGTGGCTTCACTAGTTTCATATTCCTCTATAATAAACCCAATCTGTAATGTTCTGACTGAGAACCAGCTCTGACTGGCACTGGTCCATCTAAGCAACTGGGAACCTTGTTCCATTTCTTGGCTCCATGTAAGTAAGTGGGCAAGAAAAAATAACATCTTTTGAAGTTCATCCAAATGCAATTTTAACATCAGTCAACTCTGGTTAGTCATCCCTTACTTACATTAATAAAAAAAAGTTAAGAGTAACCAATCCTTTTTTTTAAAAATTTTTTTAAAGGTTTTATTTATTTCTGAGAGAGAGACAGCGTGAGCAAGGGATGGTCAGAGACAGAGGGAGACACAGAATCTGAAGCAGGATCCAGGCTCTGAGCTGGCTGTCAGCACAGAGCCCAACACGGGGCTCGAACCCACAAACCGTGAGATCATGACCTGAGCTGAAGTTGGATGCTCAACTGACTGAGCCACCCAGGCGCCCCAATCCTCTTTGACTTTGGAAAAAGCTCCTTCAAATAATTTTGGATGTATATAAATTATTATTAAAAACAGAAGTTGTGAGATCCTTTTTTTACTTGACTCCATGTTTTTCTCAAATTATGAGTATTGACTACATACTAGATAGCAGGGGTACACCAGCAGAAAAGAAAACAGCAGAAAATGCAGTCTTCCAAGTACTCACAGCGGAGAAGATAACAACACTGGTAAGTAACTTATATTACATGTTAGAAGGTAGTAAGTATCATGGAAAGAATGAGCAGGGCATGGGAGCTTGGGGTCATACTTCTCTCCTAAAGGAAAGAGCTCAATGGGACTGAAGAGAAGTGAGGAACACTTTGTATACACTGTCCAGTATTGCGTGGATTGAACACCCAGCTTGCATTCATGTACTACTGCCAATTAAAATAAATTTAACAAAACAAAAGCAATACAATTATTTCAAAGTTTTAAAAAAATTTTCTGATTAAAAACATTTCATTTAAAATCCAATCAAAAAAGAATACTGTACTAATAACAATAAAGAAATCCATGGATTGCCTATGCCAGACAGTGATGGCTACATATTAAATTTTAGTGCATAAATGATGACTGGTCTTAAAACTTTAAAGTTATATCTCAGGAGCGCCTGGATGGCTCAGTCAGTTAAGTGTCCGACTTTGGCTCAGGTCATGATCTCACAGTCCATGGGTTTGAGTCCTGCGTTGGGCTCTGTGCTGACAGCCTGGAGCCTGCTTCGGATTGTGCCTCCTCTCTCTGGCCCTCCCCCACTCACACTCTGTCTCTCAAAATTAAATAAACATCAAAAAAATTTTTTTTCTTAAATACATAAAGTTACATCTCAGGGGGCACCTGGGTGGCTCAGTCTGTTAAGCATCCAACTTTGGCTCAATCCACAGTCTCACAGTTCAGGGGTTCGAGTCTCATGTCTGGCTCTGTGCTGACAGCTCAGAGCCTGGACCCTGCTTCAGATTCTGTGTCTTGCTCTCTCTCTGCCCCTCCCTGACTTGCACAGAGCACTCTCTCTCTCAGAATGAATACATGTTAAAAAGAAAATTTTTAAGTTGCATCTCAGATCACTTAGGGGCTGAGGAGGGTGTGTGACTGGTTCAGCTGGTAGAGCAAGTGATCCCTGATCTCAGGGTTCTAAGTTCAAGCCCCACATTCAGCCTAGAGCTAGTAGGTAAAAGTGAAGCCATACCTGTTTTCCTAGTAAGTTTTCGTCCTTGAGCACATCATAGACTTTGGTAGCCGTCTCTCTCTGCTGTGCCATCACACTGTTCCCTGTACCCTCATAGGCAAAGTAAGGAAGAATATTTACAAGAATCTTTGGAAAGCAGTGTGTCAGAAGAGTTTTCCAGTCTTCTTGAATCTGATTAGCAATGGACTTCACCTCATCAAAACGACTTCTCATCACCAGATGTGGGATCAAAACCTTGTAACAAGATCTAAAAATATAAAAATTTGAAGTATGTTATATATAACTCTCAAAGTCAAATTTTATAATACAGCCCTTAAAATAATAAAATAAGCATTAGAGCATCATTTTATCTCAATCACTAAACATCCTTACAATAATTTTATAAACACAGAATTGAAGTTAAGTAAATTCTAAATAATCACATACAAAAAAACGGAGATCTTAGGGGCGCCTGGGTGGCTCAGTCGGTTAAGTGTCCGACTTCAGCTGAGGTCATGATCTCACAGTTTGTCGGTTTGAGGCCCGCATCGGGCTCTGTGCTGACAGCCACCTCAGAGACTGGAGCCTGTTTCAGATTCTGTACCTCCCTCTCTCTCTGACCCGCCCTTGCTCACACTATCTCTCTCTCTCAGAAATAAATAAAACATTAAAATAAAAACAAAACAAAATGGAGATCTTAGAATATATCACCCTAATTCTATGATCAAAAAAAGTGGGAACAGAATTTCCTTTCTATATAATGAACTTATGCAAAATTATTTCACTTATGTAGAATGAAATGTGAAAGAAATTTATGAATTCAAAGTATTTTTTCTAATGTTTACTTACTTATTTTGAGTGAGAGCACATGCACAAGCAGGGGAGGGGCAGAGAGAGAGAGAGAAGGAGAGAGAATATGAAGCAAGCTCACACTGTCAGCACAGAGCCCGACGTGGGGATAGATCTCACGAACTGTGACACCATGACCTGAACTGAAATCAAGAGTTGGACACTTAACCGGTTGAGCCCCCCAGGTGCCACTGAATTCAAACTATGAATATAAATACTGTTATCACCAAAATGAAAGAACAACCACTGAATAGTAATGAATCACTTCCCCGTCATCCTGACACTATTATTCTCTAGTTGTTCCAGATCTCTCCATTTTCAAAATTCTCTACTCAAGAGTTAGGAATTTGCAAGCTAAGTATTTTTGCATTACACTTAAAATCTAATAAAAACAATGACAAACTGGTCCATAGCCAAGGAACAGAAAGGAAGAACAATGCAGAAATAATCAGCCACTAGTAATTTATCTTTGTTTGTCATAGGGAAGAATACCAAAACTTAAAGCTGAAAGAGACCTTAGAGACCTATATAACTTCCTTACTGTACACACTGAAAAATCAAGGCCCAGGGGGAATTTTTATGGCTTGCCTGAAGTTACGCAGTATTTACTGACACAGTGAAGACCAGATCCTAAATCCAGTGATTCCCTCCAGTACATTCTAATTAAAACAAGCGGCCCTGTCTCTCCTCCTACACAGCCCCTCAGCTCCGTGCGTGCGTGAGTGTGCATGTGTGTGAACGTGTATGTGCGTCAGGTGGGGGTGGGGGACTCCCAAACATTACCATCGAATTTTATTTATTTATTTTTTTAATGTTTTATTTATTTCTAGGAGAGAGACAGCGCGAGCAGGGGAGGGTCAGAGAGAGAGGGAGACACAGAATCTGAAGCAGGCTCCAGGCTCTGAGCTGGCAGTCAGCACAGAGCCCGACGCGGGGCTCGAACCCACGAACTGCGAGATCATGACCCAAGCAAAAGTCGGACGCTTAACCGACTAAGCCACCCAGGCGCCCCCATCGAATTTTAAAACGAACATACTTCACATGTGTCATTGTAGACCTACCTATAGAAATCCTCGATGTTTGTGTAGTTTAATAAAATAAAAGGAAAAGAACATAAGCTGTGTTCAGTATCTTGAAGATTCAGCCATTCCAAAACCAGATAATCCAAATGAGAAGCCATGAAGTCTTCTATATGTCTGTACCCAAAAGTTTCAGAAACTTTCTCTAAAACCTGCACAAATCAGAAAGAAGTCAACGTTTTAAGAAATCAACAAAATAATAAATCATCTAAATCCTTCATTATTTATTTACCACCTAACTTTGACCCATTCATTCAACTATTCTACACCTTGGATTCTTCATCTCTGAGATGGAGATAATAAAAGTACTTAGACTTCAGAGATGCTAAACAAGAAAACTGTATTTAATATAATTAGCACAGAGCCTGGCATGTAGTCAACACTTAGTAAATGTTAAAAGGTTAACTGGTCTAACACTGAGTACCTAGAGGCTGACCTATTTTAAGGGTCCATGGGGACGACGCTGGTCAGGCCACTGGTCTATCAATGGCTCATCACATGAACATCTATGATAGAAAGGGGTGGAACTTTCCAAACCATGGAGGTGAGGTGGTGGAATGGGGCAGAGGTGAACATTCAATGACAATGTGCTGATGTGTCTGCACGAATGGACTCCAGTGTTCCTTTCCCAGTCTTGCAACTTTAAAAGTGTCACAGCTCTATGATTTGACTTCTAGCCCTGCTAGATCCCAAGGTCGTGACCCATAACCTCCCAGGCAAAAACACCTGCTACTGCTCTTTCCTCTATGGGTTTCCCTCAGTAAAAGCAATCAGAGGGCCTGGTCTGCACTAAGATCAGTCAGTGATCCCTGTCAGTTCAATGAACACCCTGTGACATGCTGGAGGTAAAAGGTAAATGATGTCGCGTACAAATATACATACACTGAAGAGTTACTGCTTTCCAATACTCCAGGTCTAAAAAATAAAACTGTCTCCAAGTCTTTAACAAGTGCCACTTTAAAATAAGTTTACACTTTTAAAATTGTTACCCAAGGGCGATAATAAAAAACATTCATCCCCATGTACCTTTTTAATGAGGTGAGGCTCTAACCCACTCTCGTTCACAGCCTTGCACAGGGCAAACAAAGCCTGTTTCTCACAGACGGGGCTGCAGCACAAAACCACAGCTACTGTCATGAGCAGGACGGATTTTCTGTTATGCACCTCATCCACAAGTTCAGTGTTCGCAGCTCTGTGGGCCTGCAACGAATTTTAAAAACAAGAATGTCATATAAATACACAAACATCACAAAAACACCCATCAGGTCAAAAGCAATGTTCACCATTATGACATCGAAGCAGCAGTGAGCAGTTTTAGATCCTAGAGTGAAGGAACCAAGAGCAGAGATCTGAGAAAACAATCAGATTTTTTTTTTATAAGATATGATGGAAAGAAGTCACAAACATTTCAGTGAGGTATAAAGCAGTTTAAAGAAAAACAAGAAAGAAAACGCAACAAGGGCAACCTGGGGGTCCCCAGAAGGGGAGGTGGTGAGTGGAAGGGGGAAACACGTGATGGGGTGAAGGATGCACTTGGATGAGCACAGGGTCATGTCTGGATATGCTGAATCACTATACTGTAGACCTGAAGCTAACATAACACTGTATGCTGACTGGAATTAAAACAAAAACTTAATTTAAAAAAAAAATCCAAGGTGGGGAGAATGATTAAAAGCTCCTTTTTCAATTACCAAGTATACATCCTAAGATGTTTTTATCATCGTAATTTCATAGACAGCTCTTTATACTTAAAAAAATACTGTCACATGTACTGTCAAAAGTAAAAAGAGGGGTGCCTGGGTAGCTTAGTTGGTTAAGTGTCCAACTCTTTTTTTTTTTTTTTTTAATTCTAGGAGAGAGAGAGAGAGAGAGACAGCGTGAGCAGGGGAGGGTCAGAGAGAGGAGTCACAGACTGAAACAGGCTCCAGGCTCTGAGCTGGCAGTCAGCACAGAGCCCGACGCGGGGCTCGAACCCACGAACCGCGAGATCATGACCTAAGCGAAAGTCGGACGCTTAACCGACTAAGCCACCCAGGCTCCCCTTAAGTGTCCAACTCTTGATTTCAGCTCAGGTCACGATCTCGCAGTCAAGCCCCATATCAGGCTCTGTGCTGGGGAGGGACCCTGCTTGAGATTCTATCTCTCTCCCTCTGTTCCTGCCTCATTTGTGCAAGCACTTGAGTGCGTGTACTCTCTCTCTCTCAAAAAAAAAATAAATAAATAAAAGGTAAAAATAAAATCACAGAACTAGACAGAAAGATTCATGCTTCTAGTTTAATGACCTATCATTATAATCTCAATAGATATGAACAATTTTTTGACTGGCTAAAACTGATGAAAGCTTCTCAGGGCACCTAGCTGGCCTGGTCGGTTGGAGCATGAGATTTTGATCTCAGAGTCTGAGCCCCACAATGGGTGAAGAGATAACTTAAAAATAAAATCTTAAATGGGATGCCTGGGTGGCTCAGTCAGTTAAGCGTCCAACTTTCGCTCAGGTCATGGTCTTGTGCTTCAGGAGTTCAAGCCCCGTGTCAGGTTCTGGACTGACAGCTCAGAGCCTGAAGCCTGCTTCTGATTCATGTCTTACCCTCTCTCTGCCCCTCCCCAACTCATGCTTGCTCTCTCTCTTTCTCTCTCTCAAAAATAAACATTAAAAAAAATTTTTAAATAAAATAAAGTAAAATCTTAAAAAAAGTTTCTCTTCACACTTAGAAAACTCTCTCACCCAATGATCCTACTTCTGGCTTTTTGTAACAAGGAAAAGAAAGAACCTTTACCAAATGGCCCTCATTGACATGTTTGACAATAGCTATGAGGTTCCCACTAAGTCAGCTCCTTCACTACTTCCTTAAGAGAGAGAGATCTATAGACTCTCTAACATCCTAGTTAATCTACTTCTGCTCAGAACCAAACCCAAAATACCAGCTGCCCTCTATAATGTATAAAAGAGCCCAGATTCTGTGTATCAGCTTGTTCATGACAGTGTGCTTCTATTTTTTTTTTTTTAATTTTTTTTTAAATGTTTTATTTCTAGGAGAGAGAGAGACAGCGTGAGCAGGGGAGGGTCAGAGAGAGAGGGAGTCACAGACTCTGAAATAAGGTCCAGGCTCTGAGCTGGCAGTCAGCACAGAGCCAGATGCGGGGCTCGAACCCACGAACCACGAGATCATGACCTAAGCGAAAGTGGGACGCTTAACGGACTAAGCCACCCAGGCGCCGCATGACAGTGTGCTTCTATTAATGACATGTAAGACAGAATTTGTTCCTTTTGATAGCTATTGCAATGGGATTCATAAAGTGCTCTCAAAATCTAAAACTTATTAGGACTTTTTACAAATGAATTTCTATCATGTCAATATTTATCCTTTTTGCTTGAGGCAGGCTAATCTTAAAGAGTACCATAATATTATCCACATTCATTTTTCTAATCTATTGGAACTTTTATGAATTTCACATTCTTTCATGCATCTGTCCTTTTAAGGTGTATGCTATCACCGATTAGACAGTATCTGATCAGCCACCTCATATATTTATTACAAACATACCAAGGCATAAATAAGTGAATAAATTCTAACACTCAGATCATTTTGCCATTTAAGAAATACTATTATTCTACAAAGAAATATGAGAATCATAAGGCTCCCTAAAGAACACCAACATAAGTTGATCTCCCCTATCAGAACACAGTTCTCTAAATTGACTTTTAATCAGACCTTACAAAAAATATTTTAAGACTGAAATCATATAAAGCAACTTTTCTAAACACAACACTATCAAATCAATTTAAAAAAACCTGACAAAAACACAAGAGCACACAGGCTAAACAACACACTGCTAAATGAAGAAAACAGACAGGAAATAAAAACATACATGGAAACAAAAGAAAATGGAAATACGATGATCCAAAATCTTTGGGTAGTAGCAAAAGCAGTCTATGAAAGAAGTTTATAGCAATACCTCAAGAAACAGCAAAAACCTCAAATAAACAACCTAACTTTACACCTAATGGAACTATAAAAAGGAGAACAAGCAAAGGCCAAAGCTAGTGGAAGGAAGGAAATAAAGAAAAGAGGCAACAATAACAACAACAGCCGCAGAAAAGATCAATGAAGCCAAGGGCTGGTTCTCTGAAAAGATCAATACAAGTGATAAACCTTTAACCACATTCATCAAGAAAAAAAAAAATCACACGTCAACAAACTGGACAACCGAGAACAGATGGATAAATTTCTAGACACTAGATAAATTCCAAAACCAAATCAGGAAGAAATAGAAATTTTGAATAGCTTACTAGTAAGGAAATTGAATTAGTAATCAAAAAAGTCCCAACAAACAGATGTCCACAACCAGATGGCTTTACAGGTGAATTCTACCAGACATTTAAAGAAGAGATAATGTGGGGCGCCTGGGTGGCTTAGTCGGTTAAGCGTCCGACTTTCGCTTAGGTCATGATCTCGCGGTTCGTGGATTCGAGCCCCGCGTCGGGCTCTGTGCTGACTGCCAGCTCAGAGCCTGGAGCCTATTTCAGAGTCTGTGGCTCCCTCTCTCTCTGACCCTCCCCTGCTCACACTGTCTCTCTCTCTCTCCTAGAAATAAATAAAAAAAAAAATATTTAAAAAAAAATAAAAATAAAAAATAAAGAAGAGATAATGTTTATTCTTCTCAAACTACTCCAAAAATTAGAAGAGAAAGGAAAACTTCCAAATTTATTCTATAAGATCCTGACACCAAAACCAAACAGACACAAAAAAGAGAACTACACACCAATTTCCCTGATGAACAAAGAGGCAAAACTACCCAAAAAATAATAACAAACTAAATTCAACAATACATCAAAAAGACCATTTGCGGGGCGCCTGGGTGGCTTAGTCAGTTAAGCGTCCGACTTTCGCTTAGGTCATGATCTCGCGGTTCGTGGGTTCGAGCCCCGCGTCGGGCTCTGTGCTGACTGCCAGCTCAGAGCCTGGAGCCTGTTTCAGTCTGTGACTCCCTCTCTCTCTGACCCTCCCCTGCTCACGCTGTCTCTCTCTCTCTCTCCTAGAAATAAATAAAACATTAAAAAAAAAAAAAAAAAAGACCATTTGCTGCAATCAAGGGGATTTATTTCAGAGATGTAATAATGGTTCAATATTTATATATATGTTCAATATTATATATCAATCAATATGATATATAATATGAACAAGAGGAAAAATAAAAACCATATGATCCCCTCAGTAGATGCAAAAAAACATTTAACAAAATAAAACATCCTTCACAATAAACAGTCTAAACAAAGAGGGTCTGGGGGAACAAACCTCAATACAATAAAGGCTATATATGAAAACCCTGCAGCTAACATTATACTCAATGGTGAAAAACTGAAAGCATTTCCTCTAAGATCAGGCACAAATAAAAAGTGTCCACTTTTACCATTTTTATTGAACACGGTAGTGGAAGCCCTACTGTAGCAACCAGACATGAATTAAAAGGCATTTTAATTGGTAAGGAAGAAGACCATTAGAACTCATAAATGAATTCAGTATACTATTGCAGGATACAAAATGTATACACAGAAATCTGCTGCAATTTTTTATACACTAATAACAAAGTAGTAGAAAGAGAACCTAAGAAAACAATGCCATTTACAATTATACCAAAAAGAATAAGATACCTAGGCGTAAATTTAACCAAGGAGGTGAAAGACCTATACCCTGAAAATGTAAGATATTAATGAAAGAAACTGAAAATGACACAGAAAAATGGAAATATATGTCATGCTCTCATACTGGAAGAATACTGTCAAAATGTCCATACTACTCAAAGCAATCTACAGATCCAATGTAATCCCTATCAAAATACCAACAGTATTTGTCACAGAACTGGAACAAATAATCTTATAAAGTTTGTATGGTACCGGAAAAGACTCTGAATAACCAAAACAGTCTTGAAAAAGAACAAAACCAGAGGTATCACAACCACAGTAATCAAAACAGTATGGTACTGACATAAAAAAAGATATACGATCAAGGCAACAGAACCAAGAGGCCAGAAAATTTACATGGTTAATTAGTCTATGACACAGGAGGTAAGAATATAGAATGGGAAACAAATAGTATCTTCAATAAAATGGTGTGGGGAAAACTGGACAGCTCCATGCTGAAGAATAAAACTAGACCACTAACTGGACCACTAACACCATATACAAAATAAACTCCAAATGGATGAAGAGTTTAAACATGAGGCCTGAAGCCATAAAATTCCTAAAAGAAAACATTGGCAGTATTCTCTTGGACAATGACCTTAGCAATAGTTTCCTGTGTATCAATTCAGGCAAAGAAAACTAAAGCAAAAATAAACTATTGGGAGAACACCAAAATTAACAGGCTTTCTACACTAAAGGAAGGAAACCATCAACAAAACCGAAAGAACCTATTGAATGGAAAAAGATATATGCAAGTGATATATCTGATAATGAATTAGCATCCAATATATACAGAGAACTTGTACAATTTAACACATGAAGAACAATTTGATTAAAAGATGAGCAGAGTACCTAAGTAGACATTTCTCTAAAGACATACAGATGGCCAACAAACACATGAAAAGATGCTCAATGTCACTCATCATCAGGGAAATGCAAACCAAAACCACAATGAGCCATCACCTCACACCTGTCACAATGGCCAGTACCAAGAAAATCAGAAATAACAAATATTAGCAAGGGTGTGGAGAAGAGGAATCCTGTGCACTGTTGGTGGGAATGTAAAATGGTACAGCTACTGTGGAAAACAGTATAAGGTTTTCAAAAAATTAAAAATAGGAATCCTTTATGATCCAATAATTTCACTAGTGGGTACTTACTCAAAGAAACAAAAACACTAATTTGAAAGATATACGTACCCCTATGCATTATTTATAATCTCCAAGTGATGGAACTAACCCAAGTGTCCACTGACAAATGAATGGATAAAGAATACATGGTGAAAGAGAGGGCAGGTGGGTGCAGTGGAGTATTATTCAGCCACAAAAAAGAATGAGATCTTGACTTCTGCAACAACATGGATGGACCTAGGCAGTATTATGCTAAGTGAAATAAATCAAAGTAACACAAACACCATATGATTTCACTTCAAGTGATCAAATAAGAAATCAGACTCTTAAATACAGAAAAGTAATGGCTAGCAGAGGGGAGGTGGGTGAAGGAATGGATAAAAGAGAAAATGGAGATTAAGAGGCACAAACTTCCATCTATAAAGTAAGTCACAGGGATGAAAAATACAGCACAGGGAATATACTCAGTAATATTATAATAATGTTTTATGGTGACTGTATTTATCATAAGCACTAAGTAACGTATGTAATTGTTAAACCATTATGTCATACATATGACACTAATATAACATTGTATGTTAACTATACTTCAATTTAAAAAGATTTCTTTTTCAAAGTTTACTTATTTTGAGGGAGACAGACACTGCATGAGTAGGGGAGCAGCAGAGAAGAGAGGGAGAGAGAGAATCCCAAAAATAGGCTCCACACTGTCAGCGCAGAGCCCCAAAATCATGAACTGTGAGATCAGGACCTGAGCCGAAATCAAGAGTCAGATACTTATGCAATCAGCCACCCCTTAACTAAAAATTTTTTAAAAAGGAAGCCATTTATACAGAGTAAATTTTATTTTTCCCACAAAAATAGTACAAGAAAATTGAACCAAAGAAACTGCCATTATTGGACCAAGTCTAACCTATAATAAGGCAATTTCAATTAATTCATACAGTTGTTCTGTAAACCAGCGGGTGCTGTCTTAGACCACACTTGGTAAAATAGTATATGGCATATGTATAAGAATTGATACTAGCAGGTATGCATTGTTAAAATTACCACTTCTCTCATTCCTTCCAGAGCTTTCGAGTATGCATTTTCAAAAGCTGTTTGCTGAAGTTTCAAAGGAAGTGCTTTCATTAACGTGGCAGAACCTCCGTGCTTCATATCCTGGAATAATCTTAAAAAAAAAAAAAAAAAAAAGTAAACAGTGAAATAACGTATGTTAAACACAACTTTCCAAAGGGTACTATTGGACACAATAAAATCAATCTGTGATACACACTAACATACTGGGTCTTCTTTCAAAAAACTACTGAAATCTGAACCATTTAAACAGGTTCAGATCCGCAGCTTAATAACATATATTCCATTTTCTCCCAGAACTGAAAGAGTCTCAAAAGATCTGTTAGCTTATTGCCCAAACATAAACCGTCCTAACCTCAAACCAGACCATAAAGAAAAATTATCCCCCAAACTCCAATTAGAAGAAGCTTCAGACTCCTGTCCATTTGCTCTAATTGAAAAAAAAAGTGATCTTACACATCAAAGCGGACAGCTTTATGTCTTGATGATCTTAATTTTTTTTACATGATGGAGAAGAGGTGACCCACGCTTTCTGCATAATATCCTATCATATATATGTAAAGATAATTCTTTCATCAATTTTGTCATTTATGCTTTTTTAGTAACCAAAGCTTTTATACTTTTTGGTGTTCCTCTGACTCCTCCAATTTCTCTAACATCTCTTAAAATAGCTCAATATTAAGTATCAAAGAAGTTAATAACCAAAAAACAAAAAAATCCCAACAAATGTTATATTCATGCCATTCTTGAATTTATATAGTTTTGAAATCTTACAGAGGTTTTACAAAGACATTGCTACACTGCTTTATTACACTTAAATTAGGGTTCTCTATCACCCCAGATCTTTAACTTGGGTGTATATTTTCCATCTCGTAAGGACCTGAGGTAAAGCTCACATTCCCGTGCAATCCTAACAATGTAAGTCCTGAATAGAATTCCATAATACAAGGAATTGGACACAATTCTGATCCGTGAAAATACTACTGTCAGCACGTTCAAACTTTGCACATATCAGGTTATCTAAACACACATGTATGTGTCACATACACATGTATGTGACAGCAATCTTTAATTACTGGTCACTTACACCTGAATAGTAAAGTTACTCAAGTGATTTTCAGTGTTGAGGATTTTATTTTTTTTTTTAGAAAGTTTTTTTTTTTTTAATACTTTTGTTTATTTCTAGGAGAGAGAGAGACAGTGAGCAGGGGAGGGTCAGAGAGAGAGGGAGTCAAAACAGGCTCCAGGCTCTGAGCTGGCAGTCAGCACAGAGCCCGACGCGGGGCTCGAACCACAAACCGCGAGATCATGACCTAAGCGAAAGTCGGACGCTTAACCGACTAAGCCACCCAGGCGCCCCCAGTGTTGAGGATTTTAAAGCATAATGTAACTTCCTTTTTCAAACATTCATTTATGTTATAAATTACTGAACACCTACCAAATGCCGATTATGGTCTTTGGTGCTGAGTAATATAGCAACTCACAAAACAGATAAAAAGCCAAGGCCTTGTAACAGCTTATATTTTAGGTAAATGTATAAGAATATAGCATTTCAAGTGTTCAAAAATGCTGAGCAACCTGATAACCATGCAGTCCTAAGAAATTACTGTTGCTCCTTCAAGTCCTCAAACATAAAACAGGTCTACATGACAGAATCACTCCAGCACCTGACTGTGCGTTCACTCAAATAAATATAATTGTAATTAGCACAAAACAAAATGTGCCCATCTTCATTTTACAAACTCATATAAAATCACAGTGACATCCAAACGTTCAATACCTTCTGGAAGTGGTAGGAGACACATCTTATTCAACTCAACCACTCACTGGCTATACTACACAGAGTTACTTTCTCTCTCTGAGCCACGCTCTTCACATATAAAATGGGGAAAATAATAGCATCTAAGGGATAGACTTGTCAGAATTATGAGAACACATAAATGCCAAGCCTACAGCATATGCCCAGTCAATGTCAGCGCCTCTCAGTATCACGACTACAGACCCATGACTGTGCCCTACAGGACGGTGCTGTCTGCGGCACTTCAGACACACCACGAGTACAGGCCCCATTACCTATTGATGGACGCTGTGGCCAACATGCTAACTTGATGATGATTATCAGCAAGAAAATGTGGAAATACTTCGTTCACAGGAAACTCTTTGCCCATTGCATTAAGAATAGCCCATTTTGAATAAGGATCAGCCTATGGGAAAAGAGCTAATGTTAAATATGAAATACTAAGACAAAAAATTACCCATTAACAAAGAGAAACAAAGGCTACCTTGAAAATATCAATAGAGACCTTATTAGTAGTTGACGTGGAATAACTCACCTCAAGCAAAGTCTTAAGGCATTTTACTAGTGCCATTCTTACAGAGAATGTGCACTTCCCCTCCTTTGCTAAGTGCCTGAAATAAAGTAAGTATTTCAAAGTCAAATAATTATTCCACTAACAGCTCAGTCAAAAAAAAAAAAATCACTGAATATCATACTTAGTCGAAGTTTCTTTGAAAATTTCTTTCCATACTAAATTTAATTCTCATTATGTAGTATATGCCAATATTCTCAGCTTCTAAAAAAAAAAACTCCAAAGAAAAGAAGCTAGTTTGAAAAGGAGTTAATTTTAATGTACATTATTTGTTTTCTAGGCTCACACCTCATCTGGGGGCTGTCACACTTCAGCGAACCACGTTATTTATAAACTTGCTTTAAAAGGAAAACATCTGTAAAGTTTTGTTTTCATATCAAATATATCAAAACCACACTCTATACTGATTCAGAAGTCCTTATCAATCAAGTGCGAGGAGGGCCCTAAATTACATATATGTGCTCCTGTGTAAGTAGCATAAAACTCGCATCGTGTCATGTCACACTGCTGACTGCACACACACATTGGCGACAAGGTCACAGTGTTCACTGTTGTTCAAGCAATCAGGAAGGAAACAGAAATTACATGCTGCTCCTGTTAAAAGATGGATTTACTCACATTCAAGGATTAGAATAAATCACAAATACAGAAAGGCAAAGTTAGCAAGTGCTTCTAGAGTAGCAAAAGTGGGGCGCCTGGGTGGCTTAGTCGGTTAAGCGTCCGACTTTCGCTTAGGTCATGATCTCGCGGTTCATGGGTTCGAGCCCCGCGTCGGGCTCTGTGCTGACTGCCAGCTCAGAGCCTGGAGCCTGTTTCAGTCTGACTCCCTCTCTCTCTGACCCTCCCCTGCTCACGCTGTCTCTCTCTCCTAAAAATAAATAAAACATTTAAAAAAAAAAAATTAGAGTAGCAAAAGAAAGTTGAGGACTCCACAAAACACTGCGCACCTACCAAAACGCTCCAATCACTGTTAGAAACTGCCCCTGAGCGTCCCTTGTGTTTTCAGCGTCCATACTGCCTTGACACAGGTTCGTCACAATGGGAACGACGTGGTTTAAAACTGTTTTACAAACATCCTGGTCACGGCGATACAAAGAACACACATTGCTGTAGTGGAAAAAGTTTAACTTTTAAGTACAGCAGAACGCACCAGTTACTTTATAAATTTAAAATGAACATAACACATGGTTTTAATGTCTTACGATAGTGGCTTTAGGAGTTCAACAACCTCTTCCATTGGCAAAGGATGTTCTTCTCCAGGAAGCTCCTTTAAAAGCACTAGATACTAAGATAGTTGAGGGGGGAAAATCATTTTTTTTCTATAGGTCATTTGCTTAAATAAGTATAAACATGTAATCATAAATCCATACATTAATGCATGCACACGTACACACACATACACACACAAGACCAGTGAATCTGTGAAAGAGGCAATATAGTAATAAAAAGAGTCTGAGGTCAAACAGAGCTGGACTCAAATCCCCGCACTACAACCTGTTACTTGTGTGGTTAAAAAACATGCCTTGTGGGGCGCCTGGGTGGCTTAGTCGGTTAAGCGTCTGACTTTCACCTAGGTCATGATCTCGCGGTTCGTGGGTTCGAGCCCCGTGTCGGGCTCTGTGCTGACTGCCAGCTCAGAGCCTGGAGCCCGTTTCAGTCTGTGACTCCCTCTCTCTCTGACCCTCCCCTGCTCACGCTGTCTCTCTCTCTCTCTCTCTCCTAGAAACAAATAAAAACATTAAAAAAAAAAAAAAAAACCAACATGCCTTGTATTCTCACCTCTAAAATGTGGACAGGGCACTTACATGCCCAGATTACTGAGGGTTAAAGGGAATGAATATAAATGTCTAACATGTATTGTAGGAATTCAATAAACAGGTAGTTGTAATCACTGTTGATTACAGTGATCACACTGTTGACTTACAGAGCCTGTGCAAGAATCTGAAATGATCATCATAGTCCTACCCTCTAAAAATAACATTCAGGGATAAGACTTCAATGGTTAAAAACCGTTCTATGGAATTTTGGACAGGAGACACAGTTGTGGGCAGGGAAAAGTCAAATACGCTGGTTTATCGTCCTAAAGGCAGCCTTGTAGGGTTCTCTAGGGTACTGGGGCTACCAAGGACCACTCAGCAACTGCCAGGCATAATAACGGTAGTGGTAACTAGGCAGTCAGTTTCTGAGAGCTGCCAAATAATTTTCTAGCTGTAGTAAGACATCTGAAGACATTTTCCCTGTCATCCACGTGTAGAAAAATGTTTCTTCCTCCTTCTCAGTTATCATAAAAGATTAAATTGGACTGTTTTAAATATTTGCTTTGAGAGTCATGTGTGTGATGTTATGGAGTATCTCGAACTGACGTTAAACACCAAAGCCTCAGGAAAAGCTTAGAGCCATGCTCACTGGTCAGGGCTAGAGACCTGGGTCAAAACTAGGGGATCGCACAGGGCTCAGTCAAGCACGTGCGCGGGGATCAGAGGCTCAACCAGCTTGTTCACTAAAGCTGGAATGCGACAAGGATTCTACCAGGGGCTCAAACCGCATGACCATCAGAGGGTCTAATTAGGGAGTCCCCCGGAATGTTTCCGCGCGCTGAGGAAACAGACATGTTTGCCAATGTTCTGGGACTAGGAACGTGACCATGGACTCCCCCAGCATACCTGCTGGGCCAGAGGCCCTCCCTGAACATTCACTAGTGTTGGGGCAAAGGAGATGACTTACAAGGTCAGGAGCTAAGTCACATATAACATACTGAGTAAACAAGTAAACATATGAATGTTCAGTGGGAAGCCAGGTTTCTTACTGTTGGAAAAGGTAGCTAGAAATATGGACAGAGAAGAAAACAAATCCTATGATGTCGGACTGGAATTGAAGATATTGATCAGTCGGTGGACAGATTCATGGGGGTAGGGCATGAGAGGGATTCCTTTCTTAATATTCTCAAAAAAAAAAAAAAGCGCCAAATCTAAATCTAATTATTAGGAAACATGAAACAAACCCAAAGTAAGGGCTTCTATAGAACAAGTGGTTATATTTCCCTTCTTCTGATGCTTTCAGCCTAAAGCCAACAGAAGAAGGGAATAATAAAGATCAGACCAGAAATAAACACTATAGAAACAAACAAAAAAAACAGAAAAGATCAATGAAACTAGGAGCTGGTTCTTTGATAGAATTAATAAAACTGATAAACCCCTAGCTAGACTTATCAAAAAGAAAAAAGAAAGGACCCAAGTAAAGAAAATCACAAATGAAAGAGATCACAACCAACACCACAGAAATACAACCAAATATAAGAGAGTATTATAAAAAATATATGCAACAATTTAGGCAATCTGGAAGAAATAGGTGAACTCCTAGAAACATATAAACTATCAAAATTGAAACAGGAGGCAACAAAAAATTTGAACAGGCCCACAAGCAGCAAACAAATTGAATCAGAAATCAAAAATCTCACAACAAACAAAAGTCCAGAGCCACATGGCTTGCCAGGTAAGTTCTACCAAACATTTAAAGAACAATTAATACATTTTCTTCTCAAAGTGTTCCAAAAAGTAAAAATGGGAGGAAACTTCCAAACTCTTCTATAAGGCCAGCATTGCCTTGATTCCAAAACCAAAGACTCCACTAAAAGAAAAGAATTACAAGCCAATACCCCTGATGAACACTGATGCAAAAATTCTCAACAAAACACAAGCAAATCAAATCCAACAATACATTAAAATAATCATTCACCACCATCATGGGATTTATTCCTGGGCTGCAAGGATGGGGCAGTATTTGCAAATCAACCAATATGATACATCACATTAATAAAAGACATGATAAAAACCTTATGAACCTCTCAATAGCTGCAAAAAAAAAAGTATGTGACAAAGTACAGCATCCAATCTTGACACAAACCCTCAACAAAGTAGGGATAGAGGGAACACATGTCAACATTCATAAAGACCATATGTGAAAGACCCACAACTAACATCATCCTCAATGGGGTAAAAACTGAGAGCTCTTCCTCTGTGTGAGGACCAAGACAGGGATTGCCAATCTCATCACTATTATTTAACATAAGACTGGAAGTCTGAGTCTCAGCAATGAGACAACGACAAGAAAAACAAGGCATCCAAACAGGCAAAGAAGCCAAATGTTCAGGATAGGCACCCAACATGATACTCCATGCAGAAAGTCTGAAAGACTCTACCAAAAAATTGCTAGAACTGATACACAAATTCAGTGAAGTTGCAGGATACAAAATTAATTTAGCTACCTGCTGCATTTCTATACATCAATAATGGAGCATCAGAAAGAGAAATCAAGGAATCGATCCCATTTACAATTATACCAAAAACCGTAAGATACCTAGGAATAAACCTACCAAAGAGGTAAAAGATCTATAGTCTGAAAACTATAAAACACTGATGAAAGAAATTGAAGAAGAAACAAAGAAAAACATTCCACGCTCATCGATCAGAAAAACAATGATTGTTAAAATGTCAATGCTATTCAGGGACACCTGGGTGGCTTAGTCGGTTAGGTGTCCAACTTTTGCTTAGGTCATGATCTCCCGGTTCGTGGGTTCGAGCCCCGCGTCGGGCTCTGTGCTGACTACCAGCTCAGAGCCTGGAGCCTATTTCAGAGTCTGTATCTCCCTCTCTCTCTGACCCTCCCCTGTTCACGCTGTCTCTCTCTCCTAGATATAAATAAAAATATTTAAAAAAAAAAAGTCAATGCTATTCAATGCAATCTATACATTTAATGCAATTCCTATCAAAATACAACCAGCATTGTTCACAGAGCTAAAACAATCCTAAAATTGGTAAAAGACCTGAAATGGACAAAGCAATCCTGGAAAAGAAAAAACAGGAGTCATCACCATTTCAGATTTCATGCAATACTACAAAGCTGTAGTTGTCCAAGCAGTATGGTACTGGCACAAAATCAGACACATAGGTCAATGGAACAGAATAGAACACTGAGAAATGAACCCACAATTACACGGTCAACAACTTATCTTCAAAAAAGCAGGAAAGAATATTCAATGGAAAAAAGACAGTCTCTTCAGCAAATGGTGTTGGTAAAACTGGACAGCAACATACAGAATAAAACTGGACCACTTTCTTATACCATACACAAAAATTCACAATGGACGAAGGACCTAAATGTAAAACAGGAAACCATCAAAATGCTAGAGGGGAACATAAGCAGCAAACTCTTTCACCTCGGCCACAGCAACTTCTTACTAGACTTTCTCCGGTAGCAAGGGAAACAAAAACAAAAATGAAGTATTCGGACTTCATCAAAATATAAGGCTTCTACACAGTGAAGGAAACAATCAACAAAACTAAAGGGCATCCTATGGAATAGAAGAAGCTATTTGTAAATGGAAAATTTGATAAAGGGTTAGTATCCAAAATCTTTAAGAACTTAGCAGACTCAACACCCAAAGAAACAAATAATCCAGTTAAGAAATGGGCAGAAGATATGAATGTACATCTTTCCAAAGAAGACATCCAGATGGCTAATAGACACACAAAAAGATGCTCAATATCACTCATCATCAGGGAAATGCAAATTAAAATCACAGTGAGATATCACCTCATACCTGTCAGAATGGCTAAAATTAACAACAGAGGGAACAAGAGGTATTGGCTCACATAAGGAGAAAGTAGAACCTTCTTACACTGTTGATGGGGATGCAAAGTGGGGTAGCCACTCTGGAAAACAGTATGAAGGTTTCTCAAAAAGTTATGAATACAACTACCCTATGACCTAGTGACTGCACTAGTAGGTATTTACCTGAAGGATATAAAAAATACTGATTCGAGGGGTGCCTGGGTGGCTCAATTGGTTGCGTGACTCTTGATTTTGGCTCAGGTCATAATATCAAGGTTAGTGGAGTGCAACCCTACACTGACCTCTGCACTGACAGCATCGAGCCTGCTTGGGATTCTCTCTTTCTCTCTCTCTCTGCCCCTCACCCATTCATTCATTTCTTCTCTCTCCCCCAACAATCTCTCTCAAAACAAATAAACATACATTAAAAAAAACCATACTGATTTGAAGGGATGCGTGGGGGGAGGGGGAGGGGCAAACTATAAAAGAGACTCTTAACCACAAAGAAACTGAGGGTTGCTGGAAGGGAAGAAGGGAGGTGGGCAGGGGCCGGGCCAGATGCCCGATGGGTACTGGGAGGGTAACTGTTGTGAAGAGCACTGGGTGGTATAGGAAAGAGAAAAAAAGAAAAGGACAAGTGCCTATACTCATCAAAAACATGAACGTCCTAAGGAAAGACTAAGGAATTATTCCAGATTGAAAGAGACTGAAAACGCATGACAATTTGAAGGATACAGTATTATTAAAAAGGCAGATGTGGTAAAACATTAACTGTGGAAGTGTATGAAGGCAAAATGGGAATTCCTGTAGTATCCTAACTTTACTGTCATTTTGAAATTATATCTAAAGTATGTAAATAAGGTCACGGCAAGACTCAGAATTCAACTACAAGGTTATGGACTATTCTTACGTTAGAGTCTGTGTTTCCTGGTCTACTTTAAAGAAACTTATAATAAATCTATCTAAAGTCCATCCAAGTTGTAATGTTTCAGTATCCACTTAAAATTTTCACAGTACATGAAGAGAAAAAGTCTATTTTATAACTATCATCGGGGCGCCTGGGTGGCTCAGTCAGTTAAGCATCCGACTTCGGCTCAGGTCATGATCTCATGGCTCGTGGGTTCGAGGCTCGCATCAGGTTCTGTGCTGACAGCTAGCTCTAGGAGCTAGTTAGGAGCCTGTCTTCGGATTCTTTATCTCCCTTTCTCTCTGACCCTTCCCTGCTCACACTGTCTCTCTCTGACTCTCAAAAATAAAAAATAAATAAAATAACTAGCATCAGACTTTTATATTTTTATAACCAGCATTTTTGTTAACTAGCATTTTTTTTATAACTGGCATCAGATTTGTTCCTCAAGGAAGCAGTTTCAAGCCACCAAAGGTACCATATACTCTATTACATTTACCCAGCAACATCAGATGGAATGGAAGGTGTGTCACTTTCCCTGAACTCACCATGTGTAGATGGAGGGATTTAGCAGGGTCTAGCATGCTAGAATCAATTAACATTAATAATTTCCTCCGAATATCAGCCGCTCTGAACGACACAGTGTTGGTCTGAGCGGTAGTTACACACATACACAAGAACTTGAGCATGTCGAGGAAAAGTAGATCTTGCTTTGACAGATGTTCTTCAGCTAAAGGATTCATGGCACCTGAAAATAAAAAGCACTTATTAAAACTAAGAGATGGACACAACCAACACATATACTGAACATTAACTCAAACATTTTCCAGTCTACAAAAACACACACACATAAAACAGAGAGACACACATCAAAGTCTATGGAAAGCAAAATTATGGTGAAAGTGATTAAACACTAAAAGCTTCAAAATTCTTCATGAAAAGTTACCCTAGGGTTCTGTCATCAAGAAATCATCTATGGGGAAATGTATACGGACAACACTCACTGGGGCAGCACTGCTAATTATAGCCAAACAGAAAGAAGCCCAAACTTCTGACAATAAAAATGGTCAAGTGAATTATGGTATATAAGTTAACTGAGATATTATGAAGCCATTAAAAAGGATAATTATCAGGGCACCTGGATGGCTCAGTCAGTTAAGCATCCGACTTCAGCTCAGGTCACCATCTCACGGTTTGTGAGTTCGAGCCCTGTGTTGGGCTCTGTGCTGACAGCTCAGAGCCTGGAGCTGCCTCAGATTCTGTGTCTCCCTCTCTCTCTGCCCCTCCCCCGTTTGCACTCTGTCTCTCTCTGTTTCCCTCCCTCTCTCAAAAATAAACATTAAAAAAATTAAAAAGAAAATGTATAATTATCAATATAGCTTAATGAAAAAAATGCTTACAGTTGTTAAAAGGAGATGAAGGCATAAAAAACATCCGAACATTGATGTTGATTTCAAGAACAGAAAAAGGTTCAAAGTCATGGCCCCAGGGTTGTTTTCACTCTCCTACTTCTATTTTCCAAATCATCCATTTTAAATTCCTTACATGAAGAATGACCCAGGTAACTAATGAATTCAGTTCAAAATCATAGAAATCTAATGTACACAGGAGGAAACCAATCCCAATAGACTATACAAGGGAAAATAAAATGAGCATAAAACTGGTATCTATGAGGCCTTTCATAAAGCCAATCAATGCAGAGAGGAAAAGAAATCCCAAGCAGTAAAGGTGTATGTACCAATAGTACTCTGGGCCTCTCCAGATACGTTAGCATCGCTAACACTAGCGGCCGGGTCTTCACTGAATAGGTTCATGGATGACTGATCCTCTCCCTCCATCAGACTTGCATCAGCATCATCTTCCAGTGATTCTACTTCTCCATAGTCAAACGGCTTTCTGGTAAATGATGCCTTCAAAGAAGAAAAACAAAGATGTTCTAACTGGCTTCTTCCAGAAGCTTGTGTAGTTAAAATTCACCTAATTGAACAATTCAAGATCCGTGTGTATGAACGCTGCAGTATTTTGTCTATTAAATGTGTAACAATACAAAACGGATAGGGGCGCCTGGGTAGCTCAGTCAGTTAAGCATCCGACTTCGGCTTAAGTTATGATCTCATAGTTTGTGGGTTCAAGCCCTGCGTTGGGCTCTCTGTTGACAGCTAGCTCAGAGCCTGAGTCTGTTTTAGATTCTGTATCTTCCTCCCTCTCTGACCCTCCCCTGCTCACGCTGTCTCTCTCTCTCTCTCTCAAATAAATAAAACATTAAAAAAATTTTTCTTAATTAAAAATGGATAAACTGTAATATGTATATACAACAATACTATGCAAGCTTTAAAAATAATTTCTTACATTAAGCTTTTTAATACCCAAATCTGATGAGCACATGGGAAGAGCATGTGTATGACTCTTTTCGAGGAAAGGGACAACATCCATCAAAAAGTAAAATTCGCATTCCTTTTTTTTTGTTTTATTTATTTCTAGGAGAGAGAGAGAATGAGCAGGGGAGGGTCAGAGAGAGAGAGTCACACACTGAAACAGGCTTCAGGCTCTGAGCTGGCAGTCAGCATAGAGCCCGATGCGGGGCTTGAACCCACGAACCGCGAGATCATGACCTAAGCGAAAGTCGGACACTTAACCGACTAAGCCACCCAGGCGCCCCTCGCATTCCTTTTAAAGAAGCAATTCCACTGCTAGAATTTATCCTACGTTCATTATAGGCACACGTACAAGTAGACAAAAACACAAGAATCTTTACCACAGAATTCTTTGTAACAATAACAAAAAAATAGAAACCACATCTAATGGTAAGGTTAGATGGGCTAAAAATACACATATATCATTCCCGTATAATGAGATGCAATGCTACTGTAAAAAAAAAAAAAAAAAAGTAAAAAAAAGCAGCATGTAGCAACATAGAAAAATGACCAAGATTTATAATTGAATGAAAATAACCAAATTACAAAATACTTTTTCATTCAACATATACTTGAGTATCTACTGTGTGTGTCTGCCAGGCACTGTTTTAGACAAAAGAATACATGTAGCAAAAGCCCATTTGTGTGAAAGAAAAGTAAATACCATGATGAGAAGGTGTTGCTTGTTGAACACAATTTTTGTTTTTGCTTCTAAAGATAAACAATTATTTTGAATTCTGGTACAGTGTTACATAGAAATAAGTATAAACCTAGATGATTAGTTTACAATCATTCAATCTATTACTAATTATTGAAAAACTGAACCAGTATGCACTGATATTAAGAAGCAAAGAATACATTCCCTTCCAAAACCAAATAATTTTAATTTCCACATTTAAAAAAAATTTTTTTTTTAATTTTTTTTAGTTCTGAGAGAGAGTGAGAGTGTGAGCAGGGGAGGGTCAGACAGAGAGGGACACACAGAATCTGAAGCAGGATCCAGGCTCTGAGCTGTCAGCACAGAGCCTGACGCAGGGCTCAAACCCACGAACCGTGAGATCATGATCCGAGCCAAAGCCAGACGCTTAACCAACTGAGCCACCCAGACACCCCTCCACATTTTAAAATATATACGGTGCCAGATATTGTGAGATGTGTCCCTACTGAAGAGAGATATCAATGAAAAAAGAATCTTAGAGTCAATGAAACAGGGTGGTAAAACACACATACTTACTAAACTTCTACAAATATCTGCAACATCATTCATGAGCTTTGATGTCAACAATCGCAGGAAAAATCCAGATGCAATCTTACTGGGACTGGGCTGTAATGAAGACAAACAAAAGCATAAGCAAACAAAAACACAAAAAGTTATTCTTGGCAGAGACTTTCTCTATCTTAAATGAAATACAGATATTCTTCTACACTGGAAATTCTCTACCATAAGAAGCAGGGGTGATGAGTTTACTATTAGGGCCAAGACAAGTGTCTCAAAAACACTAACCTTTTTTCTTAGACTAATAAGTATACCGCACTTAGGTTTACTGTGTATAAACATTCAAGTAAACTACCAAGTACTGACCCTAAACATAAGTAATAACTGTAAGTTAGGATTTATTCTTCCACTTCTCTCCTTCCCTATTTAGTTAAAGAAAGAAAGAAAAAGAAAGAAAGAAAGAAAGAAAGAAAGAAAGAAAGAAAGAAAGAAAGAAAGAAAGAGAAAGAAAGAAAGAAAGAAAACACATTACAAATTCAAATTTATGTGCTGGTAATATTGTTATATAGCCATGTAGTTACTGTTAGCATTCAAGAAACGTATTTTCCAACTAAGACCAATGCTCTGGCCTGGCTCAGGTATAACTTAGGTCTGTTTCAAATCAAAATAAAGATTACGCAGAGTAACACTCTTTCCACCCAGTGCTCTATAAGACTGTCTGGGCAAAAGAGAGCAAGGCATGTGCGGGAGTTGTGGATCCCTGTGGTGCTCACCAGCCCTGGTACCTGGTGTGCACGTCACACAGCCACAGCCGACACATCTTTACTAAATGAAAGAAAATATGCTGGCTATAAAAGAGTCGCCTATGTAGTTGTCTATAAAAGTGGTAATCTCAGAAACCTTCCTGAAATGATGAAATTAGCTCATGAGAAACTCAGATTGCCTGTTGCTTTATTCCTCTGGATAATACGTTTATTTCCCATTCAATTTAATTTTAAATTACAAATGGACCAAAAAAACCAGTACCAGCACCAGCTGGTCACCCACCACCTCGGCTGACCACACAGTGAAGTAAGAAGAACAGCTTACCCTGGGACAGTTGGACAGGCAACGGGTACACAGGTGCATCACATTTCTCAGTGACACAATCCTAGATTCTTCGTGGGGCTTATTTTTAAACAGAGTGATACTTTCTCCTGCACACTGCATCAGAGACTATTGATAAAAGAAGAAAAAGTCCAAACTCCGGTTAAAATGACAGTTTAGGAATTGCTTGTCAAAGTTTTACGTATGGAATAAAATTAGCGTTTTTAAAAGTTATACTTGGTTATACAGTGTAATTAAAAACCACGGTAACAATTAACAATGTTTTTAATGAGTTCTCGTATACTGTTCTCCTTACAAATCACACCACTGACAGGACAAGACTCAGAGATGAACCTAAGTTTCATGCTTCCTGCAAATCTGCTTAACACTTAGTCAAGGATTCTTTAGGATAACTGATCACATGCAAAACTTTTTAAAGTGCCCATAAAAGTCAGCATTTTTCTTTAGGAAAATTAAATTTTAATGTGATATTATTTCAATTACGCTATGTATAGTAGGCCTAAAATAAGCGCAAGTGTTAAGGATGGATGAATAGTTGCATATCTCATAGACAGCATAAACCAAAGACAAAAGTTGACCGATGTAAAAAATGTTATGTTTTCTCAAACAAATATACCAATTTCCCCCAGAACACATTGCATTCGTATTTATCCAGAATTTAACTAGAATGGATTCTCATACCTTGGCTTTCTGGAATAATTCTGATTTATATGCTTCCTCTTCAGCTATTACACCCACGTAACAATAGCAGCCGAGAACACCCACCACAAGACTTGAACACCGGATAAGTGTTTCTGCATTTGTAGACTTCAAGTAAAGCAAAAAAAACAAAAAAACAAAAAACACACATCCCATAAGTAATTTTGAGTACACCACAGGTATCTTTAGTAAGAACAAATCTTACGTACATATTAAGAAACTAGTTATCCGAGTTAATAATGGCATAATTCTGATTATCTCTAAATACATCCAAGAGATCCCTGCAGAGTTGTAAAAAGTAGAAATATTGGGAAAAATAAAACTATCTCCTAATGGCCAAGTTAGGCATCTATCTCTTCTTACAGTAGCACAGTGTACTCTATACACAGGCCCTTAATATTTGAGGTAGAGTGGAAGGAAAAAAATGATATTAAAAGTAAAAGTCTGTAACTCTTAGAATAGGAATAGAAATTAGATTCATATAAAGAGAAATGTCATATTAAAATGACATTTTGAGCTTCTGAAAGAGAAGAACCCTGACTTACTCAGCTTTTCAGACTCTAGAAACCAGCACAAATTTTGCAAGTAGATATCACTTAGCCAATTTCATACAATTACTTACAAATTTGCAATGGCCACACAGAAAAATAACATTTTCAGATTGTTCTATTCCTATACTGTAGGAAATGGCATTTTAGGGCAAAACACAGAAGACTGATTTACTTTAATCACAAAAACGTTTACAAGGGTGATCCAGCAGAGTGTCGGTAAGTAAACATAAGGCAGATGACAAAGACACACCACCTCTTCTCTGGTTCTGTGAGTCATTATCCCTGGCTACTAGATTCACTCCTCTGAGTAACTTGCAGACTTTATTTTATTCAACAAATACTTTACCATTTACAATATAACAAGGCATTGTGGAAGATACAAACGTTAATAAAAATACAGATGTCCTTTAAGGAGCTTTACACTACGGTTTGAGACATCTGTGTATAAAACATATCCATGGGACAAAGAGGATGCTAAGTGTTACTTTAAAACAAAATACCAGGGACAACTGGGTGGCTCAGGAGGTTGAGGGTCTGACTTTGGCCCAGGTCACAATCTCTTGGTTCTTGAATTTGAGCCCCACATCAGGCTTGATGCTGACAGCTCAGAGCCTAGAGCCTGCTCTGGATTCTGTGTCTTCCTCTCTCTCTCTCCTCTCCCACTCACACTGTTTCTTTCTCAAAAATAAACATTAAAAAAAATTTATTTAGGCGCTTCTGGGTGGCTCAGTCAGTTAAGCATCCGACTTCAGTTCAGGTCATGATCTGTTTGTGGGTTCAAGCCCTGCATCGGGCTCTGTGCTGACAGCTAGCTCAGAGCCTGAAGCCTGTTTCAGATTGTGTGTCTTCCTCTCTCTCTGACCCTCCCCTGCTCACCTCTCTCTGTCTCAGAAATAAAACATTAAAAAAGAATTTTTTTTTAAATTTTTTAAAGAAGTAGTAAGTACCATGAAAACCAAAAGGTGAATTATTATGGTTGAGATTATCTAAGAAAGGCTTTAGCAAGATTTTGACATGTGGATAATTTGACACACAAAAATGGGTGGAAAGATGGTTCATGTCAAAAATAATGGGAGTTTTGGCAAGAGAATGGCACACACAAAGAAAATGTGATTTTTTTTGAGAGAGAGAGAGAGAGAGAGAGAGAGAGAGAGAGAGACTCTCAAGCAGGCTCCATTGCCAGCACGGAGCCCAAAACGGGGTTTGATTTCACCATGAGATCATGACCTGGAGCCACTCAGCCACCCCAAGAGAAAGTGTGATTTTTTTTTTTAATGTTTTTAATTTATTTCTAGGAAAGAGAGACAGCGTGAGCAGGGGAGGGTCAGAGAGAGAGGGAGTCACAGACTGAAACAGGCTCCAGGCTCCGAGCTGGCAGTCAGCACAGAGCCCGACGTGGGGCTCGAACCCACGAACTGCGAGATCATGACCTAAGCGAAAGTCGGAAAGTTGGACGCTTAACCGACTAAGCCACCCAGGCGCCCCGAGAAAGTGTGATCTTAAGACAGCGAAGGAAATGACCTACGAGAAATTACTAGTGACCCCTGAACTATGGGTGACCGCTAGATCATTTATTACATTTTATTAATCACTTCTCCCTCTTCAAGTGTCACCAAGATCTATTAGATCCATTTAAATTATGTTCTTTTTGTTACTGGAACCTCTCCCTCCTGTGACTAGAGAGGTTCTTTCTCATCATATAATCCCTATGCTCAGAACCATTATTATTCCCACCAACGCCCACAAAGACATCTGCTTCTTTAATGCCTCCTAGAATTCCTGGTACAAAAGGAACCCAAATCATTCTTCTTGGGTCTTCCTGCTCCCGTGCTAAGTCTTCTCTATTTGTATGCATGTACTGTCACTTTGCTTTTTTATGTCAAGCCTGTCACCACCCTCAGGGCCCTTTCTGCCCCTTTCTCCTTCCTAACAGTCCATCACAGTGGAGTCAGATGCAGGCTTTAGTTCTGTTGAAGATCCCACCTCACATGAGTAGTTATTTAGAAGCTGTTCTGATAACCCCAGAAGATAGCGATCCAGTGATTCCTTGAGGCTCTGGTGGACAGAGATGCCCACACCGGACTGGTGCTTCTCTACAGGACATTCCTTCTCCACACTCAGGAAACCCATCTTGTCAAACGTGGTCTGAAGAAACAGTTCTTCAATCTCCGAGAGTGAAGGATCCTCTGCATCTTTTTGGTGTCGTTCACTTCAACAGAGTAAGAGCTTAAGTTTATAATCAAGTGACCAGCTATTTTACTTCAACGCAGCAGCAATGTATTACAAACGAAAACGTTAACTGAGCGTCTACATTGTTTACAGACTGCTTCTACAATTAGCGGATGAGTCATTTTACAAGCCTCTTAGCCTTGGAACTGCTACCCACTTGTACCAGCTTTCATTAAGCGGCAGCAAATTCCACTAACACATGGATGAAAAACACATAGGCTACAATTTCGAAGGCAAAGTCAGAAAGAATTAAAAAGGAAAACATTAATAGCACCAGGTACAAGATAAACATTTTCTGAAAACGCTTTCCATTGTCCCCTTTGATTTCTCTGAAATAAAGGAGTTTTCCACGCTATGCCCTCTCAAGGGAGATGAGGAATCTTAATGCCAGTGAGTCATTTTCCAGCACAGGGATAAGCATAGGCCTCTTGAGTCAATCAACTAAAATGAGGTTTTTAGATTTATTTTTACTTTGACCTATCCTCCATTACCATTAATTTTAAAGCAAACAGATTTTACTTGACATACAAAAATGGGTCACATCTTTAAAGAACTTATGTCTTAACCACCCATTAAAACTATTTATTTCTTCCATTGGCAAGTGTCACACGCTATACTACAGGGCATTAAAAAACAGTCAACTGGATCTAAAATTATAGAATGCAGATTACTATCACTGAATTAAAAGCAGCTTTCCCCTGGAAAGAGGTGGGATTTTCTTTAATTGATCAACTTAGTTCATAATTTTTAAGATGTAGCTACTACTCTGCTAAAACTATTATCTTTGTAATTACAGCCCTAGCTTAAAACAACATAGAACTCTATTAGGTAACATACCATTCTGGCTCTCTTTGGAAAAAATTCATTGCAGCTTTCGAGTTTTTCATAGTGAGACTCACAAGAATTTTCTCCAGTGCAAGATGAGGAAAATTACTACAAAGGAAAATTTAAAAAATCTTCGCTCAGAAGAACAAAAGCCATTGAATGCATTGTTTAAACTTAAAAATCCATGCTTGGTTGTAAATCTTGCCCTCAATTTCTTTCATCTCTACTCGATTTTTTAACATCTAAAACAAGAATTAAGAAGCACACATTTATTTTATGTTACTATAATTTTCAGTACTTCCTGGCAGCAGACTCATCCAATTTTTAAAAATAATTTCTCAGATGATGGAATGAAAGCAAAAGCACTAGGACCCAGGTCAGTCCTCTATTCCTTCAATCCTGACCACCAGCTGTGGAAAGGTTACAGAGGCAAGTTGCTCCCCATTCTGGTGCTTCCCCTCCAGTCTGTCTGTCTCTAGTTTCCTTCCCCCACTAATTTAACACCCGTCACACAGAAGATACTCCCATTATGATTCCAGGATACGTCTACGTCTGATATACATGCAGATGAACCCAGTCACAGGAAATCACAAAGGAACATGTTAAGTGCTCCAAGAATTATCATTCGTATTATTCAGGCACATTCCCCTGTGTTCTGTCTCAGCAGAGATGAGAACACAGTAAAAGGACATGAAGAGATCCAAGCACAAAGACACAGAACACTGGAAGAACAAAGGGGCTGTTTAATACGTGGGGTAAGGTCTGAGAAACGCTGCATCACCCCTGTAAAACAGGCCATCTAGTATCCAATAAGCCCGCGGGTACCTCAAGATACAAAAAGCAGTTGGATGCTAAGGACTTCAATCACCTGTGAAGAACTGGCGGCAGCTCCGTACTGTCTTCAAAGTCTTCCTCTAACTGATAGAGTAAGAGCCATTTCATGATCAATTCCTTTAAAGAAAAACTTCTATTCACTTCACACATACTCTGCTCCGCTCCTGTCTTTGCTGAGTCTGGAACGACGCAGATGGCCAGGGCCAAAGTCAAGCAGCATACTGCAGGACTACAACAAAACAAAGAACTGCTGTTGTTAAAAATAAGCTTCCCCCTCATCCTGACAGTTCTTTATTATTTTCTTTAACCTATATCTGCCATGGGTTGATAATCTGCAATAGGTGCCATATGAGAATAACCAAAATTAGATTAAATATGATGAAAGACTGACAAAGTGCTCCCCACCTGGAGTGACAGAATGAGAGTCAAGAATGGGAGAAAAGCATTGCAAGAGGAGACCTTGCTACCTATATATTCTTGCAGGAAAACCAGCAATGCACCCATTTTAATAGTGACCATCTCCCTTCTGCTTTCTTTCCCTCAAGAACAATTTGAATCTCTTTGGTTTTTTGTTTTCTAATGGTTTTTTGTTTGTTTGTTTGTTTGTTTTGAGACAGACAAAGCAGAAGCTGGGGAAGGGCAGACGGAGGGAGACACAGAATCTGAAGCAGGCTACAGGCTCTGAGCTGTGAGCACAGAGACTAACCAGGACTCAAATTCACAAACCGCAGGATCATGACCTGAGCCGAAGTCAGACGCTTAACTGAATGAGACATCAAGGTGGCCCTGAATCTTTCTGATCTCTTTGGCATCCAAAGTCTCACAGTTTAGTAAAGGTTGTGCTCGATTCTTTCTTTTTTTAAATTTTTTTTTAACGTTTATTTTTGAGAGAGAAAGAGAGAGTGTGAGCTGTAGGGAGGCACAGAATCCGAAGCAGGTTACAGACTCTGAGCTGTCAGTACAGAGCCTGATGCGGGGCTCAAACTCACTAACCGAGAGGTCATGAATGGAGTTAAAGTCGTATGCTTAACCAACTGAGCCACCAGGCACCCCAGTTCTGCTTGACTGTTAATGTTCTTTTGCATGAGTCTTCAAGGTACGTTTCACTCATCCACAGGAGTCCCCTTAGAAGGATTCTCATTTCTCATTCAATAGCAGATTGAGTTTCTGGACTCAGTTCCCCTATATCACTGTAGGTCGTAACTCTAAGCTCTACATTCATTCCAAGTTTGGTAACCACTGTTTTACTAAAAAGTAAGTTTTTTGAGGCAGACCTTGTCTATTTTATTTACTAAAGTGTTACTAATGCTTAATGATGCTACAATGCTTGACATATGATAGGTGAATAGTAAACGTCCACTAAGTGAACCCAAAAAATGTGAAAAGTATGATTACCTCTGAGAAAAAACATCTCTTATAAGTGTACCACTACTAAAAAAAGTTCATGCATACTGAATAAAATACTTAATTTTCTTTTTTTTTAATTTTTTTTAAACTTTTTTTTTTAATGTTTTATTTATTTCTAGGAGAGAGAGAGCATGAGCAGGGGAGGGTCAGAGAGAGAGGGAGTCATAGACTGAAACAGGCTCCAGGCTCTGAGCTGGCAGTCAGCACAGAGCCCAACGTGGGGCTCGAACCCACGAACCATGAGATCATGACCCAAGCGAAAGTCAGACGCTCAACCGACTAAGCCACCCAGGCGCCCCATAAAATACTTAATTTTCAATTAAAGATAAAAGAAATTTAAATCCTTGTATCTTTAAAATTGGCCTTAGTAGGGGCACCTGGTAGCTTAATCAGTTGGGTATCCATCTGACTTTGGCTCAGGTCAAGATCTCACAGTTCATGAGTTCCAGGCCCACGTCAGCTCTATGCTGACAGCTCAGAGCCTGGAGCCTGTTTCGGATTCTGTGTCTCCCTCTCTCTCTGCCCCTCCCCTGCTGATGTTCTGTCTGTCTGTCTCTCTCTCTCTCTCTCAAAAATTTAAAAAAAAAAAAAATTAAAAAAAAAATTTTTAATTGCCCTTAGTAACCTTTCTACACTTGAAACTAAATTTACATTTATTTACTTAAGACTTCCTGGAAAAACAACAAAAATTAGATGTTTACGTAAAACAGAATTTAACATATTTTTAACTGAAGTGATAAACTACAAAAACCAGAGGGAGAAAAAAGTATATGGATATATATAAATCTAATACAATACGTAAGTCAACCTACCATGAAGGTCTGCAGGCTGATCCAGTAAATAACTTCCAGAATTCTCTATCAACCTCAATTAAACCACCTTGAATTATAGCTCCAAGTAAGCCAAAGTTTTCAGCTTGTATTCGTTCAGAACTTATACCGCGAAAGGTAATAGACCAAATTTTAGTCCAGAGTTTCAATAAATCTGCTTTCTGTGAGCTTTCCAGGTCTGACTTCTTGCCTTGACACGATGCAACCTCCACAAGGCACCGTAACACGTAGGGTGTGCGCTCCCCGTGTCGCTGCTGAGGTAGAAGCTGGGACAGTATCATCAGTAATGGTGACAGCTCATAGTTAGGTAGATTGGAAGGATATTTGGATATTAATCGGGTTGCAATCTGTAACCTAAAAGAAAAAAGTATAATTTGAAAATGATTCAAGTCTATTAACAAACTAACAGAAAATAAATGTAGAGACATTTCACCGTTACAATATCCTAGAGAATCACCATCATTATTTTCCACACTACTCTCCAAATAAACTGGCCTCTATTACTTATTAAACTCTACGTTCTAAAGTGGCAGGAAGAATGACAACTCTTGGGCCAGGTAGGGGAGCTGTCATATTTCCCTTACACAAAAATGTTGAGGAATAACTGAAGGGTAAGCGCACCTGACTGGCTCAGTAGGTACAGCATGCAACTCTTGATCTCAGGGTTGGGAGTTCAAACCCCACGCTGGAGACTACTCAAAAATAAATAAATAAAAACTAAATTATCAATTTTCTTTTACTTTGTTAATTTGTTAATGTTTAGTTTTGAGAGAGCGAGCACACAAGTGGCAGAGGGGCAGAGAGAGATGGAGTCAGAGAATCCGAAGCAGGCTCCATACTGTCAGAGGAAAGCCCGATGCAAGATTTGAACACATGAACTGTGAGATCATGACCTGAGCCGAAGTTGAAAGTCAACTGACGGAGCCACCTAGGTACACCAATTTTTTTTAAAGAAGTTTATTCATTTATTTTGAGCAAAAGAGCAAGCAGGGGTGAGACAGAGAGAGACGGGGGGGCGGGGAGGGAAGAGGGAGAGAGGGAAAGAGGGAGAGAGGGAAAGAGGGAGAGGGAGAGAGACAGAGAATCCCAAGCAGGCTCCATACTCTCAGCAAAGAACTTGATGTAGGGCTCAATCTCTCACATGAACTGTGAGATCATGACCTGAGCCGAAATCAAGAGTCAGCCAGTTAACCGACTGAGCCACCCAGATGCCCCTAAATGACCAATTTTCTACTTCTGTATTATCACACCCATCCTTGCTCTTCAGCCACCAAGAATATTCCTCTAAAACAAAAAAACAAACAACAATAACAAAAAAACAACTTGTTCTCCCTAGATGTTAGTTCAGTTAGGTCAATAAATATTTGCTGCGAGTTCTTAGAATATGTACTGCTCAAGAAGAAGATCTTTATCGTATTTATCCTTCCATCTATAAGGATTGGCACACAGCAAGTAATCAATAACTCTAGACTAATTGAACAAATTGAAGAATCTGAAATAGGGATCCTCCACTACATAAAATAAATATGAGCTTAAGCACTAAGTACCTAAGCCAAGATGATTCTCCCCTGACAACGCAATTCTATTTAACTATTACATTAACACGGGGAAGACCAAGACATGGATCACAGAAGCTCGACTGCAACCTACAAATGTCTAAGTGTCCTTGGTCAAGCTGCCTAAGCTTCCTCGGTGTCATTTTCTGACTGATAAAGCAAACAGGGTGGACTGGATGAATTCTAAAGACTCCTACCAGACCTGATATTTTATGCTATCACAGAGGTTCACAATTCATTAAATCATTTAAGCAACTGTGAACGCTGCACCCAGCAAAATTTTAACAAGACAATCTTTTACTGTGGCAGGAGGTCCAAATTATCCTGTGATTTCTGAATGCCATCTTCAATTTCTTCCCAAGACGAAAGCAGGTGCTGTACCTGCTAAAATGTCTGTGTTGAGATGCACGACTCGGGAAATTCCACGAAGCACACATGACTGCCTCCCAGGCTGCTGTCCCTGTCTCCCTTGCTAAGGCCGGGTGCTTAGGACAGGTGGCCTGGCCCAGCTCCAGCACAGGAGCCATGGTGGCTGGCCTCAACACGTCCCGGCAACCACCTTCCCCTCTGCCACCGACTGGTTTAGGAGTGGACAAATGACCTAGTTACGGACGGGCCGTTGTACCGGAAGTCTTGTGAGAAAAGCTAAATGAGACCAGGATGACAATAAAAAAGAGAACATCTTACCAAGGCACAAGATCAAAATCATTCTGTGACTTCTGAAGATGATCTTTTATGACGTCCCAGCCTAATTCTATTTTCCTCTTTTTGCAAGCTGCACTGTAATCATTAAGTTCTCCTTGTGTGATAGTGTAAGACTGAGAAATCTCCAAAGATCTGGTGTCTTCATTAAAAACCTGTAAAATAACAAAAAGACAACCTACTTATTATTTTTATTTTTACACGGTTCCTGTTTTCTAATAGTTCCTGAGGGAAAAATGTCATAGGGAAGTCAAGAGCAACTTATGGGAATATATTATGAAAATACATAAATATGATAATACAGTAATGAACAAACATTTTACAGGACTGGAATGGCTCTCCAGGAAGCACATATTATCAAGTAAGGTATTAGTTTTATTTCTTGAGGCCATTTACTAAATGCACCAGGACATCTAAAATTAAAGCAGAAATCTCAGTTTTTTAAAAAATATTTTATTTATTTCTGAGAGAGAGACAGCATGAGCAGGGGAGGGTCAGAGAGAGAGGGAGACACAGAATCTGAAACAGGCTCCAGGCTCTGAGCTGGCAGTCAGCACAGAGCCCAACACCGGGCTCGAACCCACGAACTGCGAGATCATGACCTAAGCCGAAGTCGGATGCTTAACTGACTGAGCCACCCAAGCACCCCAGAAATCTCTATTTTCAATGGGATTAAATTTTTTAAAGTTTTTTTAATTAAAAAAGAGTATTATAAGTTTAGCATTAAGAAAATATCTGACAAATGAAATTACCCAGGATGTTAACCAAATTGCTGGGAAAAAAATTTTACTTAAAAAACATTAGGCCACAGGGGTGCCCGGGTGGCTCAGTCGGTTAAGCATCTGACTTCGGCTCAGGTCATGATCTCACAGTTCGTGGGTTCAAACCCTGCATCAGGCTCTGTGCTGACAGCTCAGAGCCTGGAGCCTGCTTCAGATTCTGTGTCTTCCTCTCTCTCTCTGCTCCTCCCACGCTCACGCTCTGCCCCTCTCTCTCTCCCCATCTCTCTCAAAAATAAAATAAAAACATTAAGCCATCAACTCATGAACGGGCCAACAAAATGTAAAATACCCGCCCTACTGAACACTGTCTGGCAATGAAAAAGAATGAACTACTAGTTCCTGGTACAACATGGTTAAAAGACTACATGTTGTCTCCATGCAGTTTGCAGTTCTATTTCCCTTCCATTTACATGAAATGTCCAAAATAAGCATATCTTTAGGGACAAAATAGCTTAGTGATTAGTTGCTAAAGACTGAAAAAGCTGGGCATTAGGACTGACAACAGGTACAGAGTCTGTTTGGGAAATAATAGAAATATTCCGGAATCAGACAGTGGTGACGCTTGCACAATGTAGTGAAAATACTAAAAACCACTCAACTGTATACTTGTATGCTGTGCGATTTCTAACTCAGTAGAAAAAAAATGTTTTAAACAAGAAACATTAGGGTTAGAGTACTCTGATTTTCTACAGACAACCTTTTAAGAATGAAGAGTTCATCACTAGTTTTCACCAAGTTCATATGTGCAAAATAGTTATTAAGTCAGAAGAGCAATTCCAAATATTTATAGTGTTTTGAAAGGAACAGTTACATATACAAAATAACTTGACAAGGGTTTTTTTTAGAATGCACATTTTAAAAACCCAGCAAAGGGAACCTGGGTAGATGAGTTGGTTAAGCATCCACTTCGATTTTGGCTCAGGTCAAGACCTCACCAGTCGTGAGATGGAGAGCTACATCAGGATCCACACTAGAGCCTGCTTAAGATCCTCTCTCTCGCTCTCTCTCGCTCTCTCAAAAATCAAATAAAAGGAAATTCATGGAAAATTTCAAGCTACTATACCTGGTGACAAATGTCTGCCATCAGCTCAATCAAGTTTTCCTTGACGGCAACATTACGGGAGCCTGAAGAGTACTTCCCTCTGCTTCCTATATGACTTATCTCATTAATTAGCAGATCATATATGTTGTATAAGATACTTTTCCATTTACTTGATTCATAAGCACCTGTAATTCAAAAAATGAGACTATAATCTGCGTACACACTCCATTTGCCCCACCATCTCCCACAAAATTATTCAGCTGCTGAGGCGGAAACTGGCCCAACCTCCCACTCAGTACTAATGCCTCTTCTGACAATATTCTAAGCAAACTCTACTTTGTAACAGTGTCCACTTCATGCTCAAGTTACCCCTATTAGGAAATACCCAAGTTAGGAAATTCTTCACTAATCTGATTTTTCTCTAATCAACTCAATCAAAATCTCAATCAAACTCTAATTTCCTCTCTCCCCTGAGGCAAATGTAATTAACACGCTCTGTCATTTACATGAGGACCAAGTTCTCTGTACATCATTTAGAGAAAAACATTACCAGTCCCTTTAACTGGTATACAAATGACATGTTACCCAGACTTCTCAGTATTCCTGTCATCTTTCCCTAAACACACTCCAGTCCACTATGTCTCTATTCAGATGGGGACTCTCCAAAATCTGGTGGACAGAATACTCCCACTGCCATCCGACCAGTGTGGGGTAACAAAGGAGCTATTACTCCCCAAGAAGAACCATAAAATCTAGTAATACAGTCTCACACTGCATTAGTGTTTCTGGCAGATTTACCATCCTGTCAACTTTCATCCTAAATATACTTTTAACTACAACCCTAAACATGTCACGCCATCCCCTAAATAAGCCTGATCTTCATCCTGGCGAGACAACTGTGTGAAAGATGACAAACTGAGAAAATCCACCATTCTTGGACTCCGGTAGTTTCTCGGGCTACGAATATTCTACTACATGTACTAGGAGAGCCTGTTAAACATAGACAGTTACTTTTGAAAAAAAATTGGCTGTAACTGTTTTCCTCCATTTTACCCGCTATCATTTGGTGTAGCATGATTTCCTAATACGGTCATTATACTAGCCGTGATGAATTCATCCAAAGGCCATTACAAGCCCAAAGGTAAACAGAGCCTGAGCATGGGAGAACTCATTCAGCTCCTGTTCTGCCCAATAAAGTTCCCGTCTACGGAATGAAGCTGCACCATCCCAGCAACAGAGGTATAACTGCGATGCAACGTTAGTTTCAGGCATACAACGGAATTATTCAGTATTTGTATAATCTTGTGAAATGACCACAGTAAGTCTAATTAACATACCTTAGAAAATTATTTTTTAAAAAAAAGCTTCTTCCTTGTGATGACAACTTTTGGGATCTACTATCTTAGCTGTTTTCAAATATGCAATATGTACTAGTAAACAATACTCTCTTGATGAAAGACAAAGGTAAAGGTATCACGGAGAAGAAATCATTCATTTCTGGTTTTCCCAGCAAACAGGGGCCTGGAATAAGTATGGGTTTAAGGCACTGTGTACACATCTCCCTGAGGAACTGACCAATCTGACTGTTTGCAGTCCATACTCACCTGTTCTACCTCCTAACAAAAGCCGTATGTAAATACACAAGACCCTCCCTTCTCTGAACTCTCTCATGATACAGTCTGAGAAACATCTTTTAGCACCTAACTGCTGCATCATCAGCTCCTAGAGGGGACAGCGTGTCATATGTGTTCCCTCATGATGCTTAGCAATGCACTAACCAAACAGCAGGGCACAATATGATTTGCTACCACAACTTCAAAATCTAAAAAACATGTGAGAAATATCCTTGTAGACTAATACCATTACTAATAACATACAGTAAGCCACAGGAAGGTCATAACCTCCTACAAAATACAAATTTCATACTTAAGCTCCTATACTTCGATAAAGAAGCAAATTCAAAACAGCAAAAACTTCATTTTGTTACCTTTCTCTTGGGTTTTAGCTCCCTTTGGATGACGGATATAAATTTGCAGCTGAAATAATTCAATAATCACTTCTTTTAAGGAATCATTAAGTCTGTGTTGAGTCCAAATATAAAGCAAGGTAGGAAGAACTTCATCTCCTAACTGACACACACGAGTTCGAAAGTTAACAGCCAACGTCTTGAGGAAGATAATAAACGCTGCTAGGATGTGGTTCAGACCCGCGGAGCTCTTCTCTTGTCTGTCACAGAAAACAAACACACTCCGCTTAACAGGGCAGGCAGTGAACACTGAAGACAGTTATGAAGTTGCCGCTGCAAAGAAAAAGACATCTCATCTTCAAATGACAGTAGCCTTAGTTTCACAACTATTCAGGAAACAAAAAATCTTAGTGGGCCTACATGTAACAGCAACAACATTATCTGGTGCTAGGACACCAGCTCTCTCTGCTGCTCAAAGCCTGCCCAAAATGATACAGAAATGACCTGTAATATCACCAGGTATACATTTTATGTTATAGACTGAGTAAGGCCGCTAATGCCTGACAAGTTTAAGATATTGATACATACAAAATGCAGTCCATTTTTTCTCGGAACATCTAGCCTCAAAAATGGGGAAAATCAAACTACTTAAGAGGATGTTTATCTTTTTTAATAAAGCAGCACTGATCTCCCACTCAAGAACGTCATTTTCATGTTCTGCCTTTGGATATTCAAGAAGTGCTGGAACCGACTCTTTAGGAACCTATTAATTCTACTAAATGGGCCAGTGTTTTTGTTTTGTTTTGTTTTTTAGTTGGTAACATATGTAGATGCTAATTAAAAGACAGACTTTTGGGGCACCTGGGTGGCTCAACCAGTTCAGTGTTTGACTCCTGATTTCAGCTCAGGTCATGATCTCACAGTTCACAAGTTTGAGCCCTGCGTCGGACTCTGGGCTGACAGTGTGGAGCTTGCTTAATGTTCTCCGTCTCTGTCCCTCCCCTACTTGCGCGCTCTCTCTCAAAATTAAGGAACATTAAAAAAAAAAAAAAACACTGAAAATAAAAGATACACTTGCTAGAAGATCAAATGGATTTTCAATATAGAACAAAATGAGATTAGATTACCTTGCATGATGAATAGCTTTGGAAAAGAAATCCAATAATTTGGAACTTAAGCCATCAGTTTGCGAACAGCATCCTCTGGTCACAGCATGAATTATTCTAGCCACTAAAACTCTATTAATGTCTTGTGCAGGCTTAAGGTACAGATTGAAGTATACAGAGAACAACTCTTTTAAAAAAAAACAAAAAAATATTAGTTACGTTATCAAAAAGAAAATTATCCAAGCATTGAACTTAAAAGTCCTGATACAATTTAAATTTCAATAATCCCATATAGACAAAAAGATTAAAAATTATATTAACTTACACTTAATACAGTAAAAGTGTTCAACTGGTACTTAATGTCGTTAATGCAAACTGCCTTTGAGACAAGAACAACTTGAGGACGCAGAGTGTGTGCAGCCGGCCCTCAGACAAGCTGTTTCACCTCTAATATCTTATGTCCCTCCACGTGGGTCCGACAGAGCATGGGACACAGTGCATACTCTACTGTTCTGTTTTGAAGCCGTCTGATTAATAACACGTGTAAAATGTATCAAGAACATCAAAAACTGTGTCAAGGGGATGAGATTTTATTCTACTTGTAACCTAAGGAATCAGAATGCCAGTTTCCTGGGTGTTGGCAGAAGACAACATATTCCTGATCAGAGAAAAAGGACAGTTTATTTCTCACAGCAATGACAATAGCCAAGGGACCTTCCTTCCTACATAAATTCCTCAGCCCCGAAGGCAACATGAAGAGGGACAAGGGACAGGATACGAACAGTGAGCTGGCTACATTACAGGAGAGAAACCTTGAGCCGCCTATAATGAATGGGCAGCAAGCAAGCCTGTCTTTTGCATTAAGGAAGCCATCGTCTCTACCTTCCAAGGTCTGCTATACACACATACTTAAGAAAAAGAGTCAGGACAGGGCGCCTGGGTGGCTTAGGAGGTTGAGCATCCGACTTCAGCTCAGGTCATGATCTCACGGCTGGTGAGTTCAAGCCTCCTGTCAGGCTCTGTACTGATAGCTTGGAGCCTGGAGCCTGCTTCAGATTCTGGGTCTCCCTCTCTCTCTCTGTCCCTCTCCTATGCATGCTCTGTCTTTCTGTCTCAAAAAGTAAATAAACATTAAAAAAAAAAAAGTCAGGAACAAAGCAGTGTCTGCTCATAAGAACCGCAGTAACATTGAGATGCACTGAGAATCATATCCCAAAACAATGAAAACCAAAGCTGCTAACGCAGGATTTTCTTCCCATAAAGAGATAAATGCAGAGTTTTTGGCTGGTATAGTAAGACTGACTCCCACGGGTATCTGCCTCTTCAACTGTATAACACCACACAGTTCTGTAGAAATAGCTTCAAATCAGTTATCGAGCACAAACGAGTAAGGACAATATAAATACCTCAAACATGTCAATAAAGAAAATGACTTTTCAAATGATTCCTATCATATCTGACATAAATTTATACAACTCTACATCAGTGTTTCCCAAAGTTTCATCACAACATACAACACCTACATGATAAAACTGTGAGTTAATAAACACAAATGTGGAGATAAGAACACAGGAGTGGTTATCTTGATCGTTTCCCTCTTATTAGCTGGGAGGCGCAGAGAGGTGAAATGGAAAAGCCAACTGTCGCAGATTAGAGCTCAAGTTTTAGGGCATTTATGTTACTTCAGGGAAGTTGATTCCAATTCTCATAGAAACCGGCATGCTATCCTAGTACATGGTTATAAAATACTGGTGTAAGTCAACAAGAGCACAGAGTTCATCTACTTCAAAAAAACTGTAGGACACGCCTCCAGGGAGATTTGTTGGGTGCCTTTCTGAACTCATAAGTTAAGAACACTCCTTACGAGGTTGAGACAAATTTGCAAGGTCTCTTACCATTAGATGGTGACCGATATCCACCCCCACTCAATTATTTCTGTTTAACCGTTAACCCCCCAAGTTTGGTCTGGCTAAAATAACATCAGACTGAGGAGGACGTCAACTCTCTCTATTTTGCTCTTAACCCCAAAATAGGCTCTTGGTTTCAGGGCCAGGCTCAGTTGTAATTCTTGTGTTCTTAACCCCCTAAATCTCGGATCTGCAAGGCCCATAGGAAGAGCCTTTTAACAATCGCCCATAGAGCTTTCATCTAAAATCTCTTTTGTAAAGGCAGGAATATACTTTTCCTTATGAGGTATCTGTGTTCAGAATATGGGTCTGATATGGAATATTGTGAGGCCTGGTCAATACCAGCAGGCTTACATCCAACATGAACCAAAAGTAGCAGAAGGAGATACCAGTTTTCATTTCTCATGGCAGGAGCTGCAAACATTGCCACTTTTTTGCTGTGATTGCCATCCAGAGAGGCCGGTGCGGCTCCCGGCAGGGATTCACTTCCTCCATGAAGTCAACACCAACAGAAAAGCTCAAAGAGTGAATGGTAAGGAACACAGTATGAAAAAGAACTTCTAGAGTTAAAGAAAATTAAATTAAATGTAGATTCCATAGGACTTTATACATAAGACACTCGTCCTATCTGCAAACAGGAACAGCTTTCTTCAGCCCTTTCTAATCTGTATGCCTTTTATTTCCTTTCCTAACTGCCAGGTCTGGAACCTCCAGTACAATGCTCAGCAGGAGTGGGGAGGGCACACATCCTTGCCTTGTTCCCAGTTTCTTTTATAAATGGTTTTAAGTTATCAATTCATAATTATTTAGAGTATTTATTTCATAGTGGATAACTTCTGATAGGGTGTGGTTTAAAAGAAATGGTCCAGAGGCGGCTGGGTTCTCAGTAGCTTAAGCATCTGACTTCAACTCAGATCATGATCTCACGTTTATGGGTTCGAGCCCCGCGCCGGGCTCTGTGCTAACAGCTCAGAGCCTGGAGTCTGCTTTAGATTCTGTGTCTCCCTCATTCTCTGCCCCTCCTCCGCTCATGCTTGGTCTCTCTCAAAAATAAACATTAAAGAAAAAAAGAATCCATAAAGAACTGCTCCATTTAAATGCATAGAGCTGTTCATAGTATGTTATTACTCTTTTAATAGCTGAAAACATGCAATTATATCTATTTCCTTCCTCATATCAGCAATCTGTGTCTTCTTTTGTATGTTAAGACACCCCTGATAGCAGTTCTAGATTTTCTTGATGTTTTCAAAGAATCAGCTTTTTATTTAATTAATTGTTCTCTATTGTGTTTGTTTTCAATTCCAGTGATTTCTGCTCTTCGACTTGCTTGAAAGTGTTTGGTTTGGTTTTTCTTGTTTCTTGAGACGGAAGCTAAGATTACTGATGTGAGACTTTTCCTCCTTCCTAGTGTGGGCAGTTGATGCTATAAACTGCCCTCTCCACATAACTTCAGCTGCATTCTAAAAATTTTGACACCTTGTATTTTTTTTCATTTCCATCCAGTTCTAGGTATACTTTGATTACCTTGAAGACTTTTCTTTTGACCCATGAATTTAGAAGTGTGTCATTTACTTTCAAAAAAGTACTATGGGGGCGCCTGGGTGGCTTAGTGGGTTAAGCGTCCGACTTTCGCTTAGGTCATGATCTCGCGGTTCATGGGTTCGAGCCCCGCATCGGGCTCTGTGCTGACTGCCAGCTCGGAGCCTGGGGCCAATTTCAGAGTCTGTATCTCCCTCTCTCTCTCTGACCCTCCCCTGCTCATGCTGTCTCTCTCTCTCCTAGAAATAAATAAAAAAATTAAAAAAAAAAAAAGTACTATGAAGGAAACAGGATGCAATGGTAGAAAAAAAAAGAGGAACACATTTAGAAGGGGTGATCAGAAAACAGCAGTGGCATTAAACTGAGCCCTACAGGATGAGAAGAAACCAGCCACACAAAGGGTGGCCTCTGAAGAGGACAAATGTCACGAGGCAAGAAAGAGTGTGCACTCTCCAAACAGTGAGAGATGATCCGTAGCTTTGTCAGAAGGAAATACTAGAACTCTTATTTTTTAAAATAAAAGTAATTACAAATAAAAATTAAGCTCTACTGCTGTAGAAATCAACAACGGCCACTTGGGAAGACGGCTTTGGCAGCTTCTTATAAAACTGAACAAATTTACCATACAACCCAGCAGTGATGCTTCTTGGTATTTACTGAAATGAGCTGGAAACCTATCTGCACACAGATGTTTACAGCAGCTTTACTGCTGAAATTTGGAAGCAATCAAGGTGTCCGTCCGTACATGAACGACTAATTACACTGGGCACATGCAGACAATGGAATATGATTCAGCGCTAAAAAGAAGTAAGCTGTCAAGCCATGAAACGACATGGAGGAATCCTCAATGCATCTTACGAGGTGAAAGAAGCCTGTGTGACAAGACTGTGTACTACACGACACTGTGGAAAAGGCCAACCTAGAGAGACTGTAGAAAGATCACTGGCTGCTGGGGATCAGTGGGAAGGGAAGGGTGAACAGGTAGAACACAGGGGATTTCTACAGCAGTGAAACTATCCTATGTGACACTATGATGGCAAATACCCGTCACCACACATTTGTCACAATCTACAGAATGGATGACACCAAGAGTGACCCTAATGTCCACTGTGAACGCTGGGTGACAGGAGGCGTTGGCGTGGGTGTGTGCTCACTGAACGTGCGCTCTCATGCAGGATGTTGGCAGCGGCAGAAGACGTGCATGTGTGCAAGGGTTCGCAGGGTCCTGTACTTCCTGCTCAATTTTGGCATGAATCTGAAACTGCTCTAAAATAAAATGCAGTGTGTTTTTTAAAAAATGTCTGGAAACCACTGGGTTAGAGAATCGGGACCGGGGCGCCCGGGTGGCTTAGTCGGTTAAGCGTCCGACTTTCGCTCAGGTCATGATCTCGCAGTTCGTGGGTTCGAGCCCCGCGTCGGGCTCTGTGCTGACTGCCAGCTCAGAGCCTGGAGCCTGTTTCAGTCTGTGACACCCTCTCTCTCTGACCCTCCCCTGCTCATGCTGTCTCTCTCTCTCTCTCTCTCTCTCTCTCTCCTAGAAATAAATAAAACATTAAAAAAAAATAGAAAATCGGAACAAAAGCTGCTGTAGCTGGAACACAGAGATCAGCAGGACGGGAGTGGGTTTTTGGTTATGGTCAGAGAGGTAGGCGGAGCTACCCAGTGATTCTTCCAAAGCCAAGGAGTCCACATTTCTTCCTCGTTGTATGGGAAAGCAAAGGTTTTAACGGTTCTTCCTTCGTACTGTATTAGAAAACCACCCTCTTCCTTGGGACAATCCCAGGGCTCTTCTTTAGACACACTTATTCTCAGAAAACATGGAGAGTCCAATTTCCTGTGTATTCAGACCCTTTCTCTCCATGAAATCCTTCCGATTACAATTATACGTATTCCAGTTACTCTCCTCTTTAAGAGGACCCCTCTTTTTCTTCCTCTTACAACCAAAGCCTTGGAAAGTGTGATATTTGCTCATCCATTTCCTGACTTGTCACTCAGGCTCTCATACTAGTCTGTTACAGGATTGAACACCACCAACCGATTCCAGTTGCCATTTGTAGAATAATTCACCCAAAACAGCAGACAGACATTCTTCTCAAATGCATATGGACCATTCATCAAATTAGACCTTATCCTGGGCCGTAAAAGAAATCGTAACAATTATAAATATATTATAAGAAGTATGTTCTCTGACAATAATGTAGTTAGACTAAAAACTATAAAAGGGAAAATGAAACAAAAAAATAAGAAAATATCCTAAACAACTGAAAATTAAATAACACACTTCCAAATAATCCATAGGTCAAAGAAGAAGTCTCAAGAAAAACTAGAACATATTTTGAACTGAAGAAAAATGAAAATATAACATTGTCAAAATGTGTGAGATGTGACAAAGCAGTGTTTAGAGAAAAATTTATTATATTAAATACACATACTACTAAAGAAGCTCTCAAACCAGTGATGTAAGCTTCTACCTAAAGAAACTAGAAAACAAATATAAACCCAAAATAAACATAAAGAAAGAACTAATAAGACCAGAAATCAATAATGAAAGAAGCAATACCACTATAGAGCCTACATACATTTTCTTCTTAATTTTTTATTTTTGAGAAACAAAGAGTGTGAGTAGGGGACAAGTAGAGAGAGAGGGAGACACAGAATCCGAAGCAGGCTTCAGACTCTGAGCTGTCGGCACAGAGCCCGAAGTGGGGCTTGAACTCACAAACTGTGAGATCATAACCTGAGCTGAAGTCAGACACTCAACCGATTGAGCCACCCAGGTGCCCAGAGCCTACGTATAAAAGGACAATAAGGTAATAATGTTTAAGAACAACTTTATGCTCATATATTAAACAACTTATAGAAGATGTACAAATTCTTAAACAAATTGCCAAAGCTAACTGAAAAAGAAATAAACTAAATATTCCTATATCTATTAAAGAAACTGAATTCATAGTTAAAAATCTTCCAATAACCTTCAAATTCAATCTAGTAATACCATCATGCCCTAGTGGGGTATCTCCTGGGAACACAAGGTTGACTTAACTTTTGTACATCAAAGGACACTATCATCAGAGTTAAAGGCAACCCACGGAATGGGAGAAAATAGGTGCAAACCACGCATCTGATAATCAGGTGTTAACATCCAGAATATATAAAGAACTCTACATTTCAACAACAAATTAACAGCCTGATTAAAAACTGGACAGAAGAGACACCTGGATGGCTCAGTAAGTTAAGCATCCGACTTTGGCTCAGGTCAAGGTTTCACAGATCATGAGTTCGAGCACCATGTCAGGTGAGCTCGAGCCCCACACTGACAGTGCGAAGCCTGTGTGGAATTCTCTCTCCGCCCCTTACTCTCTCCCTCCTCCATTTCTCTCTCTTCCCCTTGTGGGATTCTCGGTCTCTGCCCCTTCCTTGCTCACTCACGCCCTCTCTCTCTCACTTGCTCACTCAAAAATAAATGGAATAAAAACTGGACAGAAGACACAAATAAGATACCTTTCCAAAGATGTTGTGCAAATGGCCAATAAGTACATGAAAAATTCAACGTCAGGAGTCATTAGAGAAATGCGAATCAAAACCACGAGATACCACTTCACACACATTCACATCAGGAGGACTACGTTCAAGACAAGAAAAAGACAAGTGTTGGCAGTAAGAATGAGGAGACAGGAGACACTGGTGGCGCTGGTGGGTCTGTACAATGTGTAAAAGGATGCAGCCCTTGAGGACAGCAGTTTCATGGTTCCTCAATGAATTAAACACAGAATTACCATGTGATGCGGTAATTCTACCTCTGGATAAATACCCAAAAGAACTGAAAGAAAGGACTGGGGCAGCTCTTCCTATCCAAGGGTCCTATCCCTGTACTTTAATAAAATCACCTTTGTGCACCCCCCCAAAAGAAAAGAAGAGAAAAAGAAAGGACTCAAAGAGCTCTTTGTACGCTCATGTTCATAATTGCATTATTCACACCAGCCAAAAAGCAGAAACCACTCAAATGCCCAATGACAGATGAATGGATAAACAAAACACAGTACATACGCCCAGTGGAATATCACTCAGTCTTAAAAAGGAAGTACGTTCTGGGGCACTTGGGTGGCTCAGCCGGCTGAGAATCCCACTTCAGCTCAGGTCATAATCTCATGGTTTGTGGGTTCAAGCCTTGCATCATGCTCTGTGCTGATAGCTTGGAGCCTAGAGACTGCTTGGGATTCTGTGTCTCCCTCTCTCTCTCTGTCCCTCCCCTGCTCATGCTTTGTCTCTTTATCTCTCTGTCTCTCTCAGAAAAATAAACATCAAAAAAAAAAGGAAGTTCTGAGACACACTACAGCATGAATGAACCTTGAAGATACGAGTGAAATAAGCCATTCATAAGAGGACAAATTCTGTATGGCTTCACTTACAGGAGGCAGCCAGAGGGGCTAGCTCATAGATACAGAAAGCAGAATAGTTGCCAAGGGCTGCGGGACAGAGTTTCAGTTTGGGAAGATGAGAAAAGTGTTGGAAATGGAAGGTGATGCTTGCACAACAATGTGAACAGAATAATTAATGCCACTGAACTGTATACTTAAAAATGGCTAAAATGGGGGGCGCCTTGATGGCTTAGTCAGTTAAGCGTCCGACTTTCGCTTAAAGCGTCCGAGGTCATGATCTCGCAGTTTGTGGGTTCGAGCCCTGCATCGGGCTCTGTGCTGACTGCCAGCTCAGAGCCTGGAGCCTGTTTCGGAGTCTGTGACTCCTCTCTCTGACCCTCCCCTGCTCACGCTGTCTCTCTCTCTCTCCTAGAAATAAATAAAACATTTTAAAAAATGGCTAAAATGGTAAACTATAGGTCATGTACAAGGTCCTGGTCAATAGAATACAACAGAGAAAAATAAATAAAAGTCAAGACGCTCAGAAATGAATGGAAAAAACACAGATACATGACTGTCTAAAGAGAAAATCCCACAGAAGCTAAAAAAGAACTCCTAGATCTAATAAGTGATTTTAGCAAGGTCCCAGGACACAAGGTTAATACACTAAAATCAGTTGTACTTCAGTATGATAGTAATGAACAATATGGAAATTGAAAATTTTAGCACTATACAACTTATAAACTATTGCTGTATAAATCTAATAAAAATATACAAACCCTGTATGCTGATAATCATAAAACATTGATTTCTCTAAGTCAAAAAAGATCTCTTACAACGAGCGCTGGGTGTTGTAGTAAGTGGTAAGTCACTTAATTCTACTCCTGAATCCAATACTACACTGTATATTAACTAATTTGAATTGAAATAACAGTTTGGAAGAGAACACCAACAACAAAAAGACATAAACAAATAAAGAAATACATCATGTTCATGGATTGGAAGACTCCACGTGGTTAAGAAGTCTGTTCTCCCTTAATTGTTCAACTTAGCCAGTGCAATCCCTACCAAAATCCAGCATGTTTTTTTGTAGAAATCAATGACCTGACTCCAAACTTGATGTGATAATGCTGGCTGGCTTCAGGCCATCTTCTCAACTCTCCCTCTAGATAGTCTCATCCCTAAGCACAGGCTCCAACAACATCACTACCAAAGATGGGTTCTGAACATAAACTTCACTTCTTGAGCAAAGTCCTCATTAGAGAAGGAAGTTCTCATCAGAGGAGGGAACTAGAAAAACAATTCAACCAAAGGACAGATGGTGAGAAGTGAAACTAGTACGGTTAAAAATAGAAAGAGAATTATAGAGAACATGCCAGATGATGGAACCATACACAGGATACTTCAGGAAGGACCGCCTTTGTTTTAGCAAGACCCATGGTTACATGTAATCATCTAAAATACGCAAACCCTCTGAAGCTCTAGGATGGACCACTTTGGTCAGAGAGAGGTCGCAGCATCCAGGATATCACTAGCTTATTCTCTACCAGACTTGTTGAAGGTTGAGTTTGGGACACAGCCTCCCTTATGTTCAGAACAAGAATAAAGGGCCCCGATGACACCTAAGAAATTAACACAACAGCTCAGAAGGCTTTTCTTCACATGGGAAGAGTAAAGTATAACGCAAGGCACTGGTCAGGTCCACATGTATCTCGTTTTGAAACAAGAAACTGACAACAAATAATACAGACAAATGCCTTTTCAGGTAGTTAGCACAATTTATCCTGAATACTTCCAATGAAAAATACTGAGCTTTTAGATTTTCAGAGGTGGCTGTATTAGACGACTGTGGCATATGGCTTAGAGTGACTTCATGGAAGCCAAATGTCATTCTCACCCACTGAACCCAGTCAGCAACAGAAATGCTCCACCTCTGAAATCAACCAACTTGAATGTTTCAGCCTCTGACCCTAACTTCCTTCCTGTGTGGTCTCTACTAACTTTCACCTACAGGCTATGAAAAACACGAGATTGCTCCCTGGCACCCACTCTCCTTATCTTGTAGTCAGTGGGGCCTGTACCTCCCGTGCTACCATTGTGATTGGCGTTACCTTACAAGCGACCTGCTACAAACCTAATCCAATGGATTCTTAGGTGTTTTATCATTTCTACACACTTAACAGGTTATCGCCCTTCCAACCTGAAGCTCTGTTGCTTTCACTTTTATGACACCTCTCCCTCCTGGTTTTCTTCTTTGTACTTTAATATTGGTGGGGTTTGGGTGTCACTGATTTGTGAACTTACTGCGCCCAAACATATCTATGACATAGTGTGTCATAAGTTTTGGTTTACTTGTTTTTTTCTGGCCACTGCCCTGTCAAGTTCTTGAGGACAGGGACGGCTCCTTTCAATTCTGTAACTTCTAATCTCTGAAAAAAACACAGTAACTTGGGAAGTCCATAATAAATAAAACTAGGTGTTGGATTCTGTAACTGTTTAATTTTACTAGGATACTGTGAAACAGACAGGTCTTTTGGGGGATACACATTCTGACTGGTCTATTAGTGACATTTCATTTCACAGAAAAGATTCAAAAATAACAAACTTCCAAACATACCAAGCCACTGTTGCTGAGATATTTCACACCAGTATTTTCTCACTGTGAGAATATCCTTGAGCAAGAGGTTGCTGCAGTCGGCTCCAAAAACATTACCATTAAACGAATCTTTCACTGTTTCCATGATATAATTCAAGAGTTCTTGACATTTCAGTCTGGGTGCTCCTATTTAAAAATAAACAAGTAAATAAAAATATGCAAATCTTAAGGAAAACAAGAACACCTGGAATTACAACTATATAAATAATTCCACTTGGGAAATTACTATTAACTAACCTCTTTCTCATAGAGCAGCGATTAGCAAACTGTGGCCCATGGGCAAAGTGCAGCCAGCTGCCTGTTTTGGAAAATAAAGTTTTACGGGGCCACAGCCACGTCCATTCTTTTATGTATTGTCTACGGCTACTTTCATGCCACAATAGCGGAGGTGAATAACTGAGACAGAGACCAGAGAGCCTGAAAAGTGGAAAACATTTATAGTCTGGTCCCGTGACAAAAGAAGTTTGCTGATCTCTATGTGAATATATAGCAAAGATAATCATTCATCCTATCCTTAATAATTCACAATTTCTGGCATGATCTAAAATGATCCAATGTTTCTTAGTACTTTCTAAAAAGAATGAATTCACTGGAATAACCCGAGATTGTAAGGAGGATATTTACTTTGAAAACCAAATTACTTTCAAATCCTACAATAGCATGTAAGACATGTAAGTATGTAAGACAGTAATATTTCTACTTTTATTTATTAGAGTTCCTAAAAATTCACTACTAATAGGTATCTTATTGAAGGTAACAAAAGGACATTTAAAAACTTTCTTATTTTCAGCAAATCACACTGATGTTGCAGCTAAAATTTTATTGTATTTAAACATTAACAATCTTAAAACCACCCGTAACATTTTTTTGTTATAAGCTATCAGCAGGTCACAAGTGAAGACATATCTGATTATATTCTAGTTTAGCATTTTCTTATGGTGAGAACCATCAAACTATGATAAATAAATATACTCTGACATAATTTGAGTATCATTTCCACTTGCAGCTTACATCATAATTTTAGGCATCTGTGGCCAATGATGAAATTCACACTCCCACAATCCTCTGCTTTAACACCCTGTGCATCTGTCTTTTACATTGTCTTATCCATAACATATGTTATATTATAACCTAAGGAATTAATTAATCTCTATATCGCAACACAACCCAGTAACTGTCCTAAATAGTATCTGTTTAGGTTTAGTAAACATTTATTGAGTAACTACATCAATTAATGTCAGGATGAAATCACATTTCCCTATGGTCTTAGTCCTAACATATTTCCTTCCTCTGCCAAATTTTAGAAATGCCTCAAGAATTATGCTGACATTCTTTTCTAAAAAAAATCTGCCTCCAGAGGACAACTAAGTTGGCTGAAAAGGATTTAAGGCACCTCATAGAACTTAACGTTTTACACATGTGCTTTGGGCAGAAGCAGATAAATGCCTCCATAAAAGAAGGAACAGTGTTTGCTACGTGCTTCCTTCCCAGCTATCTTTTTTTAATCTGTTTCTTTCGTCTACCTTGAACACCAATGCTAAATAAGCCTGGCAAAGTCTGGACGTGTGTTTCAATTCCATCAATTCTCCCAACTCTTTGAAAAACATAACGAAGTGAAATGACATGATAGTAACACTCTAATTTTGTTCTGAGATGAAAACCATTTAAGTTACAAAGTCTAACCTGAAACTGGGACCCTTGGGTGGCCCAATCAGTTAAGCATCCGACTTCAGCTCAGGTCTTGATCTCACAGCTCATGAGCTCGTGAGTTTGAGCCCCGCATCAGACTCTGTCCTGACAGCTCAGAGCCTGGAGCCTGCTTCAGATTCTGTGTCTCCCTATCTCTCTGTCCCTCCCCGACACTCACACTCGCTCTCTCTCTCTCTCTCTCTCCCCTTCAAAAATAAACATCAGAAAAAATTTCAAAGTTAAACCTGAAGGAAAAGGAAGCCTCAAATAAAAACAACCAATTTTTAAACATTTAAATGATCTTATAATGATAATTTCATCTACTCATTCCTGTAAACCAAAATATTGATACTTTCACACATTTTCAAATGTGACGTTCACTGTTAATTTTGCAGTTGAAGGTCTTTTCACTCTAAAGCAAAATTACAGGGGTGCCTGGGTGGCTCAGCCAGTTAAGCGTCTGACTTCAGCTCGGGTCATGATCTCACAGTTTACGGGTTCGAGCTCCACGTCAGGCTCTGTGCTGTCAACCCAGAGCTTTGAGCCTGCTTCAGATTCTGTGTTTCCTTCTCCTTCCGCTCCTCCCCCACTCATGCTCTGTCTTTCAAAAATAAATAAACCTTTAAAAAAAAATAAAAAATAAAGCAAAATTACATGCTACAAACTTTTCTGGGGAGCTACAAATGGGGATCTTTCTCTCCCTAACTCTCTAAGTACGGATTAAAATCTATTTAACTGAGGGCTGATGGGGGTGAGGGAGAGGGGAAGGGGGGTGATGGGCATGGAGGAGGGCACTTGTTGGGATGAGCACTGGGTGTTACATGGAAACCAACTTGACAAAAAACTATGAAAGAAAAAAAAAATCTATTTAGAACCCAATGTCAGTAGCCAAGAAATCAAATTTTAATAAATGCAAGGCTATCATATTGGGCAAAAGCAGTTGCAGAGTATTTTAGAGTAGCTTTCCTCTGTCGGTGCTGGAGCCCCGGACACACAGGCTTGCCCCTATCCACACAACTGGCATCTCGGAGCAGGAGAAATAAATTTCTGCTAAGCCACTGCTATTTATTTTATTTTATTTTATTTTATTTTTATTTATTTCTGAGAGAGAGAGAGAGAGTGAAAGAGAGAGACAGCATGAAACTGGGAGGGTCAGAGAGAGAGGGAGACACAGAATACAAAGCAGGCTCCAGGCTCTGAGCTGTCAGCACAGAGCCCGACGCAGGGCTCGAACCCACGAACCATGAGATCATGACCTGGGCCGAAGTCAGATGAAGCCACTGCTTTTTAGACTCAAATCTCATAGCACCATTCTAAAATATCATTTGCTAACCATCTATGTCCTTCTACTTAATAACGTTTATCAACACTGGGCTTTTCTGATTCTTTTTATTTTAAAGTTTCTTATTTTAATTTCAAGATAGTTAACCCACAGTGTTATATTTCTTTCAGGTGTCCAACATATACTAATTCAATGGCCTTTCTGATTCTTAAACTGACCTTGGCGTCTCAAAGACACATCTTTGTCTACGAAGAGTTAACAGCATTTGAGCCCAAGAGTCTGTAAAAACATCTCTGCTTCTAGTTTTCAAGAATGCATGAAGCCCATTTCCTTACATGAGCCTACAAGGATCCTGCATTTTGCTTCAAAAATATCAACTCTTTAAAATATTCACCACACCAGTTCAAAATGAAAATATTGGCTCATCAGGAGCGAAAAATTCAGTTATTTTTTTAAAATCAAATAGTAGGCACAGTTATAGTCAAGAGGATGGGTTTTGACTACCAAGAAAGCCACCTTGATCTCTAAATGAGTTAGTAGAAGTAGAGAGTCAAAGTCCTGGGCCGCTATGTATCAATTAGAGCATACCTCGAATTGAGTCCCAGACTTTGAGATAGAATTAAACTGAAGAAAATTCAAAAGAGACGACACAAAAACTAGGTCATATAAGCTGAAGGAAGATAATTATCTGTTTAGCTTAGAGAAGAAGCTTCAGAGGAAATGCTGTCGCTAACTTCAGACACCTCAAAGGATGTCACATTGAAAAAATTTATTACGATTTGCCTGTACTGTCCCCGAAGGCAGAAGCAAGAACAACAGGAGACAGGTTTTCGCTATGATTAAAGCTCTTCAAAGACAAAAAAAAGCCTCAGGAGGTTACGTTCGATCACTAAGGCCACCTACGTGCTAAGAACCAATAGAGGGGGTCCAAGAAGAATGGGCAGCTGGAATCGTAACCTTTAATCTTTCCACCTGAGGCTACCATTCCATGCTTGCGTACATTCGTCCAAATATTTAAATCTACAGTATTAAAATCCAAGATACATACCGGAAATCAGAGTGAGCACTCAACTGTTAGCTCAACACGTTCCGACCAAACCCAGGCAAGAGTCCCTCTCCCTAGACCAGTCTTTACAACTGACAATGGCACTTACTTTTATTTGCACACTTGATGAAGTATTTGACCAGACTACTGATTTCTTGCATCTTCTTCTGCCTGGTGGCTTGTGCTGAGGCTGATACGCCTGGTTTTGCGGTTTTCAGACATTCCGTTTCTTTTTGAACATATTTCTGTAAAAATCTTCAAGAAAACAAAGTGGAACTTCAGAAACTCATTAAATGCTTAAATTATTATAATAATTCTCAAAAATCCGTATGCCATTTTACAGAGAACAAGCCACAATGCTTTAATCAACGTACCACCTACATACAACAATTTTCTCTTTCAAGGCCTAGGCCCCACCACACCAATTTAAAGTCTGGTCTGGATCTGGAGCCTTCGTGATCTCGCCTTATTATTAAAAGTTTACAACGCTATAAGGGCTCTTGATTCTTTCTTACCTGTTATTCTGTACAACCCACCCCTTCCCTAGGCAGTTGGTAACACTTCCAGCCTTTGACTGAAGCCTGCCTGGAAAATATTCATGAGTAGCTGGAAGCGCCAGGCGCATCTCTGACCTATCTGATGAGCTTACCCAAAATACTCATCCTTAGAGAATACCTAGAGTTGTGGTATTTGAAATACAGTAAGTAACCAGAGGAAAAGAAGCATGCATTTTTCATGTTATCTGCACTGAAATCTAGAAGTCATTCTAGTACCATATTAGTGGTAAAAATAAAAGTGTTCTAAACAATAACAAATACTCATACTTCCTCTTCAATGAAAATGTTTCATGTTTCTCAGTATTCTGTTAATTTAAAATATTCCACTCATGTTTCCTTAGTCTCATAATCTATTTCTAGTTAGACTTCATAGTGACAAGCTGTATCTTAACGTAAAAAGGCATCAATTCTGTCTGCCACTCCAATCTAGCAATCAATTCTGTCTTTGCAATGAGTGAATTTTGTTTTTCTTAACTGCATATGTATACTATTCTGTAATTTTTTTTGCTAAAATTTAACATATGGCACTTGCTTAGAACAATAAAGATGTAAAAATAACAAGGGCGCCTATGGGACTAAATCGGTTGAGCATACAGTTCTTGGTCTCAGCTCAGGTCATGATCTCACAGTTCGTGGGTTCAACCCCTGCATCAAACTCCACAAGCGCTGACAGTGCAGAGTCTGCCTGGAATTCTCTCTCTTTCCCTTTCTCTCTGCCCCCACCCTCCTCTGTGTTCTCTCTCTCTCTCTCCCATGATAAACAAACAAGCTTTAAAAGAAGTAAAAATAATAAAGTATTTTTTATAACTTAATTTTATTCTCAAATTGGAAATAAACTCTTTTGAACTAACAAGTATGAAAGGAATTTTCTCAAATCTTCTTTTAAATTTATTATTTTGAGAGAGAAGCAGAGAGAGGATCCCAAGTAGACCCCTCACTGTCCACACACAGCCTAACACAGGGCTCGAACCCATGAAGCATGAGATCACGATGTGAGCTGAAATCAAGAGTCAGACGCTGAACATACTGAGCCACCCAGGCACCCCAGAATTTTCTCTAATCTTGAATGAGATATGTCTAAGACCTTGTACTGATTGAATGACTTAGAAATTTAACTTTTTCTATATGAACATCCTTTAAAAATTATGTTTCAGGTAACTATTAGGCACCAATTTTATATGCAAGGCACAAGGATAAATAAGACTTACATATACAGAAATATCACAGCAAATAAAAATGAAAGAGAAAATTAAAGACGCTAAAAAGAATTAGAATGGGCTTTCTGCCCGTGGACGCCGCCGAGTAAGCATCGATAAAGTCTCCCCTCCCACCGCCATCATGTCTAAGTGAGAGTCTCCCAAAGAGCCCGAACAGCTGCGGAAGCTTTAATCAGAGGTTTGAGCTTTGAAACAACCGATGAGAGTCTGAGGAGCCATTCTGAGCAATGGGGAGCACTTACGGACTGTGCGGTAATGAGAGATCCGAACACCAAGCGCTCCAGACGCTTTGGGTTTGTCACCTCTGCCACTGTGGAGGTGGATGCGGCCATGAAGGCAAGGCCACACAAGGTGGATGGAAGAGTTGTAGAACCAAAGAGGGCTGTCTCGAGAGAAGATTCTCAAAGACCTGGTGCCCACCTAACTGTGAAAAAGATTTCCGTCGGTGGCATTAAAGAAGACACTGAAGAACATCATCCAAGAGATTATTTTGAACAGTATGGGAAAATTGAAGTGATCGAAATCATGACTGACCGAGGCAGTGGCAAAAAGAGAGGCTTTGCTTTTGTAACATTTGATGACCATGACTCTGTAGACAAGACTGTTATTCAAAAATACCATACTGTGAACGGCCACAACTGTGAAGTAAGGAAGGCTCTGTCTAAACAAGAGATGGCTAGTGCTTCCTCCAGCCAAAGAGGTCGAAGTGGTTCTGGAAACTTTGGTGGTGGTCGTGGTGGTGGTTTTGGTGGGAATGACAACTTTGGTCGTGGAGGAAACTTCAGTGGGCATGGTGGCTTTGGTGGCAGTTGAGGTGGTGGTGGATATGGTGGCAGTGGGGATGGCTATAACGGATTTGGTAACGATGGAAGCAACTTTGGAGGTGGTGGAAGCTACAATGATTTTGGCAATTACAACAATCAGTCTTCAAATTTTGGACCCATGAAAGGAGGAAATTTTGGAGGCAGAAGCTCTGGCCCCCATGGTGGTGGAGGCCGATACTTTGCCAAACCACGCAACCAAGGTGGCTATGGCGGTTCCAGCAGCAGCAGCAGCTACGGCAGTGGCAGAAGGTTTTAATTACTGCCAGGAAACAGAGCTTAGCAGGAGAGGAGAGCCAGAGAAGCGACAGGGCAGCTACAGGTTACAACAGATTTGTGAACTCAGCCAAGCACAGTGGTGGCAGGGCCTAGCTGCTACAAAGAAGACATGTTTTAGACAATACTCATGTGTATGGGCAAGAAACTCAAGGACTGTATTTGTGACTAATTGTATAACAGATTATTTTAGTTTCTGTTCTGTGGAAAGTGTAAATAAAGCATTCCAACAAAGGGTTTTAATGTAGTTTTTTTTTTTTTTGCTCCCATGCTGTTGATTGCTAAATGTAATAGTCTGATCATGACGCTGAATAAATGTGTCTTTAAAAAAAAAAAAAAAAAGAATTAGAATGGAATACCTAAAAACAGCATCCCAATTCAAGTATTTCCCTTGTTTGGAATCTGAATGCCGATCTAAATGTTGAACAGTTTCAGGATCCCGGATAAGGCGCTTAAATTTCTCAACTTCTTTCTGGAAACGAAGAAGAACATGGTAATGGGTTGCCAATCACACACTCACTTCAAGGAAAGATAAAATTACAGCTTACTACCCTTCGCTCTGTAGCTCTATCGTGTTCCAGTTGACGACAGCAGATAAGCAGATCGTTAAGTGCTAGACTCATGGTTCAGAATTTCAGAAAACACGTCACTGTAAAAAATACATACATGCAAAATTACTTTAGACCTTCAGGTTGTGATATTAATGCATAGTCAGGTCAAAGTGTACAACTGGAGGTATACTGTGTTCAAACATACAATGGTTTTTCTTAATGTATTCATGCTCAAATGAGATTTTCTAAGAATATATCAAAACAAAGCTTCAACATGTAAATTTGTGTGCAGTAGTGGGATAAAAACAGAAAACATATAGTTTATTGCTCTGACATAAAAACAGAAAACCTAATTTATTGTTCTGGGACCTTTTCTTTTTTCTTCTTAAATTTTTAAAAATGTTATTTATTTATTTTTGAGAGACAGAGCATGAGCAGGTGTGGGACAGAGAGAGATAAAGACACAGAATCCAAAGCAGGATCAGGCTCTGAGCTGTCAGCACAGAGCCTGACGTGGGGCTTAAACTCACTAACAGTGAGATCATGACCTGAGCTAAAGTCGGACACTTAAACCAACTGAGCCACCCAGGTGTCCCTGAGGCCTTTTCTAGGAAACATAATATCTACAGATACTCAAATTAAAATGTAAAAGATGAACAGGAGACAGACAGGTCAAGAACAAGGAAAAGGGCACATAGGGATTTAACCCTTTAATAGCAGCACCCTTTCTTATATGTAGTGATGTGTCATTTGTTGAGCCCAAAGCGTCATTTGCTTGTGCTTTGGAATTGATACCTAGGAGGTTATCAGAGCTGCTAAGCCTTGCCTAGCACTCAAGGCTTACTTGGCTTTATGGTTCTCATTTAAAACATAAAATTATAAGAACAATTGCGTTCCTGTTTTAAAAGAAAATACTACAGCGATATCCTTTGCAAAAGTCAAAAATCAACTACATTTTACTGGGCTTTAATGCCAATGCTGTAGTTTTCCTTCTCTTAGGTTTTTTTAACATAATCAAGCCTTCCTTTGAGGAACTTTAAAAAAAGTCCCATAAGAACAGCATTTTGTGTCATTAATTTTGAGTCTCTTTATAAAGAAGCTTCATTTCTGTTAAAGTATAAATGTTTACAAAGAAAATGTGTACTTTTTTTTGTATTACCTACCTCAAGAAGGAGAGGAGGGGAAGTCCTTTACCGATGCATTCACATAAATTCTATTCATTCTTTAAAGATCAAGTATGTTTCCCTGCCACTATTTAACTCACAGGATTTTAAAATTGGAACTGAGAGACCATCTTTGTACAAAGGAAGAAATAACCCCTACAAAATTATTTCGACACTCTCTTTATATTTTTAATATTTTTTTTAATGTTTATTTCTGAGAGAGAGAGAGAGAGAGAGAGAGAGAGAGACAGCGTGAGCAGGGGAGGGGAGAGAGAGAGGGAGACACAGAATCTGAAGACAGGGTCCAGGCTCTGAGCTAGCTGTCAGCACAGAGCCCAACACGGTGCTGGAACCCACGAACTGGGAGATCGTGAGCTGAGCCAAAGTCGGACGCTTAACCAACTGAGCCACCCATGTGCCCCTTCAACACTCTCTTTAAATACTCAGTGAAGGCACACTACCTAATGAGCTTACCTATTTCACTGGGAGAAAGGTCTAACTCGCTTCTCCATTTTTATTCATTGGTTATTCCAACTCTTATCCCTAGTATAACCTCCTCTACGCTGCTGTAGGTTACAGGTTTTATTTACTTGACAGTCTTATTCATTGGATCATAAACTTCTTAAGGAAAAGAGCTATTATTTTCATTTTCATGTTATCTTCATCTCCCTTCCTCACAATTTTGTCTAGGACTCTTCCCCCTTCTTACTCTTAACCCTCTTGCACCGAGTCAATACGGAAAATCAAACTGGGATTCTAACTGATGAAAACATGTGAGCAGTACCCGAAGAATCATAAACACAGGCACATTTATTTCTAGATATACTAAAGACATTGTTTGCAACATAAAAAAAAAAAATTGCATGTTTACTGAACATGTGACACTTCCAGGAAGATGTAGGCCTCAACTTTTCTTTTTTTAAAGCTGTGGTTTTTCTGCTGACTTCTTTCTGTTTTTCTCTCTTCTGTTTCTCAAAGATGAATTACTTTCAAGAAAACACAACAGTTCAATCAGGAAATGTTCATTCACTGATACACGCAACATTTACTGAGCAACTACTGTGCTTGAGGTACTATATTAAGGGTAAGAGGGGCGCCTGGGTGGCTTAGTCGGTTAAGCGTCTGACTTTCGCTTAGGTCATGATCTCGCGGTTCGTGGGTTCGAGCCCCGCGTCGGGCTCTGTGCTGACTGCCAGCTCAGAGCCTGGAGCCTGTTTCAGTCTGTGACTCCCTCTCTCTCTGACCCTCCCCTGCTCACGCTGTCTCTCTCTCTCTCTCTCCTAGAAATAAATAAAAAACATTAAAAAATTAAAAAAAAAAAAGGGTAAGAGACACAAATCCTCCCTTGTGAACCAGTGAGGGAGAGTGAGGAAAAATGAGTATCCTGAAAAGCCAATGTATAATTCCAATTTTAATACTCAAAAGAAACACAGTATACAACAACAATGGAGAAGGTCACCTCTGATAAGGTGCCAGAGAACACATCTCAGAGGAGGTTACAACAAAGCCAAGATCTGAACAGGTGCCAATCACTGAAACAGCTAGAAGGCCAACATTTCAGGGGAGACTAGTATCACCAAAAGGTCCAAAGATGGAAAAGTGCATGCTACGTTGGAGGAACTGAAAGAAAACCAAAGAACCAAAAGTAGTCAGCTAAAGCTGACTGAGCAACAGATCATGTAGAATTCGATTAATACATTCCTCCCAAACTATATAGATTCCACTACCAACACGCAACTGAACGATGCACGTTTTCTAAGCAACAGCCTCCGAATTGGCAAATCCAACGTTCCTCTAACTCCATCAAGTTGATCCCTTTGCAGAATTTGACAATGAACCCCACACCCCATCTTCCTGCATATAATTCTGCCCTTGGCATGCCAGTCTTTCCCAGTGTAATCGTGGGGGCTCTGTAGTTAGATCGTGCCGGTTCAAATCCTAGTCCTGTCATTTACAAACTGTATAACCTCGAGCAAGTTAGCCACTTCCTCTAAATTTCAGTTCTGTCAATGATAAAATGAAAAACAATACTAGAACCTAGCTCAAAGGTATCCATGTGTGTGTGTTTAACACAGTGCCTGGACCACAGAAAATGTCACCAAATTGCTAGCAATTATCATAATACTTCGTTTCCTAAGTCTCTTTTACCGGTTGTTCTTCTACCCACACCTGCAAGATTATCTTTGTGTCCTTACTTCTCAACCTATGCTCTCCCAGGGTGAGCTCATCCGCCTCTAAGGCCCCACCATGCTGAAATCGCCCACATCTATTTCATCCAACGCCAGACATCACTCTTGAGCGTCAAGAACCTCCCGCCGCTTTGCGCCTTTACACGCATTTCCCCTTGTCTGCAAGGCCCCTGTCATCCCCCTCGGGGGCAAGTGAACACCTGGAGGTCTCACCACACAACCTCCTTTACTCCTCTGCCATCACAGCTCTCTCTCAGATTACCCTCCTCTGAGCTCTAAGAGTCCCTTTACTTGTACCCAACTGGGCGCATGGGTGGCTCAGTTTGCTGAGCATTAGACTCTCGATTTCTCCTCAGGTAATGATCCCAGGGTCGTGCGATCCAGCCCCGCGCTAAGTTGGAGCCTGCTTGGGATTCACACTCTCCCTCCCTCTGCTCTTGCAAAGAATAAAAAAGTAAATAAAGTAAAATTCTAAAACTTCCCGGTACCTGGCAAGAACAGCAGCGAACGCTCTGGAGTGCTCACCACGGGCCAAAATGATCGCAGGGGAGACAGCACAGCCCCGGAGCATAAACGACAACCAGAATTCCAGCTCCAGCAAAAGTCACTTCACAGTCCGCGCTCCTACGCACGCCAATCTAGTTGACACCTCAACAGATGCTCGTGGATCAAACCTAATAAAGAAGAGGGGGCGGGAAGCATGATCGATCAAGTCACCCAGTGACGTCTGGGCCGTACGGGGACAGGGAAAGGGGACGCGCTTGAGGATTCAGCGCAGCGTTTGGAAGAAGAGTCCGCGACGCGACCGCAGCGAGGGCGGCAGAAAGCGCGGCGTCGAGGAATGCGCCGCTAGGGCGCAGCAGGGGAGGCCGGCGACCAGGGGGCTGGCGCGGAACGGCTCGGACGCCCCTCGAGTCCTCCACCCGCAATGCTCGCCGCGCCCCTACCGCTGCACGGAACGGCCAGAGTGCAGTTTCCCGAAGCGGCGGCCGAGACGGCTGCAGCCGAAAGCCGGCTCCACTCGTCTTTCCCCGCGGCCGCCGCAGCTCCAGCCAGGTGGCCTCGCACTATTCCCGCTTCCGGCTCAAAGGCCGCATGCCCGCGCAGCCGGGGTCTCCGGAAGAAGTCAGGGTGACCCAGGGGCGGGCACCGTCTGCCCATGCGCGACGACCCCCGCACGCTCTCCACCACTGCGCCCGCTCCCCTCAAAACATTCGGCTCGTCGGAGCAAACGCGCCTGCGCGAGGCCAGCCAATGGCGCGCGACCTTGCGTCCGCCACTCGCCCTCTGACCCGGGCTCGAGCGCCTGCATCTCACCTCCTCCCCGCCCTCCGCCCCACCCCTCCGCATGCGAGGACGGAAGTGACGACAGACCCGACGGGAACGGAGGCGGGGTGCATTTAGGCGCCTTTCTTTCTCCGGCGGAAGCGATTGGCGGACGGGAGGCGAAAGAGGCGGGACAAGTTGCCGCGGGTTCGGTGCCGCCACTGGAACCGGGAGATGCGGCGCAGGAGCTGTCGGTGTGTCGGCTTTCACCTGAGTCTCGTCTCCTACTGCGGTTCCTGCTGCGGCTTCGGTCATGCTGTTACCCTCGGACATCGCGCGGCTGGTTCTGGGTGAGTGCGGGCCCGGGAGGGACGGAGAGTGGGCCTGGCGGAGCAGGACGGAGCGATCTTTGGGGCCAGAGGCTCTCCCGGGGCGGGGAGGCTCCGGAGCTTTGCCTGCGCGCTTTCAAGTTCTGACCGGCGGCCGGTCTCCCCCAGCCGGGCTCTCGCGCCGCGCAAGCCTCTTTGTGCGCGGAGGCCGCGCTCCCCGGGGGCTGCGTGGCGAGGGGAGGGCCGAGGCGAAGCCCGGGCGGAGCACCTGAGGCCCGGATTCGGAGGGGGAGCCAGGCCCGCACGCTTCGTCGGGACCCCTGCAAGGAGCCTTGTGGACGAGACGGACGGAGCCTCGTCCAGAACAGGAAAAAGGAGGACGTCCCCGAGCCACCCGGTCGTGCAGAAAGAGACCTTCCCGACGCCCTGTTCGTCCCTCGTCCTTAGAACTACGAAGGTGGGGCGGACGGGGGTGATTTTGCCTCCCCATCCCTCACCCTCCCTCCCCGCAGTCGTCCGGCGCCGAGCTCTCAAGTGCCCGCTGCTGGTTCTAAAGCAGCAGCAATTCCTGATTGTGGGACGGGCGAGAGATTTCGCAGAGGAAATGCCTTCCAGTCCAACGGTTTTCTAGTCCTGGTGGTTCGTGTTTTCCTCCATTTGAGGACGGTCGGTTCTGCGGGCCCGTTGTCAGCGCGTACGTACGTCTGTGTGGGAAACGGGTTTTGTCGTTTGGCCCGGGAAGGAATGAGAGGGTCGTGCTTGAGCCCCAGAGCCGTGGGAAGCCCAAACCCTCAGGCCCCGAGCCGGTGGTTTGCAGACCTCGTTCGCGACAGCCCTGAAAGTAAATGGTAAACACCTGTGACGAAACTTCCCGTCGCGTCCACAGGACTTGCTGTTGTTACCTTATTGTTAGAAAATCCCATCTGTCTCTTTTAAGTGCTCAGCCCCTGTCCCGAAAAACAGGGCATGGTGCGCGGGCCTTTCGATGAACACGTTTTGCAGGAAGCAGGAGAGGGTAACGGTTCCACAGTCCGTTTTTGGAGAAACTAATGACCTAAGGTTAATATTTTTGTTAACGTTTGGTTAATTTTTTTGTCCATTTTATCAGAACTTATCAATAGTTAGCCTCCATCTGTATCTGTGAGAAAAAGCTGTTTGTCTTGTAATTGTTACATCTAAGAGGTTTATATGTAAACTCGTCTAAAGTAGACTTTCACAGTGTTCAGGATAACATTGACGTACTTTGTTTTTTCCTGCAGGCGTATCGTTTGGTTATAAATTGAAAGTTGTGGCAATCTGGTTAATCCACTCGGGTTTCTTTGACTATAGTCCTTAACAGGGTTTCTCTCCTTTTTCGATGTTGATGTTTGGGGCCACGTAATTATTCATGGGGAGCTGTCCTGGGCATCGTGAGATGGTTAGATACCTGGCAGCTCTGGAGAGGTGCCAATGAGACCACACTCCGACCCCCACCCACTTAGGACATTTAAAAAATGTCTCCACAGAGTGCCAGTATGTTCCCTGGAGGGCAAAATCACCCCCCAGCTAAAAATAATTCGTCTTAAAGCATTAAAGCAATAAGATTTTCTAACTGGAATAGTTCACACCTGCTTGTGTTCCCCACAAGCCACCTGCTCTGCTTGTCTTTCTACGTTTTTTAATGGATAAAAACTCCAAATTTGTTGTTTCTTACCCTAAAATTCTTTGTCATTCGCGTTCCATTTTAATTGCCATCAATCCTATTCCTCTGCCTTCTTTCGGATTTCTGTCATGGCTTTTCTCGTATAGTCTTGCTACTGATGTTTACTGTTGAGCAAATCTGCCTGAAGCATTCACACTACATATCCTAGTCTAAAAGTTGAAAAATTCGTGCACTTACCCAAAATTTCAAGTTGTCCAGAAGAGTATAGCGTAGTACAAAAAAAAAGTCTCCCCACACTCATTCTTACCTTTTTTTTTTTTTTTAATGTTTTATATATTTTTGAGAGACAGACCCAGCGTGAGCAGGGGAGGGTCAGAGAGAGAGGGAGACACAGAATCTGAGGCAGGCTGCAGGCTCTGAGCTAGCTGTCAGCACAGAGCCTGACACGGGGCTCGAACCCACGAACTGTGAGATCATGACCTGAGCCAAAGTTGTATGCTTCACCGGCTGATCCACCCAGGCGCCCCTCGTTCTCACTCTTCTCATTTAGTATTATATATCTTGAAGCTTATATTAGCACCTGGTGATCCTTAATTCCGAAGCTTAGAGGCTTAAAATGGTAATACTTTCATTATTTCATCATGATTCTTCTTTCAGTACAAAGCACCTTCTTCAGCTCCCCTTTTGTTGGTTCCTCTTATGCATAATGTTCTTTAAGCAAATCTTTGAGAGCTTTGCTTAGTATCGGACAGTGTGCTAAATGCTAGGAATAGAGAATTAAGTTCTCCCTTTGGAGTTCACATAATTAGGGTTTGTTTGTTTTTTTAACCCTTCCATATGTACACCCTCCTGCCCCACCAAATCTTTTCCTAGACCCCACCTCACATTCTAACGCCGTGTTAACTTATTTTTTTGTGAGATGTAAGTGATATATACTGCCCTTAAGCCATTTTAAAGTTGTAGTACGATTTTGTGGCATTAAGTACACTTACATTGTCCTGTAACCATCACCATTATCCACCTTTAGAAGTTTTCCGTCTTCCCAAACTGAAAGTCACTTTTTTGCCCTTGGTATTCCTGATCTGGGATGAATAAGACAGGCTTCAGGGGTTCTTGGAGTCCCCAAAACCGTCTGTAAAGGTTTATATACAGATTGGGTATTTTTATGGGTGTGGGATCCAGAACTTTTTTTGAATTTCTAAATTTGTTTGTGCCTTCCTGTATGATTCAGAATCCGTTCAGGAAGACTTAAACTAATGTGAGTATTTAAAATGAAGGGATTTAGTGAGAGAATTGGATACACTGGTCATAGAAAAACTAACAAGACATGAGCTGACTCAGAGCAGCCTCTGCAGGAAGCCACTGTGATAATCAGGAGGACAAGGAGAGGTGAAGCAACCCAGAGGCTGGGTTCTCTCTGGGGAGGATGGAAGGTAGACTTGCCTGGTGAGGGAGCACTTGTTGCAGAGAAGATTCTACTAAGGCAAAGAAGAAATGAGAGGAAACAATATCACTCCAGTCTCCCACTGGTGCTTCCCGTTGTTTGGATGCCCCTAGAAGCAAGCTGACTTGGAGCCTAGGAAACATTGCCTGCAGGGGGGTCAGGTTTCCTATCTTTCCTACCAGAGAAAGAGGAGGAAGAGATTGAAAGCAAACAGATCTAGGATTGACACACTCCTGGGTGATCAAGAGACACTGATCCTATTCACCTTTATATAGCTAAGACATTAAATACTTAATAAATATTTACAGACGTGTAACTGTGATCATAACATTCCTTTTTGCCAACTGAATGTCTGTCATTTAGCCAGGTTTTCTGTTTTTCTTCAGATTGTGTTTATTCATATTATTTGTTCATTAAAATGTCATTGCTGACATTTACAGCTTTTTATAATCCTTACCCATTCTGTCTTTTCAGTTGTATCTCCAGCTCTTCTCCGTCATATCCGTTGTGCTTCCTCCAGACTGGGCATGCTCTCCATGTATGCTTTTCATCAGCTTTGTTGGGATGCCCCAACCATCCTTCAAGACTCAACATCTTCATGATAGTCATAATTTTCCCCAAGTCTAGTAGTACTTTCTCTAGCCTCTCTCCCCCCAGGGAGTAAGTCCTGCTGTCTTACTACCTTTGCTTTGTATTGCAGTTACTTGCATATGTATCTTCTGGGTCATTTTTAGATAACTTCTTTATAGTCAGAAACTTTTATTTGTGAATCTAGTCATACAGTTAAGTCTTCCCAAGAATCACTTATGTTTTTAAAATGTCATTAAATATTGAATAATTTCTGGGAAAGTATTAGAATATGTGAAGGAGATTGGGGCACTTGGGTTAGTCAGTCAGTTAAGCTTAGGTTGGGCTCAGGTCATGATCTCACGGTTCGTGAGTTCAAGCCCCATGTTGGGCTCTGACAGCCCAGAGTCTGGACCCTGCTTTGGATTCTGTGACTCTCTCTCTCTCTGCCCCTCTCCTGCTCACACTGTCTCTCTCTTTCTCTCTTTCTTTCTCTCTCTCAGAAATAAAACTTTTTTTTTTTTAATTAAAAAAAATATATGTAAAGGATATATTTTCAAGTAGGGGGTTTTGAGAACTCTTGCTTTCTTCATCAGGCACCTTTCTTTCTCCATAAATAGAATAAAAGAGGTTCACTCTTGGCATTCAGTTCCTAAAATGTTAATGCTCTAGGTATAATTAGGATATTATCCTTACTTCTCTTTTCCAGTTATCTTTCCCCTTTGGTCTGTTTTGTTATTCATTACTACCTCTGAATAGCAGGCAGAAGACAATATTGAGAAAAAGGGAAACTCGGACATGTTTTCTTACCTTTTGTACATCTTTGACAGTAAGTTTACAAAAAGCTCTTTTTAGGAGTAAAGGAAAAATAATATTAATTGTAGAGTAATTATTTGTATTATAATGAGAGATCCTTTGATCCCTGTTTTGTATTTTCATTGTAACATTTGAGATTTGGAATATTTACACCTAAAACTTCTACTGTTATTCTAATAGAGAACTGGTTACAATCTAATAATGAAGATAAATAAGCTTTTAGTAAGCAAATAACTGGTTTTGTGTATGTGTGTGTGTGTGTGTACATAAATTTTGAAGTAATCACTCAATACATCACCACGTCATTTTGAAACTCCTAGGACAAAAGTAAAGTAAACTACATCAAGTCTAATCTAAAATGTCTAATCTAGATTGCCCAATGTTGGGCATGGTTTTTGTTTCATTTTTAAAGAATTGGTGTTTTTTTCCCTTTAAGATTTTAATTTTAATCTCTTTACCCAACATGGCACTAAACAACCCAAGATCGAGTCGTATATTCTACCTGCTAAGTCAGCCAGGCACTCCTGAAGGATCCTTTTTTACTTCATCTGAGGCAGTCATCAACCCAGATTGGTATTCTCATTCCACTGTCCACATCACATCAGTCTAGAATAATTGACCCCACCTTCAGGACCACTCGGGCTCTGTGATTTTAGGATGCTATGGGTATTTGGGTTTTTTCCTAACTCTTTATGTAACCAGATACAGATCTTGGTCTTCTGTGCCCAGTTGCTATTCCTCAAGTTGAAGAAGGCCAAGGTCCATCTCAGGTCTAAATTCTAAATTCTGTGTTTCCTGGATAAAGAGATTTGCATACAGGAGGCTCTCATCAGTGTCTCTGGGAGATTTCCTAGTGCCCTGCAGCCCAGCAGCAAGAATAAAGCTCACATACTGAAGGGGCACCTAATGACTTAATGGGCTTTGATGTAGGCAGCTACCTGTTAATTTTCTTTTAGAGTGCAATCCCAGGGGTAAAGTGTACTTTGCAGTGGAATAATGACCGTTTCAGATATTGGAATTGCTAGAGGATATCTCATTTAGAAATCAGTTTTAAATCACATTCCTCTGGTAGTTTTTCCTATCAGAACAAAATAAAAGCCCCCAAAGGAATATTTATCTCAGAGTTTAAATCTGTTGGAATGTCAAAAGGATCTAAAAATTAAAGCATCTGTAAATATTTGAAGCTGGCAGAAATCATAAATACTAATTCTGATAATCTCTGTTAAGTTCGAGCAGAAACCAAAAGGAACTAACAGAATCCCTAGGAAGACTTTAAATATAAACTGTTAATCCTGTGGTCATGTCTAGTAACTCAAATTATGAGAGTTGGGAAAATGCATAAATTGTCTATACAGGCACATAATCAAGACTGCACATGAGAAAATAGGTTATGTGGAAGATGCTGAAAAGTCTCCTTTCCCTCTCTGGTAAACTGATAATAATGCTACCAGATAGAAACCAGGCTATAAAATAAAGTAAGCCATTCTGTCTAAATTTTCAGGATTTAGCTACCCATACCCCTGCACACATGCATCATAGCATTAAACATCACTGTTGTTTACTATGGTTATGGGCCATCGTAAGTATTTTATTCTCTTTTTTTTTTTTTTTTTTGGTCTTTATTTGGGAGAGTGGCAGAGAGAGGGAGGGAGAATGAGAATCCCAAGCAGGCTCAGCACTGTCAGTACCAAGTCCAATACAAGGCTCTGTCTTACAACCTGAGCTGCTATCAAGAGTTTAACCAACTGAGACACCCAGGCACCGCATATTTTATTCACATCCTATTTGATCTTCTCAAGGGCCCAAAAAAGCAATTGCTTTTCTATGTAGCAACTGCTTGCTCTATGATACAGTGGTAGAAAGCAAGGTCCCAAGAGGGTACATATGCTATAAACTGCTTTTCTTTCAAAAGCCAAAATAATCTAAAGGAGACCGTCCTTGATCATAGATTTTTATTCGTTTGTTCATTTATCCATCCATTCTTTTATTTATCCATTTATTCAGGAACTCGTTCAATTTTTCAACACACCCTACTCCAAAGAAAGCTTCCTGTAAATCTAGCCTGTCCCCCCCTTTTTTGCTGTATTTTATTTTATATGTGCATGCTACATATACAGTATGTATTATATATGTATAAACAGTATATATAGGGGCGCCTGGGTGGCTTAGTCGGTTAAGCGTCCGACTTTCGCTTGGGTCATGATCTCGCGGTTCGTGGGTTCGAGCCCCGCGTCGGGCTCTGCGCTGACTGCCAGCTCAGAGCCTGGAGCCTGTTTCAGTCTGTGACTCCCTCTCTCTCTGACCCTCCCCTGCTCACGCTGTCTCTCTCTCTCTCCTAGAAATAAATAAAACATTAAAAAAAAAAATTTTTTAAACAGTATATATATTATGTGTATGCTGTATTCAGTTGATGCATATTTGAGTTTTATATAGCTTATACAAACTTAAAAAATGTTTATAACCTTGCTTACAAGTTTTTGTGTGGACATGTTTTCATTTCATTTGAATGCCAAAAAGGATTGCTAAATTGAGTTTGTTTGTTTTTTTTAATGTTTTATTTACTTCTAGGAGAGAGAGAGAGAGAGTGAGACAGCGTGAGCAGGGGAGGGTCAGAGAGAGAGGGAGTCACAGACTGAAACAGGCTCCAGGCTCTGAGCTGGCAGTCAGCACAGAGCCCGACGTGGGGCTCGAACCCACGAACCGCGAGATCATGACCTAAGCGAAATTCAGACGCTTAACCGACTAAGCCACCCAGGCGCCCCGCTAAATTGAGTTTAAATCTACTCTCTCACTATTTGTTTTCTGTTTGTCTCATTTCTTTCCAACCAAAAATGTCCCATTTTTTCCTACATTCTTAAAGATTATTTTAGTATTCCATTTTGTCTCTACCACTGGTTTATGAACTTTAGCTCTCTGTTTTAATTTTTAAAAAGTAAAGCAGAACACATCAGATGTAATTTAAAATGGGAACTCTAGATTGCTCAAAGTTGGGCATGTTTTTAAGAGCCGAAGATAAGTATCTTAGTGCTATTTTAAGATGCATTGTAATTTTTGAAAATTTTTAGAAGTAATGTAGCCTTTTAACAGCCTTTTCTCAAGTGTATACTGAAGTGTAATGTCTTAGGATAAGCCATAAACTAACTGATGTGGGATCATTCCTTGGCCAACAGGTGCTACCACAAGTGGCCATATTATTCTGAGAAAAGTTACTTCTCTTACTACATTGTGTCTAGGGTGGTGTTTCTCAACCTTACTTTATTATCATGCTCTTAAGGGGTATTGTTAGACTTTTCCTCCCCAATCTCCAAATAATATTTTAACGTCACAAATACACTACATATTGTATGTATATCTGTGACTTATGCATGAAAACAGTGGTATTTTTTTGTTTCCTTGCCGCCTCTGTACCAGTTTTCATCCCCTTAAGGCTATGTTCTTTTTGAGAATGTTTGAGCTGCAGAAAAGCACACCCACTTTCAGGAATTGGATTTCACACCACCACCTGTTAGAAGTCTCAAGTGGTTATGAATACATCTGGAGTGATTAGTACTTTTGGAACTCTACTATGAAAAGAAATTGTTTATCTTCAGTTTAAATTTTGAAGCATATAAAAAGGTCCACCCGCCCTGATTCTGGAGTGACTCCAGTGCTTCTCAGCATATTTTAAGTTCCTGTGTTCATGAAATCCTAGTAGCAGGTGACTTACTACAAATGATGTAACTTAAAATGCAAACCATCATAAAAATGATTTTTCAGCTGACTGTGAATTATATGGGTTTATATTGAGTTGTTTATTTGTAAAAAATAAAAAAGGAAGGAAAATAGCAATTTATCCTTGATCTCCTTTCATATTTTCGTATTCGAGGTGATATTACATCTTCAGTGATGGAGATATTGAAGTAGTAATGTATGAGATAAAATATTTCTTCTGTTTTGTAAATGTCTTCCCATACTCTAAATGACAGTATCTTTGGTTTTTTATTTGTATATTTATTTGTGTAGCATTAGTTAACAAAAGGTTGGAAAACTGATTCATCACCTGTAAGTAGAAAGTGGTGAGTTGGTTCCCACATCCCAGCTAGGGCATTTCCTAAAATAGGATGACCATTTTCTTGCCTTTTCTTTTTATAACCTTCATATATAATGACTTCAAAAGCACTCTCTTTAGTTTTTTGACTTAGAGGGCCTGGTTAAAGATCCAGGTGAGAAGAGTAGAACCTTGCAATTTGGAAGTTGGAAGACACCTAAATAATTGCATTGGAAGTTAAATACTTGAGTATTGCACCAGCACTGAGATAAATCTACTACAAATATTGTACCAAAAAAGAATGTAAGTGGTAGTTACCCCAGACCTAGAGTTGGAATTAGCTAGACTAAGAAAAGATAAGCTGCCCAAGCAACAGCAATGGTATCTACAATGGCCTTGATATCAGAACATACATGAATTTGCACAATTAAAAGACCAGCTAGTCTGAGAGATGGAATGACACAAGTCAAAAGAAGAAAATTAGGATGGAAAACAAGTAGAGCTTCATATACAACATTAAGAATTTAGGATTACGTTTTTACTTTGAGATTCATGTACCACAGCGTGGAAATTCAGTGGTTTTCAGTATATGCACAGTGATGTGCAACCATCACCACTGTGTTCATTCCAGAATGTTTCCATCATCCCAGGAAGAAACCCCAGACCTGTTAATAAGTCACTCCCACTTGCTCCCTTCTCCCATCCTGTAGCAACCACTAATCTTTTGTCTCCGTGGGTTTGCCTATTCTGGACATTTTATGTAAATGGAATTCTAGCAAAACCTTGGTTTGTTGAGCAGAATTTATTCCGGAAACCTGCTTGTAAACCAAAGCACTTGTATTTCAAAGTAAATTTCAAGAACCATTGACTCAGTTGTGATCATGTGACATTCAGTGTCGCGTATTACTCGTATTGCAAGATATCACATCGCTGGTTTATCAAGGTAAAGCCTTGTATTAGAAATGTTCGCTGCTCTTGCAGAACCCTTGCAGAACAAGTTACTAGCAGTCCAGGGTTTTACTGTAGACAGTAAACTTTTTGTGAACTTTTGTATCTGACTTCTCGAATGTAATGTTTTCAAGATTCGTCCATGTTGTAGCAAGTTGAAGTACTTACTTTACATGGCTGAATAACCCTTCCATTGTATGGATATTCCACATGTTGTCCATTCATTGATGGACATTTCAGTTGTTTCCACTTCCTGGATATTAAGAAAAATGTTGTAAACACTTATGTACAAGTCTTGTTTGGACATACTATTTCAATTCTCTTAGATACATACCTAAGAGTGGAATCACTGGTCATATGGTAATTGTGTGTTTAATATTTCTGAGAACTTCACAAGTGACTTTCTAATGATTTTGTGCCATTTTACGTTCCTACCAGCGATGTATGAGGTTTCCGGTTTCATCACATCTTTGCCAATATTCACTACTGTCGTAATTCTGGCTATCCTAGTGGTACGAATTGATACATACTGTAATTTTGATTTTATATTTTCCTAATTACTAATGAAGTTGGGCCTCTCACATGCTTAATGGTTTCCTTATAAATTCTGGATTCTATTTCCTTATCAGGTAGATGAGTTGCAAATATTTTCTCCCATTTTGTCCATTGTCGTTTTACTTGAAAACACACATTGTTTTTAATTTTGGTGAAATTCATTTTATCTAATTTTTTCTTTGGTTGCTTGTTCTTTAAATGTCATATCTAAGAAATTGTTACCTAATCTGATGTCAAAAAGATTGGCACCTCTGTTTTGTTCTAAGACTTTTTATAGTTTTTGCTCTTATGCTTATGTCTTTTATCTATTTTTAGTTAATTTTTGTGCTTGGTGTGAGGTATAAGGGTCCAGCTTCATTCTTTTGCATGTAGGTATCCAGTTCTCCCAGCACCAGTTGTTGAAAAGACTAATATTTCCCCCCAATGAGTTGACTTGGCACTGTTTTTGAAAATCAGCTGACCATAAATGTCCGGACTGTTACTTCCGTCCCACCGTCTACATGTGTCTGTCCTTCTGCCTGTGTGTCACATCACCTTGATTATTACTGCATAGTAGTGTGTTTGCAGATGGGTACTTTTCCCTATTTATCATAGCTCTCTAGCTATTTCATTTTGGAGATTGTTTTGACTACTGTGTCTCTTGGACTTGTCTATGGATGTTAGGATCAATTTGTGGATTTCTGCACAAAAGGCAGCTAAGATTTTGATAGAGTTTATGTTGAGTCTGAGAGTATTGACATCTGAATAATAGTAATTCTAAACCATGAACAAGAGGTATCTTTCCATTTATTTAGTCTTTAATATCTTTCACTGGTATTTTAGTTTCTGATATAATCGTTTACTTCATTTGCTAAACTTATTTCCTGCATTTTATTCTTCTTGATGCTCTTGTAAATGAAATTTTTATTTCATTTTTGAAATTCATTGTTCATTTTAAGTATATAGAAATGTAGTTAAGTTTTGTATATTTAAAATTACTGCAGCCTTACTGAAGTCATTTATTGAGTGTAATAGTTTTTCTGTGTGTACATAGATTCCTTTCTATTTAGGACATCATGTCATCTGCAAATGGGGATATTTGGTTTTTTTCCTTTCCAATCTGGATGCTTTTTATTTTATTTTCTTTCCTAATTGCCCAAGTTAGAACTTCTAGTACAGTGTTGCATAGAAATGGCAAGAGCAGGCATCATCCTGTCCCTCATCTTCTTGTTGGTTTTTTTTTTTTTAATGTTTTTTGTTTTCTGAGAGAGAGAGAGACAGCGTGAGCAGGGGAGGGTCAGAGAGAGGGGAGATACAGAATTTGAAGCAGGCTCCATCCAGGCTCTGACCTGGCTGTCAGCACAGAGCCCGACGCGGCCTCTAACCCAGGAACCGTGAGATCATGACCTGAGCTGAAGTCGGACGCTTAATTAACTGAGCCAGCCAGGCACCCCCTGTCCCTGATCTTATAGGGGACGCTTTGACTCTTTCACCTTTGATATGTGATATGTTAGCTGTGGGATTTTCATAGATACCTTTATCATGTTGAAGAAATTCCCTTATATTCCTAATATTTTTATCATGAAAAGATACTGAAATTTGTCATGGTTTTTCCGTATCTGTTGAAATGATAACATGGTTTTGTCCTTTATTAACATATGGTGTACTTGGCTACTAGTTACTTATAGTGTGTTAACATTGATTTATTTTTTTAAAATAAAACCATTTTATTTTATTTATTTATTTATTTATTTTTATTTCTAGGAGAGAGAGAGAGATAGTGTGAGCAGGGGAGGGTCAGAGAGAGAGGGAGTCACAGACTGAAACAGGCTCCAGGCTCTGAGCTGGCAGTCAGCACAGAGCCCGACGCGGGGCTCGAACCCACGAACCGCGAGATCATGACCCAAGCGAAAGTCGGACGCTTAACCGACTAAGCCACCCAGGTGCCCCAACATTGATTTATTTTTGTTTTATTGAACCAGTCTTGCATTTCTGGCAAAATTGTAATTGTCATGGTATATAATCATTTTTAATGTTACTAGATTTATTGTTAGTATTTTGTTGAGAATTGTTACATCTTTCTCATGAGGGATATTGGTGTGTAGTTTTCCTATGATGTCATTGTCTGGTTTTATTATCAGATTATTACTAGCACTAGCAGTGGAAATGGGAAAGCTCTCTATTTTATATTTTTTTAAGAGTTGGCAAAAATTTTTTCAGTGTTTGATAGAATTCACCAACGAGGCCATTTGATGGTAGGCTTTTCTTTGTGGAAAGATTCTTTGCTGCAGTTAAATCTCTTTACTTGTTTTAGGTCTGTTCAAATTTTCTCTTCCTTGAGTTGCTTTAATGTCTCTGTAAGAAGTATCTGTTTTACCTGCTGTCTAAATTATTCATAGTACATGTTCATTGTTTCCCTTTATAATCCAGTTTATTTCTGTAAGGCTAGTAGTAATGTACTCTTCTCTGGATTTAGAAATTTAAGTCTTCTTTGTCAGTCTCACTAAAGATTTGTTGATTTTTGTTAGTCTTTTCAGAGAATCAACTTTTTAGTTTCATAGATTTGTCTCTTGTTACTGTTTCATTTTTTTGTTTACTATTTTCTTCCTTCTGTGTCCTTTTGTGTTTTGTTTGCTCTTTTTCTAGTTTATAAAATGGAAGGATAGGCTTGAGATATTTTTTAAGTTTTTATGTATTTTGAGAAGAGTATGTGCAGGAGGGGCAGAGACAGAGGGAGAGAGAAAATCCCAAGCAGGCTCCAGAATCTCAGTGCAGAGCCTGACACAAGGGTCAAACCCTCGAAACATGAGATCATGACCCAGGCCAAAATTAGGAGTCGGATGCTCAACTGACTGAGCCACCTCAGGCACCCCAAGATATTTTATCTTTCACATACAGATATTTACTGGGACGCCTATGTGGCTCAGTTGACCCAGCATCTGACTCTTGACATAAGCTCAGGTCTTGATATCAGGGTCATGAGTTCAATACCCACATTGGGCCCTGGGCTGAACATGAAGCCAAGCCTACTTAAAAAACAAACAAGTATTTAGAGATATAAATATGCCACTAAGCCCTGCTGTAGCTGTATAGTGTTTTAGAATGTTGCATTTTTGTTTTCACTTATCTCAGATTATTGTCTACTTTCCTTTTGTTTTCTTTTTGACCTCTTGGTTATTTAGGAGAGTGTTGTTTAATTTCTGAATATTTGTGGGTCACCTGGGTGTCTCAGTCGCTTGAGCGTCTGACTTCAGCTCTGGTCACAATCTCGCAGTTCGAGGGTTTGAGCCCAACGTCCGGGCCCTGTGCTGACAGCTCAGAGCCTGGAGCCTGCCTCGGATTCTGTATCTCCTTCTCTCTTTGTGTCTCCCCCTCATGCAAGTGCTCTCTCTCTTTTTCTCAAAAATAAACATTAAAAACTTAAATAATTTCTGCCTATTTGTGAATTTCTTATTATTGATTTCTCCTTTCATTCTATTATGGTCAGAGAGCATCCTCTGTATAATATCTATCTTTTTATAATTTGTTATATGTCCTAATACATAGCTTATCCTGGAAGATGTTCACATACACTGGAGAAGAATGTGTATTCAGCTGGTGTTGGGTGTAGTACACTACAAATGTTAGGTCTAGTTGATTTATAGTGTTTAAATCTGTTTCCTTATTGAACTCTCTAGTTGTCTATTCATTATTGAAAGTGAGATATTATTGAAGAGTATAACTTATTTATTTTTTATAGTTTATTTTTGAGACAGAGTATGAGCAGGGGAGGAGCAGAGAGAGAGGGAGACACAGAATCTGAAATAGGCTCCAGGCTCTGAGCTGCCAGCACAGAACCGACATGGGATCAAACCCACAAACCGCGAGATCATGACCTGAGCTGAAGTCGGACGCTTAAGCAACTGAGCCACCCAGGCGCCCCTATAACTTCTTTGTTTAATTGTCTAGTTCTTGTAGCACTTCTGTGTCTACTTTGTGTTTGGGGGTCTTTAGTTATTACATGCATATGTATTTGTAATATCTTTTGAATGATTGAATGTTTTTTCACTACTTTGCCTCTACTAACAATGTTTGTCTTAATTTGTCTGATAGATTGTAGCCCCTCCAGCTCTTAAGTTACTGTATGAATGGTATATCTTTTTCCATCCTTTTATTGTAATCCATTATTTATTTATTTTTAAATGTTTATCTCTTAAAGAGGGAGAGTGAGTGGGTGAGGGGCAGAGAGAAAGTGAGACGGTGTCTGAAGCACAGACCCCAGTCCAGGGCTGGAACTCACAGACTGCAAGATCATGACCTCCAGAGCTGAGGTCGAATGCTTAACTAATTGAGCCATCCAGGCATCCTGAGAGAGAGAGAGAGAGAATGAATCTTAAACAAGCTCCACACTCTGCATGGAGCCTGACGTGGGGCTCAGTTTCACAATCTGAGGATCATGACCTCAGCCAAAATCAAGAGTCAGATGCTCAACTACATCACCAAGACGCCCCTAGGACTTCCTTTAATATTTCTTATAGGGAGCGCCTGCTAGCAACAAGTGTGTCTAGGTTTTGTTTTGTTTAGGTTTTGTTTTGTTTAATCTGGAAATACCTTAATTTGTCCAATTTGAAGGAGTTTTGCTGGTCTTGGTTGACTGTTTTTGTTGTTAGCACTTTGTATATATGTCTTCTCCCTGCCTTTGGCTGCGATGGTTTTTAATGAGAAAAAAAGCGGTTAATCCTATTGAGGATCCCTTGTATGTGATGAGCTGTTTCTGCTTTCAGGATTCTCTCTTTGTGTTTTGACAGTTGGATTATGCTGTGTCTAGGTATGGATTTCTTTCAGTTTATCCTACTTGGAGTTTGTTGAGCTCCTGGGTAAATAGATTAATGTGTTTCCAAAAATTTTGGATGTTCATTATTTGGACATTATTTCTTTCTTTTTTTTATTTTTTTTTTTTATTTTTTTACAAATAGTTTATTGTCAAATTAGTTTCCACATAACACCCAGTGCTCATCCCCACAAGTGCCCTCCTCCATGCCCACCCTCCTCCCCCCCACATCCATCAGTCCTCAGTTTTTGTCAGCATTCAAGAGTCTCTCATGGTTTGCCTCTCCCCTTTCCCCCACCATTTCCGCCCTTCTTCTCCCCCTTGGTCCTCTGTTAAGTTCCTCCTAATCCTCCTATACGTGCACACATATGATATTTGTCTTTCTCTGCCTGACTTATTTCGCTCAGCATAACACCCTCAAGGTCCATCCGTGTTGCTACACATGGCCAGATTTCATTGTTTCTCATTGCCATGTAGTATTCCATGGTATAGATAAACCACGTCTTCTTGATCCATTCATCTGTTGATGGACACTTAGGCTCTTTCCAGGTTTTAGCTATTGTGGACAGTGCTGCTATGAACATTGGGGTACATGTGCTCCTATGCATCAACATTTCTGTATCCCTTGGGTAAATTCCTAGCAGTGCTATTGCTGGGTCATAGGGGAGTTCTATTGTTAGTTTCCTTAGGAACCTCCACACTGTTTTCCAGAGGGGCTGTACCAGTTTACATTCCCACCAACAGTGTAGGAGGGTGCCCGTTTCTCCACATCCTCGCCAGCATCTAGAGTTCTCTGATTGGCTCATTTTAGCCACTCTGACTGGCGTGAGGTGGTATCTCAGTGTGGTTTTGATTTGTATTTCCCTGATGAGGAGGGATGCTGAGCATCGTTTCATGTGTCTGTTGGCCATCTGGATGTCCTCTTTGGAGAAGTGTCTGTTCATATCTTCTGCCCATTTCTTCACTGGGTTGTTTGTTTTTCGGGCGTGTAGTTTGGTGAGTTCCTTGTAGATTCTGGATATCAACCCTTTATCTGATATGTCATTTGCAACTATCTTTTCCCATTCCGTTGGTTGCCTATTAATTTTCTGGGTTGTTTCCTTGGCTGTGCAGAAGCTTGGACATTATTTCTTTAAATAGTCTTTCTGCTCTGTTCTGTCTCTCCTCTCTTGGGACTTTGATGATGTGTGTTGGCACAACTGATGGTGCCCCTCAGCTCTCAGGGACTCTTCACTTTTTGTGATACTTTTTGTTTTTGTTCCTTATGCTGGATACACATCATTTGATCTGTGTTTCAGAGTCACCGGTGTTCAGGTTTTTTCATCTGCCTCAAATTTGCTGTTCAGCGCCCCCTGTAGGAAATTTCTCATTTTAGTTCTACTTTTCAACTCTAGAATTTCTGCTTGGTTTTTGTTTTTGCTTTTTGTAGAATTTCTGTCTTACTTCTGTTTGATGAAACATTGCTCTCATAATTTTTTAGGTATTTATGAATAGTTTTCTTTAATTCTCTGAACTTAAAATAGCTGACTTTTTAGAAGTTTTAACTACAGTGCCTTGGTTTCCTTAGGAATGATGTCTATTGACTACTTTTACTTCCCCTTGTATGTGAGGCATACTTTCTTGTTTCACTGCAGGTTTCATAATTTTTTTGTTGAAAACTTGACATTTTAAGTAGTATAATATGACAGCTTTTGTAAATCAAACTCTCTTTGGTACTGTTATTTATTGCTTCAGTAGTGCCTGTGAACTGCTGCCTGAACTAATTCTTTAAAAGTCTGTATTCGTTGAATTTATTTTCTGATTGGATAATGATTTTTCGTTTTTTTATTTTCACTTTTTTCATGTTTATTTTTGAGCGAGAGAGAGAATGCATGAGCAGGGGAGGAGCAGAGAGAGAGAGATGCACAGAAATTGAAGCAGGCTGCAGGCTCTGAGCGGTCAGCACAACAAGCTCAAACACAGCTTGAACTCACAAGCTGTGAGATCATGACCTAAGCCCAAGTCAGGTCAATTGAGCCACGAAAGCACTTTGGGTTTTTTTGGGGAGGGGGGGGGTCACTTTTTTCTTTTTTTGTTTTTTTGGGTTTTTTTGTTTTTGTTTTTGGTTTTTTTGGGGGTGTGTTTTTTTTAATGCTTGGTGTCAGTCTCCCTTTGTTTGCCAAGGGATTGTGTGTGTGTTGGGGCAGGGTTCAACATTCAGCTAAGCCATTGACGACTCTGCCTTAGCCTTCACTTCCTGCTTCCGTAGAGGTCACCCAGAGGCGTGGGCTTGGGGCCTTGTCAGATACATTCTGAGGATGCGTGTCACCCTGTAGTTGCATGTGGCCTCCTGCTATCTCAAGAATATATTCTAGCTTTTCATAGCCTGCTATGTACTCCTGCCCCAGCTTTTTTTTTTTCTTTCAACTTTTTCTGGTTAGCTTATTTGTCCTATTCTCTCTGTCACAGGCAGCTATAGTGTTTGGCAGTTCCTGCTGATAGTTTAAACAAACATCTTAAAGAAGGTTCTTTGCACTGGGTAAATTTGGATTCATCCTAGAGACCAGCCATGCAAGTGGAGTTTTACAGGGAATTTTCACACAGGTCACATTATGACAGTTTCTGGATATGAGTTTTTGGGAAACTTCCAGCATATCCAGCCTCTCCGTTGACTGCTAGGCTGTTTGTTTGTAATTACAGGCTGTTGACTTTCAAGTGTCTAGGAAGATGATTATGGGAATAGAGCAAATTAAAGTGCCAAAATGTTCATTGTACTTGATATTCATCTATTTTTCTTCAAAGCTCCCAAAACTGATTATTTTCAGAGTTTTGTGACTTTATTCCTTTAATAATTTGTGCCAGTGTTCTCACTGCTTTTATGGTGGAGAGGGTTTTCGGAGGTCCTTATGTTGCCATCCTGCTGAAATTGCTAAGAGTTTAGAAATTTAAACTGAGAGCTATAGGAAGTGATTGAAGGGCTTTCCACATGATCCAAGGGCTTTACACAAGGAATTAATTTCACCAGATTTGATCCACAAGTCAAGGCAAGTGTGATGTTTTATAGATGAAGCACCTTAGTTCTGTAGAAGATGAGTGATTTTTCCCCCTATATTCACAGTGTTTATTTTAATGGAATAAAAGAAGAACCTGGTCTTGCCAGTGTTATCCACTTAAGAACTTGTCTTATCCAGTATTCTTTCTGTACTTTAGTATTGTTTTTAATGGTTGGTAATGCTCAGAAACAAAACAACAAGAATAGGCTGCTAGTCAAGACATGTGTACAAGTACCAAGCACCGACATGTAAGATTGTTCGGTAAATGTTGGTTAGGTGTAAATGCTAAAGTTCTTGTTTAAATAGTGTTTTGATTCCCAAAAGGCATAAATTAAAAATCAAAGGAGTGCCTTTCTTTCCTTTCTTGAAAAGTGTTTTGTTCATTTTTCTCTTAAACCATTAAGCAAATAAGTGAAATGTACAAGTAAGTAGCAACTTGGAGAGAATGTATTTTTTTTGATAAGTTAATTTGTACCCTCTACGATCCTTGTGATTATGAAGTTCATGGAGTGGAAGAACATTTATCATTTCCTTATTCTGTTGTTTACCATTACTTTATTAATTCTCATGTAAGCATTACTTTATGTTAATTGCTCCTTATCACACACCTTAAATTTATCATTTACCTGAAGTTTTTCTCCATCATACAGCCATCTATTCTGAGAAGACTACTTTGCACTGCAGCCCATACTGGTGGTTCTGGCCAAGGCTGCAGAATCCCAGCACATTCCACCTGAGGGTCCATTTGTGATAGAAAACTGCTCTAGCATTTCAACAGCATTTTGGTAAAAATAGACGCATTGGCATCACCTAAACTTCTATTTTTCATTTAGGTTACTTACAACAGGAAAACCTCACTTCTACCTGCCAGACTTTTATTTTGGAAAGTTCAAATTTAAAAGAATATGCAGAACATTGTACAGATGAAGGTTTTATCCCAGCCTGCTTACTGGTGAGTGATTTGTTCCTTAAGGGAAATATTCCTCATTTACCAACATGAGAGACTATAAACACAGTCTTAAAATCAGCCATCAGTATTACCGGAATTCGTAGAGATTTGATAGCTTTCATGCATGAAAGGAAAGACCCAAAGAAGGCCAGCTCCTTTCACACATTTATTTCACATAGTTACGACTTTGCCTCTAAGAATCGGTTTCAAAATGACATTCTCATTTCTAATTAATTCCACTACTATTTGTCTTGGGGCTCATTTGTTTGCTGCCTGCTCTGGACTAAAATATTTGTGTCCCTCAAGACTCATATGTTGAAACCCCATCACCAGTGTGATGGTAATTGGAGGTGGAGTCTTTGGGAATTAATTACGTTTAGATTGGGTCATGATGTTGGGCCCCTTGTATTGTGATTATTGCCATTATAAGAAGTGGAAGAGAGAGTTATCTTTCCTGGAATAGGCACAGAGGAGATGTTTAAAAGCCAGGAAGGTGGCCCTCACCAAGAACCAAATTGGCCAGCACTTTGACCTTGGACTCCCCAACCTCCAGAATAAGAAATGCCTGTTATTTAAGCCCCCTGCTCTATGGTATCTTGCAGCAACCCATTTTTTTCCTGCATCTGGTTGCTTACTTCAGACAAATAAAAAACAGGTGTTTTGTTATCTTGTTGTCGCTTCGTTTTAGAATACTAGTAGTATCCAGGCGCCTGGATGGCTCAGTTGGTTAAGTGTCCAGTTACAGCTCAGGTGATGATCTCACAAGTTCGTGAGTTTGAGCCCCACATCGGGCTCTGTGCTGGCTACTCAGAGCCCGAAGCCTACTTTGGATTCTGTGTCTCCCTCTCTCTCTTCCCCTCCCCCACTCGTACTCTGCCTCTGTCTCTCAAGAATAAATAAACATTTAAAAGAAGAAAGATTACTCGACCAACAGAGCATCATTTGGAATACAGTGGGTGTATTTTGGAACTATGTTATTTGACATCATATTCTGCTAACTTATTTTAAACATGCCTCCTTAGGTTAATTTCAGTTGTCACAAACAACATGCTTTTCTGTGGAGGAAATCTGAGAAGACAGTTATGTATAACTACTAGAGAATACCAAAGATAGTGTGTTCTTTTAAGATGTCACTTCTCCCCATTTTGATCTATAGATTCATTACAATTAAAATCCCCACAAGCATTGTTACAGGTAGCAACGAGCTGAATTCTGAATTTCACTTGGAAAAGTGAAGGAACTAGAATAGCACAAACAGATCTTAAAAAGGAGAAGTTAGAAGACTCCTGTTACTTGATTATAAGACTTAACTAATGAGTTCTGGGCATCATGACTGAGTGATGTTAGGGGAAGATTCGACACTTAGATCAGTGGAAGAGAATAGAGCCCAGTGTAGACCTGATTTGTGAGGCAAGTACAAAGGGAATTCAGTGGAGATGGTAATTTTATCAGTAATGGAGATAGAGCTATTAGACATGCAGATTCAAAAACAGATCCTCTACACATACCTCATACAAAGACTACCCAAAATTGGTATTAGACCAAATGTACAGCATAGAACTATAAGACTTTTTAGGAGAAAATTTGTTAACTTGGGTTTGATGATGAGTTTTAGGTGTGACACTGACAAAAAGGAAAAATTGGTAAATTAAACTTCCTAAAAATTTAAAAATTTTGCTCTACAGTGGACTCTTCAAAGAATGACAAACCATAGGTTGGAAAAAAAAATGTTTACATTATCAATTATGTGATAAAAGATTTTTTAAAACTATTAAATTTTTTGTGTGTGTGAAATTAGTTTGGGGGTACCTGGGTGGCTCAGATTAAGCGTCCTCAGCTCAGGTCATGATCTCATGGTTTGTTAGTTCGAGCCCCTTTTTGGGGTCTGTGCTTGCAGCTTAGAGCCTGGATGGAGCCTGTCTCAGATTCTGTGTCTCCCCCTCTCTCTGCCCTTCCCCTGCTCTTATTCTTTCTCTCTTTCAAAAGAAAACATTAAAAAAAAAAACCTTAAAAAGGAAATATTTTAAAGGGCAAGGTATCTAAAGATGGCAATAAGCTAATTTTAAAAATGCTCAAAATCAGTTGTCATTGGGAAAATGCAAATTAATACTCTAAGGAAATACCAACATATACCTCTTAGAATGGCTAAAGAGCAATTTAAAAACTGTCAGATCATTAGGAATAAGGGTGCAAAGCAGCAAGAACTCACGTTCATTGCTGATGAGAATGTAAAATGATACAACCACTTTGAAAAACAGATAGGGAATTGTTTACAAAGTTAAAAGTATGTTCACCATGTGACCCAGCACTCATAGAGCCAGATACTTATCCAGGTGAATTGAAAAACATGTTCACACAAAAACCTGCACACTAATGTTTATCTGTGATGATCAAAAACTGCAAACCACCCCCCAAAAAACCTTCAAACAACCAAGCTGTCCTTTGGCCAGTAAGTGGATAAACTGTGGTATAGCCATAGACTGGAATACTACTAAGCAGTAAAACACAAATGCTGTTGATTCACACAGAAGTGTGAATGAACCTTAAATCTCTCTGAGTTCTACTAAATTAGCCATTCTCAACAAATAAACTGTTGTTAATGGGAACCAGGTTTCTCTGTGAGAAAGACTATACAAATAAGCTTAAGAATGAGTGCAGGGGTGGAGCACCTGGGTGACGTGACCAACTTTGGCTCATGTCATGATCTCACAGTTTATGGGTTCAAGCTCCACACCAGGTTCTGTGCTGACAGCTCATAGCCTCGAGCTTGCTTCAGATTCTGTGTCTTCTCTCTGCCCTTCCCCCACTCTCTGTTGTGCACCCACATCTCTCTCTCTCTCTCTCAAAAATATTAAAAAAAAAATTTTTTTTTAAGAAAGGGAAGATTAGGAGTGGGTCCTTAGAATTTTAAGTTACGTGCCTGGATCCCTCCCTTGCAGCTGAGAACTGTTTTTCTGCCTTTGAACTATCTTAAGAAATATAGTCTTAGGGTCTTATTCAAACAGACAGGGTCCTTGGGGTGCCTCCGTGGCTCAGTCCTTTAAGCGTCCAACTTGGGCACAGGTCATGATCTCGTGGTTCCTCAATTTGAGCTCCACGTCAGGCTGTGTACTAACAGTGCGGAGCCTGCTTGGTATTCTGTTCCTCTCTCTCTCTCTACCTCCTCTGCTCCCTCACTCTCACTCTCACCGTCTCTCTCAAAATAAATAAGTTTCTCTTTTTTTTTTATTTTTTTAAATGTTTTATTTATTTTTAGGAGAGAGAGAGACAGCGTGAGCTGGGGGGGGTCAGAGAGAGAGGGAGTCACAGACTCTGAAACAGGCTCCAGGCTCTGAGCTGGCAGTCAGCATAGAGCCTGACGCGGGGCTCGAACCCACGAACTGCAAGATCATGACCTAAGCGAAAGTCGGACGCTTAACTGACTAAGCTACCCAGGCGCCCCCAAACAAGCAAGTTTCTCTACTCGTGGAGGATTTGATGCAACCCCTAACTTAAGCGACTCTTTATTGTTGATTACTTGTTTTTTACCCCCATCAAAAACTCCATGTCTTTGATAACGTTATATAGTAAAACATTTCATGGTGGGAGATTATTGGTAGTGTTGCACAATTTTTGTAATGTTTGATTTTTTTTTTTCTTTTCAGTCCTTGTTTGGAAAAAACTTGACAACAATTTTGAATGAATATGTAGCTATGAAAGCAAAAGGTAAGAATTCAAAGGTCAGGGATTCTTTCTATCTAATTGTTTTAATTAGAAATAATTTTAAAGGACATTAATGCTTCTTACAAATCAAAAAGAAAACTTTACAAAAAACAAAACTTATCTCCATTATGAGCAGATAAGTTTTACTGGGAAATATCTAATTAAATATTTTTCATTTATATTGATAAATTATAAAAATCTGAATGCTAATGAATATAACAAAATAATTTTTGTAAAAAGTAAAACTCCTCTAACTGTAGGTCTCTGCCTTGATGAATAGGCATTGCTACAGTCATAGATACTCTATTATTTAAAGGGGAAAGTTCAAATTGTTTATTTTATTCTCTAATATTATTTTTGAAGCTCAGAACATTAACAAGAATTACCGTAAAACAATAACCTTGAAAAAAAGGAAAGATGCTTAGTATTCATTGAATATTTGTCTGTAGGCAGCTTTGTGCTAGATGCTTTTGATGTTATACTAACCCAGTAAAAGGTGTTGATTGTTAAGATCCATTTTGAGGTATCAGGAAACTGAGAAATGACAAGCTAAATAACTTTTCCAACATCATAGCCCTGAAACTACAGAGTAATAGGCCTAAATATTCTTACAGTAATATTTATATTTTTAAAAATAATTTATGTATTTATTTTGAGAGAGAGTGCACATGAGCTGGGAAGGGACACAGGGTGGAGAGGGAGAATCCCAAGCAGCTCCGAGCTGCCAGCGCAGAGCCTGACACAGGGCTCCATCCCACAAACCATGAGATCATGACCTGAGCCAAAATCAAGAGCCAGACACTTGACCAACTAAGCCACCCAGGTGCCCCTCTTGTAGGAATATTTAGAGTGTAAATAACATCAGAAACAATATGCTATTGTGATACGAAAGTTTAATCGCATTTTAATGTTGGGTAGCTTTCTCTTACTCGAGTTTTTTATAAGTATATGGTAAAGATTTTAAACATCCTGTAAGCTCCCTACCGCTGTGAGCTTTAAGAGCATATCCTAAAAAAAAAAAAAAAAGGCAGTCAGTTCTCAGGAATTTCACCTGTAACTCTTAAGTATAGTAAGGGATAGCTGAGCAATCACAGTAATTTGGACATGAAAACATTGGTTGTGTCAAAAATAATTTCCACACTCACACGAGTTTGCATAACCTTTATGAAATTTAGTATAAATCACATTATTTTAATTCACTTTCAAATGACACATGATGTCAGATAGAAAAGATTTAAATGGGGCGCCCGTGGCTGACTCAGTTAATGGAGCATGTGACTCCCGATCTCGGGGTTGTGAGTTCAAACCCACGTTGGGTGTAGAGATTATGTAAAAAAATTTTTTTAATCTTCAAAAGAAAGTAAATAAAATAGTTTGTAATTTTTTAATACAAATAAGATACAAAATTGTTCTTACAAAGCTTCGGAAACTTTGCAAATGTCCATTTCCACTCATTGCATCTGATACTCCGTGACTTGAGAAAAGAAGGAAGTCTCATTTATAGCTTTGCAGGTCATTTTACAAAATAGGCTTATTCCTTAGTTTCTAACATAATGTCAACAGTTGAGAGAAAAGTTTGTTTTCCTTGTTGATTTTGTGACCAGACTGAGTGATGGATTTTCTTCAAACATACTCATTAAGAAACTTTTCCCCTTACCTAGAAACATCAAATGACGTCCCAGCAATAATGTCATCTCTCTGGAAGAAGTTAGACCATACGCTTTCTCAGATCAGGTAATTAAAAGCTGTACAGTAAGCTTATCAGAGCATGTATGATGATTTAGGGATGCAAACATATGTAGAAAGCTCTTCAGGTTTAAATCTTCTTATAACCCACACACTGAACTTCTGTAATACTGATCTAATTTTAAATTTACTCCAAAGGTTAATTGATATTCCTTTGTTTTTTATTGGAATAATTTGAAATAAAATACATGTTTAGTTAAATGTTTAGAAGTAAGGAAATTGAGACTTGTACATGTTTAATAACCTTCCCAAATTCCCATAGCAATTTAGAGGCAGTCTCTGGCTAGAATATAAATCTAATCCCAACCTGTGTGAATTTCCTTACACAGTTGCATCTTTCCTCATGGAAAGAACTGATATGTTGAATTGATGCCTCATTGGTTCTTCCCCTGTAAAGAAACAAGCCTAAATAAAATGCTACTTGTGGAATCTTCTAATTTTGGAATTTTCTCATGGTACTAATAGGCACCTTTGACCAAGGTCATGGCTGTGGAATGCCCTACTGGTGTCAGTTATAACATCTCTTACCTAACTTTAGAGTCGAGTGTAAAAACCGTAGTTTCTTACCCTTTCTCCCAGAGCTACCAGTGGAACACCCAGCATATATTCAGCAGGGGCTTCGTTTCCTTCCCAGTTTAAACTGCTGAAATGGGTGGAGATGCTTTTGTCTAACTCTACCACATCTTATTTGTTAGCGTTACCTTTATTTCTCCTTTCTTGACTCTTTTTTGTCCTTACGAATAATCTTGAAAGACCCTCACAATTTAATTAACACCTATAAATATTGATAAGTTATTGGGATATTTTAGTGACAAGATACTACACAAAAATAAAAGACTCTTAGCCACGTATTCCCCAAGGTTGGTGTGTGTGTGTTATTAAAAATGGTTATTTGATTTAGTAAGTTTTATTGCTCATTTTAGTAGAGACTAATTTAACGAATTTCCCAGGAAGATAGCCGTGTCTCTGATTGGGTAACCAATTCATAATAAAAGGAGAATCACCTTATATTGTGAATTTTCTTATATGTTTGCTCTCCTCCCTTGTTAGACATAGGACAAAATAGTTTTATAAGTTATAAACTTGATAAAAGCAGGATATTCTTTGAAATTAACTTTGGGATTCTGAAGTATTTATGTATGGAGTCCTATGTGAAATGAAGATTTTCTTTACGAAGGTATCGCTATAGTGATAAAAGGTACTAACTACAAAATTTTATGCATGGCTTTCTTAAATACATAGGCTCCCTAAAGTCAAGTCGAATTCTTAATGGGATGTAAGAGTTCTCTAATGCTTACTGCATTGGATATATGCTTGATTATTAAAATTCTATGTGTGTGAGTATGTTAATGTATCACCATTTTAAAGCAGGTAAGATAGGTCACTGCTCAAAGGAACATGCTTGTCTTTTTTATCTGAGAGAGATCTATTGTCTTTTAATTTGATTTACTTCAAATTTGACTGTTAATAAACTAGGGTGTATCTTAATATCTCCCTGCTTTGTTTTATTTGTTAGGAGCATGCAAAGTTCCCCAGGGTTTGTTGCCAATCAGAGAGGTAGGTATCCAACTTTATAAATAATGTTCAGCATTAATTCAAACTCAGAACTGACAGATGAACATTTTTTCATTAACAGTACATTTGTGCTAAGTGTATATTTTGTTTAAACTACTACTCTTCAAAATATTTATTATCATAATTTTACTTATTGTAGAAGAGAACATTTGAAATACTCCCTGTTTTTCTCATTGACTCATGTATTCACATCTTTTTAATTCTCATTGCATTGGTTTTTTTTTTCTTGGTTTGTAGAGTGTTATCAGTATGGATTATTACAGAAGAAATAAATTTTTGTGTATACAATTGACTCTTGAATCACACTCCTTTGAACTGTGTGGGTCCACTTATTCATAGTTATTTTTTCTGTGAATACACTACAGAAATGTAAATATAGCTTCTCTTCCAATGACTTTCTTAGTATTTTCTCTTCTCTAAGGTTACTTTATTGTAAGACTACAATAATATACAAAGTATGTGTTCAGCTGTTGATTATTGGTAAGGCTTCTGGTCAACAGTAGGCTATTAGTAGTTAAGTTTTGGAGGAGTCAGAAGTTATACTTGGATTTTCATCTGTGTAAAGGGTCGGTGCTCCTAATCCCTGTGTTCAAGAGTCACCTGTACCCATTTAGTTTGTTTCATATGAAATTAACATATAAACTTAGTTGTTACTTTCAAGGGCTCTTTTCAATCTGTAGATCTAACACGTTCATAAACAGTAGGATGTCTATCACTTAGGCTTCTTAAAATTGCTGGAGCATTCTGACACTGCGTTAATTTTTTAAATTCTCCTATGTTTCAGTCCGAACAAGAAGTGGAATTGCAGAAATCAAACGGCAGAGAAGGCTCGCATCTCAAGCGGCTCCTGTCAACTCAGAATTGCTGACTTTAGCGTACCTGTCAGGACAGTGTACTACTACTACTCCTTCAACAGCCACGCAGCTTGTCCGGCCCGCTGGCCAGGTTACAGCTCCCGTGAGGTCCAATTTCGTAGTGGTTAACCACTCACAGTCACAAGACACTATGGCCAGTGAGTTTAGATTTTGTTCTCTGAATTTTGTTTTTAATCAGATTGTGTAAATAAATGATGTACTACTGTCTTTATAAATTCTAAAGGATTATAAATGGGAACAGACTACTTTGGGTAAATTTGCCTTAAAGTGAGCATGTTACTATACTTTGGAAACATTTTAATCTAGAATTCTTTATTCTAACGGAAGTCCAACCTTGAACTTTCTTCTAATTCTCTGTTCTCTATGTTAACAGAAAAGACTGGTGTTATATTTGATTTTAAAAGTAATACACAGTCAATTTGACCACCTCCTTTGTTCATGCCAGTCTGTCCTAGAATTTGGAATGTTCTTCCAGCTTACCTCCATCTCTACGTGTTGAAAATCCTTCCTATTTCTGTGAATCTTACAGCTAGGGTTGCACTTAGAAATTGTCTGGTATAGCTTGCTTATTGTGTAATTGAAATGGTTGGAAACACCTGATTGTAAGAAGCACAAAGCTATTTAATAACAGAGTTGGGATTAAAATTCAGATGCCACTCTCACTTAGACAAGTTTTCTTTCTCTTCTGTGCAGCCATCCGTTACATCCTTCCTCATTTCCATCTGCTCTCCAACCATTTTTACATCCCTGGGTAAAAACCTGTGGTATATACACACTGTAGCATACACTTAGTTTATACTTCTTACAGTTCCTCCATTCTGCCGTGTTTTGTTGAGACTGTGCTGTACTTTATTGTAAAACCTGAAATCAGACAATACATATTACTCAGCCTAATAAATTCTATATTGCCTTGCACACAGTGAAACATTCACTGTATGCCCACTGAATTTAATATAATATAATCATTATGTGATGCTGTTTATTCCATTAATTCAAGTTTAGAAAACTATTCCATGTCCTTGACTTAATACTTGTTTGTCTTGAAATACAGCTGGAGACACTTTAAATATCATCCCTGGTCCTCAGGAAAGGAAAACTCAAGCCAGTGTAATGTCTCCTGCTAGACGCAAAAGGTAAATGCCTTTTAAAAGGAAGAGTTTCTTTTTTTTTTTTTTTTAATAGTTTATTGTCAAGTTCGTTTCCATATAACACCCAGTGCTCATCCTCACCAGTGCCCTCCTTAAAAAGAAGAGTTTCTAATAACCATTAAAATTGAAGAATTACACCAGGATATTTACATTATGAATAAAGTAACAAGAATGGATTCAGTTCTTGGGATTTTTTACTATTATATCTATTCAAAGATGTGGGGTTTTTTTTCACATTTTAACCTCCTTGATATCTGATTGTATCTTATAATTAATGGCTAGTCACTGTTTGGTTGGAAAACTTTTTTCTGTAATAGAACATAAATATATGTCTTAAAATCAGTGGTTTCTCAGATTTTTTTTTTTTTAGCTAAAAAGGGTTTTCTTGAGTATATATAAATGATACTCCATTTCCACAAACACATATTTAAAGTCTTAAAGTCAGAAATCTTTTCAGGGAGTCTTTTGAGACCAAAATTCTTTCTGTACTTAGCCTGTTCTTGTTTGAAGGATATTTCAGAAGAGAAAGAATCGTTTTTAAATACTTTTTTTGATTTAACTGCCACGTCATGGGTATTTTTCTGAGTTTTTACTTGATTGTCTCTCATTCATGGCTGACCTCCACCTCCTTTATTGTTTTAATAGTAAAACAAACTATAACAATATCTAACATTTATAGAAATCTCGGCCTTTATATGAAGTCTTTTCACATACTTCATTTTACTCAATTCTTTCATAAACCTAATAATATAGTTGGTCTTACCCATTAAGTAGAAGGTCAAAGAGTCGGAGCCTACCTTGCTACAGACCACACATAGTAAGTGGTAAAGCTGGACCTCAGGTTCACTTCTTATTAATGCAAACTTAGTGATGCTTTTCTGTTCTGCTGCCCTTTGTTCCTGCCACAAAGAGGGAAAACGCCTGTTCTTCCATGATCTTAAGATTTATGTCTGCATATGTAATTATCATTGAGTCTGTTTTGCATACTAGTTAAAAGACAAGGTTTAAAATGTGTTTCAGTGAATCTCAAAGGAAAAGTAACACTTTGTCTGGTCCTCATTCAACAATACGGAATTTCCAGGATCCAAATGCATTTGCAGTAGAAAAAGTAAGTGACCTTTCCAAGCTTTGCATCTTGAGATATTCCTGAGTTTTAAAATACTGGTATTTAAAGAAATGGGTATATATATTTAATGTGTATATACATTTAGTGTGCATATGCATTTGTGTGTTACAGTATTTCTATAACACTGTGCAGGGGAATTGCCTTGGGACAGAGAGTAGTAAAATTGATGAGTAGGAGGCCCTCCATTTAGAATAGATCGTATGCACAAATGCACCAAGTAAGAAACAATGTAATGTTCAGAAAACTGTAAATATATTGTGGGTGCTGGATTATACAATACAATACGGCATTTTACTAGAGGCAGAATATTTAAAACCTTGTATAAAAAGGGAAAGAGCTTGGAACTGTATTTTGTAATCAGTAAAGAAAAGTTGGCAAAGGATTTGTGAAAACAATTGTAAAGTGCTGTATTCAAGTATGGAGGGAACCACAGTTTCTGAGTTTGCCCCTAGATTTATTAAAACTAGCCTCGCTCCCATTTCCTGGAAGCTCTGCCCTATTCTTTTTCTAATATTGACTATCTTTTCCAGCAAATGGTTATTGAAAACGCACGAGAAAAAATCTTAAGTAATAAATCTCTTCAAGAAAAGCTTGCAGAAAACATTAATAAATTTCTGACTAGGTAAGCTATGAGTGTTTAAAATGCGTAATTGTTTTCACCTAATTGAGAACTATGAGAAAATTTTTCTTTCTGTATTACAGCGACAACAGTATTGCTCAAGTACCTAATAAGCAAACAGAGAGCAACCCCACAGAACCGGAGACTTCAATTGATGAGCTCCTGGGACTTCAGGTACAGGTTAGGGTGTGTGCATATAGTGCATAGTTAAAATTTTAGTTCCATTTCACAACCATTGCTAACAGATTAGATGTATAAATTATTTAAAGTCATTTTAGTTAGGGATTTCCTTCTTTATCTAAATTTAATCTTTTCCTGAAAATGTACTAGTGAATTTTCAAATAGTTGGTGTAAATTGCATTATTTAAACGGTAAAAGTAGTAAGACATCCTAACCCTTCTAGTACCTCCAGTTCCTCCATGTATCACTAAAGCTCTATACTATAGCCATACAGCTCTTGTCCTGGACATCCAGGTATTTAATACTTTCAGCTTCCTGAGTGGGTATGTGTATGTGCAGGAAACAACTATACAGTGCAGTGTATTTTTAAATTAGATTCTTTGGTCTGCTACAAAGTGTGCAATAATGTGAGGAAACAGTAAAATTCTATGTTGAAGATATATAATGATCCAAGTAAAGTGAACAAGATGCTTGAAAAAAGACAGGTTACTAACTAATGTGACCATTTACTGCCCAGAGAAGGAAGACGGGGCTGTGGTCACTGTTGTGGTTCAGTGATAGTGGAGCTGGAGAGTGTGAGCCTGTAGAGGGAGGATTTAAGTGTATCTTTGAGGTTTCTTCCTGTGCACATACCCTTTCTCAGGAGCGGCTGTGACGTGTGACTGCAGCACATTCTCTCACAGGGGCTGTCATGCAGTGTGGTCAGTGCTGGTTGCCATGCCCACCAGATGAATTCATTGTAGCACATTTGCTTCAGATGAATTCTGGGTAAAACCACTGGATTATTTTACTTTATTTTTTTGGTCCATTCTTTTGGAATACTTTAAAAGAAAATTGCTGGACTCCTGGGTGAGTCAGTTGAGTGTCTGGCTCTTGGTTTCGGCTCAGTTCATGATCTCCTGGTTCATGGGATCAAGCCCCAGTATCAGCACAGAACCTGCATCAGATTCTCTCTCCTTCTCTTTTTCTTCCCTGCTCACACTTGTCTCTCTCCCTCTCAAAATAAATACTTTTTTTAATTTTCACATTTTCCCATAGTGATTTTTTTTTGAGAGAGAGCGAGCACAGTGGAGGGGGCAAAGAAAGAATCTTTTTCTTTTTTTCTTTTGAGAGTGTGAGCAGGGGAGAGGGGCAGAAGGAGGAAGAGAGAGAGAGGAGAGAGAGAATACCACGCTCAGCATGGAGCCCAGCTCAGAGCTTGATCCCATGGCTGTGAGATCATGACCTGAGCCAAAGTCAAGAGTCAGACATTCAACCAACTAAGCCACCAGGTACCCAGGGCGGAGGGGGGGAGGATGTAAGTGGTAAAAACATCAGATACACTAAGAAGTGATTAGTTCATTATATAAATAGGTGAAGTAGGAATTTTTAAAACACTTAAAAACCTTTGTGACCTTGGAGTAGGCAAATTTTTTTACCCATAAATCACTAACTTAAAAGAAAAGCGTCCTTAAAATTTCAAATACACGCTTGTTAAAAGCATCATCAAAAAAAAATGAAACCACTAACTTGGAAAAAATATTCATAATACATTTATCTGACAAGTTTGTATCCAAAATATAGAAAGAGCGCCTGGGTAGCAGTCAGTTGGGCGGCTCACTTTGGCTCAGGTCATGATCTCACAGCTCGTATATTCGACATATGTGCTGACAGCTCAGAGCCTGGAGCCTGCTTCAGATTATGTGTCTCCCTCTTTCTCTGCCCCTTCCCTGCTCATACTCTTTCACTCTTTCTCAAAAATAAATGTTAAAAAGGAAAGAGCTCCCACAAATCAATAGTAAAAAGATAAACCACCCATTTTAAGAAATGGGTAAAAGACTGAAACAGAAGAAGATAGAGGGATGGCTAGTAAGTCCATAAAAAGATAATCAACATTATTTGTCATTTGAGAAATGAAAGTTGGAAATATAATGAGGGATGCCTGGGTGGCTCAGTTAAGTGCCTCACTCTTATTTTCTGGCTCATTTCATGATCTTACGATTTGTGTGAATTTGAGCCCCAGGTCCAGCACTGCACTGACAGCTCAGCTTGCTTGGAATTCTCTCCCTGCCCCTTCCCTGCTTGCACATGCTCACTCTCAAAAAAATGAGTAATCTTTACAATAAGATAGCAGTTCACTCTCTGAAATGGCTAAAAGTTAAAAATCTAACAATATCAAATGGAGACAAGAATGTGAAACACTTGGAACTCTGCAAGATTGCTGATGGAGGTTATGAATTATACAGTCCGTTTGGAAAACGGATAGTTTACAAAGTTATATATATACCTGTACATCTTCCTTTTGACCTGGCAATTATGAGACTTTTGCCCAAAAGAAATGATTATATATTCACATATGTTTACAAAAGGACTTCTACAAGAATGTTCACCAAATGTCCATCAACAACAAAAAAGGAATAAATTTTGACAGCTATGAAATAGAATACTGGTGAACAGTAAAAAGAAATGAGCTATTAGTACACATGGATGAATCTTAAAACATGTTGATCAAGAAGATAGACTAACAGTACAGATGGTGTGCTTCTGTTTATATAAAAGTTCTCAAACATATCACTAATTTATGGTGATAGAAATCAGAAATTGTTGCCTTGGTGAGGGTGAGGGGAGTGGTTTGCCAAGGAGCAGAGTTCTCTAGAAGAGGGAATGGTGTGAATTTCTTGGGTGGTGGAAATGTTTTACTGGCTTTTTTTTTTAAAGATTTTATTTTTAAGTAATCTCTACTCTCAGTGTGGGGCCCTAACTCAAGCCCTGAGATGAACACTGGGTGTGTTGTATGTAAGAAAAGAATCAGTGGGTTCTACTCCTGAAGCCAAGAATACACTGTATAGTAACAAACTTGAGAATAAGAGTTAATAGTAATAATAGTAAAATAAAATCCCTATTGACAATCTTTGTTTCTTAAAGTGGGAAAAAAAAAATTGTCACAGTCTCCACTGACTGAGCCAGCTAGGAGCCCCATTTTATGTTTTTTATGGGAATGGTAAGTTAAATAGTCCTTAAAATTCTCTGTGCTCATTGAGCTGTGGACTTAAGATTTATGTATTTCATTGTGTGTAAATTCTACCTTGATTTCTAAAAATATTTAGAAGACGGATTGGCAGTTACCTTTGGAATATGTATTTCAGGATTCTTTTGATTCTGAGTTTTAAAGTTTAGAGTAAAATGATTTACCAGAAAGGTACATTTCGTCAACATTAACTTTTGTTTGAGTGTATCCACCATTTCATAATTTGATTATTTATCCTTGACATTATTTATATTTCTGTATAAACTTCCAAGTTCATGCATATAGAAATATTCAAGCTCCAGGCTTCCTCCCAAATCACATTTCATCAAGAATTGTTGATTTTTCTCTGTACATCCTCATAATCAAAGCTGACTGGCTCTTTAACTTCAGACAGGTTTTTCTTATTTTATGACCATTTTTATTAAAAAATCAAGTTTTTATCACTTCATGAAAGTTCCACTTCAACTCTTGATCCATGTGAATTTCCTGTGCCACAGTATTCAAATGTATGCCTTACTGATCTTGAAAAATACAAAATGCAACATGACTTATAAATAACTAAGGTTGAGAATTTTAAGTCTTCAACTATTAGAAGAATAAGTGAAAACCCTAGCCAGGATGTACTGAAACTTCTTTGAAATATATTTTAGCTGAAAAGATTTATCCATTTTGCTTTTTATTCTATATTTTTTCTTTGGGGAAAAAAAAAAGCCTCTTCTATTCTCATGTAAAATTGATCCGAATGGGAAATACATCATTTTTATCTAGCTACATTACTTACCCTCTGGCATACTACTCCATCCAGCCTTCTGCTGAGTGTCTGTCATATCCCTGCATGATAAAACAATCTAATCTGTTTACTCTTAACTTTTAAAGGAAGCTAAGGTGGTGGTGATGGTGTTTTACCCCATTGACTTGTAAGCTTGAAAAATCTCACCCCGTTTTTGTTAACTGCTCAAGGGTAGGATGTACCCTTCACCTCTTGGTTGCACAGCAACTTTAAATGAGTTGTCTTAAAGTGTGTTCACAGTCATTCTGTTAAAATCATATTGGCCTCAATAAAAATCTGTTGTTTAGTAAACATGAAGATAATATTTAGTTCAATAATAAATTAAGAGAATAGGTTACTTTTATTTAATAGAGTAATAATGCTTAAAGAGCTTGTACATTGTTACACAGAACAAGGACTCTTACACATCTTCTGTGGAAAGCTACTTGGTAGTAGTCTTCAAAATTTTCTTTTAATTTTTTTTAATGTTTATTTATTAATTTTGAGAGTAGGTTGGAGGGGGGTAGAATCCCAAGTAGCCTCCCTGCTGTCCTTGTAGAGCCCAGTGTAGGGCTTGATCCCACAAACTATGAGATCACAACTTGAGCCAAAACCTGGAGTCAGATGCTTAAACTGGCTGAGCCACCCAGGTGCCCCAGGTCTCAAAATTTTAAATGTGTATATCCTCCAGCTGATTCTTATCAATGGAATCAGGAATCTTTTTTTTTTTAATTTTTTTTAATGTTTTATATGTTTTTGAGACAGAAAGAGACAGAGCATGAGAGGGGAGGGGCAGAGAGACAGGGAGACACAGAATCCGAAGCAGGCTCCAGGCTCAGAGCTGTCAGCACAGAGCGCGACGCGGGGCTCAAACCCACGAATGTGAGATCATGACCCCAGCTGAAGTTGGAGACTCAACTGACTGAGCCACCCAAGGTGCCCCTGGAATCAGTAATTCTATTGGTACAAATTTATTGCAAGAAATGAACAATAGATGCCTAGATAAAGATTTTCATTCTAGTATTCACTACTGTAACTGAAAATTTGAAAAAATCCTAATATCCACCAATGGGAATTAGTTAAATTGTGGCATAGTTAGTAAACAAAAAGCCTGTTATAAAGGGATTCATTTCTCTTAAATAGATAGTGGATTAAACATTTAGTTTTGTAACCCTTCTATTAGAGAGTATTGGGAAATTTTTAAAAACTCACAAGAACAAAGAAGAAAAAAAGATAGAAAAGGAAAAAAAAAACTTGTAGAAGTCAGAATGGACACATGGCACTTGACTTAGGAGATCCCAAGATCTAAGCCAGTAAAGGCAAAGCTCAGAAAAAAAGCCACTTTACCACATAGAAATCCCAAAAGGCTTAGCACCAGAAGCTCTGAAAGCAGATGTGAAAATATCTACAAGCAGGAAGATAGTGTGCAACATTTAGGAAGTTGTAGTTAAACTCTAAACCTTGCCCCCATTCACACTGTCTACCAGAAACACTTTGTCAGTCCTAAACTCACCCAGCAAGGAGTCTAATTCATTCAAAAGAAAAAAACTTAGTGGCGCCTGGGTGGCTCCTCAGTTGAGCATCCAACTCAAATTTCAGCTCATGTTGTAATCTCTTGGTTGGTGAGTTCAGACCCCACATTGGGCTCTTTGCTCACAGGATAGAACCTGCTTGAGATTCTTCCTCCCTCTCTATCTCTGCCCACCCCCTGCACACTCTCTCTCCCTCTCTCATAAAAATTTTAAAAAGAAAAGTAGAAATACAGATGGTTCTGTAAAATTATTCTGTTGCAGATCAGTAAGGATGATCCGACATTTGAAGAAAGTATTTAATATTAAGAGACCAAAGCACATAGATAAAAAGTGTGAGGAGGAGGCCAAACTAATAGGAAAATAGATGAGATTTGTGGTTACCAGAGGCAGGGCATTGAGAGTGGGGCAGTTGGATGAAGGTGGTCATTACTGCAAGGTAATATACCACATGGTGACTCATTAACACTGCCATATGGTATATTTGAAAATTGTTAAGAGAATAGATCCTAAGAGTTTTCACAAGGAAAAGAAAACTTTTCTTATTTTTATAACTGTATGAAATGATGGATATTAAGTAAACTTTTCATTATTTCACAGCATATGTAGGTGAAGACATTATGCTGTACACTTACTGTGCTGGATGTCAAGTTTAAAAAAAAAAGAACATTTACAGTATGATTTTACTTATGTTTAATGTTTGAGAATATATTCACCGAAACAGTTAACTCTAGGAAATGGGATTAGGGAGCATTCATTTTCTGCTTTCTAGTCTTATTGTCTTAATTTATTTCAAATGAGCCTAGTGCATAATCAGAACAAATTTTCATATAGGGAAATAATTATACATAAAATTTGAAAGCTGTCAGATGTTCTATAATTATTTTGTTGGTATTAAACTATACTAATTGAATTAGGATCACTCTTTCTTGTGCAGAGTGAAATCCATATGTCTGAGGAAGCTATCCAGGACATACTGGAGCAGACAGAATCAGATCCAGCATTTCAGGCACTTTTTGATCTCTTTGACTATGGTAAGTAGACCATTTCTTTCAGGGCAGTTAGAAAAAAAAAGTTTCAATTTCTGAGACCACCTTAACCAGACTGAAGCAACATTCCTAGAGCATCTGAAAAAATATCCTATTTTCATCAAAGCAAATCTGTGGCTGTGAAGGGGCTGGGAATGGGAGAGAGTGGGTTTTTTTCTTAAACTTTAGCTGTAAAAATGGGAAACACTTGGGATTTTGTTTTCTGTGTGGGCATTTTTGCCAGTCAACACAAATACGTTGAGGTTAACTACTACACATACATTATACTAAACACAGTTGGGTAATACGAAAGGAATAAAGAAATTGGCCATTGCTGTCAATTTTGTGGTCTCATGTAGTGTTCTCAGAGTTAGTCTCCAAACCAGCATTATCAGCATTCTCTGAGAACATGTTAAAAATGCAAATTCTTAGACTCTGCAGATGATTCTGATATAGGCTAAAGTTTAAGAACTACCAGCCTGCTAGAAAAATCTTTGTTTTTGTCAATAATATACAAGACCATATCCAAAAGACCATAATTTTAAACATAACATAAAGTTAAATATTTGCTGCATCACCATTAGGCTGTATTGACTGATGCTTATTGTTATTGATCATTTAACTAGTTGTTTCCCTGTTCCCTTTCTAACAGGTAAATCAAAGAATAATAAACAGATACCACAAGGTATTTCCAGTCCACATCTGGACACCAATCCCAGTGTAGTCTTAGCAGATGAAACTAATCTAGCAGTTAAAGGTTCTTTTGAACCGGAACAGTCTGGTAAGAATTTATTTGATTTTGTTAATATCATCAATCTATATCCTAATACCAGTCTCAGAATTTCAAAGGCAGAAAATACTGTTTAATTTGGAAGTTGTTCAAATTGCCACATGGGTTTTTTTTTTTTCTTTTCATTAAAGAAAAAGATCACAAGCTTTTTAGTAATTTGATAAAAAGGAGAATTTTTAGTACTCGTTCCTTCAGAATGCAGTAGATTGTTGACATGCACAGTTTAGCATTACTAGTATTGACCAGTTTGACAAGTCTGTAACATTTAACATAATTTTTTTTGTGGTACAAGTTCACATCTCCTCTATGTAAGGTTGGTGTGTGGTATTAATCCTGTAGCCTAGTAAGCAAGTTCAACTGAATGTTCAACTGATTGCTTAGAGGGAATTATATACTGTAGTGGTGGTCTTGAATAATGGATATTATAAGGTTTTTGGTCCGATTCCTATGTTTCTGCTAAGTCACTTTTTACATTTCTGCCTCCTGTAGTAATGGGGAAGCAGTGGAGTGCTAATGTGGCACATAAGTGGCCCACAGTAACTACTTACTAAATGAAGGAAGGCAGTGAATATGTCTGCCTTTCTTGTATCCTTCACATATTTCCCAATTGTTAAAAATTTTGTGAAATATAGCACTTGTACAGAAATACACAATAAAAAAAAGTATAGCTTTATGAATTGCAGTCCAGCAAATACCCAATATAACCATCTCTTAAGTCAAAAAATTAGAACACTACCAGCACCATGAAAACCTCTTCACACCCATTCCCAGTCACTATGCCATTCTTCTCTTTCCTCACCCTTGTGCTGGCATCTCACACGTCCTCAACTTTGTGCCTTTTTAGTGCCACCTCTATCCATTCTGTCACTAAGAAGCTGTGCCAGAATAATCTTTTCCGCTGGTGTATTTTTTTTTTTTTTTATTAAGTTTACTTTGAGAGAGATAAAGCACAAATGGTGGAGGGTCAGAGAGAGGGGGGAGAGAGTCCCAAGCAGGCTACCTACTCAAGGTCAGTGCACAAAGCTTAACATGGGGATTGAACCCATGAAACTGTGAGATCATGACCTGAGCCGAAGTCAAGAGTTGGATGCTTACCTGACGGAGCCCCCGAGGCACCCCTTGTGTTCTTAAATGCCATTGCCCCTCTAGCTACCAAAAAAAAAAAACAAAAACCCTAATGACTTCCAAGTTTCACATCATGTCTTCCAAAAACTAGTTCGGGAATATCTGAAACTAGTCCTACTTTGAATCCTCTGACTACACTCAAGCCCAGTCCTCTCATTGTTAAACTGGATTACCGTGGTATTTTGTGCAGAAGATTGTGCTACAGTTAAGTGCTCTACTTTACACAAATTGAAACTCCAGATCTCATTCTCAGAAAGTCCTACATTTCACTGACATTGACCTACCCTCAGTGCATACGGTCTGCGTTTCATATCCACCAACCTCCTCACAGTAAGGATTCAGATGTGCTCTGTCACGTTAACAGAATTATAGATGCCATATGTTTTTCTGGATTTTTCCCTGTTTTCCATATTGTTCATTGTTAATGTTCTCTGTCCTACCCTGTGAATGCTCTGACACAGTATCTCAGTGCTTGTGTTGTTTTCTGAAACATCCTCCTTCTTCTAACCATCACAGTTCTTTTATTTTTAAGCTCTCCTCAGGTAATAGCTCCTTTATAACACTTTGTCACATCTGTGAGACAGAAAGAAGTGCCTTTGGCTCCTATATTATTACAGCTTGTCCATGTCTGATCATCTTTTTCCATGTCTGCTTCCCTTACTAGACTGCTCTCTCCAGGGGCAGAGACGAGGTCATTTGTCTTTGTATCTCAGTACCAGTCATGTGGCTGACCTTTAGGAAGTGTGGGTTGAATATTACAGACAGTAGGCAATAACATAAGATGTTGATGATGCAAAGTGTACTTGGCCCATTTCTCCATGAAAAATAGATAAAGTAAGGTCGATAGAAACAGTAGAAGTTGAAAAGCCAGCTTTTGTGAAAACAGCTGCATGTGTGGGGCCAGTTTTACATGCTGATAAATACTGGATTTTCTGAAACCGATATGGTTTCTCCTTCAGTGTGTCATTTGTTTTCCAAGATGTTTGAAAAACAATTTGGCACTTAACTCAGAAAAGCATTGGGGGGAAAAGGTACCTGTAAATTTTTTGATACTCAGAAAATGTGAGATACGGTTTTTCAGACTTACACTTACTGGTATGTCAGAGATGAATTGCTTTCTTGGCAAAACAGGTTTTATAGTAAATGTGACTTCCTCAGAAAGTAGTGCATACTCCCCATCTGTCTCTACCCTCCTATTTTGCAGGTGATCAGTCTGGGCAGCCCCCATTTTGTACGTCCTATCAAAATGAAGACACCTCAAATGCTTTGAAGAGTAGCAGCAACCATGATGAGCTTAGACAGGAAGCCCAGGAACACTTTTCTCAGATAGGCTCTAGCATCCAGAAAAAGGCGTTTAAAACGGGTGTACCTAATGAACAGAAGTGTAACCTTGATATTACCTTTGAATCTGTGCCTCATTTGAATGACTTTAACCAAAGAGTAAATTCTGATGCCGAATGTAATCAGCGTTGTGCCGAATTATACACCCATCAGGTGTCCACCGAAACTGCCATGGCGGTGGAAGTTGGAAAGAGTTCTCTGTTACCTGATGCGCCACGTGATTCTCTGTTACAGCCTGATCAGTCTGGTATACCAGTAACATCATTTGTTTCCCTCAGTGGGGAACCTAACAGTGAAAACTTCATTCTTTCTGGGAAAAGTTCTCAGCTTTTATCCCAAAATATTCCATTAGCTGGAAAGACAGCTAAAACAAGTCAGTTTTGTGAAAGCTCTAACAGTGCAGGAAAACTTAAAACTAACCTCCCTGGGTATAAATCACCAGACCCTAAAGAGATTCTCCAGAGTAAAACTGAGATTCACAATGGATTGCCAGTCGCATCACAACAGCGTGCAGATTGCCATGATAATTCTCCACTTCACACCAAAATATTACCTGTATCAGTTGAAAGTTCAGGTTTAAATGTATCTGAACAAGTAGACGTTCGCCTAGAAGATTCAACATCTTCAGTTAAACAGCCCCCAGACGATTCATCATCTCTTGAGTTAAATCCTGTGGAAGAATGTGAAACTCAGCCCTCAAGGTCTGAGAAAGTTGTTGGCGATTCGCAAGAGCCTTCATCTTTAAAAGAAGACGGAGATAGTATTTTTCTCACTTTAAGTGAGAATGGTAACTGTGGGGAAGTTGCACTGATTGCTCCGGAAGGTGATCCTGTAGAAGATAAACGCTCTGGTCCATCAGACCCTGTGTGTTCTTCAGTGGGAGGTTCCCGCCCTGAGTCCCAGAACGCCAGTGACAGGCCTGGAGTTGACAGCTCAGCAGACGTCGATGCAGCAAATATTGTCTCTCTTAAAATTATCATTAGCGACGATCCATTCGTTTCCTCAGATACTGAACTGAACAGTGCTGTTTCTAGTATCAGTGGGGAAAACCTGCCGACTATAATACTGTCCTCTCCCACCAAGTCACCTGCCAAAAATGCCGAACTGCTTAAGTGCCTGTCTTCAGAGGAAGCCGCAGGTGCCCTCACATCTCCTGAGAGAACGGGGGACTCCGCGTCGGCAGAACAGAGCCTCGTGGCCCTGAAGCCCGAAGAGTCCCCAGGGAGCGCTCAGGGTGAAGGCACTGTTGCTTTTTCAGCCGGTGCCCCACCGTGCATCTCCAAGGAGGGCGGGTACATACAGTTGATGCCGGCCACAAGCACAACTTTCGGAAATCCGAGTAACATTCTGATAGCTACGTGTGTGACTGATCCGACAGCCTTAGGAACCACTGTAAGTCAGTCTAATGTGGTGGTGTTACCTGGAAATCCCGCACCTGGGACCGCTCAGCCCCCACCACCTCAGTTACAGACACCACCAAGGTCAAACAGCGTATTTGCTGTCAATCAAACCGTGTCACCCAGCTTTTCACAAGGTAACGTTAAGAACGCATAAAGTTCATTTCTCTGGAATGGGATCTCATTTCTCTTGTGTGTGCAGTTATTGACCAGGAGGTAATAAGTCATGGATACATACTGTGAGAAAGACTGAAATTTGTGTTTATGCCCTTCTTTTCTCTCCCTAATTAATTCACTCAAACCTTTTTTAAATTTACTGGGAAGTTACAGAATTCATGGGGAACCTGGGTGGTTCAATCAGTTGAGCATCTGACTCCTGACTTGGGCTCGGGCCACGATCTCTCGATTTGTGGGTTTCGAGCCCTATGTCCGGCTCTGCATTGGCAGTGCGGAGCCTGCTTAAGATTCTCTTTCCCTCTATCTCTGCCCCCCCCCATAAACTTTTTTTTTAAGTCACAGTATTCACTAGTTTCAGTGATTTTTGAAGATGGAGGTGATGGTACATATTTCATCTACCTTTTCTTGTATATTGGTTCCCACACTCCTTTCCCCTCTTTTTTATATTGTAGGCATATAGTAAAATGTGAATAATAAATATGAACAATTAACTTGTAAGTATGGTGGATCTGCTTGAAGTGCTGTTTAAAGTAACATAAAAGAGGGATCAGAATTAGTAGAGAATGTGGGACTTGAGCTGAAGCTCAGAGAAATGAAGTAGTAATTGGAGTAAAGAAAGGCAATTCTTTTTCTTCTTCTTCTTATTTATTTTGAGAGAAAGAGAGCAGGGGAGGGTCAGAGAGACCAAGAATCCCACCCGGGTTCCATGATGTCAGCAGAGTCTGACACGAGGCTCGGTCCCACAAGCTGTGAGATCATGACCTGAGCCAACATCAAGAGTTGGATGCTTAACAGACTGAGCCCCCAGGCACCCCAAGGAGGGGAATTCTTAAGTGTAGCTAGGTATTTGAGACTGAAGTGGGTGTTTGTAAAAGTGAGATTCACCTGACAGGAACTGTTAGTGACTATAGGAAAAGTTTCACTTGTGGGACAGGGATATATTAGGATAGCCACAGACTATGTTGTTGATTTCTAGGGACCATATAAGTGTTATAATTTCTCCCCCCCCACCCCCCGCCAAAGTTTTGACGGTTTGTATACTTCCCTGGACCCTTTTTCACCAGTATCATTTGAAGTTATAGGTTGGAGTTCTGAGCAATTCTCGAGCCGTAAACATTCACTTGACACCCTAATTTTCTGGTATAAGATTCACACTTGAAGCCTTCACCATCAATCTTGACATCAGTTTCACTAGTCTATCTGGACAGTCAACATATAACTATAATGTGATCTCCTGGCTTTGAAGTCTGATACATTACTGGTGATGTTTACCTTGACCAAATGCTGTAAGATTACTTTGTGTATTTTTGTGTGTGGGTATGATTTACAGGCTGAGGTCTTTTATTGTTTTACATTTATCATGCCATGAACTCCCAAGGGCATGGGCTCCAGCAGCTCAGGTTCCTTTCCATTGGTTCTCACAAAGTGTGTTGGTATGAGTGGGGCAGGCTGGTGCTGCAGTTGAACTCCCAAGTACCTTTCTCTTTCGCTTCCTTCTTTATCTGATCGTTTTCCTTCATGCACTTCAAGAAGCTGTCTCACCTCTTTGAGCGCTTAATGTGCTCAATATGCACATTACTTCTTGGCAAGAATCTTGACCTTAACTTATTCATAACCGTGCCAGCAGCATACCAGGTAACATTGTAGACTCTTTCAGTTTTGCCCTGGTAACTTTTGTGGGGCACCCCTTTTTGAACAGTCATTCTCTTGATGTCTGCGACATCACCTTTCTTGTAGATTGGCATGAATGTGGCCAAAGAACAACTGCATGTTTTCTGAAAGGCCTAGAGAACATATAGTATGTACTCCTCTTCTTTCCTTTTGAGTTGTTTTTTTTTTTTTTTTTTTTGTGAATTACTGGAAGATGGCAGTTCTTGCTGAAAGAGCCATAAGATTAATATTCAGATTGCCTTTTTCTTAATTTGTAAGCCTTGTTGTTGTTCCTAAATTTTTTTAAGGAGAATAGTTTCTAAGGAAAAATGATAATAGCTCTCGGTCTTTTGGCTAATACCAAGTGTAGTATCTAAGGAAAAAAGATAGAATTTTATAGAATTTATTTTAAGTCAATAATTACTATGGGTCTCTTGTTTAGGAGACTCTTACTGAGGTTTCTTGTTTTTTGTTTTTAAGGATCTGCGATCATAATTGCCTCTCCAGTCCAACCTGTACTCCAGGGAATGGTGGGAATGATCCCTGTATCTGTGGTTGGACAGAATGGAAATACCTTTCCTGCTCCTCCTCAGCAGGTGAGATTTCTGAACTGAAAATGGCACAGTGCTGCTTCTCAAACATAGTCTAGGTTGAGAAATGGCTGCTTCTCTTCCAGGTCCTTCATATGCCTTTGGCGGCACCTGTGTGCAGTAGAAGTATCCCTCAATTCCCCATCCCTCCAAAGTCTCAGAAGTCTCAGGGACTGAGAAACAAGCCTTGTACAGGTACATTTTTAAGTTCATTACTGTCAGTTTTATGTCTCTATATACATTTGTTTGCAACAAACCATAGTATTTTCTTTTTGAATACCTGTCTCATTCCTGGCAGGTGATTGTCCAATCTTTACTTGAAGTTAACTTGTATGTGGTGGAGATAACATCAGAAGTTCAGAGAGAAGAGGAAAGATTCCTTAATAAATTAATTTTATTGGCCATCATATATAGGAAAAACCTTAGATCCTTTCCTCATACCATATACAAAGGTGAAAAATGAACTCCAAGGTGATTAAAGGCCTAAAAATGTAAATCAAAAGTTAAACAATAAAAGAGATGTAAGACAATGTCTTAGTGGCCCAAGAATAAAAGGATTGCTTAGAAAATGAAAAAGAAAGGGGCGCCTGGGTGGCTTAGTCGGTTAAGCGTCCGACTTTCGCTTAGGTCATGACCTCGCGGTTCGTGGGTTTGAGCCCCGCGTCGGGCTCTGTGCTGACTGCCAGCTCAGAGCCTGGAGCCTGTTTCAGAGTCTGTGACTCCCTCTCTCTCTCTGACCCTCCCCTGCTCAGGCTGTCTCTCTCTCTCCTAGAAATAAATAAAAATATAAAAAAAAAAAGAAAAAGAAAATATCATTATAAGTGGAAAAAGTTGATAGCAGGGACGACTCCAAAATTAAAGATTCATGTTCCACAGAAGACACCATATACAGAGTAACACCCCATCTTCGTTTTGGGGTTGCCTCTAGTTCTCAGACTTCACATCCTCATGGATGACAAATGCCCATGCTGTCAGCCTGGCCCACAGCCTAACCCCCAGGGTGCTTGGACCCCTCCCACTCTAAATCTGTGTGTGGGTGCCAGCCAGCCTCTTCGGTAGCTTCACCTTCAGTCTGTCACTTGTTACTGGGCTGGTGCAATGTTTAAAGGCCAGGAACTCATTTCAGCGTAGACTCTTCCCCATGTACCAGTGAGCCTCTGGCGCCATTGTGAACTCCCGTTACTTGAACAGTCACGCTTCACCTGAAACTCCCATTTCCTTCATGGACTCACTCCCTTCTACATCCAGGCTAGACCCATGGTGTGTGGCCTCAGCCAACTCATTCTTCTACACCCACGGTGTACAGCCTCAGCCAGCACATTCTTCTACTGGCCTTCTTGCTGCTGTCCAGCCCTGGGTCTGTGCAGCTACCCTTCACTGCCACTTAGCAGTCACTCCACATGACTGGCGTCCTTACCCATCCCCTTTCAGATTCTTCCAAACTTCCACAGCTCTTCTCACATCTGTCCAGTCCCCACCCTCCTCACTTCAGGCCACTGGTCTTCTCTCCCACCTCATCAGTAGGAAACTGCATTGTTTTCACATCACTCCACTTTGGTGTATACCTGTTTTTCCAGAATCATTCCTCCCTTTCCTTTCTTTCTCACGGGAACAATGATCTCGCTCTTCATAAAGTTACTGTAGTCTGCCTGCATCTTCTATCTTGTGTTTGTCTTAAATTTTTCTTGTTTGGATCCTTCCCTCTCTGGCTGTAAAGTTCTTGGATTTGTCTCACCTGCCAGCACTTCCCAACACTTCCCATCTCCCATTCTTTTTTCATCTATGTTACTGGTTTTTCTCCTGTTTCCACTACAGTTGTTTAAATGGAGATCATCACTGGCCTAATATGTCATATACTTTGCATGTTTTCCATTCTGACCTTATTCCCTCCACTGGTTGACATTGTTGGTGGCTTCTGGACCCACCATGAAGCTACTGCACTCCTGCTCTCGTGCCTGACTCAAGACCTTCAAATTCTGGCAGGTCTTGGTCTCTCACCTCTTCCTTGTCAAAGACCTCCTCCTCTGCCTGCTGTTGATGTCACCATTGAGTCCTTCTTCATCCTGTATATCTTTGTGAATGCCCAGTCCTATCTCCAAGGCCTTGATCATCTCTTACCTGGAGTATTTGTAGCCGCCTATGTAGAATTTCTGCTGCAGTTTTCTTTCTTCTTGAGTCTATCTTCTACACTACTGCCAGAATGACTTTATAAAACGTAAATCTATTTACGCATCGTCCCTATATAAAATTCTGAAGGATTCTCTGTGAAACATTTTGCATAGGTCCATCTGGCTGGCTCAGTCGATTGAGGGTCCAACTCCTGGTTTCAGCTCAGGTCATGGTCTCACAGTTTATGAGTTCGAGCCTTGTGTCAGGCTCTCTGCTGACAGTGCAGAGCCTGCTTAAGATTCTCTTTCTCTCCCTCTTTCTCTCAAAATAAATAAGTATTTTAAAAAAGAAACCTTTTGCATAATGCACAAGGTCCTTTATGAGCTCATCTTTGCTTTTCTCTCTAGCTTCATATCTTGCTACTCCCCACATAAATTCCTAAGTCCATAGAATTTAAAATATGACTCTTAAAACTCCAGAGTGGATGCTTTGCCTGACAGGGCTTGCAAATAGGACAGTTAAATGGGCAGAATTTCAAGATAGGCATAATATATTGCTTTCTTTAACTTTCTGGATCTAAGGGGTACCCCTGAGTGCTATGTTGAGCATTATAATGGATAAATCCAGAGAGTGAATTCATAATATTTGGCTAAAGTTGGAAGCAAGGCATTTGCTCCATGTCTGTATTCCCTCTGTAAAATAGATGAGTGGCTGTCTTGTATATAAAACTAGAAGCTGCTTTTTATACCCAGTATGTGAGAGTACTTCATTTGTACATTAGCTGTCATTTACATTTTTCTCATAATGTGTGATTCTGTGGTCTATTCCATTTTCTTTCAGAGCAATGTACTCTTTCTCTCAGGAATGTTTTCCTTTTCTAATTATTTCATTTATCATTCCAGGAAAGCAGGTAAATAATTTGGTGGATTCATCTAGTCATTTAGTTGGATGTCATGCACAAAGGTGAGCATACGTGTATTGTCCGTGGTAGATTATTTGAATGCTCAGATAAAAACATAAAGGATGTCTTTATGTTGCTAAAAATAGTTACTTGTCTATTTGCAGAACTGAAGTGTCTGACAAGGATTTCTTTTATGTTGCTAAATTGTAATTTTTATCTTACAGAACTGAAGTGTCTGACAAGAATATGGCCACTGATCTCGGGAAAAAATTGGAAGAAATCACAGTTCCCTTCTCATTAGAGAGTATAGCTCCAGCTAGCAAACCATTTGAAAGCCACAGACGTGTGCTCTGTTTTGACAGCACCGCTTCTGTGGCGAATACACAGGGCACAAACCATAAGGCGGTGTCCCAAAACAAGGAAAGGAGTGACATTTCATTTCCTAATCTCGAGTCACCCACTGTGTCCTCCACCTCCAAACCCCCTTCTAATAATGCTCTTAAAAGAGAGAGAGAGAAACCTCCTTTGCCCAAGATTTTATCTAAATCAGAAGCTACTAATAGCCGACATACCACCACAAAAGAAACTCAGTCAGAAAAGAGAGTCTCACCAACAGAAATTGTACTTGAATCTTTCCATAAAGCAACAGCTAATAAAGAGAATGAATTATGCAGTGATGTCGAAAGGCAGAAAAATCCTGAAACTTCAAAACTGTCAAATGGGCAGCAAAATGGGGGTTTACGGAATGAGAAAACCGTAGCTTCACTACAAGAACTAACCAAAAAACAAGACACGTCCTCAAGTAGTAAAAATGTCCTGTCAGTAGGTGCAGCTGGGAAGGATCCAAAGCAAGAGCAAACTAAATGTGCCGGGTCTTTGGTGAACCCGCTGACCAAACCTGGTGCAGAAGTGCTGCAGGATGGTCAGTGGCACAGCCCAGTAAGTAGGCTCCCCGATAGCTCTGACTCCCCCGTGCCCCGGACCGCGGGCTCGGGGGCCGGGGACAGACATAAAGAGGAACCTAGAGATGGGATCAAGGTCCCCTCTAGTAGGCGTTTTGGTGAAGACAGTAGCACAGCCAAAGCCATGGTCCCTCCTGTCACCCCAGACCTGCCTGCCTGCAGCCCTGCCAGCGAGACAGGGAGCGAGAACAGCGTGAACATGGCCGCCCACACCCTCATGATCCTGTCCCGAGCCGCCATCTCCAGGACCACTGCAGCCACCCCCCTGAAAGACAACACGCAGCAATTCAGAGCATCCTCGAGGAGCGCCACCAAAAAGCGGAAAATTGAAGAGTTAGATGAACGTGAACGAACCTCCCGTACTTCTAATAAAAGTCTTGCAAATTCATCACTACCAATGAAAAAGAAGAAAATTAAGGCAAGTTTGAAAGTCTTAATTTCAAAACCACACTTTACCCTTCCTTCAGTGCTCGCCTTAGAGATCTCCGCATTTTTGCCGGAGCTTCCTAACGGCGCGTTCCGGTCCAGACCGCTCTGGGTGGTGGTTGACAGAAGGTGTTCACAGCAGTGTGTCTCCGCCAGTGTGGTGCTCAGAGCGCGTCTAGGTGAAATGGAGCGCTTGCAGAACCGTTGCTGAGGCGTTTATCTATAAACCTCTTGGGGAAAGGAGGTTTCGTATCTGCCACGGTAGGACCCAGGCATGGGGGAGAATGATGTGAGGCATGAAAGATGGGGAAGCCACTGTGTGTGGAATTACCAAGTAAAAACTACTGCAGCTCCTCCTCGGGTTTTTTCCACATGTCCTGCCATTCTTCCGTTGGCTCTGACAGATGCTAATTAATATGTTGGAGCAGAGTAAAAATTATTCCATTTACTTGTTTTTCGTTTGACCGTAGTTCTCTATAGGAAGGTAATGCAGGGAGAGCATTGATAACTGAAACCCATTTTTCCTAAACCTCTTTAGCCATTTAATGAGTGAACTGAATAGAAAGGATGTTCAGGATGTCCTGCGGGAAGTGTGTCAGGGAAAGCGCTGGCTTTGATGCCGTGCAAGCCTGGGTTGGAATCCCACATCTCCTCCCTGGGTCTGTGCTTGTGGTGAAGCCCATGGCCCCCAAGGCTCAGCTGCATCTCTTGACATGAGGTCACCACACCTCTTCCCTGAGTGTAGGTTCGTCAAATGCTTGGGTGCATTAAGTGTCAGGAATTTGAATGGTACCTGTGACTTGTAGTTAGTAAAGCTTCCAAGATTTGTGGTTTGGTAATAATGACCACCTTTTATAGAAAACACGTTCTGTCTTACTCAACATTCATAAACTCTGGATTTCTATAGTGTCTTTTGCCCTAAACTCATGTTAAAATACCACTAAAGTATAATTTATTAACTTTGGATTTATAAGATGTGTCCCTGCTTCTCTGTGTAACTAAAATTCCAGCGAACTAAATAGTAGAATTGTAGTAGCATAGGAAGAACCTGATAAAAGGTTTCTAAATGAAAGTTTGGGGCCTTGTTTGAGTTCAATATGTTAACTTAGGTTTATTTTTTCTTTTCTTTTTTTCTCTTTTTTCTTTCTTTCTTTCTTTTTTTTAACAGAAAAAGAAGCTACCCAGTTCATTTCCAGCTGGAATGGATGTGGACAAATTTTTGTTATCATTGCATTATGATGAGTAAACACTCTGAACCTAAAAGAACAGTAGCTGTTTAAAACTCGTATCCCTTGAACTATGAGTGTAGGGAATGAGATACTGACAGAACCTGACCTGCACTTTCCTTGTACTGAAATTTCACTTTATACCTAAATCCTGCTGTTTCTGAAGCAGCTTCCTACTTTGTAAATAGATGTACCTGGTATATTTTTTATTTTGGAAAAACATTTGCAGAAATGTAAGTAAATCCAATCTGCAAAACTGTATAGCTGTGACAATTGCGTACTGTAAATACTGTATGAATCTGGTTGAAATAGAGGTTAAATCAGCCTAGTGTTCTTACATTGTGTTTTTTGACTTCTTGTGATCCCTAACTCTGAGGTTGATGCATTTGGAGTAGTTTCTCACTTTTGGGGGGGAAATGATGCTTTAACTTACAATTGCCTTCGGTAACTGTCCTACAAGACATTTGAAGACAGCCACAAAGGTAGTACAGAAGTAATGACAACCTCATCTGGTGGTAGAGTGACCAGAAATTAACAATTTAGGATTTTTTCTAGAGTGAATACTTTATTAGCCTTTCTTATTATAGTAAAGGTTATGTTCCTGAAATTTTACGCTTTAAGTTTCTTCTGATGGTTTTGGCTCTCTTTGTTTTAAAGAGAATTTTATAAACCATTTTTGAGTGTTTTGATCTTTGGTTTATAACTTTTACGGTCTTTTACAGAACTTTAAGTGTTTAGACTGTTGAGCCATACAAAGTCTGTTCATGTGGTAGCTGAGATTTCTTGGTATGTATCCTTTTCCCCACACACTGGGGCTTTGAAGAATTGCACTAATCCATAGCACTTGTTACATAGCAGTGACCAGTGAACATTTGATTTAAGTCTTGTGTTTTGGATTAAAGCTTGTGTGGAGGACCATCGTCTGGGAGGCTATGTCCATCATAAGATGTAAAAAGAAAAAATCATAGTTTTATATTTTAATTTAGTTTCTCCTACAATGGGCTGTTAAGTAACTGTGTCTGTACTTAGATATAGTGCCCCCTACAGTGTTACAAAGAGTTACTCTCACAGAGTCCTTAAGGAGAATGAAAGAGGTGCCTTCTCTGTTTCAATCTCACATGATTCAGTCAAGTTGAAAAATTGGTTTAAATCTTTATGAGAACAGAAATTAACATTAGTATCTGACCAGTTGTGCCTAGATTAACATAAAGTATATTCTCTTAAGTGCTTTCTGTTTGGTTGAATATCAGTATATCAGGGGTTTTTTCTATAGGTATGTATGTTGTTAGAGTCCTTTTCCTCAACCATTTTTTTTTTAATACCGGGCCTTTAAGAAACTAAATCGATCCTACTCCATTCAGTGTGGAAATCACGTTGTAATTGCTGGAACTTACTGCAGAAATTTGTCTTGTGAGAAATGGTTATGATATGGCAATAGTCTGTTCATAAGTACCTATCATACACTTAATGTTTATTTAACTCGATTTGATACTGTACTACAGTTAGGTTTGAATAAATATTTTCATTAATTTCAAAAGTTTGAACTACTTTATACTGGCAGTCATTCTCATTTAGATACTTTGATTAAATTCCTTTGCAAGCCCTTTTTCAGAAGTTGACATAATGTCGGAAAATAGATATTTGCTTCTCATTCAATTAATATGTATTACTATTTGTTAAGTGCTAAGAATTCACATACAAATAAAGTTTGCTTTATTCAAGATTCTTAGGTCACTAGCCAGGAGCCATTAGATATAGTCCACAGACAACCTGTACTTGGAGCTTTCATTCACATTCAAGAGTAAAACCATAGTCCCCATTTTACCTTAAAAGTCCAGATGTCCTATATGTAGTGTATTCTCAGTAACCTGTTTTAACAGTCAGATGCCCAGGGACTGCATTTCAGGATCAGAGTATATATATATATATCATAAACAGCTTGTGGCTACTTTTATAACTACATGTAAGAATCCACTCTATTGTGTACATTACTTAGTGGTTAATGTAGCCATGTATCAAATCTCGGAATTCTTGTAATTAAAATGTTTGATTATTTTTAGCCCTGGATATTATTAGAACCTTTTAGTGTGTTGGAGTTGGACGTGAGAAGAGCATCCGTGAGCGTTCAGCCAGAGGCTAGATGTCATGACCCTTAGGGGAGGGTAAGATTTTATTTTCGATAAGGAGTAATTTCAAATGCAGTAGTATTATATATTTTACTTTCATTATTTCTCAAGCCACCATCTTTCTTCAGCCACCACCTCAGCTTCTTGAAATTCTGTATTAAGTCTTGACTTCATTATTAGCCTTGTTCTTGTCTTTTCTTTTTTTTTAGGTAGGCTCCATGCCCAATATGGGGCTCAAATTCACAATTCCCTGATTACAAGTCATGTGCTCTGCCAACTGGGCCAGCCAGGCCTAGGATTTTTCTCCTCATAGACTTTTCCTTTTTATAAATATTAGTTAATATTCAGGATACTTTTTTCCTAAGTTAGTTTTTCCGTATAGCTGAACTTAAGCTCTAAATAGAACATCCTAATGCTATTTTTCACTTCAAGTAATATCAAGCATTTTCTAGTTTTTGCCAACAGAAAAAAAGAAAAACATTTATATGACAGCCGTTAGGAGTCATGATTTCAATTCATGAATGAATACAAAGCTTAGAAAGTTTAAAAAAACAGCACTGACAGATTTGTGACCAAATATCTGTGTGTTACCAATTGCTTCCTTAGGAGACATTTTAGAGAGTGGAATTTCCAAATTCAAAACTGAGTGTACATTTTTTTTGAGGATCTCAAGATATTTTGCCAAATTCTTGCAGAAAATATTTTCAGTTTGTCATTTCTGCCACAGGATCTGCTTATTCCTTACCAGAGATCTAGTGAAGAATGTCATCGCTGGTTTCTAGGCTTTTACTTCTTGATTTATTAAAATTAGAAATTAGCTCCTAACCCATATAAAATTTGTTTTGGTGTCTGGTATGAGGTAAGGATCAAAGTCTGTTTTTTCCCTAAATATTTAACCATTTGACTCTATAACTGATTAAGATAAGGTTTCTTTCTTCACATACATTGACTTACAGTGTCTCCCTTACTCTCTCCTGATCCACAGTCTCTTAACAATTCTAAAATCCAAAAGGTTCTGACACCAAATTTTCCCCCTAAGTTTAGCATCAAAATCATTTTATGACAAAACCTGACCTGATTTGACATGAGGCTACATGAATCTTTCTCATTTGGTATGAATATTCATGTTTTACTAGAAAAGTAGTAATGTCCTTAATTAATTTGCTGTTTGAGATTCAAATGGGTGTGTATAATATATGCATTGTGTTACTTTTTTTTAAAATCATGAATATTCTGAATCATGAAACTCACCTTACCTTAAAGGTATAAGACCAAAGACATTGAACCTGTATTAAGTTTATACATACAGGGGCACCTGGCTGGCTCAGTTGGTTGAGCATCTGACAGCAGCTCTGGTCATGATGTAATGGTTTGTGAGTTCGAGCCCTAAATAGGGCTCTGTGCTGACATCTTGGAGCCCGGAACCTGCTTCAGATTCGGTGCCTGCCTCTCTCTCTGGCCCTTCCCACCACCGCTTGTGCTCTGTTTTTCTCTCAAAAATAATTAACATTAAAAATCTTATATATACGTACATACACTATATATTGTGATGTATAGATTTTGTGTTGTTGATTAAATCATCATAGCTTTGTGTCCATTATAACTATTATTCTTTTCAAGTACTCCTGCCATGTGTTCTGATTAACTTTTTAGAATCACTTGTTTGTTTTTTAATTTTTTCTAACGTTTGTTTATTTTTGAGAGAGAGACAGAGCACGAGCAAGGGAGGGGCAGAGAGAGAGGGAGACACAGAATCCAAAGCAGGCTCCAGGCTCCAAGCTGTTAGCATGGAGCCCAGTGCAGGGCTTGAACTCATAAACCATGAGATCATAACCTGAGCTAAAGTCAGAAGCCTAACTGAGTGAGCCACCCAGGCGCCTACTTGTTTTATTTCCAATTAAAATTATTTTGTTGGGGGCTCCTAGATGGCCCATTCAGTTAAGCATCCAACTCCATTTCAGCTCAGGTCATGATCCTCATGGTTTGTGGGTTCAGGCCCCATATCAGGCTCTGCACTGTCAGTGTGAAGCTTGCTTGGGATTCTCTCTCTCCCTTTCTCTCTGCCCCTCCCCTGTTAGTGTTTTCTCCATCTTCTCCTCTCTCTCTCTCTTGCTCTCTCTCTCTCTCTCTCCCAAAAATAAAAACATTTAAAAACTTGAATTCTTTTGGAATATTCATTTAAAGTACATTAATCCTATAAGTTAGCTGATAAAGAAGCAAATGTTAAGGGCAACATGGTATACATCCATAGGTTTGTAGTTCCCACTAGCCTCATGAATTTTTTGCTAAACCGAGTATTTTGTTAAATAGTAGTTTGCTGTTTTTATAGAACTCTTGTTCTAACTAGTTACTGCTTTTTTAGTGTAAAATTTTTATGAAAGCGTAACAGAAAGAGTGTGCCAGCTGTTAAGTTCACACACTAAAGCGGATTTCCTAAAAGTACACACATCCACTTAATCACCCAGAACAAGACCAGAACATTACCAATACCCTGGAGTTCCTTCATACTTCCTCTAGTGACTCCTCACCCCAAGTGTAATAATTATCTTGGCTTATACCACCATAGTTTGAGCTTTTTTTTTTTAATTTTATGTGAATGTATTTGCAATATATAGTCTTCTAAAAACTTCTTTTGCTCAAAATTCCAAGATCCACTCATGTATGTGATTCAGATGTCACTTCAGTGCTATGTATTTTTCCATTGTGCTTATCCATCTTGTATTATAAGTTAACCCATTTTATACTTGAACATTTCAGTTTGGAGCTACTATGAATAGAATTGAATATATTTGTACATCTTTGGGGTGAGTATATTACACTTCTCAGTTGGTTATATACTCAGGAGTAGTTTGCTGGCTCATAGGGTTACATATATACAACCTTATTTACATTTTTCAGTTTCCCAGAGTGATTTCACTAAATCATGCT